>CP116447.1:50958518-51635489 GCA_028216015.1 Quercus dentata
AGAATATCGTCCTCGGGGATTGGTAACTTACTTTTGACAAATACCAAAATTATGCTAATCTCGATTTTATCTAGAGAAGTCACTAAGGTTTTTGTAATTGAATTCAAAATAAAATCAATTTAAATAAAAGATACGCAGAGGAAAAGAAAGATGTTGCTTGAAAATCAACTTAATGAGAAAGAAACTTCTAGGAAATCGATTTCTCCTAATCCCTCACTATGCTTTACTCATCCAGCTAATTTAATTTAATTCTCTCTATTTGTTGGCAATCTCCAAACTCTTCCAAAAGCCTCTTTCGACAATCAATTGGAAACATTCTTGTTCATCAATTTACACAAGAGTATGCAATTTAATAAAGCAAGAAAACAATAAGACCAACGATTTTAATACTACATAAGTCTTTCGATCTCTATATTTACTTATGCTGAAATATTCAAGATCTATCCTATAATTCCCTCTTTCGACGACAAATCACAAGATTAAAATCATCTAATTAATGGCCAGTTAATTAGAAGCAATAAGCTTAGAATAAATCAGACAAACATG
This sequence comes from Quercus dentata, assembly GCA_028216015.1. NCBI lineage: Eukaryota > Viridiplantae > Streptophyta > Magnoliopsida > Fagales > Fagaceae > Quercus > Quercus dentata. The sequence continues at coordinate 50,959,065 of CP116447.1, forward strand.
AAGAGAAATTGTTCAAATTAACATAGAAAAGCAAGCATAATTCGGAACTAGATTACATCGTTTTCCTAGAATAAAGAAAATTTAGTTCATGCTAAAAATCAAATTCAACATAAACGAATTCACCATCATTTTTCAGAGAAGATTCGAAGGAAAATAAATGCTGAAAAATTATCTGTTCAACCCTCTCTCTTCAGCGCCCCTTCTCTGTTCCAGCCCTCTTTGTTTAGCTTCAGCGCCTCTTTCTTGTTTTTCTGTTTCAGCCCTCTTCTTTTTGTTTAGCTTCAACGTCTCTTTCTTGTTTTTCTGTTTAAGCCCTCTTCTTTTTGTTTTTTTATTTTTCAGCGTTTTTTTTTCTTGTTTTTCTGTTTCAACCCTCTTCTTTTTGTTTTTTGTTTCAGTGTTTTTTTCTGTTTCTTTTCAATTTTAGCACCTCCCTTTTCTGCTTCTTTTTTTTTGTTTAGCGCTTCCCCTTTCTCTTTCAAAAACGTGTTGCCCTTCTTTTTAGCCTGAACGTTGGTCTTTTCAGCCCAAAAACATTTGTCTTTTTGGCCTAAAAACGTTGGTCTTTTTGTGCGTGTCTCCCCTTTTCTTGTTCAACCTCTTTTTTTTTTTTTTTTTTTTTTTTTCTTTAAAACCTGTTGCCCTTCTATTTTCAACCTAAAACTTGTTGCCTTCAAAAGCCCAACTCTCTCTCCCCATTTTATGCTTCTAACGTTTAGGTCTTCATTTTCTTCAAATCTAGAATAAAATTTAAATAACAATAATGAAGTCTAAAATCAACAAAAATAAATAAAATTAGACTAAAGTTTAAAGTTGAGAAGTGATAAATTATGCTAAATTATGCAAGTCATCAAAAATCATTAATATTGACTCTCACTTTGAACATTATTGTTAGGTTCTAAAGACTTAGGTATTTATGTATTTAGAACTCTAATATGTATTGTTGGCAAACCATGATCAAAACAATGTGTTTAGAAGTGTTTTAGTCTTGCTCAAAGATTGTGCATTTATGTAAAGTTGGAATCGAGCTAATGTAGAAAAGTTTTATGCATTTCGGCTCTGCTCGATCGATCGATCGAAGCTTAGGCTCGATCGATCGAAGCTCGAGCAGAATGTTTTTTTCTGCAAATTTTCCAACTCAGCCCTAGTTGTTTTAAAACGTTTTAGGGTTTTCTAATTTGTCCAAAGTATAAAAGGTAAACCCTAGCCACGTTTTAGTGTTGCTCATATTGCGCTTTGTGTAAATCTCTTGTGAGATCTAAAGATGCTTTCCTTTACATAAACTTAGGGTTTTCAAGGAGAAAATTTATCTACACCTTGATGATCAACTCGGTTGCTGCCATTGAAGCTTAAAGAAAACACAAGCGGGTGTGCTTGTATCTGGTGGTGAATCCAAGAAAGAAGAAGTCCGTGTATTCGGAGCTTGCACGTGGTCGTGTCAATAAGTTCTACTGGTTGGTAGCAATAAGAAGTCGAGCGTGGGGGCTTGTAAGTCTTATTGTATGAACTTCGATTCTTTCAAGATAGTGGATTCAAGTTTACCTTGAGGATAGCTAGGTCAAATCCTCCCCAGGTTTTTACCGGTTTGGTTTCCTAGGTGATCATATCTTGTATTATTTATTTTTCCGCTGCTTTGCATAATATGATCTTCGTTATTGTGATAACCTAGATTTGTTAAATTGGACTAAGTAACAACTTAGCTAATAACCTAGGTTAAATCAATTGTTTTAAGGGGTCTAAAAACTATCAAGTGGTATCGGAGCGGGTTGCTCTCTTGTTGATGATCTTTTGATCACTAAGCTGATTCTTGACCCTTGTTATCATGGAACATGGACACTTTCTAGTTATTCCTCCTCACTTTGATGGGAATAATTATGCTTATTGGAAAGTAAGGATGAAAGCATTCCTGAAATCTATTGATGAAAGAGTGTGGAACTCCGTTGAATACGGATGGGAGAAGCCCACTACTCCTGTTAGTGAGTGGGAAACTTCTCAAAAAGAAGTAGCTGCATTTAATAGCAAGGCTATGAATGCTATCTTTAGCGCTGTTTCTATGGAGGAATTTAAGAGTATCTCTAATGTTGAGGTTGCTCATACTGCTTGGAATATTCTCCAGATCGTGCATGAAGGCACAAAAGCTGTCAAAATCAATAAATTGCAGCAATTGACTTCTAAATTTGAAAGCATTAGGATGTTTGATAATGAATCTTTTGATGAATTCTATGCTAAATTGGATGACATTGTTAATTCTGTTTTTAACTTGGGTGAAATCTATAATCAACCTAAAATTGTTAGGAAGATTCTTAGATCTTTAACTAAAGACTTTAGACCCAAGGTGACTGCCATTACTGAAAGTAAAGATGTGGACTCCGTCCCTGTTGATGAACTTGTAGGATCTCTTCAATCTTATGAGTTGGATCTACCCAAAACTACCAAATTCAAATCAATGGTTCTTAAGTCAATTGATGATGTTGAAGGTGGTGGATTTGATGATGAGCTCTCTGCTATAGAGATTGCTTACCTTGCCAAGAATTTTAGAAACTTTCTCAGAAATAGTAACAGAAAGGCAAGAGGCACGAACACTGCTGAACCTAGAAACTTTAGGAAGCAAGATCCTACTAAGGTTAACAATAATGATAAACCTAGAGAAAAAGTAGGTTAATCTTCTAATAATTCTTTGGGTTCTCAGTGTTTTGGATGTCAAGAGTATGGTCACATGAAATCAGAAATGCCCTACCTATTTGAAGTCTAAGGGTAAGGCTATGGCAGTAACCCTTAGTCTTTGAAGTTTCATTGCTTCACCGCTACTCTCGTAGTCAATGAGAGCACATCCGTCGAAGAGAACCTTTCTGATGGGGAACTCTTTGAGGATGCAGATCTTCAAGAGGCCTATAATAAACTTTGCAAAGTTGCTGCAAAGGATGCTATGAATATTGAACTTGGCCTGAAGAAAATTGAATCTCTTGAGCTTGATAAGAAAAATTTGCTTGTAAAACTGTTTGATGCTACTGAACTTTTGAACAATGTGAAAACTGAGAATATGCTTTTGTTTGATAAAGTTAAATCTTTGGAACTTGATTTATCGGTTGCTAGATCTGCTAGTTCTAAACTTGATCAAATTTTGAGTGTTCAAAAGTCTCCTTCTAACAAATCTGGTTTAGGTTATGTTGAAAGCATCTCTATGTCTGCTCCTCATTCCACAAACTTTGTCCCTTCATCTTCTTCTCAACCTTCTGTGAGTGAGATTGTGAGTGAACTGTCAAACCCTCTGTGAGTGAAGTTGTCAAACCCATAGAAGTTTCATCATCTAGGAAGATTAAGGTTGATTTGAAAGAGTCTAAGTCTAAGAAGCCTACCCTATCTAAGGACAAAACACATGATAAGCCTGCATGGGTTTGTCACTTTTATGGAAAGTCTGGACACATATGTCCTAATCATTACAAGTCAAAGCTGCAAAGAAAGCAAACAAACCAAAAGTACCTGTGCCTCAAGCACAAGATCCTATGGTACTTATTAGTGAATTGGTAAAGGTTTTAAACCTTTATTCCAATCCTGGAGTTGGTAATCATTCCCATGTGAATAAGAACTCCAATGCTCATGGTGCATCTAAAAGGTTTTGGATACAAAAGACTCGAACTAACTGAGTCTTTCTGACATGGTTCTTGTGCTTCATTGCTCTACCCTTTGTGACCTTTGTTCTTTGATTTTGTTTTTTGTTTTCTAGGATTTGCATTGCATAACATTCATGCATTTCATTCTAGGTGTTTTTTTTAATTAAAAAAAAAAGGAAGAAAAAGGAATCAAATTGAGTTTTGTACTATTCTTCTTGGCTTTTGAAGAACAAGGTTGATCAATTTATTTTCACATAACATGTCGTTTGTACCTTATTTAGCTTTGATAAGCTTACTTATTGCACTTTACTAGTTGAAACTTTGTAGTGCATGTTGTGTGGGAAAGATGTTTATGGTTTTTGATTACTCTATCTTAATCTTGAAGTCACATGTTTTTGACTATCGGACTTGAACTTTTAGAGAAAGGCATAAATAACCATCTCACCACTGTTCACTAGCCAATCATGAACACTTTAGTGCATATCATAAGATTTTGTGCTCCAGAAAGTGTAGCATATACACGAAAAGAACATAAGGTGAAGCCTCGGTTTAAATTGCTTAATACTTAAAATTGTTGTGTATATTATGAGACATAAATTCAAGAAACTTACATGATTGCAAGCTTATGATCTAGGAGATGTGGGAGTTATATGATGTAACTCTTTAGGTAATAGTCTCTTTTAAATTCTTTGTGATGAATTTTGTAGACTTTGTGATTAATTGTTATTCACATATTATCTCACATGTAACTCAAGTTTTTGCTAGTTGCACACACTACATGAGTTACTCTTTACTAAACTTTGTACATGTTATTGTGTGTGTTTATGGTCCGACCAACCAAGTTTTGCAAATACTTTGAATTTTGTGCAAAATTAATTTGTTGCTTGAAAATATATGGAGAATGCAAGAAATTTTATTTTTGGGAAATTTGGGCTTAAAATTCTTGTTTTTGAAAATCACATCATCACATACTCATGCATTTTGTTCTTGAATTTCAATGCTTTGAGTTGATTCTGAATTTTTTTCAAAAAACTGTGTTTTTCCTCAAATTTAGTGAGCCTCTGCCCATTTCGATCAATCCATTCTATTTTTCGATCAATCGAAATTGTTTAAATATGTTTGAGAGAGTCTCTGATTGTTTCGATCGATCGAAACCGATTTCCGATCGATCGAAATTTTTTAAAATTGTTTTGTTAAAGTCTCTGTCTGTTTCGATTGATCGAGGATGTTTTTCGATCGATCGAAACTCGTGAATTTTTTAAAAAGTCAGATTAGACTATTTCAAACTTACTTTTTCAAACTTTCCTCTCTCTCTCCGACTAGGCTAGTCTCCACTAAGGATTTTTTGTCGTTTTCCTCCGAAATTTTTGCAAGGTTTTTGTCTCCCAAGACCGGTAAGACCCTTATACCCTTCCTTTTGCATTTATTTTCTTGTTTTCATGCATAAACTCATGCATTTTAAGGGAATTTTCAGAACTATTCATTTTTGGGATTTTTGTTGAATCAATCCTCTTTTTCTGAAATTGATCATTGGGTTTTTCTTCTATATTGTTATATTCATGATATATGTTGGTTAATTTGATCAATTTGGGGATTTGTGAAAAATTGAAAATTCTAGGGTTTGTAATTGATCCGAATTGGGGATTTTGTTCAAATTGGGTTAAATTGATGAAATTGGCTTGTTCAATTGATGTAATTGGTCATTATTTCATGAAATCTATCTTGTAAGATGATCAATTAGTCAATATCTTTCAAATTGATCAAGTGGTTTTCCAAATTTTGGGATTTTTGTGTTAATACCTTTATGTTCAAGCCAATTTTATGAATTTGAACTTATTTGGACTAAATTGCACTGCATTAGGACATGCATCATGCCATTTAAATTGCTCATGCATCATATAGATTTTGTTCTATATTTTTTTCATATGCTAACTTGCAATCTACCCTTGGTATTTTTTTTGTTTTTTTTGTTCCTTTGCTTTGTGTTTTGGTTCTTATCCTAGCACCATGCCTAGGAAAACTAAAGCCCATAGGACCCCTTCCACTTCCTCTAACTCTCCCTCTAGGAGTGAGGTGTTTAGGAATGATAAGAGCAAAGAGGCCTTTGAGACTTTAAACAAGAAGCGTAAGATTTGGGCTGAGTGTGTTGTGGTTTTAGATGAGATTGATTCAGCCATTAGGGCTAACTTTGAGTCTAGAGGTTGGTTGCCTCTCTTAGAGATAGATCATCCACCCCCGACCGCCCTGATTAGAGAGTTCTTCTCGAACCTCTCTTACCACGTCTATGATTCCAACACCCTTGTTAGGAGTTGGATACGAGGTGTCGAGTTCACCATTACCCCTCAAGTAGTGGCCGAGGCTCTTGGGGTTCCGGTTGTTCGGGAGCTTGACTATCCCTATGATGAGTCACCCTCCTTAGATGTTGTCATGTCATACATCACCGAGTCATCTATCCAGTGGGGTTCTGATCCTCGGATCACGTCCGCCGAGCTTACCGAGACTGCCTATCTTTTCTTTAGGATAGCATGTCATTCGTTGTGACCTATTTCTCATTTCCACACCATCCCTCTAAAGCGATGTGTGCTTTTGTATGCTTTTGTTTTTGGTGCGTCGATCGCTTTCCCTCATCTGTTCCTTCATTCTTTGAATGAGGTTCATAGGAGTTCTACTGTAGGGCATGCGCTTATTCATCCTATTTTCATTCATAGGATTTTGCTCTTTTTAGGTCTAGATGGTTTCCCGTCCGGTGAGCCTGTTCATGTCGTTGCTCCCATAGGTGCCACCTTTCTTAGATAGAGGGTTGCTTACATGCGAGCTATTCCTTTGCGTCCTAGGGGTGCGTCATCTAGTGCTGTTCCCCCTCCTCCCTCTTCTACAAAAAATGATGATCTTTGAGACGCCCGATCTTTCTTCGCTGCTAGTGTCGATGTTCATCCACCGACTACTTCGGATGATTCGGACATTCGACGTACGTTGGATCATGTCTTGACCGTTCAGGCGGCTCATGGACAAATTTTGGTGGACGTGCTCGATGAGATCTGTGCCTTGCGTGCAGAGTTAGCACGATTTAGACCACGTCCCTTTTGATGATGGAGTTTGTTTGCCCTTTTGGCATTTCATCACAAAAAGGGGGAGTACTTTGTAGAGTTTTTGTTTTTAGGGGGAGAGTATTTCTTTGGTTGGAGCTTGTGGAGTTTAGATTGTATCTAGGTGCTTCACATTGTATTTTAACTTTTTAGCTCTTGCCATGTTTTTGATGGGATATTCATGTTAGGAGGAGTGTTTTTTTTTTTTTTTTTTTTTTTTTTTTTTTTTTCTGTTCCTTATATGTTTCTTGTTTCAAACTTTTATTGATTTATATTTATGAGTTATTCGTTGATATATGTCTTTATTGTGTGTTGTTTGAAATTAAGAATTTAATTTGTTTGCTTGTATTTTTTCCACATATGCGGTTATGCATTTTGTTTAGTATTTCAGAAATATCTTTGGTTTACTACTGTCTACACTTGTAACTAATGGATAGTAGTTAGGATTGAATTTATTTTATGAGCATTATTTGTGTAAAGGGCTTTTATTTTGTAAACTTTAAGCTTCTAGTTGTGTTTTGTCACGGATTACTAAAGGGGGAGTTTGTTAGGTTCTAAAGACTTAGGTATTCATGTATTTAGAACTCTAATATGTATTGTTGGCAAACCATGATCAAAACAATGTGTTTAGAAGTATTTTAGTCTTGCTCAAAGATTGTGCATTTATGTAAAGTTGAAATCAAGCTAATGCAGAAAAGTTTTATGCATTTCGGTCTGGCTCGATCGATCGAAGCTTAGGCTCAATCGATCGAAGCTCGGGCAAAATGTTTTTTTTTCTGCAGATTTTCCAACTCAACCCTAGTTGTTTTAAAACGTTTTAGGGTTTTCTAATTTGTCTTAAGTATAAAAGGCAAACCCTAGCCACGTTTTAATGTTGCTCATATTACGGTTTGTGTAAATCTCTTATAAGATCTAGAGGAGTTTTCCTTTACACAAACTTAAGGTTTTCAAGGAGAAGATTTATCTACACCTTGATGATCAAATCGGTTCTTGCCATTGAAGTTTAAAGAAAACACAAGTGGGTGTGCTTGTATCCGGTGGTGAATCCAAGAAAGAAGGAGTTCGTGGATTCGGAGCTTGCACGTGGTCGTGTCGGTAAGTTCTCTTGGTTGGTAGCAATAAGAAGTCGAGTGTGGGGACTTGTAAGTCTTATTGTATGAATTTCGATTCTTTCAAGATCGTGAATTTAAGTTTACCTTGAGGATAGCTAGGTCAAATCCTCCCTAGGTTTTTACCGGTTTGGTTTCCTAAGTGATCATATCTTGTGTTATTTATTTTTCCGTTGCTTTGCATGATATGATCTTTGTTATTATGATAACCTAGATTTGTTAAATTGGACTAAGTAACAACTTGACTAATTACCTAGGTTAAATCAATTGTTTTAAGGGATCTAAAAACCATCAATTACTACATCTTAATCCTTGAGTACTCGGTTTAATCCTTTAAGTTATTCATCATATATTTATGAAATCCAATTTCATAAATACATACTTTAGTAACTTCTTACTAAAGTGGTTAGGCCTAACACTCTGAATAACCAAACCCATTAAACTTATCTCAAGGAAATATTTTATATCTCCATTAAGAGATTATGAATTCCATCTTGAGAATATATGTTCCCTCAATATTGAATGTGGCTGCCCAACATACTGAGGTTTAGATTGTGACTTTAGATCTCACTCCCGATATATCAAAGCAACATATACTTCATGATCGGGTTCATTATTCTCTCGGGATTAAGAGTTGATATAAATAGAAGTCGTGAGATTTATTATTTATTTGACAATCGATATTAGAATAATAAATCTCACAAAGATTCTAGTTCAATATGTCTTAACACTTAAAACATATCAACATATCAACTAGAAGTCTCCACTTCATGATCAAGACATATCATCTTAGTTGATATGTAATAGTCTTCGCAGATGAAATGCCCAATTTCATCACCGACTACGAACTAAAATTATGAGTTTACAAAAACTTTGTGATTTATATCTTTTGTGGCTAAATCACATACTATGCATCTTATGGACTATATGATAATGTCCAAATATTTATGTTACCATTATTTTAGATAATAATAAAACAACCTTATTAATCATAACATAATATCATACATAATGTCATACAATAGGATTTTATGGCACTAATCCTAACATTCTTATACAGTCAAAATTCCAAGACCATAACTTTCCAAAGTCTTTGCGAGTTCCAAACAATGACCAAAAACTTGTGAAGTATTAATTGGAAATCTAACCTATACCACACGTTCAATTTAGCATGAATAATAGAGGGACCTGGATAACATAATATCTACACATTATGCCCACAACTCCGCAATTAGTATCAAACAATTCTTATGTAGTCCAAAATTCTACGACTACAACTTTCCAAAGTCTTTGTAAGTTCCAAACAATGTGTTAAGTTATGATTTTTATCATAACATTAGTATGTGCTTATTCCATGACAAAAAGTGTTGTAATTGCTTTAATTTTGTTCATTGTATTTTGTGGGATTTTTATTGTATTGGGTTTAGTATTAAGTTAGTGAAGATTCAATCTTAATTGAAGATTAAGTGGATTTCGTGAGAAGCTCATGAGAAACTAACCCACGAAAGAGCCACGTGAGAAGCACATGTTGGAAGTTGAAGAGTCATACCAACCTGGAGGATTTCGCGAGTGTCTTGCAGGTAAGGCCTTTTCGCAAGATACCCGCGAAACTCTCTACCTGGAAGATTTTTAAGTGTGACTTTCTTACCCTTCACCCATACTATATATACCCTTATTACCCACAAATGTAAAAAGACCATTTAGAGAGAAAAACCCTACATAGGTTTTCTATAACACACACACCTATTTTTTAGAGAGAGAGCTACTCATCCTTAGTGAGAAATCATTCTAGCCTCTTCTCATTTCCTCTCCTATTGTCATACCTTGGGAGGAGATTTGTACCCAAACATAATTCACACCTTTTTAGAGTGTAAACAGTGTTTTGGAGCTCGAGAAGCTTTGGGGATTTGATAAAAGAAGCCCGGTGAGGCTTGGCGAATGCAATCCGATGTATTGCGGGATCTAGAAAGTTAGACAAGACACGATTCAGAAGCCTTGTTGGAGTAGGAGCTTGGAGAGCTTAGGTACATTGGATTGATTAGGCTTGGAAGGTTTCTTGCTATTCGTGTATCCCAACTTATTGTCTAGTGGATCGATTTACCGCTTGCGGGACGGCGGAGAGGTTTTTCGCCAAGTTTTTTGGTTTCCTCTTCGATAACACATCGCCATGTTATCTTGTGTTTGCATTCTTCTTCCCTACTCTTTTAGCTTTCATTTTATTGCTGCGTTTTAATGAATATGGCTTAGAGTAGTTATTTTGTTTATCCGCTCGCATTTACTCTATTCCGCACTTAGTTTAAGTTAGAGTAAAATCAACCGAGATGTAATCTTTTAATTTGAGGGGTCTAAATAGCTCTTGTGTTTTCACACATAATCGAGCTTTCAATTGGTATTAGAGTGAGTACACTTGTTTTGGTTTCATTACCTAAGTGTGATCCTTGACCCCTTGTGTGTATTGTCATGGATAGTGTTTTGTATGCTTCTATGGATGTTGTTGAGTGTAACATGCCACGTATTTGTGAAAATGTCTTTATGAGTGTTAATCCTCAAAATTGTGATGACATGTTACATGAATCTATGGGTGTAGTTGTTGATATTCTAAATGTCAAACTCTTGAAGAAAAAGTTTAAGAAGTTTCATGAGAATTTGAGCAAGTTCTCTGGTGAAAAAGAATGATTTGATTGCTAAGCTCAATGAATCCAACAAATTGGTTGAAAAGTATAAGAAACTTGCTGAAAATTCTTGTGAAAAGTTGAAAGAGTTTGAATGTTTGAATATGGATTTAGATGCTAAACTTGTTTTGTCTAACAATCTTGTTGATAAGCTAACATATGAAAATGAATCTCTTAAAATGCATGCCAAGTGTTTGATTGTTGAACCTATTGCTAAAAATGGTGAAAATATTTGTTACAATCATGTTGTGGTACCCAATTTTGTGCCTATTTTGTGTTCTTCCTCAAATGACAAATCGGTGTACATTCCTCCACACAAAACAAATCAAAACAAAAAAATTTCACTTGTCGTTCCAGATCAATTAATCGGTGTACATTCCTCGTGTAGAGTCTTCCACAAGTCTTCGCATCTCATCCTCCTTCTTCGTGTGACCCCACAGCTGAGGAGTTTGTCGATCCCACTGCCGCAGTTGATCCTCCACCTTCTGCTTTAGGTGATTCATCCATTTGGAGTATGTTAGATACTGTCATGACTATTTAGGCGGTGCATGGACAGCTTTTGGTGGATGTGCTCACGGAGCTTCAGGCATTGCATGCGGTTTGGCGAGCATTCGACGGTCTTCTCCACCACCTCCTTTTGATGATGAGCCTTGATTGCCCTTTGGCAATTCACCTATCTTCCACAAATGAAGACTCTACACACATATGTACATACATACATACATATGTATATATACACACACACACATACTGCTTGAAGGTATAATTAACCTCATGCAATTCATTTAAAAATAATGAGGTTAAAATAAATGAGTAACCACCCTAAAGATTAAATTTGTATATTCATAGCCTTAAGACTTAGAAAAACTTTCACTTAAATTTAGCCGGACAAGTGAACTGAAATGCTACGTTAATGTAGCTCAACAAATGTATAACAACAATAAATATTATGCTTAAGATTTTAGATATTACAAGTTTGAGATTTATATTTTTTGTAATAAATTTGGATTTAGTACATGTACTCTCAACCTAAACATATATTTTCCTTATATGTAAGTGCATAAAAATGGACCGAAGTGGACACAAATGAACCAAATGGAACTAAGTGGACTAAATGGATAGAATATGACAGAATGGGGACCAGGTGGACTGAATAAGAACCAATGGATAGATTAGGATCAAAGTGGACATATGGACCGAAGAGGATTCTAGTGAACCTAATAGGACCAATGTCGATCAAGTGGATAGAATGGACCAAATAAGACCAATGTGAACTGAATAGAACTAAAGTGGACTGAATATGACCAATATGAACCGAAGAAGACTAAAAAGGATAGAATAGGACCAACTTAGACCAAATAGAACCTAGGTGGACCGAAGAAGACAAAATGGACCTAATAGGACCAAAGTGGACCTAATAGGACTTTTGAGTTTTGAATGTACAAAAATGGACCTAATAAGACCAAAATGGACTAAAATTGTGTATGCTGAATGTACAAAATAATGTATTTTTTTTTAAAAAAATTATATATGTTTAATGTAGATTGTGAAGAGATACATCTCAACATGCAAGGAGGACAAAAGAAATATAGTATGAAAAATGTTTCTATGTGAAAGAAATATACAACGTCATTCACGTCAATGATAGAAATAAAATTAGGAAATGCTCAAATCATACAATTGTTGAACATGTAAATATCCATCATCTAATGTTGTATTGTAGCATACAACTGTCCAAACTACATTTGATGGCTAGTACCCAGCAATGTCTTCATTGCAAATTAATGCAAATGTTAATCATTGTTTCATAAACTTTTCTAGGAGGTAATTTTCCAACTAGCATAATTGTGGGAGTCAATATAATAAGTTAGCATGCGATGGAAACAAAACTAGAAATTAGCATCTCAAGTCCAGAAGCTCGAGTTCGGTGACAAACTCGAGCTTCAAAGACTCAAGTTCTAGTCTTTGAGTTGGAGTAATTTATTCACATGGAACTCAAGTTTCTCAAACTCGATTTCTATAGAAGTATCTATAGATGAAAATGAAGAAGAACCGAAGAAGCAAATTAAAAGCCAGAACCAAGGAAAAATTGGAGAAGCGGAGGAAGAATCTGGAGAAGTAGATCCGAAAAAGCGAGAATGATCTAAAAAACAAATGAAGTGATCTGGAATGAAGAAGTGCAAAAGCGGATGAGAAAGAATAGGGGAAGAAGAAGAAGAAGAAGAAGAAGACGACGATGATGAAAACAAACAATATGATCTAAAAGAAAATGGTGGAACTCGAGTCTTAAAAACTTGAGTTCCACACGAAATGGACTACCGAGAAAGAAAATGGTGGAACTCAAGTCTTAAAAATGAGTTCCACGTGGATTTTTTTCCACACCACTTGCAACTCGAGTCTTAAAAACTCAAGTACCAACTTGAACTTGAGTTTTAGAAACTCGAGATGCCAATTGGCTAAATGGTTTTGCAAACTAGACAACTAACTAAAATATTAAAAAAATAAAGTTAAATGCAAAAAAAAAAAAAAAAAATCACTTTTCTAGTCCTTATGTTTCTATAATTCTAGTATCAAGATATCTGGTGCAAATCACTCCCAACTTGGGGAAGTGAACATATATTTGATATGTAAAGTTATACCATCTACTACTCTTAACTAATTAGTTCACAATATGTTAGGATTATAGATTGTATTGTATTGCTAATGCAAGCTAGAAATTAGTTACTGGTAGTTAGTGTAGTTATCTGCTAGCTATATGTGGTTATAACAGTTGGCTATCAGTTAAGAGTAGGATTGATTGAGGAATGTATAAGAAGGGGCAATACTGTTGTATTGAATTAGGCAATAAGAATGAACTCATTTCAATTTATCTCTATCTCTCTAATTCTTCAAATCTTCTCTATTTCTCTCTTCTTCTTTGGAGGCCTAGTTAACTTCGAATCCAGCTACAACTCTCTTTGATCTTAACACAATATATATATATATATATAATGAAGATCGAAGAGTGCAATGACGGCTCCAGGAATTTTGTTTAGGGGGGTCATTAAGAATTTAAATTAAAAAAAAAATTAATAAAAAGAGAACTTAAATATATCAAGTTATTAAAAAAAATACATGAATTTTTACAATTTCCTTTTACAAGTTTTCAAATTTTAAATTGTTACACAATAGTTCATTTTGAAAATTTATTGCCAATATGGGTAGCTATGACTATTTTATTTTGTTAAGTTTGTCTAAATTTTTATTTTTATGCAGTTAATATTATATATTTGTCATTGTTTTTATAAAAATATTTTAAATTTAATGACTAAACTCAACTCATTGGCTCTATATTAATTATTATCGCACATAATCATACTCATTCATACATAAAATAATTCACTACATGTGTTACTTAACCAATCAAATGCTTGAATAATCACTAACTTTGCAATTTTTTTCTTCAATTTTTCTTACTTTATAACAAAAAAGTATTATAACATAGTAACTATACACACACATGTAACAAATCCTCTTTATTTCCTAATTATTAAATTATATAAAGTTATGTTATATTTATATTGTACACATAAACATCAACGTACATGTCATTATTCACACAAATGACATTATAAAAAAAAAAAAAAAAAAAAGTAATGTACATAATCAATATTAGATACACTCATACACATAATAAAAAATTTATAATAAAGAGTGATACTTACAATTCACAAACACTTACTCTTACTTTAGAGTAAAAAACACTTGTACTAAGGGTGCATAAAATTTAAGTTAGGGTGTGCAAAAATATTTTAAAGAAAAAATTAATGTATTAAATTAACAAAAAAAATATTAAATATTTATAATTTTTTTTTTTTTTTTTTTGAAGTCAGGGGGTTCATTTGAACTCCCTCACCAAAGAGTACCGCCGCCCCTCGAAGAGTGAGACTTTACACAACATCAACAACCAAGATGATCGTAAATATCATTTCCCAGTTCAAAATTTCAAGATCATAGAATCTCAGGTTCTAATACAACCTATTTTAGAAATGTTTTCTATCTAGGCGTGATGGATGGAATGACTCTACTAACAAGTTCAATGCTAGATATCTATGACGACACATAAAGATCCTTCACCATAGAGGATGATAATGGTGGAATTATGACTTTTTTGATATTAGTAACCATAGGACCTACTGATCTAATATTGGAATCAGGCATCATATACCATATACTTCCAAGTTCTCAATCCACTTCTACCATTGAAGGTCTAGCACGTGTCCCATCTTCACAACACTTGAGAGCCAAATTTAAAATTTTCACCACACATTCAGGAGGATAACATTCATTCGCCCATTAATGACCGAAAAGATCATACTAGATTTACACTTAACATTAACCTGAACCAAATAGAACCTTTTTAAATATATATATATATATATATATATATATATATATATATATATATATATATAAATAAACTACGAGAGACCATTTTAATATATAAATTTAAGTCAAACTGTCAAAGTATCCTTTTTTTTTTTTTTTGAGAAACCAGTAAGAACATTTATTAATGTAAATCAAACTGAAAAATATCCTCCAAATCACGTGGTAGCTCTTCTAACCACACATCAAAATCAGCAGATGCAATCGCTCTCGAGCGAGGGCATGAGCAAGTTTATTTCCCTCTCTCTTAACATGACAAAAATTACAATCAACGTTAGAAACTAAACTATGAATATCAGCGATAACATTACCAAACATAGTCCTCGAAGGCCTATCATCAATTAAAGCTTGAATAACCCGTAAGGAATCACCCTCCACCACCATAGACTCAAGACACAGCTCCTTGGCAAAGACAATGGCCCGACTAGCAAAGAAGAGAGCCTCCACCATGTCCACGTAACACCTGGTATCTAATTTTTTGGCTCAAGGCACCAATGATCACCCAAATTGAATCCCTTATTACCACACCGAGCCCGGCACAAGCCTGCTCCTCAAATAAAGCTCCATCAAAATTTATTTTATACACACCGGAAGCCGGAGGTTTCCACCGAGAATCACTCCTGCAGACAACCAGTCAGGGAACCTTTTTATGTTCATCATGGAATTCTTTCAATAAATCAGAAGCATGCCGACACACCTCCCCAATCCCCCAAGCTTTCTACCCCAACCTTACCCTGTTTCGACGCTCCCAAATGCACCATGCAACCATAGCAAAAAACTCCACCAACCCGTGAGAAGCATCCTTACGCGAGAAAGCAAGAGAGCATCAAAAAACTAGAAAAACGCTTGGAATGCAAAAATGAGAAACTTTGATCGGACATCCAAATGGCCTTCACCGTATCACATAACCACAAAGCATGAAGAGTGTCCTCATTTGACTCACGACAGAGCTCACACACACCATCAGCCACTACATTCCGCTTCAACAGATTAATCTTTGTAGGCAATGCATCACGGACCACTCTCCAAAGAAAATGGCGAACCTTCGGAGGAACCCGGAGTTTCCAAATACCGTTCAACACAACTTTTTGTCCCCTCCCCGGTCAAGAACTTGGCAACGCTTGTCTACTAATTTCACAGACACAGCCGATATGCACTTCGAACCGAATACATACCATCAAAGCGTCAAGGGCCAAACCAACGTATTCAGATCCACTACCCGACTTACATGAATACCCTTAATTATCTCAGCCTCCCACGGATAAAAATTACAATCTAATAATTCCTCATCCCACCTCCTAGTTCCGGCAAACAATTCACTGACCACTTGAAGGGACTGGTCCCGTTGGGGTGAAATCACACAACCACTACCAGCGAGACGGAAGCCAACGATGCTTTGCCCAGGATAGATATATCTTTCCCATTGCCCACCCGCCAACGAGCACCCCTCAAAACCCCTTCCCGGGCTTGCAAAATACTCCGCCAAGCGAAGGAACATCTAAGAGATTCTTTAGCATCAAAGATATTACCAGATAGAAAATATTTTGCTCGAAATACCTTGAAGACCAAAGAATTCCTATCATGAAACAAACACCAAACTTGCTTTCCTAGCATAGCATCATTGAACATTCGAAGGTCCCTAAAACCCATACCACCAACCGATTTTGAGGAACAAAGAGTCTCCCACCGAACCCAATGAATTTTCCTAGAGTTTTCCGAACAACCCCACCAAAACTTCCGAATCATGGCTTCAATGTCCTTGAGCAAACCAATAGGGAGACGAAAAACACTCATAGAATAAGTAGGGATAGACTGAACCACCACTTTGATCATGATTTCCTTACCGGCTTGAGAAAGTAATTTCTCCTTCCACCCTTGCATACGAGCCCAAATCCGCTCCTTGATATTGTTAAAGCATGCCTTTTTCTAGCGCCCAACAAAGGAAGGGAGCCCCAAATATTTCTCATAACTTTTGATTACAGGCACCCCTAGCATTACCTTCAACTCTTCCCGAATCACCTCAGAAGTATTCCTACTAAAAAATACCGTGGTCTTATCAAAATTAACCTGTTGCCCGGATGCATCTTCATACCATGCCAGAATACGTTGAATATGAGCACACTCCGTAGGAGTTGCTCTGTAGAATAACAAACAATCATCTGCAAAGAAAAGATGAGAGATTCTTGGGCCTGCTCTTGCAAATAGAATACCCCCTAATATCACCATCACAAGTCGCTTTAGAGATAAGAGCATTCAAACCTTCCGCACAGAATAAGAATAAAAAAGGAGATAGGGGATCCCCTTGCCTTAACCCCCTTGAAGGATGAATGAAACCCCGAGGCTCACCATTCACCAAAATTGAGTAAGTAACCGTGGTCACACATTGCATAATTAGGCCAACCCACGCCTCTTTGAAACCCATCTTCATGAGGACCTTTTGAAGAAAAACCCATTCAACTCTATCATAAACCTTACTCATATCAAGTTTCAAGGCCATAAAACCCGTCTTTCCCGAACATTGAGTTTTCATATGGTGCAAAGTCTCAAAGGCAATCAAAATATTATCAGCAATAAACCTATCAGCAATAAAAGCACTCTGGGCCTCTGATATAATAGAATTCAAAATAGGTTTCAGTCTATTCACAAGCACTTTACTCAATATTTTATAAATAACATTGCAAAGACCGATAGGCCTAAATTGAGCAACGATTTTCAGGGATTATCAACCTTAGGAATCAAAGTTATGAAAGTGTGATTAATAGATCGAAGGAAAGTACCGTAGTTAAGGCAGGAAAGAACAAAGATCGAAACCTCCATACCAATGTCTGGCCAAAAATGCTGATAAAAAATGGGAGGCATCCCATCCGGTCCTAGAGCCTTTAAGGGAGCCATCTGCTTAATAGCTACCTCCACCTCCTCCCGAACAAAAGGCTGTAATAATGCTTCATTCATAGAGTCATCAATCACAGGTTGCATCCCTGCTAATACTCTCTCCAATTCTCTTTGGATTAGAAGAAGTAAATAGCCGAGTATAAAAATCAACAAAAATATCACCCACCGCTTGCCTTCTCATCCGTTAACCAAGCACCATGCCTATCTCGAATCCCCTTAATAAAATTCCTTCTTTTACGTTGAGTAGCCACCCCATGAAAGAACCTAGTATTTCTATCCCCCTCTGCCAACCATAAAGCTCTCGACCGTTGAAACCACATACGATTCTCTTTATCCAAAGAAAACATTTAATTCACGGCGCAATTGAACCACCACCCTATAGTCCCCACCCTTGGTCGAAGCCTCCTCCGCCTTCCATAGAAGCTCCTTTTTCTTCTTAATATGATTTCTCACGCTCCCAAAAATGGTCCTTACTCCAAGAATGCAACATTCTTTTACACTTCTTGATCTTAGTCACAACTCTATACATAAGTTGTCCCCTAGGCCGAACCTCCCAAGCTTTTTGGACAACGTCCTTGCACCCTTGATCAACCAACCACATCTCCTCAAAGCGAAAAAGGTTTTTGTTTCCATCTCACGACTCACCATTTGGATCCAACAGAGTAAAATTGGCCTATGATCGAAGCAAAACAAGTGAAGATGCCGAATGTAAGTCTGCAGGAAATCTAGCCATCCAATCATAGTTAGCGACCCCCCTATCCAACCTTTCCCAGACCACATGCCCATGTCTATTCCCTTGCCATGTAAATTCTGGACCAATAAAACCTAAATCCACAAAACCACAAACATCCAAAACATCCCCGAAAGCTTGCATCTGACCATGAGAGCGCACCCTCCCCTCTCGCTTTTCTTGAGTGACAAGAATCTCATTAAAATCACCCATGCATAACCACGGTAAGTGTGGTTTTGAATTAAGCATACGAAGCATGTTCCAAGCCTCCTCTTGTACATTTGTATCCGGCTCACCATAGAAACCTGTAAATCTCCAAACTTCATTAGTACCACCATTAATCAAGGCATCAATATGAAATTTAGAAAAACTATCAACCCAAACTGAAACCCCTTTTTTCCACAAAAGCGCCAACCCACCCCCTCTATCCTGACTTTTAACAACGAATAAACCTGCATACTTGATCTTATATTTGAACCTATCTAACTGCTCCTTGTCAACCCAAGTTTTTGACAAAAAAACAATTAGGGGAGCTTGAGCCTGAATAAAATCTTCAAGCTCTCTTTTTGCACGTGGGTTCCCAAGCCCACGGCAATTCCAAGCTAAGCAACTCATTGCTCTCGGCGGGGCTGTTCCACAGCCTCCACCGTTTCAAAAGTTTTTGTATTGGCACAATGTTTCTTTGTAGGGAGTATATCATCCTCCATCTCCATACCCTCCTGAAAACCACGTTTGGCAGAAAACGGACCACCTTCTTTCACAGTAGCAGCAAGTTCTCTTGCCAACCTCTTCCAACGACGAATCTGCCCACCCAAAGGAGTAACACCATCTGTGGCTGAAGAATGATGAACCTCTGGACTGTTTGTGTCATCAGAAGGAAGAGCCAAACCAGTCATAGCACTTAGAGGCTCAACCGTATTTTGCCCGTCAAACTTGGACAACCCCATATCTATTTCATCAAGGACTTCCTGAAAATCTTTCTTGGAATTGCATGGCATAACAACAATATTCTCAGATGTGTCCATACCTTCCTCTTGCTTATCTTCACTCTGAACCGGACCTATGGGAGCCACATCCGACCTGTTCAAGCCAAGGTCCTCACTTGCGTTACTTACTGCATCATCACTATGAGGCCTTTCATCCCGCACCTTCTCCCTTTCAAAACCTTCCACTTTGATTACTGAACTTTTCTTAAGCAGTGACGCTGATGCTCTCACCCAGCCACCAAACTGTTGGTCCTTCTCTGTCAAATTCCCACGACTACGCACCCAAAGATCGCAATCTTTATCAGCATGTGTCCTAAGTCCACACCAGTAACATAGATTGGGTAAACGTTCGTATTTGAATCTAACCCAATTGACCGAGCCATCCTCCAAGCAGATTTTACGACCTCGACAGAGCGGTTTCGAAGTATCCACACGTACCCGAATGCGCATGAAGCTACTGCCGTCCTGAGAACCCCATTCAGTGAACCCGGATTGCACCTCACCAATGATCTTACCAATCTCACAAGCTGATCGCAGATTCATGTCACCCAATGGAAGATCATGGAGTTGCACCCAAAAAAGGGTCCGATTAAACTCCAAATCCTTCACAGGAACATTCTTTTCCAGGCGCCGCAACGAAACCAGATGCTTATCATAGTTCCAAGGCTCCCCCATGAGAACTCTATCAGCATCTACTTCATCCCCAAAAACAAAGAGGACCATGTGATTCCCTACATCCTTGACTTCGAAACCCAACTTCATCCGCCACAAGGGTTTGAACGTCCTAGCAATAGCCTCCATACTCAAAGCCCTGTGAGTGAAAAACCTCGCTGCAACAACACATCCAGACCCCCCTTCCATAGCCTCGGACTTGAACAAAGACCCCTCTTCCTCAGAAAGGGATAGCCGCTCCCACAATCCAGCCAAGTTCTCCATAACACCACAACAAAGACAGAAACCTCTCACTCACGGCAGAACCAGTGACGAGAACACAACGCTTGCCTAAGAGCAAGCACCACGTTCTACTGAAAACTAGGGTTGGAAGCGCCGCCCCTAGGTAACAGAGAAACTTTATTTTATAACTGTCAAAGTATCCAAATGATCAAATAATATGAACTATGTCTATATGCCAAAATGATCATAGCTAATATAGAAGTAAATGAGTGTTTCACATAAGGTCGAAAGTGAATATTAGATTTTAAAAGGATTTCAATGTTTTATTGAAATTAAAACAAAAATCTGCAAATGGGATATCTCTCATTTAAATTTGTAAAGATGAGAGATATACTCATTTGCAAATTTGAGGATATCAGCAAATTTAAAACTAAAATTTGCAAATGAGGACATCTGAAAGTTGTCAAACTTTACCCTACCCAAATAAAACAAATTACAGAAAAACAATTTCCCTTTCATGCATAAGCACTTGATATACCATTAGGCCTCTATAAAATCCAAGGCAAATAGGTCTATAAGGTTTTACCTCTCCAACAATGTTTTTGCCATGTGAGATTGGCTACTTCCTGGTTAGGAGTTCAAGAAATACAACACCAAGGCTATAAACATCACTCTTGTCTATTAGTTTATGAGTTAAGAAATACTCCGGATCAAGGTAGCCCTATAAATTTAATTCAGAGAATATGAGAACAAAGAAATAGACATCATTTACATCTCCAATGGCATACTATTAAGTTTATTTCATCTAGTTTGATTTACATTCATTTTTTATTTTTAAAACGGTTGTATAAATTTATAATTTAAACAAATGGTTAATTGTAAAAAAACCATCCTAAACTATGGGGATTGCCAATAACCAATAGATCAACTAACACTTCATGGGATGAAGGCTAAGGTTGTGGATTCAAAACCTATTGGATATGTGTGTAACTTACAAATCAATATAGTCTCAACTGGACAGCTCAGATAGTGCACTAAAGTTGGTATTTTGTGTGTGTGTGTGGTGCATTAATATAGTTGTTAAGATTAATGAATATTGTTTTGTGGCCAGCCACTATTGTTGTTCAAATTGTGTACCTTTGTTTAATTGTGAATCTTATGTGAGTACAATATTCAAATTGTGTACTTTTGTAGCCAACTTGTGTACTCTTACACCACAAAATATTATTAGTCAATTGTGTCTAATTGACCAATTTTGTCTGAATGCAATAACCATTTCGCTTACACAATCAATAACCATTTCACTTGAACTTGTTGCTAACTAGGTGCATTCATTGCAAATTCCAACAATCTCCTCAAGAGAATGAGAATTTGAATATAACTTTGAAACTTAAAAATTTTAATTGTACCAAAGAAATTGGGAAAATATAATGCAGAATAAAAATAGTTAGAAAAATATGACAATTTCATAAAAGAATAATATCAATAAAAAACATTAAAAATTAAAAATATATATATTTGTAAAAATAAAGTAACGGAAATTACTTTTTAAAATATTTAGGGAGAACATATTATCTACAGTAAAATTTAAAGAATAAATTATACATATTTAGTATAAGTTTGTTATGAGTTTTTATTATCATAATAATCTCTTTTAAGAAAATGAAGAATTTGAATAGTTTATTTAATTAAAATCATACATACATACATACATACATATATATATATATATATAGAGAGAGAGAGAGAGAGAGAGAGAGAGAGAGACGCACACACACATACTGCTTGAAGGTAAGATTTACCTCATGCAATTCATTTAAAAATAATGAGGTTAAAATAAATGAGTAACTACCCTAAAGATTAAATTTGTATATTCATAGCCTTAAGACTTAGAAAACCTTTCACTTAAATTTAGCCGGACAAGTGAATTGAAATGCTACGTTAATGTAGCTCAACAAAGGTATAACAACAATAAATATTATGCTTAAGATTTTAGATATTACGAGTTTGAGATTTATATTTTTTGTAATAAATTTGGATTTAGAACAAGTACTCTCAACCCAAACATATATTTTTCCTTATATGTAAGTGCAAAAAAATGGACCGAAGTGGACACAAATGAACCAAATGGAACTAAGTGGACCGAATGGATAGAATATGATAGAATGGGAACAAGGTGGACCAAATAAGAACCAATGGATAGATTAGGATCAAGGTGGACATATGGACCAAATAGGATCATAGTGGACCTAATAGGACCAATGTCAACTAAAGTGGATAGAATGGACCAAATAGGACCAATATGGACCGAATAGAACCAAAGTGGATTGAATATGACCAATGTGAACTGAAGAAGACTAAAGAGGATAGAATAGTACCAATTAGGACCAACTTAGACCAATTAGAACCTAGGTGGACTGAAGAAGACAAAATGGACCTAATAGGACCAAAGTGGATTGAATAGGACTTTTGAATATTTATCATTTTCATTGCATTTTGAGGACTCATATTTCTAGTTTGTAATCTCTATGTTGTTGTTGTTGTTGTGTTTTTTTATTTTTGTTTTTTATTTTTTATTTTTTTTTATTTAACTCAAAACTAAAGAGATTAGTACAAATATAATAAAATTTCATACTTTTCAACCCAAAAATTAAGAAAAAAATGAAATCTTGAGCTAAACTTGAAAATACAACCTACAAAAAGAATCAATTTAAGAAAAATTAGTCTAAAATGGAACGAAGGGGATCGAAATTGATTGAGTGGACCAAAGTGGATTGAAGTAGACCTAATTGGACAAAATGTGACTGAAGAAGACCTAATTGGACCAAGTAAGAATTGCTTAATTTTTAGGGAGAACAAATTATGTTTAAGAAATTTTAGAGAAAAAATTATACTTTGTATTACATTTACAAAATAATTATTTATTCTCATGTAGTGCATGGTCTCATGACTAGTAATTGTAAAAACAACAGCCAAAAACCCCCTCACCAAGTTAGATAGTGTTAAAGAGGTCCTTAGTGCACATTTATTTATTGAACAAAAATGCTAACTAGAACTCAAGCAAAAGTCACGTGACGAAGACATGGTGTAAGATGAATCTTTAATTCATACTTAGCAACATCAAAGTGGCTAAAAATCATTATAATTTTTTTTTTCAAAAACTATTTTAAACCCTAGAATTCATGGACTTGCCAATATGAGAGACAATGGTGGTGAAAACTTGTTCCTCCTTAACATATGGAAATCAATAACAAAAAACTAGATCTCACATTATTTTGATCATGTAATGCAATTTCAATAGCATATTGACCAAATCAACAAAACTCGAGTTCTTCTCCAAAAAAAATTTCCTAAAAATCTTAAGAGAGTGGTCTAAAAGTTGGCTTATATAGTAAAAGAGATTTACAAATGGAGTGGGGTAAGGTGGATTATGGCTGCATAATAGAGAGCTCCATAGGTGGTTTAAGTAACAAAACTGGCCTAACCACATGTGAGTTAAGTCTAATTTCCTCCCATTTTTTTTTCCTAAAGGGTAATAATTTTCATTATTTATAATTTAGATTTTTTTGGTGAAATAATTTTATATATAAATCTCATCACGTCCCTTAGGTAATTTTGTAATTGGAAATGTAGCAATTCTAAATTGTGATAAATATAAATTATTACCTTTAGGAAAAAAAAAGGAAGAATTTTGTTAATCTGGGATGTGGAATAAAAAGAAAAAACAAAAAGAAAACAAGCATATATAGTGGCGTTTTTAGTTTTGTTAAAAATCCGAAGTTTTTCCCTAAAAAAAAAAAAAGAAAAAAAAAAAAAAAGAGTCGAAATTTATGTAACTAATCAAGCAAGCCCAAGTCCAAGCCCAAGCCCAAGCTTTTTGTCTTTCTCATGAGCTCAAGCTCAAACATTATTTTAGGCTTGTCACGAACTCAAGCCAAACTTGAGCTTTTAACTTTTATTGAGAGCCAAGCTTGAACATGCACTACTTGACAAAGCTTGGCTCATTTACAGTCCTATTTTTGACTCAAAACTAGAGTTTAGCCCAAATATAATAAAATTTCATACTTTTCAACGCAAAAAAAATAAGGGGAAAAAAAAAAGAAATCTTGAGCTAAACTTGAAAAGTCAACTTACAAAAAGAATAAATTTAAGGTCCAATTAGTCCAAAATGGAACGAAGGGGACCGAAATTGACCGAGTGGACCAAATTGGACTAAAGTATACCTAATTGGACAGAATGTGACCAAAGTAGACCTAATTGGACACCAATAAGAATTGTTTAATTTTTGGGAGAACAAATTATGTTGAACAGATTTTAGAGAACAAATTATACATTATATTACAATTACAAATTAATTAATTATTCTCATGTATTGCATGGGTTTGCGACTAGTAATTGTAAAAACACAACAATACAAAAACCTCCTCATAAAGTTAGAGAGTACCAAAGAGGTCCTTAGTGCACATCTCTTTATTGAACAAAAATCTCTTTCTAGAACTCGAGTAGAAGTCACGTGACAAAAACATGGTGTAAGGTGAATCTTTAATTCCTACTCAGCAACATCAAAATGTGCAAAAAATCGATATAATTTTTGTTCAAAAAATGTTTTAAACCCTAGAACATAGACTTATTGGTGTGAGAGAGGACAATGGTGGTGAAAACTATTTTCTCCTTGCTCGAAATCTGTAACAAAAAATTAGAACTCACATTATTTAGATCATGTCATGCGATTTCAATAATGTATTGGCCAAACATCTTGTCTCGGGTTCTTCTCCAAAAAATTTCCTCAAAATGTGTCTTAAGAGAGTGTTCTCTCATGTTTGACAACAAGGCAATAAGCTTGCTCATTTGTTAGCAAAACATGCTTTTGGCATTGATGAATTTTTCGGCATAGATCGAAGAGAATCCTTGCTTTCTTGGACTAGCTCTTATCCATGATGCTAGTTTTATTTCTTAATTAATAAAAGTTTTTAGTTTCCTATAAATAAAAAAATGAGGTAAGGTGGATTAAGGTTGTATAATAGAGGGCTCCATAGGTGGGTTAAATAACAAAACTCAGCTCCCTAACCACAAGTGGGTTAAGTCTAATTTCTTCTTTTTTTTTCTTTTTTTTTCAACTAAAAGGTAATAATTTTCATTATTTATAATTTGACTTTTTTTGGTGAAACAATTTTGTATATAAGTCTTGTAGGGACTTAATTTAAATACATGATCCCAAATTCCAACTCTTATTTCAAATGTTAAAGGCCCAAACAATAAATTTGTAGAAACTGGGCTAAAAGGCTAGGCCTTGATGAACGGACAATCGTTAGTCATGGTGTTCATGATGATTGCACATAGGTGAACTTTACTAGCTTATCCAAAAATTTACTTTCTATATGATTACTTTACCTCTAAATAAATGGCTCTTTCAACCTTGGACCTTACTAATCAAAACTATCATATCAAGGAGCTTAATGTTCTTATTATTCCTTTTACCCTAGGTTACAATGGTTTTAGAGACGATACATAATGCCCTCCGCCCCCCCCCTTTGGCGTGGATGAATTCTTACATTATAAAGCCCTTCTTAGTTGATCCTAACCTTCCATCTCGTTGATCGGCATCCAAAAAGACCCCGTAACTAACTCAAGTGCTTGTTCCATTAGACATGCCTTCCCCACCTTTAATTCATACTTAAGAACATCAAAGCCAAAAATCAGTTAAGGGTCCTTTCCCCATTAATGCCTAGAATCAGGGACGTTTGTTGGTGTATTCAATGCGGAGGTGAAAACTTTTCCTCCTTGAACCGCTCCTAATAACTAAAAACTAGATCTCACATTATTTTGATCCCATGTAATGCAATTTCAATTCTCGGGAGCGCTATTGACCAAATTTTGATGGCGTGTTGTTCTTTCCTTCTAAGTTTTGGGATCTTTATAGTAAAAAAGGATCATTCTCGGGCTGCTACATCTCTAGGTCATTTGGGCTTTCGTTGCATGTTCTCTAACGTCTTTCCTAATTCCCCCTTTTTTTCCCTAATGTAATAATGGACCGGGGATCACAAATTCTTTTTTTGGTGAAATAAGTCTCATCATGCCCTCTAGGTCAATTTGTAATTGGAATTGTAGCAATCTTAAATTATGATAAATATAAATTTTTTTTTTTTTAAAAAATGATGGAAGAATTTTGTAAAAAGAAAAAGAATTTTACTAATGTATGCCCTTTGGGCACAATAGTAAATTAATTTAAAAAAAAAAAAAATGAAATTGAAAAAAAAAAAAAGAACTGACAACTTTTTTAATTTTTAATAAAACTTTTTCAAAAATAGTTTTGTTAATATGTGCCTTAAAAGCACACACTGTCCTGACTCAAAGAAGAAGAACAAAAAAAAAAAAAAAAAAAAAGAATTTTGTAAAACTGGGACGTGGAATACAAAAATTTGAAAACAAACAAATATACCGTGGTAGTTTTGTAAAAAGGCGAAATTTATGTATTTAAATGCACACATCCCAACGGCTCTCTCAAAAGAACTCTCTATCTCCCCAAATCCCAGAGCAGAGGTCTCTTTCTCTTCGCTCTCCCTTCTCTCCGAAACCACCAACCCACTCTTCTCCACTCTCCCAATCTCCGCCTCTTCTTCTCGGCCTTCCGACCATTCTCTTCGTGTCTCCGTCTCTTCATCCACCGGCCTCGATCTCTCTCAACATTCTCTCCACTCTCCCTTCTCTTTGGTTTCTCGCTTTTGTTTTTTGATTTGAGATACTAAACTTTTTCTGGGTTTGCGGTATTTGACTAAACTTTTCTCCACGTGTGGTTTTGTAAGATAAATTTCTCTCTCTCTCTAGCAGTTGATTTGGGTTTTCCTATTTGGGTTTTGTTTTGGGGATGAATTTGAACGCTTTTGTGTTATTTTCATGTGTTATTTTGATTGATTTTTGTTCTTGTTTGATTTTTTCAATGTGTGGGGATATATCTAACTTTAATACGGACAAAACCCTAATGTGTGCTTTGTTATTTATATGGGTATTGATTTATGGTTTACTTTGAACCTTTTGTGGATTGGTTGGATTATTTGAGAATGGAATTAGAGACTGCAAACGTCTTTATGTTTGTTATTTTATGGAAAACTAGGGTTTTTAATTGATTACTCAATTACTTTATGTAGCTGTATATTGCTAGAGGGTTGTTATCTTATGTGTGAAATGACTGCATATAGAGTTTTAGTTTTTTTTTTAAACCTTCTCACTCATTCTGTAACAATTTTGAAACAATTAATTTTTTGTCTTCACTTTTGATCTCTTTGTGGGTGTGCTAAACCCTAACATGTTTCTTTGGGACTTTGCTTAAGATAATGTGAGTGACTCTGTAACTTTATTATTCAGTTTCTGTTGCCTAATTTTAAAGTCTATGCAAAGTCTTCTGCAGTGGTATGGGTCCAGATTTTCGAGTTTTGGTTCGAAAAAGTAGGAAGCAGGCAGAATAATATCATAGATTGTATAAAGTAGTATGTGGTCTCCATTCCAATATTTTGCTAAGTTGTAGTATGACATATGTTTATCATCTCGATCTCAAGAAATCTTATAAACTACTTTATCATTAGTTTTTTCCCTGTTAATCTACTGCCTTAGGCATACAGCTGACTGGTATTTTTCTTTTCAAGTATTAAATCTCTTATGCCACTCATGAACATACACAACTAGTTGGTAACCTATGCAATGCACAAGAAAATTCAACAAATACGATATTTTTATTTATATAGAATCTGATAATAATGACAGTTATTATGATTATGTATGCATATAGAAATATTTATTCTGATAGTCTTGAGCAATTTAGTTGGATTGATTTTTATTTAGTTATTTGGGTTACATTAGGTTTTGATTTTATTTTTTTGATTTTTTTCAATTTAGTTTCTCAGTATACTAAAAACTTTTGGGAGTATTTGGATTCAATTAGTTTTGTGTTTGATTTGGTTTAGTTTCAGGGTATTTATAATTGGTTTTGGATAATCAAGGTTTAGAAATCTAGAAATCATTGGAATTAATGTGTTTGACGTTTGCTTCATCTTTATTGCCACAATTGTGCACTTATAGAGGACTTTATAACAGTTATTTTTCCACTTAAATTTGAGAAGAGTTAGATGAATATCTCAAAATTGGCTGTTTAATGCCAAAAGAAGAGTTAAACAGACCTATTCTAATAGATGGGTTCATGCTCTGCCGTCATCTCCTCTCTGCATCATATACGGAAGGTCCGCATCATCTCACCGTTTCTTCTCCTATTCGAATTAGCATCTTCATTCTTCAATATATCTATGTTTTAATTTAAAACCTGATGCTTATACTACTCAAATTACTATCTGTCTTCTTCAATATATCTATATTTAAAATTTTTTCCCTGCTTAATTTTCACGTGTTCTTCTTTTACCCTTTTTAAAAAACAGATGGGTTGATTCTCTTTCTTTGGATGCTTTGGTTTGGTTTTTGCTTTTGGTAACATTTGGGATTTATCCTTTGATTTTTTGTAGTTAAAAGTAAAATTTCACCTTGGATTGTTTAAGGTCTTTATGTATAAGAAGAAAACAAACTTTCCAGTTCAAGTTTGTGCTAAAAAGTGTTACTGTTTGATGTTAATCTTGCTTTATGCATTTATTTTATATATCCTTGGCCAATGGAAGCCAAATCCTTAGCCATAATTATATGGGAAATAACCAACAGATTGTTAAACACTAACCAACAAAAAAATTAAACATTGTGCAGACAATTTACTAAATATTGTTGTATGTTTACGCATTAATGCTTAAATATTTTTTGTGGGACTGATAAATTACCTTTGATATGGGAACAATCTTTAATATTTTTACAACTCAAACCATATTACAATGTTTGTTCCATTTCTTTTGTAGTCTCTCTTCTTTCTTTGCTGTGATTTAAAAAACCTTCTTACCTTGTCATTTTGTTGAATACTAAGTTCTTTGCCAGGTATGACACTTGGGTATTTTGCAAGAAGAGTTGCTGCATCAAACTAAGAGATTAGGATAGCCTGATTTTTTTCTCTATTTATCTCATAATTTGAATTAAATTTTATCCATTGATCTGTTTGGGTTTGATTTGGCTCTGAATTGCATATTTTAGTTTGCTTTTTTTTTTATTTATTTATTATTTATTTTTAAATTCAATGAATTCTTATTTTGTATTCAACTGAACTGTAAAACTGTTATGATTTTTTTTTTTGTTATGCTTTGTAAAACTGTATGAATTCTCTTTAATACAGTGAAGTCTTGTTTTTGCTATGCTTTGTGATCTGTCCTTTTGTTTAAACACAGATTTCTAACATTCTTTACCAGATACGACACTTTGGTGTTTTGCAAGAAGAGTTATTGGATCAAACTGACAGGTTGATGTTAGTCTAATGTTGTAAGATACATCGAATAATTGAGTCTAGATACAATTTTACTTGATGTTTCCCTGTGTTATTATTTTTTCATTATTAGAGGCTGATTTGTTTCATCTTTAATATTTCTATCTTAGTTTCATTAGAGTATAGAGTTTACTACCATTTTTTTTGCCATAATTTTTTAGGCTATAGAACTCTTTATGTCGTCAATTTTCTTTGGTCCTTTTGGTTTAATTTTAGTTAGTAGTTATTGCATATTCAATTTTAGTTTAATTCTTTTTCAAATGACACTATTTAATCCATATTTTCTAGTTTGAATTTGCTAAAGCTTATAGTTTAAATTGGTTAGGATTGAACATTGGTACTATCTCTGTTCAAAATTTCAAATTAATTATCCCTTTAAGAATATTATTGGAATTCTTATATCTCTATAATATTATTGGAATTATATTCACTTAAGTATTTAAAATCATTTAAACTGAACAAAACATTAAACAATTTACAACTTAACCTATGAACTCTTTAGTCTTTTCTTATAGGTCAAACTCAAAAGGCTCATATAATGGTTTTTATTTTATGAAATTGTATGGTAAATTTTCCTTCTTCTATCATAAACTTTTGGCAAGCTTGAACTTAAATCCAATTAAGAAAAAATTGTCAACCCCATTTGTAATCATAAAACTTTAGTTCTTCACATAAGTGAGTTTATGTTGTCTACATTTGTTTTCAGGTCAACTCAATCCATAATTTGTTCATTAATTAATTAACTTTCTTATGTATGATGAAAGACAAATAATTATTCTTAATTTTCTTTTTTGCAATTGTAATTTATAGGATTGATGAAATTAAAAACAACCATTAATCAAGGTGCTACATGGATGTGTATATACAACTCTACTATATTGAAGGTACTAGTGGTGCAAAGCATGGGTTCCTCATGAGATTGGGGCCTGTTTAGTAACGTTGTTTGAACAACGGTTTTCGTTGTTTAAATAACACAACACGTATTTTCACAATATTTTTTTACCCACACGTATGTCCACAACACTTAAATAACGTTACTAGAACAACATTATGGGTCATCTCATGTATTCATCAACTATTTGATAATTAAGACTTTGTGTGTTTGAAGCTATATTAATTGTGTGGCATATAGAAACTTTACCCTAGCATGAGTAGATTTTTCATAAATTATAAAATTTTTTCTCTGTTTCCTAAAATCAATGATTTACTTTTATTTTTCTATAAAAATAATAGAGACTATTGGTGTTTGTTTTGTTCTGTGTGTTTTGTTTCATGCTCAAAACCATGTTGTCCTTTTTGGAATGTTGGAAAAAAGTGTAGTGTTGTTGGGCTAGTCCCATTGTGTTTGATGTGGTGCATTTGTAATGAGGGAAATGGTTGATCGTCTACTAACTTAAGATTGTATCTTTTAGATCTTTTTCCCAGCCCTTAGCATGCAACATTTGATTCTCCTACATATTTTCAGACTTTCCTCTTTATTTGATATAGATACTAGGTGACAAGTGAAGCCACTTTTTTTTTTTTTTTTTTTCTTTTCCAAAAAAAACATGTGTGAAGGTTTGAACTTCAGCAAACCCAAGTTCTATAATGCAGAGTTTTAGTTCAAACCCAAGTATTTAATTATCTAAAACCTTTTTAGAATTTGCTATGTTTTGCAATTTTAATTTTTATCCTTCCCATATGAAGTAGTTCAAGTTTGCTAAGTCTAAAAGAAAAAAGCTTAGTGGAGCTTTAAATGATTAGGGAAAGTTTTGCAAAGTTTATTTTGGGGGAAGACATGACTAGAGTTGGCAAATGTGTATGTATTGTATAGTTACTATTTCAAATTCAATAATGATCCTCTATGGTAATCTTTTAATAAGATATTTAAAAGCCTAATGGAGAGTGAGTGACTATGCTTTAATATTTCAATCCATTTACGTATATTTGTCTTCTTTCACAGCAACTGTATACAAGAAAAATTTGAGGCAAGAATATTTTGATCCTGAGAAGAAGGCTTTATGGAAAATATAACCAATCTTGCAAGATTCAAATGAATGGAAAAATTGTTGAGGTAAAATGTTTTAGATGCAGCTTTGATGCTTCATTGAAGTTTAAGTTGTTTTCCCCCTATATCTAAGTAAGTTGTGATGTCTGTTAGGTGATGGAAATTACGCCAAGTTCAGATTTTTATGTCTATCTTCTTGCACCATAGAAGCTTGACATGACACTCAAAAGTAAGTAAATTTTTATGTGCTTATAGTCAAGTAAGTAAAGTTTTATTTGCTTATAATCGCATTCTTTTTTTAAAGATAAACACTCTTAGGTGTTGTAGCTCATAAAAGCATAAATATTCTTTGACAGGAAATATTGGATGGTTTTGTAGATATACATTTTTATATGCAAAATAGAAGAGCATTATGAGGAATTCCCTTCGTTCAAACTCATTTCAACTCAATGAAAGTAAAAAAAAAATGGTGGTTGCTCATTTCATATATTCCTTTGAGTGGCCTCTTTGAGAAGAGAAGTACACACATGAAGT
Organism: Quercus dentata; assembly: GCA_028216015.1. Classification (NCBI taxonomy): domain Eukaryota; kingdom Viridiplantae; phylum Streptophyta; class Magnoliopsida; order Fagales; family Fagaceae; genus Quercus; species Quercus dentata. The sequence continues at coordinate 50,991,391 of CP116447.1, forward strand.
GATTTGAAGAGACTAATGTTAAAATATTGGATACCATATGTTTAAATATACTACATTATTTAGGTCTGAATGCTTGTAGTGGAAGTATGAGAACTAAGTTAATGTTGAATGTAAAGTTTATTCATACATAAAATGATCCAGCGCATTGCGCGGGTTAAACGCTGGTATAGTTAATTAGCAGAGCTGTACCTTAGGTTTAATGTAGGCTATACGGAGAGAGTGGAGCAATAGAGCATTTGAACGATTAGAATGGTCCACAACGGGTTTTAAGATGCTTTTATTGTATTCCTTATGTGAATGGATGACTGCTTTATCATATCATTCAAGTTCTAATTTGTTCAAGTTTCTTGATGATTGTAATTTCCCGTGATTTGACCACCTGCGTGTACTTGTGTGCAGGATGATGTTCATATTTTTAATAGAGTTCTACTTATTCAAAAAAAGAAAGAAAGAAAAGTATAGCTTCTAAACAAGCATCTAGACATTATTACTACTTCTACCTCAGTCTATGGAGTGGTTTATTTTGGGCCTATTACTATATATTCTCTGTTTATTATTCAGTTTCTGTTGCCAAATTTTTAAGTCTATGCAAAGTCTTCTGCATGGGTCCAGATTTTCGAGTTTTGGTTCGAAAAAGTAGGAAGCAGGCAGAATAATATCATAGATTGTAGAAAGTAGTAAGTGGTCTCCATTTCAATATTTTGCTAAGTTGTGGTATGACATATGTTTATCAACTTGATGCAAGCTCTTATAAACTACTTTATCATTAGTATGTTCCCTGTTAATCACTGCCTTAGGCATACAGCTGACTAGTATTATGCTTTTCAAGTATTAAATCTCTTATGCCACTCGTGAACATACACAACTAGTTGGTAACCTATGCAATGCACGATAAAATTCAACAAATACGATATTTTTATTTATTTATAAATATAAAATCTCATAATAATGACAGTTATTATGATTATGTTTACGTATAGAAATATTTATTCTATTATTTATAAAAATGATAATTTGGCAATATTCTAATATAGGGTGTGAATATGTTAGGTTTAAAAGGAATCTTTATAGAATTTAAACTCATTTGAAAAACATATATTACAGAAAAAAAATTTGGGCTTTCAAAATTTATGTCATCTATAGAAGAAAACAAAAGTCAAAAGACTATGCTTTTATATACGTTATAGATTATATCTTATTTGGGTCATGATGATTTGTCATTTAGAGGTTTCTTGGACATAGTTACCATGGTTTTGGTTTCAATTATAGCATTTGGTTGTGTTTTTTCCTTGCCTCTATATACTTTCCTAAATCAATGCAACATATTGGAGTGGAAGGATTTAATTCCTCACTGTGTATTCTACATCGCTTACAATTCTTTTCTATACTGTGAAGAGTATAACTTGTGTGCAGATGTCATGCTTGTAGGAACCAATTCCTGTTATGCAACTTGTGAGGGAAATTGCAGTTGTTATGTAGGAGTTCGCATAGTCTAGGTAATCAAAATATCTTTAATATGATATCAAATGTGTTACAATCATAATTCGATTTTGGTTGGTATCATTTCTAGAATTGTATTGAAATAGAGAGATGAGTATTAGGTGTCTGGAAAAATTATTTGACCCCTATTAGGTCACTTGTACTCTTCATGGTCAATGATTGATGGCAACAGGCAGGCCAAGTGTTGGCTGGTAGCCGATGGTTGGCAACGGGCATGTAATGATGGCCTGCTAGGAATCAGGTGGACCTTGTGACAGCTGGTGGTTGGCAACTGGTGGCCAATGGTCATCTAAGTATGGTGTGGAGTACTTTTCTGGACTTAATGTGACTTTCTTTAATATGGATGCTTAATGGTGCCATTGTTAATATCTCTAAATGAATGATACCTATTTTTAATTTTATTGTTATTTGTTTTCTAATGAGTTCCATGTATTGTCATTTGTGTCACTTTATGATAAATTAGAATATAATAGTCTATATAAGCCAAGTATGTACCCCAAGAAAGGGAGATTATTTTGATGAATAAAGTTTCTTTTGAAATTGAGTCCATGGTTTGGTGCTGACTCCAGCCAACCCTAAGTTTTGACTCCTAGTGGTTTTTCCTTGCTTGGTGCTATCCAAGCAAGCTTAGGTCCTGACTGTTCTTCATGTTAGGAAACTATGGGAAGCAGCTTGACTTAATGCATATGATCCAGCTAGTGCATCATGTATGCAGCACCAGTAAGCATCAGTAAATAAAGTTTTGTATGAGTAAGCACCAGTAACAACAGTGCAGCTTCAACACTTGGTACTAGACACCTTAATGCTTATTATAAGAGGCAGTTTATTAGTAAAGTTTTGTATCATCTTTGTAATTGAAGGTTAGAGTCACATGCTTATTAATTGATTGTGTCATTTGCTTAATTGTTGATTAGTTAGAAGTCACGTGCTAAACAGTTAGTTACTTAGACCATTAGATCTGTGTAGCCAGCTGGAAGTTAGTGTTAGTCAGTTAGTTGTGTTCATGAATTGTATGAAGGTGTGGAGATAGATTGTAAGAGGCATGCAATGAGAATTCAGTCTGTTCTTAATCCTATTCTTCTCTAATCCCTGTACTTTCTCTCTATTCTATTTCAACTCTTCTAAGTCATGGCATGAGATCGCTTTTAGGTAATCTGTAATCCTTCTCTTCTTTTCTGATTCTTTTATCTTTTGGGAGGGTGTGAGATCTGATTTTATTTATGGTGCCCTTCTAGAACTAGAATTGACATCCTTGCCATGTTTTGTATCAGCATGACTGCTCATACAATAAGAATTTGCAGGCCTGAAAAAGTGCATGAGACATGTTTTTAGGACATGAGATATTTATTTTTCTGAAGCTCCGGACCATGCATGATTTTTGGTGACAATATGCACATATTGGTATATAATCTTGGACTTACCTTAAAAAAACATATATAATCTATGGATATGACTAGAAATATTCATATCATTAGTTAATTTTTGGTAAGCATACCACCTAATTACACCTATGTGCTCTAGCTCGAATAGCACTTCTTCTCCCTCAATAGTGGGACAGAGGGTGAGGTTGTGGATTTAAAACTCGCATGGTGTGGCTTTCCAATTAAAAGAAAAACTAATTTAGAATGATGATGAAACGCTTCTGCATTGTCATTACTAATTTCAGAATGGCAACATAAAACCCCTTTTCCATGATCTCGTCTTTAATTAGCCTCCTTCCCATAAAAATTTATCATGTATGTTTCCTCTACTTATTATTGATATTGTCCTCATTAAACTCTGATTTTCTAATCATTCCTAGACTTTTAAGATTCTCTTATTTTGAAGTTTCTTTTGTAGTTTTTAATTCATCTTAGTTTTGTTGTACTTGCTTTTTGTAGAGAAATCTTAGTTTTGTTGTACTTGCTTTTTGTAGAGAACTAACCCCAGCTGAAATTGATGTATTTAGCTGGAGTGGAGTAGATTGCTGCTTGCTCTTCTTGCCTGCCATATGTCTTTGAAGAGATATTATTAATCAAATTTATGTTGCGTTCCTTCACATTCTAGCAGGGGTGATGAATTTAATGTAGATTAATTGAGAGGATTAAATTTCCAACCTGTCTGAATTGGAGCAGCAAACAAGTGAGCCAATTGACTGGTGTCCCTTTTTTTAGTGCGCTGATGGCCTTATACAGGAAAATAGTATACCTTGTCAGACATACCTTTTCAAACACTCATTAAAAATTGTTTTACCTGCGTGTTTAATGTTTTCCATGTTGTGCCAGGATATGTATGTTTTGTCAATTTTAGTTGACTGTTTAATTTACGTGATATGTGCAGTAATCACTTTTTTGTTAGGTACTAATGTGCATGTAAGCACTTGTAAATTGTTGATTTTCCATTAAATGGCAGCCACCATAGTATGTTTTATTCTTGTGCAAGATAGAATTTGTTAGCATGATGTGCTCATTTTAAAGGTGGAGAATTAAAATTTCCACCCAGGATGCATTTACAGCTTACACAATGGCACTGCAATCTCAAAAGTTAACTAATCAACCTTTCAATTATGGTGGTTACATTCTAGAATTATTGTATTGCACTGTTGTTAACATTGTGACATATTTTGTCAACTATAGCCTTTTGCTTGTTCTCAAACACTTATCTCTTGGGGGAATTTTTGCGTCAGGAATTGTGTGAGAATTCTGTGCCATCCCTCGGGAGGGCAGATGACAGAACTATTTGGTGATTTACTTTTGGATTGATAAATTTTCCAAATTGCATCTGATTGTCCATTGTTAAAACCAAATTGTCATAGAATATCTAATACTTCAAAACTTTTTGGGTGTGTATGTTTGCATTTTAGGTCTAGGGGTGACTAACTTGATTTTCAATCTCATTAGTGTATTTTTCTCGAGTACTCTTGTACTCAGAAGGGATACAAGTGTAATTTCCCTTCACCTCATTATCACTTTGTTAGAGTTTTTGTCATCTTTATTGAGTCTACCTCATATTATTCCTCTCCTTCCTCTATGAGTGTTAGTTCTCCTCTGTGTCTTCCTCAATTGCTTCCACTACCAGCATTGATACTTCTTTGGCCACAACTCTTGAGAAACCATTACAAGTGTTATGAGTAGTATATGTGCTAGGAAAAATTAGTTATAATGATTAGAAACATCATATAAACAAAATATCTTGCGTTAGGGTAATTTAATTTTTACCCTATTCACTTCTTGAGAATAACAAAACACAAGGTACTTGTCAACTTAATGAAGCTGGGGTAGAGTTGCAGAACATTTAAGTTTCATGTCAGTTTCAAGTGTTTCAAAATGCTGTTCTTTTGTTGAACTGGAAATGGATTCAGGGTCACATAACTCAACCCTTTAATCAAATTGTTTCTAGTCCATAAGGCATGGATACTTTGATAATTGAAAGGTATTGATATATATGCTTGACAGGAAACTTGAATATTATGTTTTAAGTATGCATTTTTACCGAGAAAGGAAAAAAAGGTTTTATGTATGCATTTTATGCTATATTTCTAGGAAACAAATTCTTTATAGGTTAATTCTTCAATTCTTGTACAGGATGCTTCTATTTTTAAGCTAACCAATGTGTATGATCTTCTGTTTGAATAATAGAAATGGCGACATCTTTGTGGGACATGGTATTATTTACATGCACGCCAACTTATAAATTTGTGTTTATATTATGCTGTAATATTTGGCTTTTAACATCAAGAAAATTGGATTTAGTTATTTATCAAAATGAAAATTTAGATTTAATTGGGATTAAGTCTTTGTTTGACTAAGATCATTATATGTGACAGTTTTTTTGCTCCATTGTTCTTTTTCTAACATGTTTTATTTGTTTCCAGGTTTATTCACTTTGCATTGATTATCTTCTTGTAGCTAAATCAGAAGTTGTGAGTTTTGAATTTTCCATCTTATTTTTGTGTTTTTAATTTTGCTGCCCCAATCCCTTTACTTCTTTATCATTTATCTGACAGTTTATGTGACATGGATTGTTTACTTTCTTGATCTGTGGTTCTTATTTTGCTTCTATGATGTATGTTGAGTATTGGTGTGAAGAGCCTTTCAATAGCCTCTTAATGGAGTGTCCAGATTTCTCCCATAATGAAATGGTAAGTCTCACTGAGATACTGTGTATCATACCCATTTTGGATATAGAGGTTTTTTTTTCCCCTGCTGTGCAAGATCATGTTTATGGTCCAATTTGTTGTAGAAAAATAGACTGCCACCAAGGATCCATGTAATCTTCTTGAACTGTTATTATTTCTATTTTGGTCCTCTGCATTCTTGAAGATTCTCATAAATCCTATCTTTTTGTTTTTTTTTTGGGTCTTCTTGATCACCAGTTACCACTTCATGTTGAAATACTAGTCTCAGGAGTCACTCAAATCAATGAACCTAATAGCTTGTATGGGATCATCCAGTCACACAAGGTTAGTCTATATTATTTGCCTTTCTGAATGTCCTTGCAAGACCATTATCGGTATCTTTTGTGCCCTAGTGCTGATTGTGTGTAGTGCTACCTGGAGTGCTGTGCTTAGGGAGATTTTTTGTGTACCACTATGCCCCCACCCCCCAAAAAAAACCCTCCCTAGACAACCCAAAAGAGGGGGTGGGGGGGGTGGGGGGAAGGAAAAAGAGAACAAAAAAGAGAGGAGAGGGGAAATGGGAGAAAAGGTCTAATAGTTAAACCCTTTGCTATCCCTGATATGGAAATAAATTGCAAATGGTGCAAATCAGTAATTTTTTTGGCCCCTGCTTAGACGTTTTGTTTACTGTGCCTAGTTAGATCTTATTCTCAATTTTTATATTGATTTGAGTTTTGAAACTTTAGTAGTCCATTGATGAAGTAAATGACGACAATGGTGGTGGAGTGTGGCATGTGAAGTGATCTGTAAGTGAATGTGGGGGGTTAATGAATGGTTGGGATCAGTTATGCCTTTATGGTATATTGAATTTACCTTTGGAATCTTGAAGGTTCTAGACTCTAAAATTGAGGGAAGTGGACCATGACGTGTAGCTATGATTGTTTTTCATTTTAATTTTACTTTCTTTGGAGTTTGGACCTTGGAATATGAGTCATGCAATGGACTTGTTATATTGTTCTTTAGCGGGGTCTTGGGCCAAAATAGAACTACTAGTCTGACTCAAACATAGCTTATGGTTTTTTTTTTTGGCTCTCCAGATTATCTTTTTAAGAGCCCAATTCCCAAACAATCCAACCAAAATAATATTTAGAACTTAAATTAAGGTTTTGATTAATAAAATAATCTTATTCAGTAGATAAAAAGAAGAAAGAAAGGAAATTAAGGTATATTTAGTTTGGTTTTGTATTTGTAGAAATACACACACATATTGGCAATAATCTTGAGACAATACACTAGTACACACCAGTACCAGAACATTTTGTTCTAGTGGCTAACTTGAAAGAGCCACGAATATGGTATTTATAACGTTGGTGTAATGTAAACATTTCAATAATAAATTTCTTGATTTGAAATGAGTACTCTTGATATATACTAGTAAAGAGACCATTTACCTCTTTAATACATAGACAAAATTGAGAAATCATTTGAACTATGCTGCAACAAGTCACACTTTACCATAAGTTACTAATTACAAAGCATAAAAAAACGTTAATAAGTAGCTCATGGTGCCGACCTCACACTTAAAGGGTATAATTTTTAATTTTTATCATCCATAGATATTTCATATTATGTAGTAGGATATGTGAATGTATATTCAGTGCACTTAACAAGTGTACCAAGAAAAGAACGTATTTTCATCAAATTGTAGTGAATGAAATATTTTTCATTTCTACAAATTAGTTGCTTGAGGGCATTGCAGGAGGGAGATTGTGATGAATTTCGTAGAAAACTGAAAGATTCAAAGCAGGTAATATTCATTAAAATTTCATATTCTTAAACCAATAACTGGACTTTATGTAATCAAATTATGTTTCATTTTTTTTAGGAGCTTGTGTTGTCTGTTTTCCGTGCAAGTGAAGAGAACACTGAATACATCTACTCAACAGTAATCAAACTCCAGGTACTTATTATACCTGTAACACAATGCTCCTAACATAGAGGGCAATAGCCAGTAGTTATGGCCTTTTGGAAATCAAGTCCAAAGTATAACTTGTGGTTCTTTATTGTATAATTTTTATTTATCACATTCTTCTCTAGACTCTCTTCATCATGTGTTGCAGAACTAAGACATGCTCATTTATTGTTGTGCATGAAAACAAATTAATGAAATAAGTAATAATGTTAAAACTTTTTCTTGATTCATGCATTTTTCCCACTATAGGGTTTAATGGTGGGTGTGTGTGCATGCTTTTTGTTGGGATTATTGCATGTTGAATTATCATGCTAAGACATACGGCTGACTTTTCTTGAGCTGGTTTTCCATTTCCTTTATACTTATTCTGTTGCAGTTGATATATTCTCCTTCACTATTGATGAGTTTGCTCAATCATTTCATGACAAGGTTAAATCTCATTTTTTATACACCTTTACATATTGAATTTTTGTGTGTCTAACCTTAATATTTGAATAACATTTAAATTACCTTTTGTTGGTTTTTTCTTTTCTCTATGCATATCATTCAGGATTCCTTGTTACTTGGAAAAATTCATGTGGCCTTTCTCAAGCTTCTTATATCTGATGTTGAAGCAGAGCTTAGTAATGGTTATTTCCCCCCACATTTGAGCATATCCTGAAATTTTCTTGCATTACTTCATTGGTATGTATAAAACAATGCTGGTTAGTGGTCAGCAATTAACTTGATCGACGATAACTTTGTTTATGTTTGTAACTGTTTTGAACACTAGTATCATCTTGGGACAAGAAACAAATAATTATAGTATAGTGAAATGGAAATGACCATATGCAACGGATATAAATGATTTGGGCCTACCTTTCCACTGTTAGGATGTGAAAATGATTGAGCATATATTACCTCTCAATAATTAGATTTTATAAAGGTCCTGCATAATAAGATGTAGCTGTTGGGAGTAAGGAGTTTTTAAATTGTAAGAAAGAAAAACACTCTGTAGTGTTTTTTTCACATTCTTACTTGATGATGCTTTTCTTGTTTGGTTCAAAGATGAACTTGCAGTTGAGGTTGTTTTCAAAATCATTATTGTAGATAAGTGTGACCATTGTTGTAAACTTATAGGGTGCATGTGTAACTTTCCACTAAAAAATCGGGTGACAAGCAACCTGTGTAATAGTTGAACTGCCTTCTTCTCAAATAGAATTATATAGGTCTCAGAAAGTTGACAAATTTGGTGATACATTTTATTGAATAATGAAGCAATGGTAAAAAGAGAATAACAACTCATAATAGAAGATTTCGCATGCCCAAATTACATATAAGCCTCACACTCTAAAAGCATGATAGAGGGCCTAATGTTTCCGCCTTTCTAAGAATATTCTTTATAAAATTGTATCATGACTATTAGCAGCCCCTCCAAACACTTTTTAAAGATCCATGACTAGTTGAGGGAGTTTTTTGATGGTAAATACCAAATGCACGATTAACTGGGATGTACAATTTGGGTTTGCAGTTCTAGTGAGTAGGGGAATCCATTAACTCTGGTACTGGGTTATGGGGTCATGCATTAGTAATTTAGTATCCTAAAGCTTGTAGATCAGTTTAGATGGGGAGGTAGATTCCATAATTTTCCTTGAGCCCCTTTAGAGGTCCAAGCTGCAGGATATTGCAGGGCAATATTGGGTTGGTGGTGGCTAACTAATGATGAAAGTTTTTATGCGACATTGTGTTCTAAGTCGTGTGGGATAGAATCATAGGACTTTTCCCTGAAAAAAGATTTGGTGTGCTGTACTTTTGCAAAGGTGGCATTGTTTATATTTTAAGTAAAGTAATTCAAAGAATTCTTTGAGGTGAGAACTTGTTTAGAAGAAAGAATTTTGGTAAGTTGGTGTTTTGTGTGTAAAAGGGACAGGCATTTGATGGTTAATATTCTGTTAATACTGTTAGGCTTTGCTCTTTAGTCTTTATTTGTTTGTTGGTTCCTTCTGAAATGTGTTAGAGAATTTCATTGCTTTTCCTCAAGAATGTTTACGCCTTGTGGGGGTGTTTAAATTTATTACTTTTTATTTTCTTAATATTTACATCCACTTTCAAAAAACACCGGTGCTTGGAAGTTATTTAGGGCGTGTTTATATTTCCTATGTATGGGGCTTTGTTTTCTTTTGAAATTTTCTAACAAATTAGTTACCTAACAATGAAATGGTATATAAGGTAATGGGTGATTGATATAGCAGCCTTTTGGGCATTTATTACCCTGTTAGATTTTCTTTTATTCCCCATTCTCTCTCACTTATCTTAATTTGCCTTGCACTATTTGGTTCTGTAATAACATTTTCTCATAATGTCTTTTCTTGTTTAGATCCTAAAAAATCTTGTCCATCTTGCCAAGACAACCAAAGAGCAAGCAAAATGATTAAGGTTCTTGAGAAAGATTTTTACTTGCCATTCTTTGAAAGTTGTCATGGCCTACTTTTTTTACCCTGGCCGCTCTCATTACACCATCTTTACTAATTTTCACATGAACTCCTTGACTTTTTATCTCTGTGTGTGTGTGGGGGGGCGGTAGGTTTTCGAGCACGCCATCTTAAGTCACCAGTTTTCTAATAAAAAGAATGCTCTGGCGAAGAAGCATGGTTTTGGAAAAGGTTTGATGACTCCGACAAAGAAACATGGTATTGGGAAAGGTTAGATGACAATTTGGTTGCATTTTCAGTATCGTGTTTTTTTGGTTCAAAAAACAAAAAAATACCCCCAAATAACTGGCTATATTATCCTTTTTTCTCTCTCTCAACATTCACTCTTCACCAAATCTCAGATAACCACATTCTTTGTTCATTGTCCCTGAACTTTTACTATAGATTTGAGATTTTGCATGGTGGGTTTAACCATTTACTTCAATAGAGATTTTGGGTTTGGTTTTTAGTTCTTGGCAATGGGTATCTTTGGGAACGAACTTTTCTTTGTTAGGATGAGCTTATGTGATTAATTTTTGACTTTTTCTAGTGTTTGTAATTTCCAGATGGCTTAGTGGGCAGTGGTGTATAACATCTGGATCCAAAGGAATAATAGGGTACATAATGGGGTAGTTAAAACAGAGGAGCAGCTGGTTAGAGATATTTGCAAAGATGTAAAAGCTAGGATGGCAACAAAGAGACCTGTTTGTAATTCAATTCTTAACAGAATGCTGTGTAATAATTGGGAGTTATCTTGGTCTGTTATGTTAAAGATCTAGAGGAAATTTTATTGTTATTGAAATTATGCTGTTTAAATAGCAACATGGAACTTCTTGTTATATGCCAGGTGGAACCCAACTAGGATGATCATCTCAAACAACCAGATATAGTAAAACGTGAATTTCCTTTGGAAGGAGCAATATCTCGAGAATCCCTTAATCATGTAGCTATGCTTGTGGATGATGAAGAGCTGGAGCTGCAAGAGTTACAAGCAGGACTAAATCCACTGAATTGTTTAGATCATTTTGCTGCGAACAGTATACATGGTTGTTCACTTTTCAAAGGTTGGTTTGGGAGGTAGAATCTGACAAAGTTATATCATGTTGAATGTATGTATTATTTTTAGATTTATGGATTATGGTATTTGAAGTTGTTGATATCTGTAACTTCATTTGATTTGCAGATTCGCTAGCTAAGTTTCCTCCAAATTCTGTTAAGAACTTAAGATGAAGCAGCCATTTTGTACTCAACCTCGGGATTCTTCTCCGGAGATTGTCAAGAAATTGTTTAAGGTGCATAGTTAGCAAATTCTTTTATCAAACTGAATTTTTTAAATTAGTCTTCTACCAAGATATATCATATGCAAAAGATGCTGCATACCGTCTGTTGCAGTGGCTTTTATAAATGCACGTGCTTGAAGTTCTTATTCATTAATAATTTTACCTTAGTAAATGCAAGATATACATTATCTGCTACCCCAAATGATTTTAAGACTTAGATATAGTTATTGACTGTCTTGTAGACTTACAAGGACTAGTTTCCCTACTATATGCCGAAAACATTCAGTGACTCCCTACCTCTTATTTGATCCTTTGATTATCATGTCCATTGGAATATAAAAAATGCTAACAGAATGCTTATATATATATATATATATATATATATATAAGCTTTTGTTAATTATTATTCTAATTTAGAAAGCTGTCATGTTTATGACTCGGAATTAAGATCATATAATTTTTTATTAGTCCAAACTGATGGGGGTTGGCTCTATCCTATCGTACAATTCTTATTTATCGCATTCTTCTCTAGACTCTCTTCATCATGTGTTGCAGGACGAAGACATGCCCATTTATTGATCTGCATGAAAACAATTAATGAAATAAGTAATATTGTTAAAGCTTTTTCTTGATTTTTGCATTTTTCCCATTGTAAGGTTTAATAATGGTTGTGTGTGGGTGCTTTTTGTTGGGATTATTGCATGTTGAATTATCATGCCAAGCCTTACGACAAACTTTTCTTGAGCTAGTTTTCCATTTCCTTTATACTTATTCTGTTGCAGTTGATATATGCTCCTTCACTCTTGATGAGTTTGCTTAATCATTTCATGACAAGGTTAAATCTCATTTCCGATCCACTTTACATATTGAATTTTTGTGTCTTACCTTATTATTTGAATAACATTTAATTTACCTTTTGTTGGTTTCTTCTTTTCTCTATGCATTCCTTTTAGGATTCCTTGTTACTTGGAAAAACTCATGAGGCCCTTCTCAAGCTTCTTATATCTGATGTTGAAGCAGAGCTTAGTAATGGATATTTTCCCCTACATTTGAGCATATCCTGCAATTTTCTTGCATTACTTCACTTGGTGAGTATAAAACAATGCAAGTTAGTGGTCAGCAATTAACTTGATCAACAATAACTTTGTTTATGTTTGTAACTGTTTTGTACGCTAGTATCTTCTTGGGACAAGGAACAAATAATTATAGTGAAATGGACATGACTGTATGCAATAGATGTAAATGATATGGGCCTACCTTTTCACTGTTAGAATGTGAAAATGATTGAGCATCTATTACCTCTCAATAATTAGATTTTATAAAGGTCCTGCATAATAAGATGTAGCTGTTTGGGAACTTACTACTTTCAATAAGGCCTTACTGGGGAAATGGTTGTGGTGGTTTAGGAAGGAAGAGGGTCGGTTATGGAGGAGGGTGGTAGCTTCAAAATATGGGGAAGAATGAGGTCCATCTGGGTAGGGGAGTTCATGGGTGTGGTTTGTGGAGATGTATTCGCATGGGATGGGAGGATTTTAGCAAAACTTGTCAGTTTGTTGTTGGGTTGGGGAATAGAGTGATGTTTTGGCAGGATGGGTGGAATGGGGATCAACCTTTTCATTTGGCCTTCCCAAGGCTGTATGGTATTGCCGTTGATAAGGAGGTATCTGTAGAAGCTTCTTTGTCGAGGCGGGGGGCGGAGGATAGAAGAATTTGGGATGTTCGTTTTATTCAAGAATTTAATGATTGGGAGATGGATGAAGGGCTGCATTTTATTCATATATTGGGAGCTAATACTCCTCCAATGGATGTAGGAGACCGGATGAGATGGAAGTTGAAGCCTAATGGGGATTTTGACATCCGGTCATATTATAACAAACTAAGGAACTCTCCCTCAACTGTCTTTCCTTGGAAAGCTATATGGAATAAGATCCTAACGGGTGATAACCTGAAATTGAGGAGATTGGTTTTTGTGGATTGGTGTATTATGTGCCGTTATTGTGGAGAGACGGTAGACCACTTATTTTTTCATTGTGAGATGGCTTATCGGTTTTGAAGCTTTGTCTTTATAACTTTTGGCTTGTCTTGGGTTATTCCTACATCTGCTTTTTGGCTGGTGGAATTGGTTGGGGAAGCACTCGTCTCAGATTTGGAATTTAGTTTCGTTGTGCATCCTTTGGTGTATTTGGAAGGAACAGAATCGGCGGACTTTTGAGGATTTGGATAGTTCCGGTGATCGGATGCTTACTTCTTTTAGTGGAACTCTTTTTGATTGGTTTAGGGCTTGGGGACTCACGACTAGTGATTCTCTCCCTTCTTTTCTTAGCTCTCTTTCTCTTTGTAATTAATATGTTGTTTGGTTTTCTTTCTTTTTTTGTTTTTTCTTTGTTTTCTTCTCCTTGTATTCTCTGGTTTTGCTCTTTGCTCTTCTTGCATAGAGCAGCCTTTCGTATATATATCTTTCTTACTTATCAAAAAAAATAGGACGTAATCTTTGTGAGTTAGGAGTTTTTAAATTGTAAGAAAGAAAACCACTCTGTAGTGTTTTTTCACACATTCTTACTTGATGATGCTTTTCTTGTTTGGTTCAAAGATGAATTTCGGTTGAGGTTGTTTTCAAAATCATTATTGTAGATAAGTGTGACCATTGTTGTAAACTTATAGGGTGCATGTGTAACTTACCACTAAAAAAAAAAATCGGGGTGACAAGCAACCTTTGTGATAGTTGAACTGCCTTCTTCTCAAATAGAATTATATAGATCTCAATAAGTTGACAAATCTGGTGATACATTTCATTGAATAATGAAGTCTGGTAAAAAGAGAATAACAACTCATAATAGAAGAGTTTGCCTGCCTAGATTACATAAAAAGTCTCACACTCTAAAAACATGATAAAGGGCCTAATGTTTCCGCATTTGTAAGAATATTCTTTATAAATATGTATCCCGACGATTAGCAGCCCCTCCAAACTCTTTAAAGATCCATGTGCTCTTTGTTTTTTAATAGTTACAATTGGGGAGGAGGGGGATTTGAACTTTAGATGTCTCTATTGGAAGCACTAGGAGGTGCCAATTGAGCTACATGGTTTTTGGCAACTCCATGTGCTTTTTGTACAACATTGGTTTCTAAATGGATTATAATGATGCTTATTACTCTTTCCCAAGGTTCTACATGGACAAGTGATTTTTTTAATGAATTTCTCTGTGATGTTGATTTAGTAGATTTTGGAACGTGGGTAAAATGTGGACCCACAAATAGTAGTAAAAATAAGCAATAAGTTCAACAATTTTCGTATCATAGAGAGAGAGAGAGAGAGAGAGAGAGATCAAATAAATTCACAAAATTACACTTGACCCCAAAAGCTCTCAAAATTACGTATTGAACCCCAATTTATTTTCAAATTCCGTTTTTGACCCCACAAATTTTCCAAATTACATTTTTAACCACACAACTTTTCCGATATTCACAAAATTACACTTGACCCCAAAACCACTCAAAATTGCGTTTTAAACCCCATCTTTTTCCAAATTCCTTTTTGACCTCTCAACTTTGCCAAATTACATTTTTGTTGGGATGCACGGACGCGGCGCCAGAGGAGCCGCACCAGCGTCTGACGCAACGACGTGCAAGGGACGCCGCCGCTTGCGCGTCGGTGCCGCGTCCTGCCATGTGTTTCTTTTTTTTTTTTTTTTTTCACGATTCGCGCCGATGTGGCCGAGACTCGGCCCGATTCGCGCCAAATCGGGCCGAAACCGCTGAAATGGCCGATTCAGGCCAAAATTCAAAATTCAAAAAAAAAAAAAAAAAGTGAAACACACCGTTTGAACTTAATAACAAACCCTAAAACTTTCTCACGCATTCTCAGCTTCTCACTTCATTCAAACACCAAAATTTAAGCTCTCTCTCACTCCGTCACTTGTCTCTTTGTGCTCTCTGCGGTGTGCTCACTTTGCCTTCACTCTGCCTCTCCATCTTTGCCTCTTCGTCTTTGCTCTCCGTCTCCCTTGTGAGACACTCTCTCACACGCATTCTCAACTCGGGTATTGATATAAAGCATTCTTAACTCATGCATTCCCCCGTCTTTGCCTCTTTGTGATTTGTGATTTGTGAATCTTAGTTTCTTTTCAATTTTAGTTTTATTTAGTTAATAGTTATTACTCATTGTGATTTGTGAATTTGTGATTTGTGAATCTTAGTTTCTTTTCAATCTTAGTTTTATTTAGTTAATAGTTATTACTCATTGTGATTTGTGATTTGTGAATCAGTAAACTTGGGTTTGATTTATTATTAATTTATTTAGTTAATAGTTATTATTTGTAGGATAAATTGAATCTATTGAATTTGCAATGGATGAAGTTACAGAAACTTCACCTTCATCTAATCTAAAAGTGCCAAATGATGAATCTCCTCTTTGGCAATATGCGACTAAAGTAGAAAAACCACCTAGCGCATCTCATTAAATCGGGGGAAACACATACTTTAAGTGCAACTATTGTGGTGTAGTTTATATGGGATCCTATTCTAGGGTTAAGGCTCATTTATTAAAAATTCCTAATAAAGGTATTAAACCATGCCCTAAAGTGATATCGAGCCATAGGATGGAAATGCAACGAATGCATGATCAAGTTGAAAATGATAAGTTAGAGAGAGAACGGAGAAGTCAAATTCCCTTACCCCCACCTCCTCCAGGCCGTGGGCCTATACCTGTTTCCTCATTTCGGAGACATGAAGGGAGTGATAGTACAAATCCAGTTGATGGTAAGAGGAGAAGGAGACTCTTGGAATGAGAGCGACATATATGGAGGAGTTAGAATTCTTGAGAATGCAGCCCTTACACTTGATGAGCTAGAGTTGGAGGCCATGGTTATTAGGAATGCTAGCACTAGTGTTACTACTAGTGAAAGTGAAGTTCGAAGTGAAGTTATTGATCTTGATGATGATGATGTTGGTGTTTGATTGTCTTGTTGATTATCTTTTATTTTATTTTAGTTTCAAATTTGTGAGTTGTATTCTAATTTCCGAACATCATGGAATGTTTTAATTTCAATCTTGTGAGTTGTATTTAATTTATGAGCATCATGTTTTAGTTATTATCTACTATTGCTTCTTAAATTTGGTATATGTTTATATAATGTGTAAAAGTATGCTTAGCAATATATTAAAAATATAAATATAAATATTTTTAATAATTTTTTAATTGCCGAGTCTTGCTTCACTTGCATCCACTTTTTTCAAAAATTGCCGAGTCCCGCACCTGCACCTGAGTCTCGAAACGCACCCGTGCTTCATAGCATTTTTGAGTACACAAATTTTCCAAATTATGATTTGAACCAAACTTTTTAAAATTATAATTTGATCCTCAAGGTTTCTAAAAATTACAGAAACCCCCTAAAGTTCAAAATTTGCACAAAAGTCCTCAGGCATTTTGCTGTCGTCCAGGTACAAGTATTTCCAAATATGATTATTTGTGTAACAGATAGCTCTTGTTTATTCATATTGCGATCATAATTAGGCTGTTTTAATTTCCTTGTTCTGCATGATAATTGAAGTTGAAATGCATACAGAAACAGTTGTTTGGGAGTTCTTATATTATTTTTGATGCTAGTAAAATTGAAGTCATGGTAGTTTTGTTCTCCAACTGGAATTAGGAAGGCACAATTACCATGAAACACGTCTTTGAGCTCAACCAAGCAACTAGGCATTCTCACATTTTTGAGACATCAAGTAGCTAAACAGATTGAATCATATCTCTTCCACTATTTTCATTATCTACTTGCATATTGCAAGTCTCTCCTGGCTTCTTCCCTTGTGGAAGAGGCCTAAGAGATGATTTTGGACAAATTATTTTTTGAAATGAGTTGATGTGTATGAAACACACTAAAAGCACTAACCTTGATACCATAGAACACAAAGAATATAGGGTCTGTTTGGATAGAACTTATTTTGCTGAAACTGAAAACTGAAAACTGAAAACTGAAAACACTGTAACAAAATAATTTTTAAATGTGTGAATAGTACTGTGGGACCCATATTTAATGAAAAAATTGATAAAAAATGAAATTTGTGGGTCTGTGAACAGTGCACGGATGCACTATTCACGGTAAACTGGTCAAATGCTGCGGCTACTGTTTATGTACAGTACATGAACAGTAGCCGCTTGTGAGGGGGAAAACGCGTGAAAAAAAAAAAAAAAAAAAAAGAAAACGCAGAAATCTCTTTTCTTTATGCAATTGTTGGTAACTTCCAGCAATTTTTAAACTGATGGTTGGACTTAGGATATCAAGTTTTGCGAATTGGCTTGCAAATGCACAAGTAACTGGGATGTACAATTTGGGTTTGCAGTTCTAGTGAGTAGGGGAAGTGATTAACTCTAGTACTGGGTTATGGGGTCATGCATTAGTAATTTAGTATCCTAAAGCTTGTAGATCATTTAGATTGGGAGGTAGATTCCATAATTTTCTTTGAGCCCCTTGAGAGGCCCGAGTTGCTGGATGTTGGAGGGCAATTTTGGGTTGGTGGTGGCTAACTAATGATGAAAGTTTTTATGCGTCATTGTGTTCTAAGGCTTGTGTGGGATAGGATCATAGTACTTTCCCTGAAAAAGGATTTGGTGTGCTGTGCTTTTGCAAAGGTGGCTTTGTTTATTTATTAAGTAAAACAATTTGAAGAATTCTTTGAGGTGACAACTTGTTTAGAAGAAAGAATTTTGGTAAGTTGGTGTTATGTGTGTAAAAGGGACAGGCAGTTGATGGTTAATATTTAGTTAATACTGTTAGGCTTTACTCTTTAGTCTTTATTGTCTTTAGTTGTTTGTTGATTCCTTCTGAAAAGTGTGTAAGGGGAACTTCATTGCTTTTCCTCAAGAATGTTTGTGCCTTCCTTGTGGGGGTGGTTAAATTTGTTACTTTTTCTTTGCTTGATATTTACATCTACTTTCCACAAACACTAGTGCTTGGAAGTTATTTAGGGGTGTGTTTATACTTCCTTTGTACGGGCTTTTGGAAGTTACATCTACTTTCCACAAACACTTTTTCTTTGTTTGAGTCGTCCACTCCGACAATGACATCTCCCGGTGGCAAAGAAATTTGAATCGGGACTGCCACCCTCTTCCCATCTCGTAATTCAAGAACCCACTGCTCGGAATTCCCCCATTTCTTGATGACGTTGTCAGAGTGCTGATGTATGATCCGTTGGATGTCATGTTGCAAGGCCACGTCACCATCGGAGCACAAGGACTCATCCACGGAAGCATTGGAACACATAGACTCAGTCATGGAGGCATCGGAGTTGTTGAGCACTGAGAGAAACTTCTCGGTGCACGTCGGTTCCATGTGGGACAGTGATTGCTCAGCGTCAATCTTATCGCTACCAGGTTTAGATGATGTCGAAGAGAATAGGTGTGAGGGAGGGGTTTGCAAGGAGTACATAAGAGTGTGGGTGGGTCTGATATTGTGTCAAAGAGGGCTGGTGGGGTTTGGGCTTCCGTTTATAAACAGGTTTATGTTTGGGCTTTGGGTTAGAGGCTTGGCCAATAGAAGCTGGAAGGGTTTTGGGTTTGGAATTTGGCCAACCGAAGGGACAGGTTTGTGTTTGGGCTTAATGAAGTCAATAGGCTTTGGGTTAGAGGCTTGGCCAATCGAAGGGTCCACCTCAGTTACTTTGGACCAACTGATCCCCCACTTACCATGAGGCCCACGTTCCAACCTAATAAAAAGGTCCAATTTCACCCCCCCTTCAGTCCCATCTGAAAAGACAGGAGAGAACATTGCCCCGATCAGAGCATTCTCCTTCCCAAGGCTGCTCTCACGAGAATCCTGGGTCTGAGAACCCGGATTTGCTTTGTTGGAATTTCAATAATCCAACATTAAATGTTTAGGATTCACTTCGTCGCGAGAATCCTGGGTCAGAGCATACTCCTTCACTGCCAGCCTGTGAGTTTTGGGTTCACTTTGTCGGCCTTGCACCACCACTGCCGCAAAATATTTGGAGGCTTTAATTTCAGACCCAAGTAAAAGTTTTGGGGGCAGATTAATGGCAAGAGTCCCCGGAGCTATAGCCTTCCTCAAGTGACAACCAAATCCTCTCCAACCACTGCCCAAATTTCCTTCCGGTACTACTATGAAGCCTTTTTGGCGGCCATGTAAAAGTTCAGAAATCATAAGAAAAGAGCCATGTGCATTAGAACCTGATTGTAGAATAAAAACCATCTCTCCATCTCTAACAGTTCGCGCAAAGTGTCCAGGGGACTCAGAGAAAATAAAGCCTTCCATCATAGATAACAGTCTCTTTGCACTCTCTTTGCCCATGAACACTGATCGAAGTGAATCTCTGCCTCTCTCAAAAATATGTAATAAGAAAAAAGAACCCCCTTCTTCAACAGAAAATTCAAAAGATTTTGACTCAATGAGGAAAAAGAAAGAGCCACCATGACAAAGAAAATTCTAACATGAAACTAACTACCAGCCTACATTGACCTAAACACATATATAATATTTCTCTGGAGCAAAATTGTGAAATCTGTTCCAGTTTGCCTATGTGAACATACTATTTCAATACTGACCAGCTTGCTTAGTTGTCATGGACATTTCCAATGGTGCAAAAGATCTTATTGATAAGGAAGTTCCGCTTTCTATCGAGGTCCTGATAATAGCCTCTACATGCTTCCATCAACCCCACAAGTTTCTGAAACTATAATGGAACAATTTAATGTTAATTTTTATGGAGGGGGTAATCTGTATATTATTCTCATTGACATTCAAGTTAGATATTGATAATGTTCTCATTCCTAATGGGATTCCCAAAATTGATTACTAGTAGCTAATTATGAGGTCATATATTTATGGGATTCAAATTTTCTTTATGCTTTTGAGCCCTTGAAATTTTCTGTAAAAGCATGAATCCATGAGCTGTTTTACTTATCATTTTAATTGCATTAGGCACTCTAGGAGTCCATGGGGGCTAATGGATCTACTGGACCTGAAGCTGTTGCTGCTGTAGAAAAGAATGTGGCTTTATTGACTGCAAGAGCTGGCTCCAGGGATCTATCTGCAATTCCATCAATATGCCGTGTTTCACCTTCCTTTCAATATGCTGCTGGTGAGTTTTGGTCATTAATATAGAAATGCTAGAGTCATGGCTAATATAACAGGCCTAGTTACCTTCTTGGTGTCTTAGATATGTTTTTAAAATATTTTAATAGTATTTTTTTTTTTTTTTTTGAAAACTTAAAATAAACAAAAATATATACTTATACACGACATAAGTATAAAATACTAGGAATCACGAATATGGGAACGGGTACGATATGGCGACATGGCAATTTTTCAAAATTTAGCTCTTACCTAGGAAGCACGGGTATGGGAACAACATGGGTAAAATATCCGAAATGAAATATCCGTACTTTCTAGATAAAATACCTATATATAGATACACACATGCATATATAAGTTAAATTAACTATCATATCTTTATTATGTCGTGTCCTAATTTTTCAAGAATTGCCGTTTGAGAGAGAGTAAATTCACAAAATTACACTTGATCCCAAAACCTCTCAAAATTAAGTTTTAAACCCCAATTTTATTATTCAAATTCCATTTTTGACCCCACAAAGTTTCCAAATTACATTTTTGACCACAACCTTTTCAAATTACAATTTGATCCAAACTTTTTTAAATATATAATTTGATCCTAAGGTTTCCAAAAATTACCAAAACTGCCTAAAGTTCAAAATTTGCACAAAAGTACACGAGGTTATAAGAATCACCATTCCAATGCTAAATTTCAAAATAAAAAGGATTTCCTTCAATCACAATAAAATTGTCAAATGGCATTCTTGTCACACTTTATAAGTATTTAACCTTTATATCCCTTTATTGTTTCATTGTGTCTTTTTGCATGAGAAAAATGAGTTGAAATGAAAAAGTGCTAATTGAACTTATTGTGCTATGGTTTGGAACAAGGTTAGTTGTATTTAATTCAAGAATGCAATTTACTTTCAAAGCTAATGTCATGCAATCACATGCATAACTATACTCTTTAATGTTATTTTCTACCATAAATTGCTAACATGCATGTCACATGTCATCTCCTAGGTTAGATTATATGTGCTCACATCAAGGATGTTGATACCGTACCTTACCGGCCGGTGCGGCCGGAATTCTTCGTACCGGGCGATGAACCGTCTGAAACACCTTCAAAATGTACCGCTCAAGATACCGGCCTATACCGGACAATACCGCCATACCGGAGTATACCGGACGTTTCGGCCGGAAAAGAGAAATTCGGCCGGTACAAAAACTGAAAGGAAAAATAGAAGAAATGCATGATTTGAACAAACCCCAGTGCAGCAAGTTGCCACCACATTGACAACGCCGATTAGATCTTCTTCTTCCTTTTTTTTTTTTTCTTCTTCTCGTCTGTAGTCCTTCTCCATTGCTCTGATTTCTTCTCTTTTTTTGCTGAACAATGAACATTGCAATGTGGTATCTCCTTCTTTGTTTTGTGCTATTTGAAATTTCTTAAGCCCTTTTACACGTGACTAGCCTTGGAAATGTTGAAAACTTATATTTTTTTAATAAAAGATGGGCTGAATGGTTCAGCCTTTTAGCTTCTTTTCAGTTTTGAGCCCCACGTTATGTGATATTGTGATGCATTAATTGCATCACATCAATAGAACCTTATAGTTTTTTTTTTTTTTTTTTTTTTTTTTAAGTAGCAACTTTTTAGTTTTGTTTGTATGATGAATAATTAAGTTTTTTGTTTTTTATATTGTGTATTTTTTTTTTCTTTATATGCAATGAACAATTGAATTAATGTTTTATGGTAAATAAAGATTTTTAAGGTAATATTTTATGGTAAATAGAGATTTTGTGTGTGTATATATTTATATATATATTAAATATATAAAATAGCGGTAAACCCGAAACGGTACACCGGTATTGACTGGTATCCGAAATATATCGTATCGCTGGCCAAACTGGTACAGACCTCGGTGCACGGTATTGACACCCTTGGCTCACATGCTCACATATCCATGCATTCATTTGTCATCACTTAAGAAATATTATACTCCATGCTCACATGTTCATGCCCTCACATGCCCATGCATTCATATATCATATGTCCTTACTTAGCCTTAGCCTATGACATGTTGAACATGAACACGACCTGTTCATTAAACGGATCAGTTGTGTCGATCCGAATATGACCCAAACCAATTTAGCCTCAACCTATGACCGGTTTACAAACGGGTTAGTTGTGTCGAGTTCGCGGGTCGTGTTAGATTTTGCCACCCCTATTTAAGGTTTTAGGGTGTGGGGTTTAGGGTGTAGGGTGTAGAGTTTAGGGTTGAGATTTTTAGATCCATATATCCATTCATTCATTTGTCCCCACTTAGGATAGATTATATTCTATGCCCACATGTTCATGCACCTCACATGCCCATGCATTCATATATCAGATGTCCTCACTTTCCCATATGTTTATGCATTCTACTTGTCATCCCCTAGGTTTATTGTACATGTTCACATGTTTCTAGAATTTGTCAAATGTCAAATTCATAAGTTATCCATTTGTAAGCATTTAACCTTCATGCCCCATTGTTGTCTTTTTGTGTCCTTTTGTATGAGAAAAATGCGTAGAAAGGAAAAATGCTAATTGAACTTATTATTCTATGCTTTGGAATGAGGTTAGTGGTATGTAAATCAAGAATGCAATTTACTTTCCTAGCCATTGCCATGCAATCACATGCTTAGCTATACTCTTTAATGTTATTTTCTAATAGAAATTGCTCACATGCCTATGCATTTCACATGTCATCTCTTAGGGCAGACTTTATGTGGTCACATGCTTACATATTAATGCATTTATTTGTCATCACTTAGGATAGATTGTATTCTATGCTCACATGTTCATGCTCGTCAAATGCCCTTGCATTCATATATCATATGTTCTCACTTGCCCTTATGTTTTTGCATTCTACATGTCAGCCCTTAGGTTGATTGTACATGTTCACATAACTGCATTTCACATGTCATCTCATAGGTCGCAGACTTTATGTGGGTGCGTGATCACATATCTATGCATTCATTTGTCATCACACAGGCTAGATTATATTCTATGCTCACATGTTCATGCACCTCACATGCCCTTGCATTCATATATCATATGTTGTCACTTGCCCTTATGTTTATGCATTCTACAGGTTAGCCCTTAGGTTGATTGTACATGTTCACATAAAAATGATTTTCTATAAAGACAATAAAATTGTTAAATGACATTCTTCTCACACTTTATAAGCATTTAACCATTGTATCCCTTTGTTGTCTCTTTGTGTCTTTTTGCATGAGAAAAATGAAGGGAAAAGGTGCAAACTGAACTTGTTATGCTATGCTTTGGAATAAAGTTGGTTGTATTTAATTCAAGAATCCAATTTACTTTCCTAGCGAATGCCATGCAATCACATGCATAGCTATACTTCTTAATTTTATTTTCTTGCATAAATTGCTAACATGCCCATGCATTTCACATGTCATCTCCTTGGGTAGAATATATGTGCTCACATGCTCATATTCATGCATTCATTTATCATCACTTTGGATAGATTATATTCTAAGCTCCCATGTTCATGCACCTCACATGCTCATGCATTGATATATCATATGTTCTCACTTAGGACCAATTATATTCTATGCTCACATGCTCTCAGGGTTTAGGGTTTTAGGGTTTAGGGTTTAGGGTTTTAGGTTTTAGGGTTTAAGGTATAGGGTTCATGTTTTGGGATGTAAGGCTTTTGGGTTTAGGATTTAAGGTTTAGTGTTTTAGGGTTTTATGGTTTAGGTTTTGGTGTATAGGGTTTAGGGTTTAGCATTTAGGGTTTTAGATCCATATACCCACGCATTCATTTGTCATCACTTTGGATAGATCATATTTTATGTTCACATGACCATGCATTCATATATCATATGTTCTCACTTATCCATATGTTTATGCATTCTACTTGTCATCCCTTTTGTTGATTGTACATGTTCACATGCTTCTAAAATTTGTCAAATAATTACTCGTCAAAAAAAAAGATTGTCAAATGTCAAAATCTTAAGTTATCACTTTGTAAGCATATAACCTTTATATCCCATTGTTGTCTCTGTGTCTTTTTGTATGAGAAAAAAGTGTAAAATGGAAAAATTGCTAATCAAACTTGTTATTCTATTCTTTGGAATGAGATTAGTTGTAATTAATCAAAAATGCATTTTACTTTCCTAGCCATTGCCATGCAATCACATGCTTAGCTATACTCTTTACTGTTTTTTTCTAACATAAATTGCTCACATTCCAATGCATTTCACATGTCATCTCATAGGGTAGATTATATGTGGTCACATGTTCACATATCTATGCATTCATTTGTCATCACTTAGGATAGATTATATTCTATGCTCACATGTTCATGCACCTCACATGCCCATGCATTCATTTATGATATGATCTCACTTGGCCACATGTTTATGCATTCTACTTGTCATCCATTTGGTTGATTGTACATGTTCACGTGCTTCTGAAATTTGTCAAATGTCAAATTCTTAAGTTATCTATTTGTAAGCATTAAACCTTTTTACCCCTTTGTTGTCTCTTTATGTGTTTTTGCATGAGAAAAATGTGTTGATGGGAAAAAGTGCGAAACGAACTTGTTATGGTATGCTTTGGAATAAGGTTGGTTGTATTTAATTCAAGTATGCACTTTACTTTCCTAGCTAATGCCACACAATCACATGCATGTCTATACTCTTTAATGTTATTTTCTAGGATAAATTGCTCAAATGCCCATGCATTGCACGTCATCTCATAGGGTAGACCATATGTGGTCACATGCTCACATATCCATGCATTCATTTGTCATCACTTAGGATAGATTATATTCTATACTCACATGTTCATGCATCTCACATGCCCATTCATTCATATATCATATAACTATACTCTCTAATGTTGTTTTCTAGGATAAATTGCTCAAATACCCATGCGTTGCACATGTCATCTCATAGGGTAGACTATATGTAGTCATTTGCTCACATATCCATGCATTCATTTGTCATCACTTAGGATAGATTATATTCTATGCTCACATGTGCATGCATCTCACATGCCCATTCATTCATATATCATATTTTCTTGCTTGCCCCTATGTTTATGCATTCTACATGTCAACGCTTTGGTTGATTTTACATATTCACATAAAAAGGATTTCCTACCGGGACCATATAATTGTCAAATGATGTTCTTCTCACATGTCATCTTCCTATTGGTGGTTGGAGCCAAACATTTTTTTATGAAAATAACTATTATTTTGTTAATAACCAATAGTGTTTGTAGCAAAGTTTGATACAAAATTAATCATAGATGATTTTCAAAATTTAAAAGAACGTCAAGTTCCATTTTAGACAAGTGAATTGAAATATATTATGAAAAGCTTATTTTATATGTTATATTTTGTTGATGCTTTCTTAATTTGGAATAGGCATTAGTTTTGATTTTCAGGAACCTTTTTTTTTTTAAAGCTTTGGCCCCCATGTTCAAGTCTTGGTTTCATCCTTGGTTGGTAGGTTTCATGTATATCAAAATTGAAGAAGAAATTTATGTGGGTTTTAATTTTTTCCATCTCTTTGTTTCCTGGTGTTATAAGAAATTTGATTTTAGACATACATGGTGCACATTTGATTTCTACAAACATAATGGTTAGTGGGCTTGAGATATTGAAACCAAGATTTTCTTGCTGATCTTTCAGAACAAAATAATCAACATCTTACATATCTTTTTTTTTTTTTTTTTTTGGATAGGTAATAATAGTTTTATTGTAAAAATACTACTTCATGCAAAAAAAAAGGCACAGATCTTTGCATTGTGATTATTTGTAAAGAATATCCAAAACTGGCTTGCCATAGTATAGCCTCTTGGTGCCACTCTTGAGCTCCAAACCTCGATATTTTGACATGTGTGAAAGATTCCCATATCTGGTATGCATATATTTTCATATCCCTGTCCATTGCAAATTCCCTTTAGTTTTTTCTTTTCCTTGGTTTATAGTACAGTGGATTATGTAACATGATTGGTGCAGCAATCCAAAGGAGTTGGATACGATTTAATGGAGGAGATATATGATCTAAAGACCTTATGCCTTTCTCTGTTTTAAATATTTTGGAGGATAATCCAACCGTAATTAATACTCAATCTAAGAATTCTAACTGATGTGGTTGTTCCAATTTTCTATGCATTTTATCTTCTCAATGCCTAGCATGGAGGCAATACAAATGCTATTACATCTTCAGAGCACACAAACTATTATTTTGATGTTAATACTGATACTTTTGAAGAGGCTTTGGATGGTTTTGTTTTGCTCTTCATTTTTCTGCTGCCTGTTAAGTGCTCTCAGAAATGTAACCCTAGAATGTCTTTTTTGTTGTTGTTGTTGTTGTTGTTGTTGTTGTTGTTGTTCAGATTTGCTCAGTTCTTTATTAAACCTTTGATGGCAGCTGATGCTACCAATGGAAATCAAAGCTGTTGATTCTGGTTTTTTGTTCTTTTCTGACCTAACACTGTTACTTGCCTCTTTTTTTATTTATTTATTGTTTATCATCTCTTTCTCATGCAAAGAATCAGAAAAACTTGTCCAATGCTTGGAGAATGAACCAGGTACTAGTTTTGCCTTTGCTAAACATTTATTACTGCAAGGTGCTCCATATATCAATCTTAAAATACTATATGAGTGAAATTCAAGGTAGTAGATAGTTTTTAGGAAAAGCAGATCTTTGAAATGAATGTAGAAACTAGACTCATATCTATGATGCTACCGTTGTTAATATTAAAATTGGATAGATATACGCCATATGGCCTGTATGGTTAGATTATTTTCATATATCAGCTTCCTCTTTTCAAAGCTCTGATATTTAGAAGCCATTTTTGGAATTTGGCCTCATAGTGTTTTCCAATTTCATCATGAGTTTTTTTTTTTCCTTTTGGGTTAGCCCCCTATACAGCTCCAGACATGAATTTCTTAACCCAATGGGCCACACTTTGTTAGTTGGATCAGCCTAACTCACTAGTCATTCCTTGTTTCATCAATGGTGATGGGAAGCGTTTTATAAGGGTGTCTCTATTGAACTTTGAATTGCTAACAGAAAAGAGAACAAAAAATTATGTACCAGATAGGGAATCTAAAAATAGCTGAATGGATTCCCTAGAAGTAAAACCCCACGCACGAGACCAATCAAAGAAGGTCCCTGCAAATAAAGCTAGGAGTTGATCCCCAGTAAGCTCCATATCAGCCACAAATGCCTCCCTATAAGTAGCAATATTATAAGAACAGTGTTTAAATGGTTTCATGTTTTGGGCTCTAGTGAGCTCTCACAATAAGCATGCTTTCATGGTTTTCAGTATTGAGCAATAGTGGGGTCTCAATAATAATTTCTGATCAATTTTGTTTAATCAGGTAATGTTATGTTGAAAGAGTCATGAAGGGCTGAGGAGTCTGGTATTTCGAATAATTTTCTGATGTCTTTGTTAAGGTTTGTAGTCTCTAATGGATATGATTTCCCCTATTATGGCACTAGGCTGCACTTTAGAGTCTCCCTTGTTATGGAAGCTTCTAATTTCTTAACTTGGTAAACATCTTAACTTATTCAAATATAGATAATCACTAATTATTTTGGTCATAGATAATCATTCCTCTAGTGCCTCTTTAGTTGTGTTCAGTTGGCAAGAATTTAAGTTGAGAGTTTAAAATTCTTGGGAGTTACTAAAATTATGGGTGCTTGGTTGGTAGGATGGATTTTGGTGGGCCTGGTGGAAAACTCCTCCATCCTCTCTCATTTTTACCAACCCAAACATTGGAAAAATCCCATTTTCCTTTATCCATTTTCCATCCTCCTCTTTTCCACCCAACCAAATGGACCATTGAAGACTTGATGTTCCTATGCTAGTTAGAATGACTAAGGAAATAACAATAACTTCTTGCTAGAGTTGTGCCTTTTATTTCACCTTTTGAGCAAGATAACCTTGTGCTTAAGTTGCACAAAGGAAAATTTAATGGCCATACCATTACATATTATGTATTTTTGTTCCTTTAATTATCGTATTTTCATGTGAAGCAAACCATGTTGATTACTGATTAGTTTTTATATTGGTACTGGTAGTGTTTATGTGAAAAATGTACTTTTAATTGCATTCTCATGTGAAATTTGTTGCTTATGTACAACTTCATAAACATTTAAGTATGGAGGGTCATCTATATCATAAATTCAGCACAGGTTAGTAGTTTAATTATTGTATTATTGGAAGATTTGTGTTTGATTTGAAGTTGTAATTTAATTACATATATTTAGATGCATTATTTCATTCTTCATTTATGATGCATACCCTTTTGCGTGTGCATCTCCCCAATGACTAGGGGTGTCCATAGGTTGAAGGTTGGGTATAAACTGCTCCAACCCGCTCTCATTTTTGTGTTAACTTTGCTGAACAACCTTACCATGTTTTCAATCATTCTTGACCTCTGTTTTATCAAATGATTGGACTCAAAATGGACAAAATTTCGGTTGATTTTATTTCTTGTCCAAATCCCACTTAATGAGTTAAACTGTTTGAGTTTTATTTTAAAGTTTAATCACAAAAAATCATCACATGAAGCCCAACATTTGATTTTAGTGTAAAAATCAAGGATCTAATTAAAAATCGAAGCAAAAACCATCAAAAACTGGTGCTGCTTGAGTGAAAAATTCATCTCTATGAGGGATCTAAGTGAAAATCGTGCACAAGCACCCTTCACTTGTGAAATCAAACAAAATCACCACATCAAGCCTCATATTTGACTGAAAATGCATTGAACTAAGCAAAATCGAAGAAAAACCATCACATCAAGCTTAGATTTGAAATAAATTCATCTCTATCATCGAATCTAAGTGAAAATTGAAGCACAATCTTCATCTCACTGAAAATCAATAGAGAGTCTTAGCAAAATCCTCATCTCAGTTTTTTAAAAGAAAACCTAGATCTTCACCGAAAGTCTAACCAAAAACTACCAAACCTTCATTGAACAAATCAATGAACTCCTAAGGGATCTAGAAAAACTCAAGAGGATTTCTTTCATGGGTTCAATTTCATAGTTAACATTTAAATCCCTGGTTTTCAAGAAGAAAACCATTTTACCACAATCTTTTTTCTAGTTCTTTCTCTCAAGTTTACAACAAAACACTGGGTTGAAATATTTTTGAGAGTTAAACCCAGTCCTGGTTTGGGCGGGTGGGTCATTATCGCAAAAATTCTCAATTCAAAAACCCAGCTACCAATGACCTAATTGAAAATAAACTCTCAAATCCCTCTCTCATTTTTTGTGTTAACTTTGCTCTTAATTTTACTTTTACTCATGTTTTCAATCATTCTTGACCTTTGTTTTATCAAATTCTCAATTTCAAAATATACAAAATTTCTTATTTTATTTCTTGTCCAAATCCCACTTTTTTATTTAAAATGGCTGAGTTTTATTTTAAAAAAGAAAATCACAAATCATTTTTTTAAAGCTTTTGTCCAACATTTGATTTTAGAGTTTAAAAAAGAAAGGAAATTAAAAAGAGAAAAAATACAAAAACTGGTGCTGCTAGATTGCTAGTGAGGGTGAGGGTCAGGGTGAGGGTGAGGCGTGCATAGTGTACCCACCCACCTGTGAAATCAAACAAGAAAAACAGAATTCTCATGTTCAGTACTGGCACTGCATTGAACCGTGGGGTTCAGTGTGGTAGAGACAAAGCCAATGGCTAGTAGCTTAGAAATAAAAAGGCAAGAAGTTAGGCAAAAATGAGGGGAGGCTCTCCAATGGGTGAAAATTGAAAATTTTTGAGAGTCTCAGGAGGCTCTCCAGTTTTGGAAAGGAAAATCATTGAGGGAGAGAGTCTCAAGGGTTCTCTGATCATTAGGCTCCATTGAACAAATTTTAGAGACTCATAAGGGTAGAAAAAACAAGAGGATTTCAGTGTCTTTCAATTTCATAGTTAACATTTACATTCTGTTTTTCATCTCTTAAAATCATTTTACCACATCTTCGTTTCTAGTTCTTTCTGTCAAGTTTACAACAAAACACTGAGAGAGATTGAAATATTTTTTAGAGAATAAACCCAGTCTTGAGGGGGGACAAATCTGATAACATTAACACCACATTTATTGCAAAAATAACCTCCATCCAAAAAAAACCCAATTTCCCAAGAGACCCAAAACCCACAAAATAAAATCCCACCTAGCCCAAAATTCTCACACAGCCCAAAACTTGCACACTCTAAAACTTGCACACTCTGCTTGAAATTTTCTGTTCTTAATACTTTGGATGTTATTATGTTTGTACAAATGGAGATTTGGTGTTAATATATGAAAACAGGGGAGGTTGGATTAAAAGGAAAAATATTTGGGTTAGGTGACTTAAAGCACTATTAGAACATTCTTGATTATGGGCTTGTTAACCCCATGGGTTTTCTTTAGGCTAGTCTTGTAGTTTAGGCCATGATTGAAAATAAGAGTTGAGTTTAGGCTGGTCTTATAGTATAATTGTTATTCTTGTTGCTTGCTTTACACTTGTTTATAATTTCATTTTTATCATGTTGTTTATTTTATCATCGTTGGTCTCATTAAATGATTTAGCTCTAGGCCTCCATGCCATAAAATTTACTACTAGTTTGAATTGATGTAATAAATTTGGTTAATAACATTGTGGACATCGATTGATTAATTAAACATTGAAACTGTCATTACATAGTAGAGACTGGTAGATAAACCAGGTGTGCATGATTGCCTCACACCTTCTCACGATGTAATTTGACACTCCACTTGTCCTTATTTATGTTTTTTTTTTATGCATTGAGTCAATCAAATAAAAAATGGTTTTTATTTCTTATTTTGTTTACCCTTTAAAAAACAATAAAACAAATGGCAACTCCTCAATTCTCCAAAATCCATGATTTTCTAGTAAAAACCTTCAAAACCAAACCTTTTTCCTAAAAACCCATTTGGAGGGGCATCATGTGGCGGTGTCCACAAACTAAAACTCCGCTGGGGATTAGTTAAGAGGGGAAAGCTTGAACATGAGCAGGGTCAAGCTTTGACATTTATTACTCTCACGTGCAATCTTTAAATTGAAAATTTTTGGTTTTGCTTGAATTGTCTAGCTCTTTCATATATATTCACATGTTGGTTATTTCTATCTTTTTAAATATATGATTATCTTGCTATGATTGTGCGTATTCACGTGAAGTAATGGCATGGTGGATTTTTGTGTTAGTATGTGAGATTGCATGTGTGACTAGTTTGTATCCCTATTACTTTGAATGGTAGCAAAAAGGTCGACCAATTCCATGTATTAAGAGATTCAAGACAAAAAACTTGAGATTCATTTTTCCATGAATTTGTCATCTCCTTTGTAATCCATTTATATTGGGTTGTATTAATTATTGGCCTAATAACGGTCCTTACAAGTGTAATCTTGTTTGCAATTCGGACAAGCCTAACATTTGGAACTTAGCAGTACATTATAGTGCTTGTGTGACTTTTTGTCTTGCATGTGTTTGCGTAACTTACTTATATCCATTTTGCTAGTGACAACAATCATGTTCCCAAAAAAGAAAAATCTGGTTCTTAGCACACCACTGTTATTAAAAAAAAAAAAAAAAAAAAAAGTTCTTTGTCTCCAATTTCAACAAAGTAATGTTTCATGATTTATGTTTTGTTTGTTCTTTAGGGTGCTTTTGAATTGACTTCAAACTAATTCAAATGATTTTCCGGAAAAGTTTGGATGACTTGGCTGAATCTAGCCTTTTGCGTTATTTTCCGGAAAATCATTTCCAATTGACCCTAAATGATTTATAGCCTTCATTTTCACTTCATTTCATTATCTTAAAAAGAGAGAGAGAGAGAGAAACTTAAAAAGAAAAAAAAAATTGCATAGAACTTGATTTTAGAGGGGACGATCGAGTTTCAAAACGTCACTATAGGGCTTTAAAACGCTACTATAAGGCTAAAAACGCCACTATCGGGATCGTCGAACTCGAGCCATGGGACAATCACTCTTCGAAAAAAAAATATTGATAGAAAACGCCTTAAGGCTCGCTCGAAAACATCACTATAGGCTAAAAACGCCACTCTAGGACTCGATCAACTTGCGATCGTTCAATCGATCTTAGAATTTTTTTTTTTTTTTTTTTTTGAAAAATCGCGATCTCGGCTTTAAAACATTATTATAGGGCTTAAAAACGATCGCGTCTATAGAGATCGCCTTGAACCTGGGTATGGGGTTTTTACGGATGTGTTTTAAAAAATTGTGTTTTTTGATTTGTGTTTTCCTTTCTTCTTTTCCAAACACTAGAAAATATTTTCCGGAAAATTTTTGAAATGCAACCAAACACACTAAATATTTTCCTTTTCCATGGAAATTAGCATTTCCATGCAAAATATGTATTTTCCGGAAAACGTTTTATCGGAACCAAACACATTTTTAATATTAAAAAATTTCCTCGAATCATATTTTCAAAAGAAAAAAAAAATGGTCACTCTGTTCAAATGATTTTGGGCCTATGTTGGGATCATCAATGAGTCTCATTAAAAAATGCCAAAACAAATACCTTTGGGCTTGTCCGAATTCATCTTTCCTTTTACCTTGATTAAAAACCTTGTTCTCCTTACTCTTGATATCTTTCAACCAAAAAAATTAAATAAGATTTTTTTGCAAGGCTTTTCTAATTTGCACAAACATTTTGTATTTATTTCAAAGTAAAGTCTTATTTGTTTGTCCTCTTTTTGGGTCTTTGGTTGAGCATTTTTACATTTATAAATACGATTGTGTTCACATAGAGAATATGGGTGTATTTTTAGTTTTTTACCCTTTAATTGCTCTCTCTAATGAGACAAAGTGACATTTCTCATCATCAAACTAAAAAAAAAAAAAAAAAAAACACACAAAAACACAATAGATGATTTAATCCATCATACTTAGTAAGTCAAAAAGCTCAGATAAAATTTTCAACAAAATAAAAGACATTTTCAAAAAAAAAAAAAAAAAAACTTTATTTATTTCAAAAAAATTGACCAAAAAAAAAAAAAAAGAAATTCTCAAAACAATCTTGATAAATTTTTTTGAAAAATATGAGAAATGTTAACAAAGAAAAAGAAAAAAAAAAAGAAAAAAGAAAAAGGAAAAGCCAAAAAATGATATTTTTCAAAATAAGCTTGATAAATCGTTTTAAAAAAATAAAGAAAGGACATTTTCAAAATTAGCTCGATAAATTTTCCAAAAAAAAAAAAAAAAAAAAAAAACAACTATGTTGTATGGAATCTAATAAGTCGTGCCACTTTAATCAGTCAAGTTCTGAGATTCCATATGTCTGCTGCGTTTGATTCTTCTCCGTGAAGACCTTTTTTCTTTGTCATGTATTGTAGAAATCTCGTGTGATAGCTGCTCTGTTCTGTTTTCTCGTTACTTGGCACATTTATTCCTAATCATGTTGTGTGGAAGGCTTGTGTGATTGACCTCTGCGTTTGTGTTTTTCTTTTTTCGTTACATTCTCGGAGTGGAAATTTTGGGACGTGCGCATCTATAGAAAAGCCAAGTGAGATTGCCAATCAGGCAATGACCTTCATGAGTCCATAATCAAAGGGCATTTCCTTTTATCTCAAGGAAAAAAAATCGCGCCTCCTTTTTCATAGGATTAATATCTACTGGTTGCGTGAGTAAAATTACGTACTAAAATTAGAAAAATAGAAAATTTCAAAGTGAGATTACTGTTTATTCCACGAGAATAATAATAATAAAAAAAGATTAAGTGTAAGGACATAATTTGTTCTACAATTTGTTTAAGTGGTAGGTATGTAAGAGATGGAAAATAAAAGTGGTATTAGTGGTAGCTCTAGGATTTGTTTGGTTAGGGGATGAAAAAAATGGAAGAATAGAAAATGGGAAGGAGTTGAAAAAATAGAGTATGTATAAATTTACTCTCAAAGGTTTCTCTTAGTAACATGATTGTAAATTGGATGCAACAACTTCACTTAATCACCAGATCTTTAGCATGCATATAGGTCTCTAGGGCTTGAAAAACTCTCTCTCTCTCTCTCTCTCTCTCTCTCTCCGGACACACACACACACACACACAAATACACTACTATCTTGTATATGTAAAAATGTGCTCTAGGGCTTGTTTGTATACTCTACTCGAGATCCAATGGCTGAGACGAAAAGTTGAAAAACCAATTTGCATGAATCTCAATTAGTTGAGATGTGTCTTTTGATAAGTTGGGATAGGTGACTCTCGACCTGTTGAGTTGCAATCGAGAACTTGTGTAGTAGCACTTTTGTTTATGCATTCTTAAGTTATAACAAATTGACATCATCAATCCCATTGAATGTGTGGAGCCTTGAAAATCTGCTTTTTATTTTATTTTATTTATTTATCATCTAATTCCCTTTGTGGATCTTTGTCTCAAAACATGAAAATATTTGATGCTATTGAACATGTGAATTTATCTTGTAACCAAATTAATGTTCCAAGTATCATTGGTGCATTTGAAAGCCTATTTGATCTTGATTTGTCAAAGAACTTATTTCAAGGAGACATTCCACAATCTTTCAAACAATTAAAAGAATTGGATTAATTGAACCTCTTAAACAATAATCTTTCTGATGTTATTCCTAAGTTTCTTGAGGCACTTCCATATCTCAAGTATTTGAATTTGTCCTTCAATAAACTATCAGGCGTGAGATTCCATTTGGTGGCCCTTTTGCCAACTTCACGGCTAAATCAATTTTAGATAATGAAGCACTTTCTAGGAATCCAATTTTTGGAGTTCCACTTTATGTAAGTTCAAATGCTTTTCAAGAAATCTCTTCCCCTATCTCTCTCTTTCAAACTCTCTCAATAAATATGAACTTCCAATTTTATTGAATGAAAAATTTTATAATTACATAACAACTCACAGCTTATATACAAGTCTAAAGCTAAGCAAAAAATATCTACCAAAGCTAAAGATCCCAAAACTATAACAAACTTAAAATAGAATCTAAAACAGGGTTTGGCGGGCTAAGCTTCCACGTGCAGAACATGTGAATTTTAAGTTTTTGTCTCACGTGTGGATCGTGTGAAAACTTTAGTTCTCTAACAGAAAGCGGCATCGTTCTTCACAACATTGTAGTAATTCTTTCTTTAAGTAGAACGACATCGTTTCAGCCTCCTGATTGCCTTTTGTTATATAAAACGCAGTCGTTCTTCTGAAGCTGTTTTCTTCTTTGCTTAAACGACATCTTTTCAAGCCTTTGCTCATCTTTGTCTTCTTCTGTTTTAACCCTCCCCCTCAAGACTTGATCTCCATGCTTCAAGTCTTGCTTTGGCATACAACACTGAACTATAGAAATTGAAGGAGTGAAAATATTAATGAGCTTCTCTATTCATCAAATTGTAGAATCCAACCAACCCAAGTGCTTTAGTAAAGATGTCTGCCAATTGATGTTTGCTTGCTACAATGAAAAGTTTTGATCATACTTCATACCTGTTCAATCTTTTCTCTTATCAAATGATAGTCAAGTTCTATATGTTTCGTTCATTCATGAAACACTAGGTTAGGTGCTATGTGCAAAGCTACTTGGTTGTCATAAAATAACATTACAGACTTTGGATGAGAAACATGTAAATCTTGTAGCAAATACAATAACCAAGTGATCTCACATGTGGTGGTTGTTGTTAGAAATATATTAGATATATTAGTCTATTGTAATAGGCCCTAGCCCAGTCCTACTTGTATTAGTAGTCTAGGATTTAGTCCTTTATATATACTCATGTTAGGATTCATTGTAACATAGGGTTTTGCACGACACTCTTATACAATAAAGATGTAGCTTTTAAGGGATTCCTCCGTGGATGTAGGTCGATAAGGCTGAACCATGTAACTCTCATGTTCTCGGTGTCTTATTGTCTGCTTCCCCTTTCGCATCCACTCTAGCATATACAACATGGTATAACATATCGCGTTGCTAATAATATATTTAACATGGTATCGGAGCCAAACTTTGTTCTTGACATTAAACTACTATCTCTACGCAACAAAGAAGTTTCCCATGTGCTCAACATAGATCCGCCATGGTGACACTGCTTGACCATAGATCTGGACTTCACGGCTTCATATAGCTCCCACAGAATTATCGTTGCTATCTTGCCACCATGTCTTCGATCTCTCAGGAATGCCATGCCTCCCATTTCAGATCTGTGTAAATCAAGCTTTCGTCGACGAAACCAACCACACAAACATTCTCCTTAGCCTCTCGCGAGAAAAACCTAGAAGTTTGGCAACCATAGGAAGTCGCACACGTTGCCAAGCGCGGACAGAGTCTTCGGCTCATTCTCCCACGCGCTGCCGCGATTTCCTCATATACACCTCATCCATCAGCCACACGCCAACCTATCGGCCTTGTTGTCCACCGATCTATGAAGCACAAAAATTTGGTCCTCATTCGAGCCTACACGTGCTTTCATTCGCCTCTTAGATTCTCGCCGTCGGCCCCACGTGCTTGTAATAGAAGCACGCGTCGGTAGACTCGATCACGCGTCATCCACATGCCGAAGAACACTTGCTGACGTCACCAGATGACGTCATCACTCCATGTCGGCACCCACGCAAGCACGTCCACATTAGCCCTAGCCACATCGGCGCCACGTTATAGGATGATGTCGATGCCACATTATAGGATGACGTCGACTTCTTTGCAACTTGATTCATGGACCAACCTGGAAACCTGGAACTGACTCGGACCATGTGTCGTTGACTTTTGGCTGACCGTTGACTTTGACTTTTAGCGTTGACCTTTGACCAAAAGTCAAAATTTTTGAAAGGGCCTATCTTGCTCGAGTTTTTACGTAGATTCCAATTTTGGACTCTGTTTCTTCATTTGAAACTCCAAAATTGGTCAATTGGCATATTCTTCATTATGGTTTCTTTAAAGGCACTCTTCAAGACATCTTCAAGGGATTTTTTCATGCTTATCCAACTTCAAACCTTCATCGAGCTTCTACCTTGAGTTTGAGGGAGGTTATTAGAGATATATTAGAAATATTAGGCCAATGTAATAGGCCCAAGCCTAATCCTACTTGTATTAGTAGTTTAGGGTTTAGTCGTTTATATATACTAATGTTAGGGTTCATTGTAACATATGTTATTATATTACACTCTTACATAATAAAGATGTAGCTTTTAAAGGATTCCTCCGTGGATGTAGGTCAAAAAGGTTGAATCACGTAACCCTCTTGTTCTCGGTGTCCTATTCTATGCTTCCCTTTCCGCATCTACTCTAACATATACAACATGGTATAACACATCACCTTCATGT
Organism: Quercus dentata; assembly: GCA_028216015.1. Lineage (NCBI taxonomy): Eukaryota > Viridiplantae > Streptophyta > Magnoliopsida > Fagales > Fagaceae > Quercus > Quercus dentata. The sequence continues at coordinate 51,029,078 of CP116447.1, forward strand.
TCTTGGTGTCCTATTCTATGCTTCCCCTTCCGCATCCACTCTAGCATATACGACATAGTATAACACATCACCCTTGTGTTCTTGGTGTCATATTCTATGCTTCCCCTTTCGCATCCACTATAGCATATATGACATGGTATAACACATCGTGTTGCTAAAAATATATTTAATAGTTGCCATTGCTCTATATTTTGCCTCAAAGAAAGAGCTAGAAACAGTACTTTGCTTCTTGGTTCTCCATGAAATAAGAGAGTTTCTCAAAAAATACACAATAACATGTCAAAGATTTCATGGTTTCTAGACAGCTAGCCCGATAAGCGTCACAATCTAAAGTGAGATGTTGTAATTGATGTTTGCGGTGTCTTCATATGAAATTGATTAACTACTGCTCACAACTTATCGTTTTGGTAAGTTGTGTCCATAGCAAAATATGATAATAATAATCAATTCTTGTGCATACACGACCCAAACCAATACCCTATTGATGAATTTGTTTTGTTGTTCAACAATCTTGCCACCAAGCACCGATGTATAGAACATAAGAGTAGTGATGGATACTATAGATTTTATTATATATGGCAAAATTGATGCTAAGAAACTTGTGTCTCAACTAACACATTTTGGTATTTCAAATGAAGATGTTTGTTGAGGACAAATTTTTCACACCACATGGCTTTATTTCATTGACGACCCGCACCACATCAATATTATCATAGATTTTGGGAGAATCTATTTTAAAGCCTAAAAGAGTCCTTATTCACAAAAATGATGCCGAAGCCCATGGTCCAAAACTCATGGCGATATAATCTCATCAAGGCCCATAGTTCGAGCTCATGGCACAACATCTCATTTTTGGCTCATGATCCAAGCTCATGAGTCCCATCGGGGAATTTTGGGAGTCGTGGTTTGGAGGGCCAAGAAGTATGTTCAGTAAAACTCCAGTAGTTCAAAATTGATAAAAGAAAACATGTTACTTGGCGTGTCTTCCCCAATTCCTTGAACTCTAACGAGTCAGTGTGCAATAGGTAACATTTGGGTAAGCCTCTCATATCACATAACACTTAAAATGATAAAACTCCCCATGCTCTTTATATAAAAATTAATGTTTTTCATATATTATAAGTATTTCATATAAATTATATTATTATTATCTAAATCAATTCCAAGCACATGGCTAAATATATATTAACATCTCATATCTAGCATTAACTGCTCTCTTTACTCTCCAAGATTTGGTTTAAATGAAAAATGACCATTATTACATCTCTAAAACTTCATCAAATATATTTTCCAAAAGAGAAAACTTAGTCGAAAACACCAAAAACGGCTCCAGTGAAATCGCAATGATTTGCGGCAGTAGGTTGAAATGACTCCAACGGAAGTCGCAAACATCTTCTCGCGAAGTAATGTGACTCCAACAGGTTGACGCATGTCCTAAAAATGACATCACTTGCTCATTAATGCCTAATCTCAGCAGCTTGCTATCATACCCAAAGAAACAAGAGGATTCCTTAAAGATTATCTCACCATCTTTAGTTAAATCATGAATTTAATGTCAAGTGTTTTTCTCCAAGCAAATGATGTCATTCACATGACATCATCCAGCTGTGTCACCAACATTTAAGTCTCAAAATTTCTTCTTTTGGTTAAAAAACAAAAGACCACTTACTTTGTCAAAGACTTTTCCTCATTTGCTATTTTTTCCTTCAACTAAGTTCTGATCTAGTTATAAAGCTTGGCTCTATATAAAGAGGGCCAAGCTACACACTTAAGTAGGATGGATCCCTCTCTCATCTCCCATAATCTGAAACTCCCTTCATTTTGCTGCCATATCTCTAAAGATCTCCATATTTTTCTTCATCTCTTTTACAAAGTCATTCTTTATAGATAACAACATAACATACATATTACAACACCATTATCCATTACTCATCTTTCCCACACTCCATTATTCTCAAGTGTCATCATCTTGCTGCTCATAAACACATCCCCATCTTTTTCTCCATTTTCTCTTGCAATACCTCACTTCTTAGAAAGCAACATAACCAATGTCATAATACAAAAAACAATCCCAGCAGTAGCCTTTACTACATTTAACCCTCATTTATCTATCTCATACTTTCATTTATTTTACAAAACACATTCCTCACAAAATATCCATACATACTTCTCATATATTCTAAGCTCCATGTCTCACAAATTATACATATACAAGATCCATGTCCAACAAAGTATCTATATATAATTCCCATACATATTATAAGCACCATATCCCACAATATATACATATTCCTTACCATCTCCACACATCTTAAAATATATCAAACACTCTTCCAAAAACTTATTACTAAAAGCCCTTTCTCATGAAAGGCAAAAACTTATAAAATCAAAAGCCCTTCTTATGGAAGGCAATATCACTCATATTTGACTAAAAAACTAAAAAGAGTATTACATGGGGAAAGTCATTTAAGTGTATAATGAAAGAGGATAAACTTAACCAACATATGCACACGGCTGGACATACTCTCTCTCCCTCCAGTTGCACCCATTTTTCCCTTCAAACATGTAGTCACCATGAAAGGATTCACTTCACCATGCTGCTAAAATGTTAAGTCCACTGGTGTTGTACGGCTGGAGCTCGTAAAGTCCGAAGGTTGCTGAAATGCTAAGTCCACTGATGTTACGGCCGGAGCCCCAAACTATAAAGATAAGTCATTATATTTTACCTTCAAACTTATATTATCAAGTATATTTTGTTCATTATTGTTATACCACTCAATTAATGTCATTATACTGTTGAAATCTTACTAGCTCATCAACATTATAAGGTTAGAGCCACAAACTATAAAACTCACCAACATTATACGGTTGGAGCCACAAATAACATGAAGAACAAAGTGATGCTACATAGCTGAGTCAAAAACATAAAAGATAAGTCAATGTTTTCTCAATCTTTGAAATTACATTATTGAGTATATGTTAACTCATTATCATTTTACCATTGTCTCACCATTTAATAAACATGGTCTCACTAATAATAAACATACACATTAATAAATTGATATACCACCAATGGACATATATTACTTGGACATAAACCATTGTTGGACTTGTATCATTTGGACATATACCACCAATGGACATATATTATTTAGACATGGACCATTTATTATGATGAACATGAACCATGAACCGCAACTAGACATGGACTATTGAACTCATCCCATTGTTGGACATTAGACACCTAATTAAACACTTTCTAATATTGGACATCACTTAACAAACATAATAATAACGTATCAACTCACCATTTAATCAAAACTATCATGCAAAGCATATTATTTATTTATTTCAACAATTATCATGATTCTAAGACTTTGGGTTTTATCTATTTTGTAGGCTTAAAAAATACACCGGTAGCCATTGGTCTATGTGGCCCAATGTTGAGTTCCGGGTTGACCTCCCCAAAACAAATCCGGGCCTAGTAAAGCCACACCTCCAAAGGCATGTGGCTACACACAAAAACACACCCCCCAACAATGTTCAAGATGCAAAACTCCCCTCCCCATTGTTATAACTAACAAATTATCAAAAATAAGTAAATAAATAAGATTATAAACAGTTTGTTACTAATCAAAAAAATAATTCAAATATTCTTTAATTATGTTATTGAGTTCACCAATCATATTTATTGTCATATTAGTTTGTAGTAAAATAGTAGTAGCTTTAAGTTTTAACATTTTTGAATTAAGAGAATATGGGAAATAAATCTCATTGGGCTCTGTGCAATGGGAGTGATCTTAGGGTGCAATGGCATACATTGAAAATTAATCATTTGTAATAAGTAATGTCAAGTAGTTAACAAATTTCACAAGTTTTTCACAATGGGTGATGTGAAAAGTTGTGATTGGATTAACATCACTTTTACATAGATCCACTATATATTAACACCAATCACGAGTCATCTCAACTGTTTTGGAAAAAATCTAGCCATAGAGGGGCCAAATTTCAATGGAAGACTAAAGTCAAGAAACATATAGAGAGCAAGAGAAACCTTGGCGGGATGAGTGGCTTTAAGCGAAGTAGAAAACTTGGAGAGATCAGCTGTGGGCGGAGATTGCCGGCTTGTGAGAACGGATAAGGAGTGAGGAGAGAGAATGGTAGAGGCGGACTAGACAGAAACAAATATGTGAGAGGAGAGAGAAAAAGTCAAATAAATAATTGTGAGGAGAGAGAAAAATAATAAAAATTTATTTATTTTGGTTTAGCATTTGTGTTTGTACTATTTTAAATTTGGAATGATACTGTTTCATCTATGCTAAATTTTTTAGCATTTAGAACATTTGTTGTAAAAGGTTTTTTGGTCTTCGTGTGCCAAATGTCAAATGTTTGGCATTTGGCACACTTGATACTAATACTCATAGTAGATGGTTTTGATTGAGTAAATGGGAAGTTGAGAAATAAAATAGAAAGAAAAAACAAACATTAATTGCAAAAGGAAGGGGAAGAAAAGAAAGGAAAAAAAAAGAAAAGTGTTGCGTCTGCCATGGCATAAGAGGAGGGTTTTTATTTTTATTTTTATTTTTGAGGAGATATATAGTTTCACTTTTAACTAATATTGTGTGCTAGTTTATCAAAAAAAAAAAAAAAAAAAAAAAAACTTATATTGCGTGCTCTTGATGATTTTATTTTATTTTATTTTTTATCATCGGACCAAAATAAGAAACTTTACTAACTAAACTAATTGGAACCCACAAGATGAGGGTTAAATTAATTGCAAAAGCTTTTCTTTTTATATCGAGCTTTTAATTTTTGATATAAAGAAGATTAAAAGTTTTAGAATTCTAAAATCTCTAATGAACAAATGCATCTAGGATCTTGTGATTAAGAAAAAGCTACTAAGGTTTCTTTTGATATAGCAATAGGCAAAGCATGACTCCCACGAATCCCACCACTCCCACGGTTTCTTGAGCGTTATATCTTGGTATGTTAAGAGGTTTCTCAATTGAATTCAATCACAAAATTGAATTTACCAACAATATTATCGATAAAAAAAAAAAAAAAAATTGGCTATCGTTTTTTTTTGAACTCCAAACGATAGAAAAACTTTATTGATCAAAATTGATATACAAGTATAACGCCAAAACCAATGTGGTTGGTTATAGGGGGGCAACAACGCCCATACATCTGTGCTCCCAGAAGCAAATTCTTTTTCTAAGGTGTACACGTCTAAAGCTGAAAGACAGGGCCCATGTTTACACCTTATACTCGGTAGTCATTATTTTTTTATATTCGTCCCACCCAGCCTTCGCTCCATCCTTAATGGTTTGAGGGTGTATCTGAATATGCTCAAAGTAAAACCGGTTTCTCGCGTTCCAGATGATCCAGGCTATTATAGCCCACTTATCCATTTCCGTAGGGCAAGCATGTGCTTGAAGAGGAGGAAGAAGTCGCTTGCGGTGTTGCTGCATTGCTGAATCCTTCCTTTACACAGTCCCCAAATGTCGCGAAAGGGCATTCCCATAGCACGTGGGTCACGGTTTTAGGGTGTTGGCAGCAAAACTTGCAGTGTGCTTCCATGCTTACACGTCTCCTGTTGAGGTTGTCTCTGGTGGGTAGACTGTTTGTACATGCCCGCCAGATAAACATACGGACCTTTGGTGGGACTTTAAGCTTCCAAATCCTCCTCCACGTTGCCCCCTGTGTTAGTGCTGATGAGTGTTCGGCAGTATCGGGATATAGTAGTCGGAGTGCCACCTGATAAGCAGAACGGACCGAGAATTTTTGGGCTTTGTTCTCCGTCCAAACCAGGGAGTCTTGTGCGTGTTGCTGTGTCAGCGGGATGGCCAAGATGTCTTAATCTAATCTATCGTGGTCAATTCCATATTTTCCATGCCCGCACATCTTTCTTCCCCGGGAAACAGGTAACAGAAATTTCTTTCAATTTTACAGTCCACTCTCAGATTCCATGTGTCTGCTACCTTTATTTTTACTTTCCTTTCTTTGACGAGAGTGGAATCTTGGGACGTACGCAACTCTTATTAGCTTTCACGAGGAAAAACTTACCACCACAATAATTTCAACCTGAATTTCCAGTCATAGAAGATCAATTCTTGACTTTCTTGTGTACAATGGAGCACGGCGCTAACCAATTGCCTATATTGATGAATTTTGATTTTTTTTTTCTTTCATTTAAATATGAAATTTAATAATTATAATAATTATGAATAGATATTTATTTATTATAGTTGTGATGGTATATGGAATTATATATATTAGCATTAGAAATCTGTTATGCAATTTGTATATGAAATTATATATAGTACTATTTAAAGAAAATATGATTAATCCTAAAAAAAATGATTTACTAAGATTCTAATTGAGAGCTTAAATATAAAATAAAATTTTAATTCAATTGAAAACATTTATTAAAATAATGTTTAAATTTGTGAGATCTCAAAAACTTATGTGGCATAATATTATGAGTTTAGCTAAAAACCAAACGTCTTTGGTTTTATATAAACTTCCTGCAGACCCACAATGTGTGTGAGAATATATAAATAATATGTAATTAGATGTAATATATAAAAATTAACAATTATTTCAAGATTTTTTTTAAATAAAATATTTCTACAAGTATTTTGTATCTTTTTATCTCTACAAATATATTGTACTATTATTTTTTGTATGTTTGATTAATATTTTTTTAAGGTGAACCATATTCTTCTAATTTCTGTTGTAGTGTATTATATTTGCCTAATATACAATTAAACTTTATAAGTTTCAAATTTATTATTCAAATTTCTCATCTCTTAAGAAATAAAGAATTTATTGTTATAATAAATAAAAACTTATCACAAAATTACAATGTTATCTTAACCAAAATTAAAATGAAACCAAATGAATAAAAGATAGAATTTATAATAATTTATTACTCAAATAATTTGTAGACATATTCAAATTCATAATCATGTAAATTGTGTTTTGATATAAACTCAATAGGAAGAGAGAAGACTTTGTGATGGGAAATTAAGAAAACACAATACCAAAAAAAAAAAAAAAACCATCAACCTTAATCAGAGTTATTAAAAAAAGAACAAAAATCTACTGAGAGAGAGAGAGAGAGAGAGAGTACTCACAAATTTTTTGTGAGAAAAATATGAATTGAATGAGAAAAATGATATTGAATTTATACAAAATAAAATAGGGAGAAGAAAAGTCAAAATATAAGAAAGAGAAAAGGATGAAGGAAGTATAACGGTAAAGTAGAGAGTAGTAGGAAGATAAAGAGACAAAGAGGGAGGGGAAATATTGGAAGAAGTATAACAGTAAATGTGGACTAATTGGGAGGAGAAGAGTTTTTTTTTTTATTTTATTATTATTATTTTTTTATTTTTTAGAATAGGAAGAATAAAAGTTTAAAAAGAGAAAAAAAAAGGTTGAAAAGAAGTGGATGATGTGGCTCAATAAAAGTGTAACAATAATAAATGCTATGTTTCAACTTATAAAAGTTTAAAAAGAGAAGAAAAAATGTAGAAAATAAGTGGATGATATAGCTCAAAAAAAGCGTAATAACAATAAATGCTACGCCTTTAGCTTTTAGATATATATAAATATATAGATTAATTAATTATAGATTATTGATAAAAGATTGTGAGAAATAAATCATTTTTTTTTAGAAGAATATGAGAAATAAATCTCATTGGTCATTGGGCATGCTTAGAGTACAATTACTCTTTTTCACAATAATACTTAGATACACAATAATTTTTATAATCTTTATCACAAAATTTGACATGATAAATTTATATTATTGATTAGACCACCAATATTTTCACAATGGCTCATTATACTTCACTTTTATCCGTACCCATCAAACTATGCCACCTCAATAGTTGTAAAAAATATTAAAATTTTCTCTCTCTAAACTTACTGATCTAGCCCACTTACCAATCATGATTATTCCTCGTCTTTTAATTAATTAATTAATTTTAAGAAGGCTGTAGTGTGACTATAGATTGAAGGAATGAAACACATTGGTATTCTATACAGTATGTTTGATCAAAAAGGTAATTCTAACTTCTTAATTACCTTTTTAGGTTATACGAGATGGTTATGTTCACATTGATATTACTGATATTACCTCGAGATTGTTCTCAAGATAGTTGCATTAGCTCACAGTGGTATTTGACCTCATAGAAATAATACTTTTGAAATACGCACAAGTTAACAACTAGAGAGTATTCTAAAAGACTAAATTTCTAAAGTAACTAAGTTAAACTAAATGTCTACATGATTAAGTCAGGTTGCATCATCACAATATCAAATAGGTTGAAGTAAATCATTTCGATTGAATTTAAAATAAAATAGATCATCTCGATTAAAGTCATATCATAGAAGTTCAGTTGGTTAAAGAGCTATGCTAGTGCCACATAAAGTGGCACAATTTGTGCCATAACTTGCCCATGTGGCGAGTTGTGAGTGGTAGAGGGGTGTCCCCACATGGACTCACCATCACCCCTTACCACTTACAACTTAACACGTGGGCGGATTGTGCCACTTTATGTGGCACAAACATAATTCATTACAATTTTTAAAATTTTATTAAAAGATAGAGTGGTTACAATTTTTCTTTAATGGAATATTTACAATCTAAAACTAAAACACCTTATCCATATCTCTTAAAATTAGACACTTTTACATTTCCCTAATCCTTATGTACTGCAAGTCACTTGCCAAAATCAAACATAAATAATTATCTCTCTTCATACGGTTAAAAAAAAAAAAAAACCTTTCTCTTTCTCTCTAATAAGGAGTAGTCATTCCCTTCTAGGTAATTCTCTTTCTTTTCTTTTATCATTTATTGCTAATATTATTTTGATTGTTGTATGAGATTTTGATTTATTTGTTAAGAAAATTGTACGAAAAATATTTGGAATAATACAAATCGTGTATTATTGGAGCAGTTACTGTTATTGGATTTTGATTTATTTTCAAGGTTATTGGAGCAGTTACTGTTGTTGTACATCTGATTTTATGGGGGGCAAAACTTAGGAACTAAGTATCAAACTGGATCAAAGTTAGATGATGAAAAATGATCAAGGGATGACCCCCTTTTTTTTTTATCCTTTTAATTCTCATTAGAAGTTATTATTTGTTGTATTTATCCATTTATTAGTAAAGGCACATGTGTCAAATAGCGTTTTTTTTTTTTTTTTTTTTTTTTTGTGTGCATTCATTTTGTAATTTTATAACTATGAACTCTAGAATTTCAACTAAAATAATGTAATTATTTACTTTATCTTATAGGAATTGGTTTGTCCTTGAAAGACATGGAAATAAGAGAGTCAAGTAGGGGGAGATTCCCGTAAAAAACAAGTTCATTCGTCAATTTTTATTGTTTCAGTCTCTAATTATTTGCTTCAATTTTTATTTACCTATAAATTTTTTAGACTCAAATGTCTATCCTAAATTGCTAATTTTTCACCATTGGAAATTCTTTGATTGGTGAGTTTCTAAAATTTATGACATTAGAAGAGATAAAAAAAAAAAAAAAAATATGACATTTAACTATAAAAAAAGAAAAAAAGAAAAAAGAGCCTCATATAAAGCTCTCAAATTCCGTGTTTTTGACCTTTTAAGTTTTAATAATATTTCTTTTTCACAGCAATTATTTGGCCATTTATTCGTTGTCATATAGGAGCATCCACAGTAGTGGAGTTAAAAATTTAGTTTTTTAGTTCCACCAAGTTACTTTATCTATTTTACCTACACACATGCTACAGCAATGGATCTATTTTAGCTTTCAACACAATAAAATAATATAAACATTACAATAAAATAATATATCCATTACAATAAAATAATATATTTACTACAATAAACAACAATCACAATCACCCATAACGGCCACCGCTACCACTATCGCCGTTGCCACCGCCGCAGACCACCGTAATCGCCACCGCTATCGCTACCGCTATTGTCGCCGCCACCGCTGCCGCCACCAACTCTTCCACCACCACCGCAATCGCTACCCAAAAAATTTACCAACTATGAACAGTGAGTTTGAGGATACATAACAAAAAATTAATATATTTTTTTTCTCTCTCTCTCAAAAAAAAAAAAAAACCCTATTTCCTCGCCCTATCATCTCTCTCTCTCTCTCTCTCTCTCTCTCTTTCTCCCTCTCTCGGATCAGCAATGGCTGAGCATGGTGGGTCTGTGGAGGTGTCCTTGCTCCGTGTAGATCAACGGTGGCCGAGCATGGTGGGTTCGTAGAGGTGCTGTGGTTTAGGTCTGTGGATTTGGTCCGTGGAATGGGTTTAGGTCTATGTAGATCGGTGGTGGTGGTGGTGGGTTTGCTCATCGGTGGTTTTTTTTTTTTTTTTTTTTTTTTTTTTTTTTTTGAGATGGGTTTGGTGATTGGTGGTAGTGGGTTGACGGTGTTGGTTTTGATTTTGGTTGTGTTGATGGTGGTGTGGGTTTAATGGGTTTTGGGGTTGCTTTGGTTGTTGTTGGTGGTGGTTCATGGTGGATTTATGGGTTTAGTGGTGGTGGATTTGTGGGTTTTTGGGTGTTGGAGGTGGTGGTGGTGCGTGTATGGTGTTGGAGAGGTTGCTTTTTTTTTTTTTTTTGGGTGATTGTTGGGGTGTGTGTGGTGGTGAGGTGGTGAGGTGGCTGAGCTCCTCTTTCTCATGTGGTGGTTATTGGAGAGATAGAGAAAAAGAAGAGAGGAAAGAGAGAGATGGGAGAAGATATGGTGGTGGTGGTGTGGGTTGTCGTGGTCGGAGCTGGGTCTGCGGCGGCATGGGTCGACAGCGTGGGTAGGGGGGCGGCGGTGTGAGAGGTCTAAAAGTTGAGAGAGAGAGTTGAGAGATTGTGAGAGTTCTGAGAAAAAAAAAGGGAAAAAATAATATTTTAATTGGGCTGGGAATAAAATAATATTTTTTTTGTTTAGCTCTCATGAACAGTGCACATCTAAAGATAGATGTGCACTTTGTAGCGAAAGGAGCTAAAAAAAAAAATAGATTTAGCTCCACCGCTAGAGCATCATTTTAGTGTTAGTGTAGCTAAAATATAGCATTATAGCTATACTGCTGCAAATGCTTTAAGCGGTGGAGGATAGTAGGATACATGCACATGCTTCACCCCGTATGTTACCCACACACGTTGACCGATGTTATTAGAGTGTTAAGTGAGACTTATACCCACTTAACCCCGCAATCTGATCGGAGAAATTCTCGTAACACATTAAAATACCATAATTTTTGTTACAACTATCTTATATATCAAACTATGATCGATTATTTATTACTTTCATATATTTTTATCATTTATTTTCTACCACTTACAACCTCTACGAGAACAATAATGACAAAAATTGTGATATTTTACGTGGTCTTAGAATATTTGAACCGGTAATTATTGAATACTTCCGGAGTACCATAAATATATACTCCTCTTTCTAGCATAACTGTGAGTCTCACTAATTAAATTTATGGTAGAACCCATAATCCATGTGAGAGGAGAGAGTACACATTTATGGTACTTTTGGAATATTCAATAATTTTCCTATTTGAACGGATAATCCCCTTAGGATGAGAAATTATTAGGTCTACCGGGAGGACCGTTGATGTGGTCCTCCTTAACCTCCCAACTAATAAAATGTTCTTATTTATGCAAATGTAACATCACACCCTAATAATTTCTCCCTTAGCACACCCTCTTCCTCTTATACAATCTGATGATGCAAGAAATCAACAGTTGAGCTCCTCGTCGTAGTGGATGGACGATCTTGTGAATGGAGTCATCTCTATAGGTAGAGAACCTGCAAAATGAACTAGGTGGAAGAGTAATACGCCGGTGTGGCGTCGGCTAAACCGCCTCCGATGCTTAAATTAGTAAGGGAGAAAGATTTTAGAGAGAAGCAGACTGGAGAGTGATTTCTGTAGAATATTTGTGTGTAATTGATTGTACCTTGGGTTTCTGGTGTTTTCTCTTTTATAGTTGAGTGCCTAATCAATGGGCAATGAATCACCGTATTTATGCTCAATGGCTAGTGCGTTACAAAATCTTTGTTTAAAGTTCATAGCTCATTTGTGAGCATTGCTTCGTCCGTTATGTTTCATCATCAATGATCATAATAAATGCGTAACGTCTTCTCTGGGTAAATGACGATCTTCGCGTAGTGACAACCATAAATTTCTGACTCATCAACTGCCCCCTTGTTCGAATTGTCGTCTGTTAGATGAGATAAGAACAAATTTTTCTGGCACTTTGTATTCTGTGTATTGTGCATTTATGAAGGTTTTGATGTTTGAGCAGTTGAATGCCACATGTACGGCCAGGATGCCTTCGTCGTGCGGATATGTCTCGGTTTTCCTGTGCATGTTTTGGCTACTTGTTTTGCATTTTTCCCTCCTCTTTCCTTTCTTCTGTATTTTTTCCTTATTCAGTTTTACATTGCAGGGTTTGTTTCTCCTCCAAGCTTCCTTCCTCTCATCTGTGTTTCCTGGTAAGTGCTTCGTGCTATTTCTTCTTTTCTGATTCTTCCATGGTAGATTATTCTTTTGTTAGAGTAATTTGTCCTTCGATAGCTTTCTTTTTCGCTCATTTTGGTAGTTTACTTGAGTCCGTAGAAGGGAAGTGCCTTGAAAGGATTAGTTTCTTTGTAGGAGAGGATTGCCCATATACCTGTGCCCTTTTTTCGTTATTTCCTCTGGTTTCCCATTCTGCTAGGGTAGCTAGGTTGTTGAAAATGTTTGAGGTGAGGTCTAGCAATCTGGAGATGGGGCTATCCTCATCCGATGATCGTGTGGTCTCGGAGGCCCATACGTGTCTACCCCCTATAAAGCCTGGAACATCTCGTGTTCCCTTACGGAAAAGGATTAGCAGTGAATCGGGGATATGTTTCAAATGATTCTGTGAAAATTAGGATCTTGAGTGACGAAGAGAGGGCTTGTCACTCTTATGTTGATGAGGTTTGTTTTTATGAGGACGATTTTGTCAATGGCCTTTGTTTCCCTATTCATTCCTTTGTTAGGGAACTTTTTTCCTATTTGCATCTTGCTCCGGCACAATTAGTGCCTAACTCTTGGCAAATTCTCGTTTCTTGCATGGTGGTATGGATGTCCACCAATGATGGTGATGTAATCAAGAGGGACCAATTCCTCCATTTTTATCGTGCCGAGGAAATCTAAGGACCTCGGCTATTAAGAGTTTAAGCCGTGGGATAGGGCTTCTAGGTTAATCCTTAATTACCCCTCGTCTCTTCGAAATTGGAAGCCAAATTTCTTTTTTATCTTTGGAAGTGGTTGGGAGTTCGTCCTTGGTGAGGACTTGGACGATGCCCCCAAGTTTTTTCGTAGTTAGGGAGTTCCTGTGTTTGGTGCGTCTTTCTCGTCTTTTCAGTTGCTTTTCCCCTTCTTTTATAAGTGATGATGATAGGCGACTTACTTGTATTCTTGTTTTGCGATTGCCCAGCGTCCTCGTCTGAAGAAGAGATACCAGCCTCGCATTGAGAAAGTAAAGGAGTATCTTGAGTCTGTCAAGGATTTTGATGAACTCGTTTCTCCTCGCCTTTTGTTTTTCCACTTTTTGGGTCCGAAACTATCTACTTAGGTTCAGAAGAATTTGGAAGTTGTGAAAAAGAGTACGCATTTTTGCCTTCTTGTTTCTTTTCTTTTTTCTTTTATTTTTTTATTTTTAACTTTTACTTCATCCTTTCGGGGAATGACGACTAGGTTTAGCAAGCAAAAGTTAGGCGAGGCCCAAGAGAAGAAGGCCAAGGGTGGCACTATTAGTGGTCTATTGTCCAAAAAAAGGCTAGTGATGTTGTTAAGAATGATCCTATGATAACACATTCTCCTACCCACTTGCTTGCCAAGCGCCCTGCCTCTTCCACTTCGTCGTTAGAGATGATTGTCTCTCGGCGATAGGAGATTAGGAAGAAGAAAAAGGCTGGTGGTAAATCTTTCCTTTCTATCTTCTCGGATAATGCTAATGCAGCAGCTTTGAAGGCCCATGGGGCACTTTCTGTGGATGATTTGGGTCCTCTGATGGCAAAGTCATCTAGCGCGATGATGTCGTCCCATATCCACAAGCTTGTGCGGGTAAGTCGTTTTTTTTATTTTTTTTCTTCATTTTGCTTCTACCAAGGGAGAATTTCTTTGTAGGCTTTGGGGGAGTCTCTATTCATCTTTAGGAAGCTTTTGGACTTAGAAAAGAAGGTGGTCACATTTGAGCCCTTGGTCAAGTCTTTATCCATTGAGAATGATACGCTAAAGAACAAGGTTGCTATTCTTACTACGGAGGCTGAAAATGACAAAGAGCCAGTGAAACCTTGGAGAAAAGCTTGCAAGTGGAGAAGGACTTTTGCAAGTTGAAGGAAAAGTAGATTGGTGACCAAGAGTTGAAATTGCAGAATGTTGGGGCCACGGCGGTACAAAACTTCAAAGACTCTGACGAGTATTCTGGCGACTTGTGCAAGTACTACGTAGAGGGCTTCGATATCCTCGTGAAGTGGATGGTGAAGCATCACTCTGACTTGGGCCTCTCTGGCTTGGCTGTGGACGATGTTGAGAAGGAACTTTTGTCCGATCATCCCTTTGAGGCTATAGCGGAGAACGTGATGTAGGAAGCCACAGACGCTGCAAAAGTAATGAAGAAGGCCTCTGCGGACCCTGTCCTTGATGAGCAATAATCTTTTATTTGTTTCTTTTCAGTTTTTTATTTCTTTGCAAGGCAAGAACAATATTTCTCTTTAGGCCTGTTGTTTTGGGCAATTGAACAATTCCTTTGACGATGATAGATAGTTTCATGGATTTCCTGCCTTTAGCTGTAGCAAACAACTTTTTTATGTTTGGACAACCTTTTATGACAATGTTAGGTGTGTTGCATCAACTTTTATGTTCAACTTGCATTTGAACAGATTTTTCGTACTTAGCTTGTATACGATCGACTTTTTACCTTCAGCCATGTTTGGAATGATTTTTCACCGAGTCATTTTTGGATGACGATCCCTAGCTGTGTTTGAACGACTTTAGCATTGAGTCATGTTTGTATGATGAGTTTAGTTGTGTTTGAACAACTTAGAATTTTTTTTTTTAGCTGTGTTTGAACAACTTTTTATTGAGTCATGTTTGAATGACAATCTTATTTGTGTTTATACGACTTAGTATTTTTTAGCTGTGTTTGAACAAATTTTTATTGAGTCATGTTTGAATGACGATTTCAATTGTGTTTGAACAACTTAGCATTTTTCAGCTATGTTTGAACAGCTTTTTATTGAGTCATGTTTGAATGAAGATTTTAGTTATTTTTGAAAAACTTAGCATTTTTTAGCTGTGATTGAACAACTTTTTATTAAGTTATGTTTGAATGACAATTTTAGTTGTGTTTGAACAACTTAAAATTTTTTAGTCAGTGTGTTTGAACAACTTTTTACTAAGTCATGTTTGAATGATGATTTTAGTTGTGTTTGAATAGCTTTTTATTGAGTCATGTTTGAATGACGATCTTAGTTGTGTTTAAACAACTTATTATTTTTAGTTGTGTTTGAACAGTTTTTTATTGAGTCATGTTTGAATGACGATTTTAGTTGTGTTTGAATAACTTAACATTTTTTAGCTGTGTTTGAACAACTTTTTATTGAGTCATGTTTGAATGACGATTTCAATTGTGTTTGAACAACTTAGCACTTTTCAGCTGTGTTTGAACAACTTTTTATTGAGTCATGTTTGAATGAAGATTTTAGTTATTTTTGAAAAACTTAGCATTTTTTAGTTGTGATTGAACAGCTTTTTATTAAGTCATGTTTGAATGACAATTTTAGTTGTGTTTGAACAACTTAAAATTTTTTAGCTGTGTTTGAACAACTTTTTACTAAGTCATGTTTGAATGATGATTTTAGTTGTGTTTGAATAGCTTTTTATTGAGTCATGTTTGAATGGTGATCTTAGTTGTATTTAAACAACTTATTATTTTTAGTTGTGTTTGAACAGTTTTTTATTGAGTCATGTTTGAATGACGATTTTAGTTGTGTTTGAATAACTTAACATTTTTTAGCTGTGTTTGAACAGCTTTTTATTGAGTCATGTTTGAATGACGATCTTAGTTGTGTTTGAACAACTTAACATTTTTTAGGTGTATTTGAACAACTTTTGATTGAGTCATGTTTGAATGACAATGTTGCGTTATACTCATGACTTAGAGTCATGGTATTGGAGCGTCTTTTAGGTTAACCATTTCTTGTTTTGTCTTGAATGACGATTATATTCGTTGTGTTTGAACAACTCTGATTTAGTCAACTTTGGTAGTTGTGTATCAACAACTTTGATGGCTATGATGCCGTTGACTATGCATGAATAACTTTTGACTTGAAATTTTAATGACAGAGGTCCTTGAGACATCTCCTAGGGACGACTCCTAAGTGTGGCACATGTTTTGATAGTGATAGATCATGGATAATCATTGATAAATATGTATGGATAATGCTTTCATGTATTATTGATCGGCGAATAAAGTAATGATTGTCACACATACTAATATGAAGATTAAGCAAAATGTAAAACACTCCTTCTTGGTAGTATTTCTTCAAGTGTCTAATGTTCCATGGTCAAGGCGGTTCCTAGCCGTCTAAAGACTTTAGTTAGTAGGAGCCTTCTCTAGAATGATGGATTACTTTGTAGGGGCCTTCCTAGGCTGGTCCTAGTTTTCCTTAGGATGGGTCCTTTGTTGCCTGTGATACCTTTCTAAGGATGAGGTCTCCCATGTTGAACCTTCTTACCTTAACCTTTACATTATATAATTTTGCCATTGCTTCCTTGTGTTTGGCCATTCGCTTCATAGCTTCTTCTCTGACTTCATCAATTAGGTCCAGTTTGCTTTTGAGCTCTTGTTCGTTCTTCCGGTCTTCATAAGTTTTGACTCGAAAACTCGTCAGTCCTACTTCTACTAGTATGATGGCCTCAGTGCCAAATGTCGGTTTGATCCTATTGGAACTCTTGTGTTCGTCCTATATGCCCAAAGGACATTTTGTAGTTCTTCAAGCTAAGCCCCCTTTGCCCCCTCAAGCCTAGTTTTGATAATTTTGAGCAAGCTTCTATTCGTCACTTCTATTTGGCCGTGGGCACGAGGGTCTCTTGGAGAAGAGTAGTGATTCTTGACTCCTAATTCTTGGCAAAATTTTCGAAACTTGGGATTATCAAACTGCTTTCCATTGTCTAATATTATGACATGTGGGACTCCAAACTTGCAGATGATGTTTTTCCACACAAAGCTTATGAGTTTAGCCTCTCTTATCGCGTTCACCGGCTCTGCTTCTACCCATTTTGTGAAGTAATCAATTGCAACGATTAGAAATCTAAGTTGCTTCTTTCCTAGAGGGAATGGACCCATAATATCAATTCCCCATTGGGCAAAGGGCCATGGTGAGGATATGGGTGTCATCGTCTCTTTTGGTCTTGTCTGGACATTTGTGAAGTGTTGACACTTGTTGCATGCTCGACAATGTTGTATGCATCTTTTTGTAGGGTTGGCCGGTAATATCCTGCTTTGAGCGCCTTTCCTGCTAAGGATCTTGCCCCAGCGTGGTTTCCATAGACTCTTTCGTGTATCTCGCGGAGCACATAGACTGCTTCTTTTAAGTTGGCGCATCTTAGATATGGGAGTGAGTATCCTCGTTTGTACAACACGTTATTAATAATGACGAAGCAAACTGTTTGACCAGTATCTTCCTTACTTCTGCCTTATCTTCGGGGAGCCATCCTTCCTTCAAGTAATGGACGATGGGAGTCATCCACTCGTCTTGTTCTTTTATCTTGAGAACTTGCTCACCTTCTGTGCTTGGCTGCCCCCTTATCTCTATACATAGTTTAGAGGTTGCATTGTAGTCGTTTGACGAGGCCAATTTTCCTAGGAAGTCAGCTTTTGTGTTTTTGGTTCTTGGGATTTGTACAAAGTCTAGGCTGTCAAAGTGTTGTGAGAGTTGTTGGACGATCTTTAAGTGCTTCTGCATCCTTTCTTCTTTGGCTTTATAATCTTCCTTCACTTTTTCGATTATTAGCTGAGAATCTGCTTGGACAATAAGGTTCTTTGCTCCTAGAGCCTCGTTAGACTTAGCCCTGTTAGCAATGCTTTATATTCTGCCTCGTTATTTGTTGCTTTGAACCGCAACTGCAATCTGACCGTATACTTCAACGTTTCTTTTTTTGGAGATATGAACACTATTCCTGCTCCTCCTAGTTTCTTTGTGGCAGACCCATTTGTTTGAATCATCCATGTTTCCATAAGAGGTTCTTCTTCCTTATAAAGGTAAGTGAATTTTGCAATAAAATTTGCCAAGACTTGGGCTTTGATTGCTGCTTGTGGCCGATATTCGATGTCAAATTGGCCCAATTTAATCGCTCATTGAATGAGTTGTTTTGTTGCATCTATCTTGTTCATCGTTTTTCTTATGGGTCAGTTTGTCATGACGACGATGGGGTGTGCTTGGAAATGAGGATGGAGCTTTTTGGAAGCGACTAACAATGCGAAAACTGTCTTTTCCATCCTTGGATAACTTGCCTCTACTCCTTGGAATGCCTGGCTAGTATAATAAACTGAATTCTGAATTTTCCCTTCTTCTTTGATTAGTGTCGAACTTACTGCAGTATTGGATAACACTAAATAGAGGAACATCTTCTCTCCCATCACCGGGGGCCTTAATAGAGGTGGTTTCATCAAGTACTCCTTTAACTTGGCAAGGGCTTCCTCACACTCGTCATTCCATTGAAAGTATTTTTTCAATACCTTGAAGAATAGCATGCATTTTTCTGTTGCCCTAGAGACGAATTTGTTTAGGGCTGCAACTTTTCCTATCAAGCTCTACACCTCCTTCACTGTTTTTGGTGATTTGACCTCAATTATTGCTTTTACTTTGTCCGGATTTGCCTCTATTCCTCATTGGGACACTATGAATCCCAAGAATTTTCCTGAAGTAATAGCAAAAACACACTTGGTAGGGTTTAATTTTGTATTGTACTTACGTAGTGTGTTGAAGGTTTCTTTGAGATCGTTCAAGTGGTTGGCTTCGTCTTTGCTTTTCACCAAGATATCGTCTACGTACACCTCCTCATTCCTTCCAATCTGGTGAGAGAACATGCGCTTCACCAATCTTTGGTAGATGACTCCTGCGTTCTTTAGTCCAAAGGGCATAACTTTGTAGCAAGATCAGCCCTTGGCTAGTAACAAACGAGGTCTTCTCTTGATCGTCCTCATCCATAAGAATCTGGTTGTATCCAAAAAATGCGACCATGAAACTCAAGAGCTTGTGTCCAATAGTTGAGTTTACCGGTTGATCAATTCTCGGCAAAAGTAAGCTATCTTTTGGGTAGGCTTTGTTCAAGTCTGTGAAATCAATGTACATTCTCCACTTGCCATTACTCTTCTTTACTATGACCATGTTTGCTAGCCAATCTAGGTAGAAGACCTCCCTGATGAAGTCGGCTTCTAATAGCTTCTCTACTTCTTCATTCTGACTTTATTGCGCTTAGGCACAAATATTCTCCACTTCTATTGTATGGGCTTGCATTTTGGGTTGACGTTTAGACAATGTTGTATGATCTTCCTATCAATCCTAAGCATATCCTCGTGTTTCCAAGCGAAAACATCCTGGTTCGCCCTTAAGAAGGAGATCATCTTCTCTTTCTTTAAAGTTAAGAGTGCAGTTCCTATCTATAATACCTTCGTCGAATCTCCAGGGAAGATCTAAACTTTTTGTGGTGTTTCTGATGGTTTGGGGATGGGCTCTGGTTCATTGATCACCCACGTGTGGTTCTCTCCCGATGCTAAGGCAGCTTGATAGCATTCTTTTGCCAGAATTTGGTCTCCTTTGATTTCTTCTACTCTATGGGCTATTGGAAACTTCACATTCAAGTAATATGTTGATGTTACTGCTCTTAATCTGTTGAGTGTAGGTCTTCCTAAGATGATGTTGTATGTTGAAGGCCAATTAACTATTAGGAAATCAATTTCCTTGGTAACCTGCGTTGGGTAAGTTCTTGCAATCACAATTAGAGTGACGATGCATCTAGGGATGATCCTATCCCTTGTGAAGCTTACCGGTGGTGAGGTGAAAGACCTGATCCTTTTCTTATCCAGCTTCATCTGCTGAAATGCATGTAAGTAGATGATATCTACTGAGCTTCCATTGTCAATGAGCACCCGATGGATGTTGAACTCTTCTACTCTAAGCATGATTACTAGTGGATCGTCATGGGGTTGCCCGATGTTGCGATCGTCTCTCTTTGAAAGACAATGTTTGGCTTGTCATTCTTTGGCATCATTATTGGGGGGAGTCGTGAATGGACGTTGTTTATTTCTCTTCCTTGTGCTTTCTTCAGGACTTGATTACGTTTCGCCTGCCGTTAGTCCTCCCGAGATCGTCTTTATCTCTCCTGCAGGGGGTTTACTATCCCCTACCTGTGGAGTTCTGTCCTAGTCGTCCTTCCGTTGGTATTTGTGGGGCTCTGTCTTTTTGGCATACTTCAGTAACTTCCTTTGCTGGATCAAAGTCTCCACCTGTTCTTTCAAATGTCTGCACTCATCAAGACGATGCTTGTGGTCCCGATGGAACCTACAATACTTGCTTTTGTCTCTTCTTTCTACTGGAGTGCTAATTGGCTTTCGCCATCGTAGGGAGGGATCGTCTCTTATCTGCATAAGGTCCTGCTCAATTGGCATTATTAGAGGAGTAAAGTTAGTGAACTTGGGTTTCCTCTCTGGAAGTTCCTTCTTTTTCCTTGTGGTCTGCCTAACACTTCGTGTCTCCTTCTTCTTATCGCAATTGCTGCTTGTTCCTTTGTCTCTCTTCCTTTTTGCTTTCATTTCTTTTACGAGCATCGCATCTTCTGCATTCATGTACTTTTGAGCTTTATAGAGAAACTTCAGATTGTTTTCGGTGGACTTTTAGTGATCAAGAAGAAGAAATCTCCTAGCAGCAACCTCACTTGGAAGGTTGTTAGGATAACTTGATCTTGAGCTTCATCTACTTGCAGCAGCTCCTTATTGAATCGGGTGACGTCTTGTCTTAGTGATTCTCCTTCCGCTTGTTGAATGTTGAGAAGATGGCCAGTTGACTTTTTGTGTCTTTGCCCCCCAATAAAATGATGAACAAAACCCTTGCTGAGTTGTTCAAAATCTGCAATAGTTCTTGGAGGTATCTTGTTGAATCATACTCTGGCTGCTCTCTTTAGTGTTGTTGGGAATGCCCTACACATCACCTCGTTTGGGGTCATTTGCAATAACATCAGCGTCTTGAATGATTTGATGTGATCCAAGGATCCTTGGAATTGTCATACAACTCCAATTGTGGGAGACAAAATTTTGGTGGGAGGGGATGATTCAAAGACTTCAACAAGAAATGGTGAGTCCGTCCTTCGAATCATCCCATCCAGATTCTCTCCGCCTTTGTCTTTCATAGAACTTTTTAGTTCGTCCATCTCCTTCCTCATGTTGTGAAGTTTGTTCTCCATCCTGGTGAAATCTTCTCCCGAGGTCTTGTCTCGTCTGTTGGCTTGAGAATTTTACTTTTCTTCATTTTGGTTTTCACATGTTTGCTGATGTTTTGCGTTTTGGGATTCCATTGTCTTTCGTAGTTCTTCATTCTGGTGAGTCAATTCTTCCACATTGGCCAAAAGGGCTTGGATTTGTTGTTGTTGCACAAAGATCTGGCCGAGGTGTATTCTCTGCTTCCATCTCGTACTCCAAGAAACTCTTTTGTCATTGGGAAAGATGGCTTGAATGATTAGCGTCCCCATAGATGGCGCCAAACTGATGATGCAAGAAATCAACAGTTGAGTTCCTCGTCATAGCGGATGGACGATGCTGTGAATGGGGTTGTCTCTATAGGTAGAGAACCTGCAAAATGAACTAGGTGGAAGAGTAATACGCCAAAGTGAATGCTTAAGTTAGTAAGGGAGAAAGATTTTAGAGAGAAACAGACTGGGGAGTGATTTTTGTAGAATATTTGTGTGTAATTGATCGTACCTTGGGTTTTTGGTGCTTTCTCTTTTATAGTTGAGTGCCTAATCAATGGGCAATGAATCACCATATTTATGCTCGACGGCTAGTGCGTTACAAAGTCTTTCTCTCAAGTTCATAGCTCATTCTATGAGCGTTGCTCCGTCCGTTATGTTTCGTTATCAATGATTGTAATAAATGCGTAACGTCTTCTTTGGGTAAATGACGATCTTCGTGTAGTGATGACCATAAATTTTTGACTCATCACAATCTATTCCTTCACTAAATATAAGCACTTTCCTTTAGCTCCAGCACATACCAAATTTATAGCAAATTTCCTTAATATTATTTAGTAGCGGTTGAAGACAATCAAAAAGGGGAAATCATGGTGTACTTCCATCACGGAGGATTTTCCAACTCTCTCTTTTGCTCTCATGATGCTAATACAAATGCCATCCATTCTCCTGCTCTTGGCTTTTTTGTTAGTGCAGCCATCCATACTTCACTTTACCGAATCCTCCAACAACTTTACGGATCAATTAGCTCTCATTGCCTTCAAATCTAAAATCAGTTTTGCTCCAAATGATACTTTCTTCTATGTTGGTAACTGGTCCACGACAACAAAAATCTGTGATTGGTTCGGGGTCTCTTGCAGCTGACGCAGACAAAGAGTCACAGCCTTGAACCTTTCCTTCGTTGGTCTCTAAGGCACCATTTCCCCTCAAATTGGTAACCTCTCATTCGTAGTCTCACTTGATCTTACTAACAATAGCTTCTATGGTTTTCTGCCGCTTGAGATTTGTCGTCTACAACGTTTGAGGAAACTTCTCTTGCCAAACAACCTATTGGAAGGTAGCATTCCTCCAACTATACATTATTGTCAAAAGCTTGAAATGTCAGATTTATCAGGAAACAAGTTAAATGGGAGCATACCTAAAGATTTGGGCATGTTACCAATGCTTCACAAATTAGACCTTGGTATAAACCAACTAATAGGTACAATTCCGTCGTTAGTCAGCAATATGTCGTGATTAGAGGTATTGGCTTTGGAAATCAGTAGCCTCACTGGTCCATTTCCTCTTGTCATCTCCAACTTGTCTTCTCTTATAATTATTGCTATTTCAGAAAATCACTTCTCAGGAACCCTTCCAATGGACATTTGTGGCCACTGTCCTAATCTTGAAGGACTGCATACTAATCACAACGAATTCAGTGGTAAGCTCACCTCACAGTTTAATAATTGTAGGGAGCTTTCAATCTTATCTGTATCATACAATAGGTTTGATGGAAGTATTCCAAAAGGTTTAGGGAGTCTAGAAAAGCTTGAACTACTATTTCTTGCTTATAACAACTTAAATGGAAATATACCTCCTACCAAAAGCAACTTGTCGATGTTACAACAGTATGGCATTTCACATAACAACATTGAAGGAAGCATTCCAAGTGATTTATCACGTCTCCAAAATCTGAATATACTGAATTTTCAGCATAATGCTCTCACAGGGATACCTCAAGATATTTTCAATATTACCTCTCTACAAGTGCTTGCCTTGGTGGGAAATTCCTTGTCCAGAAATCTTCTACTTGATACTAGGATCTCTTGTCCAAATATTGAAATTCTTTTACTTGATTTCAACAAAATTAGTGGTCCTATCCCATCATATTTTTCAAATTGTTCCAAACTCATCCAAATAGATTTTGGTAAAAACTTATTCTCCGGACCAATACCCAAAAGTTTTGGAAATTTAAAATATCTGAAAATGCTTGGTTTTAATGATAACTAGTCACGGACTCGTGTGTTGCGCGTGATAATTTTTTTATATTTATTTTTTAATGATTGTGTTATTATTTTGAATAGTTTTCAATGTATTACTACTTATGCTGCATTATATACGTATGACCAATATATTGTAGGATTCTAATAGTAATAAGTATATAAAGTCACAATAAATACATATGATTTTAGTCTTATTTTTTCACCAAAAGGTTATACATTTTCCTTCCAAAGAAAGGTAATTACAATAAAACAACAAAATGAAAAACTAAATATATATTAGTTGTAATAAAAATTAATACAAAAGTTTAATTTATTTATTAGTATGTGCAGACAGAATTTCGTTGGACTAGACTGTAGTTTATCTTCCATACAACCATTGTCTTGTAAAAATTAATAAAAATTAGGCGTAAATGCACTTTTTGTCCCTACAATTTGGTTTTTTTTTTTTTTTTTTTTTCATTTTGGTCCCTACATTTTTATTTTACCACTTTAGTCCCTAAACCAAGTAGCGTGTATCATATCGGTCCTTGCCGTTAGCCAACTAATAGAAAAAGTTGACGTGGCTGACGACATTATTAAAATAATAATTACAAAATCTATTTTTGCATTAAAAAATGCCATATTAGCATCTAAATTAAAAAAATTAATTTATTAATTTTAACTAAATAAAAAAATTAAAAACAAAAATCACATATTTTGAAATCTAAAAGTGCCTTGAACAAGAACAATAAGAAGACAAATCTAGATTTAAGAACAAGAACATTTTCCTTTATTTAACAGTTTCTATTTTTTTTTTCTTAGAAAACAAACACAAGATTAAGCAAGAACACAAACACAAATCTAGTAAGAACACAAACATAAATGTAGACAAAATCGAACTACTTCGATTCTTTGAAATTCGGTTTAGTGTTGAAGCTTACTTCGGTGAGCTTCGGATCGACGACGCGGTTTGATTGAGGTAGTGGATTGATCTCGAAGGAGAAGTCATGGTTTCGATTAATGGAGGCTGCTTCGTCGTGGTGGTGGTCATGGCCAAAGGGAGTTAGACCTAGAAGGAAACTTAAGTGGAAGAAGAAGAAGCAACGGTAGAGGAAAGTCCTCGGCCAGCTATGGTGGTGGTTGTAAGGTTTACGCAGCGGATGTCGGTGGAGGTAAAAGATTTCACCAATTAAGCGGCAGACTCGGATTGTGAACGCCGTGAATGCCGGTAGCGGCGACGAGTACTTGGAACCGGAGTGCATCGGTGAGGTCGAGAATGGAGTCCCACCGTTCTGGTACGACCGATCGTGATACTGTGATAAAGTTCGGCGGATTGACACCATTAATAGTCGCTTTCACATAGGAAATTATGAAAAGAAAAATAAATCCATTACAAAGATAGGTTTTTTCTGGACCTTGCTAGATTTGTGTTTGTGTTCTTGCTGGATTTGTTTGCATTTGTGTTTGTGTTCTTATTAGATTTGTGTTTGTGTTCTTGCTTAATCTTGTGTTTGTTGTCTAAGAAAAAAAAAGAAGAGAAAATGTCAAATAAAGGAAAATGTTCTTGTTCTTAAATTTGGATTTGCCTTCTTATTGTTCTTGTTCAAGGCACTTTTAGATCTCAAAATATATGATTTTTTGTTTTTAAATTTTTTTTTTAGTTAAAATTAATAAATTAAAATTTTTTATTTTAGATGCTGATGTGGCATTTTTTTAGTGCCAAAATAGATTTTTTAATTATTATTTTAATAGTGTTGTCAACCATGTCGACTTTTTTCTCATTAGTTGGCTGATGGTAGGGACTGATATGACATGTGCTAATTGGTTTAGAGACTAAAAGTGGTAAAATAAAAATGTAGGGACCAAAATGGAAAAAAAGCCAAAATGTAGGGACTAAAAGTGCATTTACGCCTAAAAATTACAAGAAAACTAATAAAAATTAATAATAAAGTTAAATGCAAATACATATTTTGCAGCAAAAATTTGTATCGTAAATGTAATACGGGACAAATAAGTGAATGACTGATAACTCAAGACATGGAGTGATGGAGGTACTAACCTAAATGTCGAAGAAGAGAAGATGATGGGGCAAGTATCTCATGACAACCTATTGCTCCAAACTGTAAGGTTGAATTTATTCAACCATCTAATTGGCTTTATTCCGTGCCAAATTTGCTTGTAATTCAGCATTTAGTAACCCCGTATTTAGGTGGGTTTGATGTAAGGGTAGTGAGTGAGATAGAGTGAAGATTGCTCAAGAGTGTGCAAGAAAACAGCAGAGTCGCGGCCGGGACTCGCGGGTGGACTCAGCGGCGCAAGCCGCGGAGAAAACGCACACGTGCCAAGCATCTTTGGAAGATGAACAGTCATGCTAGCTGGAGCACTACAGGACAAAACAGGACAAGCGCCATACGATTATCTCGCGGATGGAACTCGCGACTTAGTCAAGCCGCGAGCCACCCCTGTTTTTTAAAACCTGACGTTTCACATTCCTCTCCCACTCCAATATAAATACCCCTTTTACCCACGATTGAGAGAGAGCTTCCAGAGAGAATTTTGAGAGAGAAACCCTAAAGAAAAACAAGATTGTTTCACACACAATCCCTACCTTAGAGTCTCTTCATATTCCTCAACTCTCTTCCTCTCCATTGTCAAATCCTTGAGAGGTATTTTACCAAACCTGGTTCTCACCATCATCATCACTTTGTGAGACAGTCGTTTGGAGTTAAGGGAAAGCGATTAGGAAGGAGCCAATATTCATTGGTTGATGCTATGGTATAGTAGCGGAATCCGGGAAGCTAGAAAAGAAAAAGGTTCGGCGCAACCTCGTTGGAGCAAGAAGCTTGGAGGGCTTAGGTGCACTTTGGGTAGATTAGGCTTGGAGGGTCTATTGCTTTGTCCTTGTATCCCAACTGTATTTTCTAGTGGATTGATTACCGCTTGGAGGCGGCGGAGAGGTTTTTGCCGAGGTCTTCGGTTTCCTCTTCGATAACACATCGCGTGTTGTCTTTGTGTTTGCATCTTCCTTCCTCTCTATCTATGCCTTTATATTATCTCATTGTGATTTTATTATGTTATGGCTTAGATAGTGTTTATTCTATTTCACATTATAGCATATGTTAAGTTTCCGCACACTTGTTGTTTAACATATTGCTTGTGTTGGTTAAGTTAATTTTTGGGGGTCTAAACGTTCAAAAGTGTTTTGTACACGTTTTTGAACTTTCAATTGGTATCAGAGCGGGTACACTTGTTGAGGTTTTATTACCTAAGTGTGATCCTAGACCCCTGTGTTGTTTTGTTGTTTTGGGATATACCATGCTGAATTGTAGCCTAAGTGTTTGTGAAAATGACTCTATGCATATGTCGAAAAGGTGTCTTCTTGATGGTCTTTTAGAGTCATTAAAAACTAAGAAACATGCTAGAGTTTTTGTTCACATGTTGAAATATCTTGAAAGTCGAAATAATGTCTTACACAAGAGCCTATCTGAATCTAAATCATTGATTAAGAAATATAAAAGAAAGAATAGAATGTTGTGTGAGATGATTGAGAATCAAAATGAAAACGATGATGAGTGTATGTTTGAAGGTCAAGAATGTCTGTCACATGTGAACCTATTTGTGCATACCTCATTGAAGGTGTTTAATGCGTGTCTGTGGTATCTTGACAAAGTGGGTGTTCTCGCCATATGACAGGGGATAAGACACTGTTTAAGACACTCAAAGAAAAGGTTGGTGATTATGTGACCTTTGGTGATGGAAGTCATGCCCAAGTCCTAGGCAAAGGAACCATTGAGATACCTGGTTTGCCTCTGTTTGAAAGATGTCTTTGTACATAAAAGGGTCAAGGCGAATTTGCTGAGCATCACTCAAATTTGTGATGATGATTTTCTGGTACAATTCTCTAAGAAGGGGTGTTTGATCATTAATGAAGAGGGGATTCAGGTTTTGGAAGGAAGTCGGACTACGGATAACTGTTATGGAATAGTTCCCACGACGCCCATATCGTGTAGAAGTGCTCGTGTGGATATGTTGGAGCTGTGGCATCACAGATTTGGACATGCCAACTTCAAACAAGTAGCAAAAGTCTCCAAACTTGAAGCGGTCGAGGACTTCCTAAGTTTGGAAAAGTGAAAAAGACCGTTTGTGGTGCATGTCAAATTGGGAAGCAAACTAAGGCAAGTCATCACAAGGTGAATGTGATAGCTACCTCTCGGTGCTTAGAGTTACTTCATGTTGATCTAATGGGGCCAACCAAAACCGAAAGCCTAGGGGAAAGAGATACATCATGGTCATTGTGGACGACTACTCAAGATACACTTGGGTTGAATTCCTTAGAGAAAAATCGAAGCTTGTGAGAGGTTGGAGATTCTCATGTGCAAGAAACTTCAAAATGAAAAATGGATTCCGATAGTGAAAATTAGAAGTGATCATGGGAGGGAATTTGAGAATGCAAGATTCGAGTCCTTCTCTGAGAAGAATGGAATTAAAAGAGAGTTTTCGAGCTCCCAAAACTCCACAACAAAATGGAGTGGTAGAGAGAAAAAATCGTGTGATTCAGGAGATGGCAAGAGTCATGTTGCTTAACAAGGAAATACCTCAAAAATTTTGGGGAGAAGTCACAACACCTCGTGTCACATTGGCAATAGGATTTTCTTTCGAGTTGGTACACGTAAGACTGCATATGAGATATGGAATGGGAAGAAGCCTAAAGTGAAGTATTTCCGAGTATTTGGAAGCAAATGCTATATCTTAAATGATAGAGAGAATCTTGGGAAGTTTGATGCAAGAAGTGATGAAGGTATTTTTCTTGGCTACTCTACTACTAGTCGAGCGTATAGAGTGTTTAACAAGAGAACAAAGACTGTGATGGAGTCCATAAATGTCAAGATTGATGATGCCTTACCTAAGGTGGAAATGGTTGATGATGTAGAAGGGCCGAGCACCAAAGAGACTGATATTGAGGTAGAAGCTTTGGTTCTAGAAGGTGAAGAAACTATACCGGAAATAGAATCGACTCCCATCAACCCAAGAATGGAAACGAGATTGATGTCTAGAACTTCAAGTCCTCTTACTCCTCCGTGTTCATCCTCCTATATCTCGTAGTGATGAAGTTTCCACTTCAAAAAGGCCATCTTCAAGAGTTATCAAGAATCATCCGAAAAGCATGAAGAGCTCTTCAAGATGAGGCTCTTCAAGATGAGAATTGGGTTGAGTCAATGCATGAAGAGCTGAATCGGTTTATGAGGAATGATGTGTGGGAACTTGCTCCACGGCCCGAGAACGTTCATGTTATAGGCACAAAGTGGATTTTTAAAAACAAAACTGATGAAGATGGAGAGATAATTCGAAACAAGTCTCGGTTAGTGGCTCAAGGATACACACAAGTAGAAGGAGTGGATTTTGATGAATCATTTGCTCCGGTTGCTAGACTCGAATCCATTCGAATCCTCATGTCCATTGCGTGCACTTTGAATTTCAAACTTTATCAAATGGATGTTAAGTGCGCTTTTCAATGGATATCTAAATGAAGAAGTTTTTGTTGAGCAACCAAAAGGATTTGAGGATCCTCATTTTCCAGATCATGTATTAAGATTGAAGAAAGCACTTTATGGTTTAAAACAAGCGCCTAGAGCCTGGTACGATCGTCTTACACATTACCTTATAGAGAGAGGTTTCAAGAGAGGGTACGTCGATCGAACTCTGTTTGTCAAAAATGATGAAGACTATCTCCTTGTGGCACAAGTCTATGTTGATGACATAGTGTTTGGGGCAACTATCGAAGATCGTGCTACTGAATTTTACGAGGAGATGAAGAAGGAGTTTGAAATGAGCATGGTGGGGAGCTCACATTCTTCTTGGGTCTTCAAGTCAAACAACGAAGGAAGGTATATTTGTATCTCAAGAAAAGTATGCCGTAAATATTGTCAAGAAGTTTGGACTAGACTCCAAAAGCATGCCTCCACTCCTATGAGCTCTTCCACTAAACTGAATGTGGATTCGTCGGGAGTTGAAGTAAGTCCTACATTGTATAGGAGCATCATAGGAAGTTTGCTCTACCTTACAGCCATGTAGACCGGACATTGCTTTCGGTGTGGGCGTTTGTGCCAGTACCAAGCTAATCCGAAGGAATCTCATCGGATCGCCGCTAAACGAATCATTCGATATGTGAATGGTACGCAAACTATGGTCTGTGGTACTCAAAAGACTCAAATGCTTGTCTTGCTGGGTATTCGATGCTAAGCTGGGCTGGCAAAGTGTAGACGATCGGAAAAGCACTTCAGCGGCTGTTTTTATCTTGGTAACAATCTTGTTTCGTGGATGAGCAAGAAGCGTAGAATTCAGTGTCTCTATCTACTGCAGAAGACGAGAATACATCGCTGCTGGAAGTTGTTGCACTCAACTTCTTTGGATGAAGAAATTACTTCATGACTATGGAATTCCTCAAGAAACGATGTGTGTTTTTTCCGTGACAACACCAGTGCCATCAATCTTTCCAAGAATCCTGTTCGGTATTCAAAATCCAAACACATAGAGATACGTTACCATTTCATTCGGGATTTGGTAGAGGATAGAGTTGTGTGTCTTGAGTTCATACACACCGACAACCAAAAGGCGGATATCTTCACCAAGCCTCTCGATGGTCCACGGTTTGAATCACTCCGTAAGACCATTGGTGTTGGTACAATTCCTTGAATCTCTTGTGTGTTGTGTGCTTCACATATTTATAATATGTTAAATCTGTTTGTGTTGGGGCACACACCTTTTTGATTAGCTTTTTGTGCAACATGTTTCTTGTTTGTTTGTCCATTTGTGAATACTGTTGCTTCTTTTTATGTTTGTTCAATCAATTTTTGTTTCTTGAGTCAAAAATCCAAAAATCACATAAAAATTAGAAAATCAAAAAGCTTGATTGACTTTGTTGAGTTTTGTCTCAAAACTTGTTTTGCCTTGTACCTTTGTGCTAATGGCTTTGTGCATTTTCGAGTATTGCTTGGTTTCATGCACTTATATCACTGTGGGAAAAATCTTGAAACCTATGTGATGGTTGTAAATAGATCTTCAAACTTGTCATGAATGATTAGTGAATGGTTATGTTGATCTTGAGACATGCATAGACTTGTGTCTATATATCTTCCCACTTTTTATTTTTGTTTTGCTAAATAGAGCTCACCAAATGTAAATCTCCAAATGAAAAGAGATATTGAGTTGCAAAAGCCTGTCGCACATTCTAGTATTTGACTAGGAAAAAGGGTAAGCGACCTTATTTTAAAAGTGAATGTTCTTTCAAAAAGGCCAAAGGCCTGTTCTTCAAAGAGAAATGTTATATATCTATCTCACAATGAGAGATGATTGCCTCAAAAGATCAAAAAGATCAAATGTTATGATTGAAAGTGGAGTCAAATGATAAGCTCCAAGTTATGTTATCAAGTTGTGTGGGAGGTCATATATACATATTTCTATAATTGAGATTGGTCACATGATCTAGTGCTAATTGTGTATGCCTTGGTTGAATTGATCATTGAAACTTCACATTAGACGAAGGACTATCTCATAGTTGGTATCCACACACAACACACAAGTTTATGTTCAATAAATGCCATATTCATTTGTGTGATTGTACTTGATGAAATATGTTTTCACATGCTCAATCTTTGTTAATTCAAGCACAAAAAGATTTTTGAGTGTTTTAGGTGTTTTTTGGAAAGTATTTTGTTTGAAAAATCTGAAAATTTCAAAAATACAGTTTTGCCTTGTTTTGGCGGCTCGATCGCGGGTGTGTCAAGTCGCGATCCTCAGCCGCATCTTCGCTGGTCATCTTTGGCGACTTGTTCGCGAGTGGAAGGTCCATCGCGAGGTTCACTCGAGAGATTTTCGTGGCTCATTTCGCGACTCACTCGCGGGTAGACCTTCCGATTCTGAAAAACACTTAGAAAAATTTTTCAACTTTTTGTCTTTGAGTGTTTTGGCGGCTTGATCTGGCGACTTTTTGGCGACTCGTTTGAGTCGCGAAAATCGCGTGTTTTGGATAAACAGAGGCAGTTTTAAAATTTTTATTTTTCCCTCGATCTTTTTGTGACTGTTCATTGTCTTTCTCATCTGCGCTTACACATTGTCACCGTGCCTCCATTTTCGATCTCCAATACTTGTCTCTTTTCAGCTCAAAATCGTCGACTAACAGGTATGGTTTTCTGTCCTGCACTCTATTTTACTTGTTGTTATGGTTTTCCTTCTGGTTTATTCACATTTGATTGTGATTTTGTGATGGGTTTTTAGCTCAACTGTTATTCTTTGTTCATGCTTCGCTTGGATGCTTCTTTGTAAGGTTGAATTTATTCAACCATCTAATTGGCTTTATTCCGTGCCAAATTTGCTTGTAATTCAGCATTTAGTAACCCCGTATTTAGGTGGGATTGTTGTAAGGGTAGTGAGTGAGATAGAGTGAAGATTGCTCAAGAGTGTGCAAGAAAACAGAGTGTCGCGGCTGGACTCGCGGCTTCAACCCGCCGAGAAGATGCACACGTGCCAAGCATCTTTGGAAGATGAACAGTCATGCTAGCCGGAGCACTACAGGACAAAACAAGACAATCGGCCATACGGTTATCTCGCGACGGAACTCGCGACTTAGTCAAGCCGCGAGGTCAAGCCGCGAGCCACCCCTGTTTTGGAAAAACCTGACGTTTCACATTCCTCTTCACTCCAAAGATAAATACCCTTTTTAACCCACGATTGAAAGAGAGCTTCCAGAGAGAATTTTGAGAGAGAAACCCTAAAGAAAAACCAGATTGTTTCACCCACAATCTCTACCTTAGAGTCTCATCAAATTCCCTCACTCTCTTCCTCTCCATTGTCAAATCTTTGAGAGGCATTATACCAAACCTGGTTCTCACCATTATCATCTCTGTGAGTCGATCGTTTGGAGTTAAGGGAAGCGATTAGGAAGGAGCCAATCTTCATTGGTTGATGCTACGGTGTAGTAGCGGAATCCGGAAAGCTAGAAAAGAAAAAGGTTCGGCGCAACCTCGTTGGAGCAAGAAGCTTGGAGGGCTTAGGTGCATTGGGTAGATTAGGCTTGGAGGGTCTATTGCTCATTCCTTGTATCCCAACTGTATTTTCTAGTGGATTGATTACCGCTTGGAGGGCGGCGGAGAGGTTTTTCGCCGAGGTCTTCGGTTTCCTCTTCGATAACACATCTGGTGTTATCTTTGTGTTTGCATCTTCCTTCCTCTCTATCTCTGCCTTTACATTATCTCTGTTTGTGGTTTATTTTGTTATGGCTTAGATAGTTGTTTAACCAATTCTATATTATAGCATATGTTAAGTTTCCGCACACTAGTTGTTTGACATATTGCTTGTGTTGGTTAAGTTGGTTTTGGGGTCTAAACGTTCAAAAGTGTTTTTGTACACGTTTTTGAACTTTCAATTGGTATCGAGAGCGGGTACACAATGTTTGGTTTCATTACCATTGTGTGATCCTTGACTCCCTTTTTGAGATGGATAGGTCTCAATCCCTTAATGCACCTCCATATTTTGATGGTAGTAATTATGCCTTTTGGAAGGTTCGCATGAGAGCCTTTTTATGTTCTATTGATGAATCTGTTTGGGATGTTTGTTGAGATTGGTTGGATTAAACCCGAGGCAGCCAAATCCACTTGGGATAAGGCGACTTGCTGCATCTAATGCTAACAAAGAAAGCACTAAATGCTATTTTTACGTGGTGTGTCTCCGGATGAATTTCACAGAATTTCTCACATTACCATTGCCAAAGAAGCATGGGAAATTCTGGAAACAACTTATGAAGGCACGAAGAAAGTAAAAGATACCAAGTTACAAATGCGACCACTCGGTTCGAGGAGCTCAAGATGAGTGAGGATGAGTCTTTCGACTCTTTCTATGGGAAGCTAAATGAGGTGGTTGTCGATAAGTTTAACTTGGGGAGAAAATGGAGGACTCAAAGATTGTAAGGAAGATCCTTCGATCACTGCCGGAAAGCTTTCGTGCTAAAGTGACAGCCATTGAAGAGAGCAAGGATCTTGACGACATCGTAGTGCGGGAGCTGGTTGGTTCTCTGCCGACGTATGAGATGTCGCTGCCAAATCAACGGAAGAGTAAATCTCTTGCTCTTAAGACCATTAATGAGAAGGTGGAAGATCAAGACTCATCGGGAGAAGATGGGGTAGACAAAGATGTAGCCTATCTTGTTAAAAATTTCGAAAAGTTTTTGAAATTCAAAAACAATGGAAAATTTGATGATAAGAGAAAATTCCAAAATTCTGGAAGGGAGAAGAGGGATTTCAAAAGGAAAGATGGAAAAGAATCCCCATCCACACAAGGTGTCACTTGTTT
This sequence comes from Quercus dentata, assembly GCA_028216015.1. Taxonomy (NCBI): domain Eukaryota; kingdom Viridiplantae; phylum Streptophyta; class Magnoliopsida; order Fagales; family Fagaceae; genus Quercus; species Quercus dentata. Next base: position 51,063,177 of record CP116447.1, read on the forward strand.
TGAATGCAACGGGCATGGACACTTCAAGAAGGAATGTCCTAATTATTTGAAATCGAAAGGCAAGGTGTATGCCACGACCTTGAGTGATTCGGACTCGTCCGACTCGAGAATCAAGAGAGCTGTGATGGAGAAGGGAACTATTCAGCTTTCATGACTATTGCTCATGTTGAGTCTTCTGATGAGTTGAGTTTGCTTGTACAAGACCTTGGAGAACATAGTGATGATGAATCACTAGGAATTGTTGAAGAATCGGAAGTCAAGAAGAAGAAAGCACAAAGAACTCTTCAAGAAAATTACAACTCACTCTTGAAAAAGTCGGGTGAATACACAAGGGTAGCCAAGGCTCTTTGTGAGAAAGATGAAGAAGGCCGAGGAGGACTACAAAAGTCTCCTAATCCGATATAGGGAAGCCAAATGTGAGATTGAAACTCTGAATGGTGAATTGTCCGAAGCTTACACAAAAGTGAGATTTCTTGAGAATGAGGTTGTGCAAGCGAATGCTAAGATAGAGAGGGTCACCACCAAGAAGCTAGATGATGTTATATCATCTCAAAAGAGCTTCTCGGACAAATCCGGATTGGGGTATACCGGAGGAAGTAGTTCATCTGTAAATATCACTAAAGAAGTGAAGTTTGTGAAGGCAAAAGATCCAGTTGTAGATGAACTTACGGTGAGAAGCTCGAGCGGAGGAGAAGAAGAATTTGGTGAACCAACGGATGCTGAATTCCCGTAATCGGTCTGTGGGCGGGTCTGAATCTCGTGCCAAGTCACGTTCACGACCACAAAGAGGTCCTAGAGGAACTTATGTGTGCCATTATTGCGGACTTCAAGGGCACACTCGACCAAATTGCCAAAAGTCGAGAGCAAAGAATGGTGCAACTCCTCAAAGGTCGGGAGGACCAAGAGTTGATAGGAGAACTTGGGCAAAGATCAATCTAGAGAGCAACATGGAGATCCCTTAATGATGAACGTGATGAAGATGATTGGTGCATTCACCAACTGCTTGGAAAGCTTCTCACGAAGGTTTGAAAGCCCTAACTCCCGTACCCAATCCGTTAAGGAAATCACCCCAAACGCAAGTGACGTGTGGGTGAAAAGGGGTACTCATGCATAAGCATTACAACATGTCCATGCATTAATACTTCCTATGCTTTATGACTATGTGTGTGTGGTATGCTTATTGCTTTTGTTTTTGGTTGTTTGCTTGTCTTCTTGTGAATATTTCTCAATTGTGTTTTATCAATCTTTTTGTTTCTTGAGTCAAAAATCCAAAAATTACATAAAAATTTGAAAATCAAAAAGCTTGATTGACTTTATTGAGTTTTGTCTTAAAACTCGTTTTGCCTTGTACCTTTGTGCTAATGGCTTTGTGCATTTTCGAGCATTGCTTGTTTTCATGCACTCATATCACTATGGGAAAAATCTTGAAATCTATGTGATTGTTGTAAATAGATCTTCAAACTTGTCATGAATGATTAGTGAATGGTTATGTTGATCTTGAGACATGCATAGACTTGTGTCTATATATCTTCCCACTTTTTATTTTTTTGTTTTGCTAAAAAGAGCTCGCCAAATGTAAATCTCCAAATGAAAAGAGATATTGAGCTGCAAAAGCCTGTCGCACATTCTAGTATTTGACTAGGAAAAAGGGTAAGCGACCTTATTTTAAAAGTGAATGTTCTTTCAAAAAGGCCAAAGGCCTGTTCTTCAAAGAAAAATGTTATATATCCCTCTCACAATGAGAGATGAGTGCCTAAAAAGATCAAAGATTATGATTGAAAGTGGAGTCAAATGAAAAGCTCCAAGTTATGTTATCAAGTTGTGTGGGAAGTCATATATTCATATTTCTATAATTGAGATTGGTCACATGATCTAGTGCTAATTGTGTATGCCTTGGTTGAATTGATCATTGAAGCTTCACATTAGACAAAGGACTATCTCATTGTTGTTATTCACACACAACACACAAGTTTATGTTCAATAAATGCCATATTCATTTGTGTGATTGTACTTGATAAAATGTGTTTTCACATGCTCAATCTTTGTTTATTCAAGCACAAAAAGATTTTTGAGTGTTTTAGGTGTTTTTGGAAAGTATTTTGGTTGAAAAATCTGAAAATTTCAAAAATACAGTTTTGCCTGTTTTGGCGACTCGATCGCGGGTGTGTCAAGTCGCGAGCCTCGGTCGCATCTTCGCTGGTCATTTTTGGCGACTTGTTCGCGAGTAGAAGGTCCAATCGCGAGTTCACTCGTAGATTTTCGCGTCTCACTCGCGACTCACTCGCGGGTAGACCTTCCATCGCAAAAAAACACTTAGAAAATTTTTTCAAAATTTTGTTCTTGTGTATTCTCGGCGGCTTGAGTCAAGCGACTGTGTGGCGACTTAATCCAAATCGCGAAAATCGCGTGTTTTGCGAAAAACAGGAGCAGTTTTTAAACTTTTTCAGTTTTTCCCTCGAATTTTTGTGACTGTTCATCTTCTCTCTAAACTCTCACCCTCCCAAACACTCCGTGCTCCCTTTTCCAATCTCTTGTGTTGCACTCTTGTAGCTCAAAATCGTCAAGTTACAGGTATGGGTTTTCCGATTTACACTCTTTTCTACTTGATTTTGTGTTTTTACACTTGATTTTTCGCATATGATTGTGTTTTTAAAATGGGTTTGGGTTTCGGTCTCTGCTCCTTGTTCTTGCTTAGCTTGTGAATGTTGTTGCTATAGTTTGTGTTAAAGGATTGTCATATGCTTATTGCTCTTCATCTTGTGCTTAGCTTAGTGTTTGTTCTTTTTCAATCTGATCTTTGAGCTGTTGAGTGTTTTCTATTGGTTCGTTACGAGGATGTGAGTTTTACTGTGCTAGATTTGCATGTCTTCGTGTGTTAATCTGTGGGAAGCTCATGTTAGGATCAATATATTGTTTGAGTGTCATATCATTTTTCCATTATATGTCTCTATGTCAAGTTATCTGCCTTTGGGAAAGTTTCACCATGTTGTTCATGTGTTTCATATCCTAGACTTGATATATCCATATGTTTGAACTAAGTAGCTTGTTGTTAAGTTTTGAAGCTCTTTTGTATGGTTGATATCTCTCTCTGTTTATTACATGGTACTCGATCGGTTATGCACATATATTGCTATATGTTGTTGTGGCCTTTTTCTGATTGTTCACAGATGGCTCCCTCACCTCGGAAGAAGAAATCTACTGCAAAGAAGGCTGACAAGAGATTAAAGATGGAGTAATATACAACCCATGGCTTGATCAACCAAGTGACCACCTCAAGGTAGAGATCACGGTGTTCATTCACACTTGGAATGAACACAAGGACATACAAGTTAACAAGCACAAGGCAAGACACTTGTATGCTCAACACTCAACCAATGCATAGCACACAAAGCATATGCATCTAGGAACAATCCTACAAGGGCACAAGAGTGACAAGACAATAAACCACAATGCAGAACATTTGGAACAAAGTACTGATTTCAACATAGCATAAAGGCTGCACTTAAGCATGGTACAAACCACAAGGCCTACAAAATATGCATAAAACATTAACCCTAACAGCTTACAAAAGCAAATGGGTACCAAACAGGATTAGCTATTTTTGTCCGATCCGGCCGTTGATATCGTGTTTCACTATGATCCCGTGAGGTATCATGTTGATGTGTTGTTGAATGTGGGTCCTTTTTCAGCTGATTATGTGGTTATATTTGGCCTCCCTCTTCTGTGTAGTTCAATTTGGGCCAATTTGTGTCCCTCATTGTTTTTGCCTGCCCATTTTCATCCAACTGTTAGGGTTTCTTCATTTTCCCCAAATTTACACTAACCCACTGCTAATATAGTCTGTTGGTTTGTGTTCTGTTATTTCCCTTGTTTATAATGCAGATTGGTCATGTCTCCCTTCAAGAAGGTCTTTGTGAAAGGAGGGTCTTCCAAAGGGAAGGAACCCGTAATTGATGTTGATGAAGACACACCTCTCCCAAAGGTGACTCGCTCTTCATCACAATGATTCGATCCCAATAAGTTCAGATTATTTGCAGCCTATCAGTCCTATGAGAATTTTTTTCTACATGCCACTCCGTTACTAGAAAGAGTCGTGGATCTGTCCTCACTTCATAACACCGACATTCCGAAATGGTTTGCTCACAAGGATTGGAATTACCTTCTCTCTGATCCGGATGTCGTGTATGAAGAGTTGATTAAAGAATTTTATGCTAACGCTATTGTGGAAGGAGATGAACTGAAGTCTTTGGGTTCGGCAAAAGAGCTTCTCTGTCTCTCCCCGCATACCGCAGAAATTCTTCACATCAACGGACCCATTTTTCGACATTCACCGGTCTATGATGATCTATGTCCGATGAGGAGCTTCTCAAACAAAGTCTTGGTCAAGACTTGGAGTTCTCACCCAATGGCAAATCCATCGTTGTTTCCTCTCTTTCTCCGAAATCGAGAGTGCTTACAATTGTGATGTTTCACAATTTGTACCCTCTATCAAGTCTTGGGTATATGAACCTCGGACGAGCTTTGTTTCTTCATGATCTAATCTCTGATGAAGAAATCGACATTTGTGCTCATATCTTTCATGTTATGCGCAAAACTGTTCTTTGAAATGAGTCTCGGATATGCATTCCTTTCTGTAGTCTCATTTCACGGATCTTAAAGCTCAAGGGAATTTATCCAATGGCTGATGAGTCACCTATCCCCAAACCGAGTCCAATCAACATGCGTACATACAATGCAAGTGTTGGACATAGTCGGAAGAGAGCCAAACCAGAAACTTCTGCATCTCACAGTGACCCTCGGTTCAGCAATCTCTCCCTCGATGAGAAACTTGATCGCATTGTCTCATCTGTTCACGAGTTGAATACAAAGGTGTCTGGACTCACCGCTTCTCTACATCATCAAAGCAACCGATGGGATATGAAGTTTACTTCTCTTCAAACTCAATTGGATCAAATTCAGAGAAAGCTAGAAGAGGATGACTAGCCTATTCCATGACAAAAAGGGGGAGCGATAGGCATAATCGGAGGGGGAGGATATTACCCTAAGGGGGAGTGTCATTATCTAAGGGGGAGTGTCTTTAACTTTTTTTTTTTCAGTTTCAATTTTTCTCCTTAAGTTGATATATTGTGTTTTGTAAAACTGTTATTCAGGATATTCTGTGTTTGTACCCATTTGCTTTTGTAAGCTGTTAGGGTTATGTTTTTATGCATGTTTGTAGGCTTTATGGTATGTACCTTGCTTATGCAGCCTTATGCTTATGTTGAAATCAGTACTTTGATCTAAATGTTATGCATTTTGGTTTATGTCTTGTCACTCTTGTGCCCTAGTAGGATTGTTCCTAGATGCATATGCCTTGTGTGCTATGCATTGGTTGAGTGTTGAGCATACAAGTGTCTTGCCTTGTGCTTGTTAACTTGTATGTCCTTGTGTTCATTCCAAGTGTGAATGAACACTGTGATCACTATCTTGTGATGGTCACTTGGTTGATCAAGCCATGGTTTGTATCTTACTCCATCTTTGCTTGATCACATTCTGCCTGTTTCATATGCATTTATAATTTTCTACTTACAATGATCATAGTGTATTGTTGTGTTTCGAGTATTTTGTTCATATGATTCAAGTGCTTCACATGACTTCTAGAGTTAGGTGTGAGTGAGTTTTGTTCAACTGTTCCCAACTCACATGTTAAGTCTAGAGTCTGTTTTTTAGGGTTTTGTCACGAAATAGCCAAAGGGGAGATTAAGGTTGAATTTATTCAACCATCTAATTGGCTTTATTCCGTGCAAATTTGCTTGTAATTCAGCATTTAGTAACCCCGTATTTAGGTGGGTTTGATGTAAGGGTAGTGAGTGAGATAGAGTGAAGATTGCTCAAGAGTGTGCAAGAAAATGCAGAGTCGCGGCTAGGACTCGCGGGTGGACTCGCGGCTGCAAGCCGCCGAAAAGTCGCACACGTGCCAAGCATCTTTGGAAGATGAACAGTCATGCTAGGCTGGAGCACTACAGGACAAAACAGGACAATCGGCCATACGGTTATCTCGCGGACTGGAACTCGCGACTTAGTCAAGCCGCGAGGTCAAGCCGCGAGCCACCCCTGTTTTGTAAAACCCGACGTTTCACATTCCTCTCCCACTCCAATATAAATACCCCTTTTACCCACGATTGAGAGAGAGCTTCGAGAGAGAAATTTTGAGAGAGAAACCCTAAAGAAAAACAAGATTGTTTCACACACAATCCCTACCTTAGAGTCTCTTCATATTCCTCAACTCTCTTCCTCTCCATTGTCAAATCCTTGAGAGGTATTTTACCAAACCTGGTTCTCACCATCATCATCACCGTGAGACAGTCGTTTGGAGTTAAGGAAGCGATTAGGAAGGAGCCAATCTTCATTGGTTGATGCTATGGTATAGTAGCGGAATCCGGGAAGCTAGAAAAGAAAAAGGTTCGGCGCAACCTCGTTGGAGCAAGAAGCTTGGAGGGCTTAGGTGCACTTTGGGTAGATTAGGCTTGGAGGGTCTATTGCTGTCCTTGTATCCCAACTGTATTTTCTAGTGGATTGATTACCGCTTGGAGGGCGGCGGAGAGGTTTTTCGCCGAGGTCTTGATTTCCTCTTCGATAACACATCGCGTGTTGTCTTTGTGTTTGCATCTTCCTTCCTCTCTATCTATGCCTTTATATTATCTGCTTTGTGATTTTATTATGTTATGGCTTAGATAGTGTTTATTCTATTTCACATTATAGCATATGTTAAGTTTCCGCACACTTGTTGTTTAACATATTGCTTGTGTTGGTTAAGTTAATTTTTGGGGGTCTAAACGTTCAAAAGTGTTTTGTACACGTTTTTGAACTTTCACAAACTGCTATAATTTTGTGTCATACTACCAACCTAGTCCAATAATGTGGTAAAATTAAAACTAAGAAAAAGTAACAAACCTTGTTTTACTTGAAAAGAAAACATACAATTAGATGAAAGGAACTAAAAGACCAACACAAAATGCTAATCCCCTACACAAGGACATGATGCACAAGCCCGTCACTTTTGAAATTTAATTAAGTATAACGTGGGGAAAGAAAAGGCATGATAATCTCTTATAGATAAATAATGAAGGTACATGAAAGAGAGAAAGAGGTCTTGGGACCAAAAACAATTAAAGAAAGATTGAACAAAGAGGAGACCCATGTAACCCACTTCATTGCCATACCTAGGTTTATACATGTTTGGTTCATTGTTTGGGTCACATAATCCAACTCCTACAACCCAAAAATAAACCATCCTTTATTGGTTCATGTGTTCAGCCGAGAACCAAAAAAAACCACCCTAAGATAATCCAATTGGTTTCACTTTTTAGGCTAACCAATCTCAAGTCATAACTTACACCAATGGTAACAACCAATTAGAAAATGAAAATGGAGGTAATGTCATTAGAAAATACAAAGTAGATTGAGAATAGAATATATCTCTTAAACAAAATTTTCCATATCACGCCCTCCCGAACACCGAAATTCTATCTGCAAAACACTTGTATCTCTTACATGTGAATGTTCAAGTATTGCAATATTTCCATCAAGAATTTACCTCTCAAAATCCTATGCAACTTAAAGAATCTCATATGAGTCTCTCAACATAATACATCAAACCCCACAAAATTATTTCATCCCACAAATATGATCCATCCAAAAGAAAAAGACAAAAAGATACTTATACAATGCCCAACATTTCTGTAAACAATCCCATAACACCTAACTTGCAAACTGATCTCATAGCAATGTTTCAAATCCTCAATCAAGTTTCATAACCATCAAAACAATCTAAGGATTAACCAATGAACCAAGCTAGATAACCATGGACCCACAAAAGAACCATAATCTAGCCAAAACACCATGAACCAAAAAAGATTACCAAATAGAAAAACCATCTATTAGATAAAAACTAACCCAATGCACAATAATTAGAAAAAAATTAGTAGAAAAAAAACTATCAAGGCTTCCACTATAGAGCAAGAACCCACTACCAAAATTACTTGGTGATGCCTGCAAGCATTTGACTAGACTTCATGGCCACTTATGACTCCAAATTTACTAAGCTTACCATAAGTCTCTCTTCTCCATATACCAATACTCTTATCAGTGAGCCACCGCACAAAAACTCCCCCATTTGACACATACATAGGACAAACATTTGATGAGCTTTTGTCTCATTAACTAAAAGGTGATAGATTTAAATCAGTGAACAAAACAAAGACAACGTGATTGCCACAAATTGTCACTAATAGGCCAAAAATGTATTAACCCCTTGTGATATATTAATTGATTAATTAGTCAAGTTTATTAATTAATCAAATTAACATGCAATGTACGTGGCAGCACAAACAAATCACCAAATAACTAAGTATGCAGCGGAAATTAAATTGACATGGTGATTTGTTTTCGAATGGGGAAAACCTACACGGCAAAAACCTCACTGGGTGATTTTAAGGTCACCACTCCCAAGTATCCACTATTATCAAAACAAGCGGTTACAAGTAAAGGAATCACATTACCATATACCAATCTAAAGTTGAACCCTTACCCCAATACCTAATTAGACTTGGTCTTTAGTGACAATCTTTTATTTTCAATGCACGGCTCCCAGTACGTGACTAACTAATAGATGTGTGGATCTTAGTACGTGACTTAATCACTAATTTGAGAAGAATGTTGGCTGCAAAGTTCATCAGTTCATCACACTATGAAGATCAAGAAGCTTCTTGGTCACAAAACCCTACGGTGTACAAAACATAGCAGCTTCTTCAAGAGAAAGATGAACTAGGGCAAAATTTGTCTCCGGTCACAATTTGCATGAACAAGACTTTGCTTCACACTTGTGCAACAATGCAACCTTTGACAGCCCTAAAAGAAATCCTTATATATGTTTAGGGTTATGAGAAAAGAAAGCTTAAACACATACTCACCGATTGGATGAAAAAAAGTTCTGAAAAACTGAGTTTCATAAACCTCAATAGATAGCCATCTATCAAGTTAGTTGTCGAGCCATGAGCTTGAGTAGCTTTTAAACCTCGATAGATGCTAGGTGTCGAGCTTTAAAATCCTGCACTTTCTCACCTGATTCTTGGACAGACTTGCATAGTTTCAACACTTGAACTTGAAACCTTGTTTCTTGAAGCATTAAACATATCCTAGATCTACCCAATTACAAGTAAAGTGCGTTTTGTCAAAAGATTAGTCAATTACATAAAATATTGACATATGTTCCTAACAACAAATCACATATGTCCTAACAATCTCCCCCTTTGGCAATCTGTGAAAAAACCATAACAAACAAATGAACATATAAGAGAAGTCATAAATCACTCAACTCATATTCACTTGTTGAATACAATAAAATCTATCCTAACACAAACTCTTGAAAAACTTTGCAAGAAGAGAGTTTATGGCAAGTAGACTTTGACAACTTGTATTTCTGAAACACTTTACACAAAACTCATCAAGGCATCTTAGTGTGAAACAGAAATAATAGATTGCATACAATGAATAAGAAACATGTGTATAAAGAAAGAAAAGAAACAATACATGGAAAGATAGGTGAAATAACATACATCAATATATAAACCAAATATAAGTACAATGTATGTCAAATGGTCACAAGACCAATATACATAAGGTAAATGTAAAAGAAAAGAGAAGAAAATACATCAGAACCTCACTACATCCCTCAAAGAATATGGACACTCCCCCTAACAAAAATCTCCTATATCTCCTATACTAACCCTCCCCCTATGAGTATGACTACTCTTATCTCAAAACTACTTCCCCTTTTTGTCATAGTGACAATGGGCAAGTATATCAAGTAGACATCTCATCATCATCACTGGGCGAGCTAGCATTATCTTCCTCATCACCATCATCATCAGAGTCACCATCATCGTCCTCGTCCTCAAAAGCCTCTGAAGAAGGAGAGGGAGACTCGATAAAGCCACCAAGGCGAGCATCTTGTCGAGCAATACGGCTGACACGGGTGTTCACCTGACACAACTCATCATTGAAACTGTCAAGGTGAGCATTCATGCGCTGAAGTTACGCCATGATTGCATCAAGAGTCACACCACCCATAGAAGAAGAGGGAGCGAAGGTAAATGGAGTTGAAGAACCCGGAGGAGTCTTTGTCTCGGTCGGCGTTCGCCTCGGGCGAAGCCGAGAATCACTCCGTCAAACGGTAACAGCGTCAATGGCACCCATAACGAAGAAAGGATCGGATGGAGGAAAGGAGACAGAAAAATGGCGAAGAATCCTCGTGATAGCTGAAGGAAAGATGAGCTTATCATGGGTCATTGTATCCCTAAGACATTTATGAGGGAAAAGATAAAGTGGGAGGGAAAGTCAATAGAAAGATCCTCAATGAGGGATAACAAAAAGCAAGCACGAGGCTCTGTGATAGTGTTATAGTGTGACAAAGGATGAAGGATAAAAGTTATCACCATATTCAAAAATCTCGGACCTTTAGCAAAGGTCGAGCAATGGGTGTTCTGATGATCACCCCAAGAAGACGAGTCTCACGAAAAAAGAGACATAAGCTCGTCTTTGGACATAGTCCTCGAGACGATCACAACCGGGGTAGTCGGGATGTGCTACCCTTAGGACATGGAGCACCTCGAATACAATATCCTGAGTGACCACAATGCGCGTACCTCGAATGCGAGTAGAAACCGAGGTGCGAGGAATCAAATCCATGCATGTTGGAGTAGAAATCCTGAATGATCATGGAGGGACAAGTGACCGGGGCGCCACAAAGTGACTCCCAACCCCGCAGATGACAAGAGGAAGAGCAGTGTCAGAGAAATCAAACAAAATGACTTGGCATTTTGAATGAATGCCTCGTCTAGAAAAGTTCTCTGAGAAGTCCTTACGGGCTCTCTCATCATGGAACCGGACAGAAGAAGGTGTAGGATCGGAGGAAGAGGATGCCCTAGAATGCAGAGGGTTCTGGGACGGAGTAGATTTGCATTTGGGTGCCATGAAGCAACTAACGCAAGAAAGAGAGATAGAGGGAGAGAGAGAGAGAGAATCAGAAAAGTACCAACAAGACAATGTATATCAAAATATAACAAATTGAAGGTACATATGCATGAAAATGCATGAAGATGTGACATGCAAGTATAAATGCATCATGGGCTCAGCTCTATCCAATCCTGCTAGCACACAATATAATAACGAAGTAAACACACATCTAAAATGCATGAAGCATTGTTATAATGCACATGTGATGCAATGCATGAAGTTTTAGAACTCATTTAAGCAACACCCAACCTAAAATTTTTGCAAAAACCTTATTAATTTTGAAAAATCCCAAAAACTTTTCAAAAAAAAAAAAAAAAAACCCAAAACTTAGGTTAAAAAGTATGAAATGCATGATTCAAGAGAGGAAAAATATTGAACTTGAAATGCACCTGATTCTTGGAGACCTTGTATGAAATGCACCCGATTCTTGGACAGACTTGCATGGCTTCAACACTTGAACTTGAAACCTTGTTTCTTGAAGTATTAAACACATCCTAGATCTACCAAATTACAAGTAAAGTGCGTTTTGTTAAAGGATTAGCCAATTACATAAAATATTGACATATGTTCCTAACATCAAATCACATATGTCCTAATAGTCACACCTTGAGCTTTTGTCAACTTTGCTTTGCTACATGATTGTCACACTATTTCTGGGTTTTCCTAACCTAAAAAATCCCCAAAAGAACTTCGAATGAACATACCCAAAAAAGCAATGCTCCAATTAAATAACCTAGCAGTAACAAATTCAACACCCTAACAACCACCCACACCATAGCAAGAAATAGGTAGAAACAAACGTAGAAAGGGAAGAAAAACCATCAAGCAAAAGAATAGAGTACAAAAGAAATTGGGATGTAGGGATACCTCAATTGAACCACCCAACTTACATCGGTATTTATATAGATGTGAGGAGTGGAAGGAAGATAGAGAGGTTGCCATTAGAAGCCAAAACAGAAGATGAAATCATAGAACAGGAAGATGAAACCATGAGTGAAACAAGAGAATAGAAGCTGAAACCGTGAGAATCAAAAGGTGGGGAAGGGGAAGGAACTAAACCTCAAACGATGAAACAAAACGTGGGAGACAGGAATTTGAATCCATGTAATAGAAGGGAATAGCATAAGTTGTAACCGTGAAAAGCAATCAGGTTTAACAAAGGGAGTAAGTTGAAAAGGCTTTGGGTGTGGGCTTGGGCTTTATAGTGGATTTAAATGTATAAGAAGTGGACTTTAAAGTAGAGATAGGCCTGAAAATAATTTTAATTTTATTAGTATTTTAAATTTGTTAAAACTATTTTAAAATTGAATTAAAAATTCAAAAAATAGGATAGAAATAACATAATCATTGACGTGGCTCAATGTGAGCGTAGTAACATTAAATGCTACGCTTCAACTTTTAGTAATATATAGATCAGCTAACAGGGGATCCTGGACATCAAGAGCATAATTTCCTTTCAACTTTAACTGGTTGTAGTTCTTTGGAGCTACAGTGTATATCCTTCAATCCCTTGAATATTAAAATTCCGGATGCCATTGGAAAATTTTCAATTTCGATTAAATTCATTAGTGCAAGTTATAGCCAAATAAAGGGACATGTTCCAATGGGAATTGGTTCCTTCAAAAACTTGAACTACATTGAATTAAGGGGTAATAGTTTGTCCGGCAACATACCATCAATTGGGGGGTTGGAGAGCTTGCAAAGATTATATCTTAAGGACAACAAGATTGAGGGATTCATTCCAGAACAAGTTTGTCAATTAAAGAACTTGGGAGAATTGTTTTTATCAAATAACAAAATCTCTGGATCCATCCCAAATTGCATTGGAAACCTCAATCTTTTACAAAGATTAAACCTAAGTCATAATGGACTGGCATCATCAATCCCATTGAATGTATGGAGTCGTGAAAATTTGCTATTCTTGAATTTATCATCAAATTCCTTGGATGGATCTTTGTCTCCGAACATGAAAAAATTAGCCTATTGAGCATGTGGATTTATCTCATAACCAAATTACTGGAAATGTTCCAAGTATAATTGGTACTTTTGAAAGCCTAGGTTATCTTAATTTGTCAAGGAACTCATTTCAAGGAGACATTCCACAATCTTTTGGATAATTGAAAGGATTGGATAAGTTGGACCTTTCAAACAATAATCTCTCTGGTGCAATTCCTAAATCTCTTGAGGCACTTACATATCTCAAGCATTTGAATTTGTCCTTCAATAAGCTATCAGGAGAGATTCCATTTGGTGGACCTTTTGGAAACTTTAAGGTAGAATCATTTTTAGGTAACAGAGCACTTTGTGGCAATTCAAATTTTGGAGTTCCACCTTGCACGGGATTGAGATCTCCTTGAGTATCAAGAGTGAAACAAATTTTGCTAAGATATATTGTTCTTGCCATTGCATCATATAATCTTTGTAACATTGGTCTTTATGCTGAAAAGACATCCACAATGTGACATGAAAATTCTTGGTTTGCCTATCACATTGCCTACAGTAGATCATAGAATGATATCACATCAAGAGCTTTGTTGTGGGACAAACAACTTCTGTGAAAGCAACTTGCTTGGAACCAGAGGTTTCAGTTCTATGTACAAAGGGATACTTTTTGATGTTGAATGTAGGGTGTTAAGGGCAATTCGACGTAGGAATTTGGTTAAAGTTATTAGTACATGCTCAAACCATGAGTTTAGAGCACAAGGTACATGTCAAATGGTAGCCTTGAAAAGTGCCTATACTCTCACAACTATTACTTGATTCTTGTTCAAAGAGTAAACATTATGGTTGAAGTTGCATTTGCCTTGGAATATCTCCACAATGGTCAAGCAACATCTGTGGTACTTTGTGATTTAAAGCCTACAAATATTCTTTTGGACGAGGACATGGTTGCATATGTGGGTGACTTTGGAATTGCAAAGATTTTAGTCGAAAACAAGGACGCAACTTAAACTAAAACCCTTGGTACACTTGGTACACTTGGCTACATCGCACCAGGTACAAGAATTCACCTCTCTTAATTTAATTACTAGGCTTATTTCATGTATAACAATAATAGTGGCTAATTTTAGGAATACCAATATGCGTGGTGGTGTTGGTTAGAAATCACCTCTGTTAATTTAATTACTAGGAAACAATTTATTAGAATTATGGTATGTTTACTCGTATTTAGTTACTTTGACAGTAATGAAAATAAAATCAAGGCAACCGGAGGACATGGTTAAGAACATATGCAATTAATAATTTAGAAATCATGTGCTTAAGTTGCTAAAAGCCTTTTATAGCTCAACTTGTTAGCACTTTTTGATGTCTCCAACGGAGATACTAGAGTTGAAATTCTCCCTCCCCCAACTATTGAATTACCAAAAATTATGTGCTTTAGTAGAAATAAATAAATATTAGTCAATTTACTTAAGAAATAAATTCATATTCTGAACCATTTTAATTGTAATAATTTACATTCGTCTATTTTCATTGATGTGTAGTATAACCGAAATTAACTCCTTATTCCCAAAATATTATAACACGTATTGGGTGTTACATGAATATCTAAATCTATGTTATGCAAGAACTTTTTCTTTTTTTTAGAAGAATAAAAATAGGAACCTCAGCTATAATAGTTTAAGGTTCTGTCAGAAAATGCATTATATGATTCTTTTTAGGTTAAATACAAATTGCAACCTTCAAGTTTGCCTAAAATTCAACTTAGTCTTATAACTTTAAATTCATTCAATTTAATATCCGAACTTTTAAATTTATTGAATTCAATCCTCCTATCAGTGTCCATTAGGTTATCTTGCCATTAATTCAAAAACTTAAAAATTAAAAAAAGAAAATTTTTTTAAAAATACAAATTAATTTTTTTTTCCAAATTGAAGGGAGGGAAAAAAGAAAAGAAAAGAAAAAAAAAAAAAGACAGAAGGAATTTATTTAGGGACAAAATTGGCTTCTGCCCTTTTCGGGCAAAATAAATAGCATTCTACCCCCTTTTCCAAATTAATTAGAGAAATACCCATTTTTTGAAACTCGACTTTTTCATAATCAAGTTAAGTCCTATAGTGACGTTTTTAAGGACCTATAGTGGCATTTTGTAACTCGAATTCTATGAACTCGAGTTATAGGTAAAAAACTTACATAAAACTCGAGTTTATGGAGTTTGAGTTATAAAATGCCACTATAGGTCCTTAAAACGTCACTATAGAGCTCCAATTTTTTTTAAAAAAAAAAAAAAAAAACTCGATTTTGAGAAAGTCAAGTTTCAAAAGAGGGGCATTTTCCTAATTAGTTTGGGAAATGGGGTAGAATGCTATTTATTTTGTCCGAAAAGGGCAGAGGTCAATTTTATCCATTTATTCAGCTATAAAGAAAAATTCATTCAACCACCCATCAATCTAAATCAAATCCATTCAACGAAAACTCAAACTATGGCCGAAATCCATTCAATCCAAATCAAATCCATTCAACCAAAATCCAAACTATGGCCTAAATCCATTCAATCCAAACAATGTCTGAACCCAATCAATCTAAACCAAAATTGATACATACACAATTTTTGGGGGAGAAAATTGAAATATTAAGAAAAAAATAAGATATAATTTTTCTTATGGAAATAAGATAAAATTTTGGTTACTTCTAATGAACCATAGGGTATAATTGACAACCAAAATTTAGAGAAGGGATAAAGGGATAAAGTTTGGAATTAATGAGGAACTCCTGAGAACCAATTACTATCTAACTTGGATTAAAATAAGGACTCAAATACCAACTCAAGCTAAAATAAAGGACTCAAATACTCTCCGTGACTATATTCTGGCTAAATAACTCTACCTATCCCTTTTCTCAAAAAAAAAAAAAAAAAAAAAAAAAAAAAAAAAAAAGAAAAAGAAAAGAAAAGAAAAGAAAAAAACTCTAATAATCCCACTTCTACACGTCTTCTTCATGAAAACCAACCCTGCTATGTACTCTTATATGTAGTCTCATAGGTGGTAAATTGTTATTGATTCTAATTTGAGTTCGTATTGAAATTACTTTTTTGTCCACTAATAACAACTAGCTACTTAGGATTTGTTGTAAAAATATTGTGAAAATATTGTAGACATAGTCACATAGCATTTCTCATCTCAAAGCCATGTACTTATCAAAAATCCATTCAACGCAACCAAAAATCACACAAGGGGCTACCGTGGGTGATTTTACAACTATCGTGGATGGCCATGAGATCCTCCAAACCTCTGCGACTTGGACTTGAGAGAGACAAAGAGAGAAATGTTTTAGGGACTTAAGCGGGGGCGACTTAATGTGTTTGGGGGCCTAAGGCAAAAACTGAAATTGAGGCCATTTATATATTTAAATATGATTTTTAAAAAATTTAAATTCAATTATCTTATTTTAGATGCAAAATTACTACTAATTAACATGAACCATGTAGATTTTTTTTTGAAAGTCTATAGACAAAACTTTTCACACCTATTGACATGGCAGATTGATAATTTGATAATTGTAAGTAAAAGAGTGATGTTAGTGGTGGACTTAGATAAAAACTAGTAAAAGTTTGTCAACTCAACTTGTGAAAAATGTTGTGATTTTTTTTTTTAAAAATTTTTTTTTAGAAGTGCTATATTTATAATATTTTCATAACAAATCTTAGGTGTTAATTTGTTATTGGTTCTAATTTAAACTCATCATTGAAATTAATTTTTTATCATCAATAATACCCTATAACAACCATCTCTTATGATTTATTTTGAAAGTGTTGTGAAAAATGTTGTGGGCGTAACATTTTTTTTTTCTTTTTTTTTTTCATTTGATAAAAAAATTATTTTTTTCATTGGCAAATATTTGGACTTAATTAATACTATTATAATATTTTTAAAAACCCCTATTGATTAAAATTTGGGGGCCTTTTTACTACTTGGGGCCTTAGGCGATCGCATCAATTGCTTTATATATAAAGCCGGCACTAGACTTAAGGTATTCTTGTTCGAATTTAATTATTTTGGCAATAATGGAAACAAAATAAAACTAAAAGAAGAAAAACATATTTAAGAACATATGATTAAATAATTTTTTAGGAAAAAAAAAAAAAGCCTTGTGTGCTTATGTTAGTGGAAATAATAGAATATTTGTCACTTCACTTATAAAATACATTCATATCTTTTTTTTTTTTTTTTTTTTTAGAAGAAAATACATTCATATCTTGAATTCTATTAATCTTTAACAATTTACGTTCTTCTATTTTTAATGACATATAGCACAATCGAAATTAATTCTCAAAATATTATAACACGATTATTATACTTGGTTCACAGAAATATATTTTTATTTTAAAAAAATGACCTTATAACATACGTTCTCATTGCGGGACAACTGGTTACTCCCAATACCAACTGTAAGAGAATAAGAGCAAATGGACACATCAAGTATTGAAATTTGCAAACATAGAGGGTATTGTATCACCGGTAAGGAAGGTTTGTCAAAATTGTAATTCCAAGCACGGTTTTAAAAACTAAAACGGTCAAAGAACCGTAAAAGAGACCAATTCTTAATTTTTAGTGGTTCTTAACCGACTTTTTACTGGTTTTGGCCGTTTTCCTAGTTTTTACGGACCGGTTTAGGGTCCAGTTCCTAATTTAACAATCTTGTTCGGTTTTTAAAATAGTGACCCAAGGTAGACTTATTAAAATACATATTTAATAGAAAAAATTTGAATTGCGTAATATTACTAAAGTAACATAAGATCAAAGATGTGGTGACCAAGATTAACAAGATCAAATTGGCTCTTCGTGTTGGACTGTGAGTTGTTGTTTGTGACCACCAGGGAAGGGTGATGGCCTCCATGTCCGAAAAAACCAGGTTACCATCTTCCTCGGATGAAGTGGAAGCGATGGCAGCCATCAGAGCCATCACTTTCGCTCTTGAACTCCATCTACCCTCTGTTATTGTTGAGAGAGATTCAGAGTTGATCATTTCAGCCTTACGAAGTGAGGAGGAATCCTTTTCTTCCTATGGCCATTTGATTTCCTCGATTAAGCGTAACCTAGAAGGCTTTTCTTTTATTTCCTTTTCGCACACCCGTAGTAACTCTCTAGCTCATAGTTTAGCTTAGTATTCAAGATATATCGATACTCTCACGGTGTGGATGGAGGATGTTTCGCCACAACTTTATTATGTTCTTGTAACTGATTTTGGTTGATTAATAATATCTTTTCAAGGTCTTGATTCTCAAAAAAAAAAAAATAATAATAATAATAATTGGCTCTTCGTGGAAATAGAACTAGAGGTATCCGATATCTCTGTTATTGCTCGAGTTTCGCATGTGTGCTCATGTAGCTACGTTGTTATAGTTTGCTTTCCTGTTTGTCTTATTTATTTTTTATGGTGTAATTTTATGACCCTGGTTTTTTCAATCCCTATTATCTAAAGCTACTAGGTATGTTATATGTTGATCATGTCATTTTTTATTTGTTGATAGCCAAACATGAAATTCATTCTTATTGTAAGGTTGAATTTAATCAACCATTTTATTGGCTTTATTCCGTGCCAAATTTGTTTGTATTTTAGCATTTAGTAACCCCGTATTTAGGTGGGTTTGTTGTAAGGGTAGTGAGTGAGATAGAGTGTTGATTGCTCAAGAGTGTGCAAGAAAACAGAGACTCGCGGCTTGTTCTCGTGAGTGGCTCGCGGCTTCAAGTCCGCTGGCGCAACACACGTGCCAAGCGTGCGAGAAGGTGAACAGTCATGCTAGCTAGAGCACTACAGACAAAACAGGACAATCGGCCATACAGTTATCTCACGATCGATCTCGCGACTCGGTCAAGTCGCGAGGTCAAGCCGCGAGCCACCCCTGTTTTGTGAATCCCGACGTTTCACATTCTCCTCTCACTCTAGTATAAATACCCCTTATACCCACAAATGAAAGAGAGCTTCCAGAGAGAATTTTGAGAGAGAAACCCTAAAGAAAAACAAGATTGATTCATCTACAATCTATACATTAGAGTCTCTTCAAATTCCTCAACTCTCTTCATCTCCATTGTCAAACCCTTGAGAGGCATTTTACCAAAACCTTGTTCTCACCATATTCATCACTGTGAGAGGACTGTTTGGTTTTCCGGGAAGCGATTAGGAAGGAACCAATCTACATTGGTTGATACTACGGTCTAGTAGTGGAATCCGGGAAGCTAAAAAAGAAAAAGGTTCGGCGCAACCTCGTTGGAGCAAGAAGCTTGGAGGGCTTAGGTGCACTAGGTAGATTAGGCTTGGAGGGTCTATTGCTGTCCATGTATCCCAACTACATTTTCTAGTGGATTGTTTACCGCTTGGAGGGCGGCAGAGAGGTTTTACGCCGAGGGCTTCAATTTCCTCTTCGATAACACATCGCGTGTTGTCTTTGTGTTTGCAACTTCCTTCCCTTTTATCTTTGCCTTTTATTATCTGCTATGGGTTGTGATTTTAATTTGGTTTAGATAGTTTATCCATTTCTATATTATAGTTTATGTTCATTTTCCGCACACTAGTTGTTTAACATAAAGCTTGAATTGGTTAATTTGTAAATTGAGGGTCTAAACGTTCAAGGGTGTTTATGCACATATTTGAACTTTCAATTGGTATTAGAGCGGGTACACTTGTTGTGGTTTTATTACCGTTGTGTGATCCTTGACTCCCTATTGAGATGGATCGGTCTCAATCCCTAAATGCACCTTCATATTTTGATGGTAGTAACTATGCTTTTTGGAAGGTTTGCATGAGAGCTTTTACGTGTTCTATTGATGAATCTGTTTGGGATGTTGTTGAGATAGGTTGGACTAGGCCCGAGGAAGCCAAATCCACATGGGATAAGGCAGACTTGCTGCATCTAATGCTAACAAAGAAAGTACTCAATGCTATTTTCTCGTGGTGTGTCTCCGGATGAATTTTACAGGATCTCTCACATTATCGTTGCTAAAGAAGCATGGGAGATATTGGAGACCACTTACGAAGGCACAAAGAAGGTAAAAGACACCAAGCTGCAGATGCTAACCACTCGGTTTGAGGAATTAAAAATGAGTGAGGATGAGTCCTTTGACTCTTTCGATAGCAAGTCGAATGAGGTGATTGTCAGCAAGTTCAATTTGGGAGAGAAAACGGAGGACTCTAAAATTGTGAGGAAGATCCTTTAATCATTGCCGGAAAGTTTTCGTGCTAAAGTGACAACGATTGAAGAGAGTGAGGACCTTGATGACATCAAAGTCCAGGAGCTGGTTGGTTCTCTTCAGACCTATGAGATGTCGCTGCCCAATCAACGGAAGAGTAAATCTCTTGCTCTTAAGACCATTAATGAGAAGGTGGAAGATCATGACTCATCGGGAGAAGATGTGGTTGACAAAGATGTTGCTTACCTTGTAAAAAATTTCAGAAAATTCTTGAAATTCAAAAATAATGGCAAATTTGGTGATAAAGGAAAATTTCAAAGTTCAGGAAGGGAGAAAAGGGAATTCAAAAAGAAAGATGGAAAAGAATCCCAACTTACACAAGGTGTCACTTGTTTCGAATGTAATGGGCATAGACACTTTAAGAAAGAATGTCCGAATTATTTGAAATCGAAAGGCAAAGTGTATGCCACGACATTGAGTGACTCGGATTCATCCGACTCGAATCTGAAGAAAGCTGTGATGGAGAGGGGAACTACTCGGCTTTTATGACTATTGCTCATGTTGAGTCTTGAGACGAGTTGAATCCGCTTGTACGAGACCTTGGAGAACATAGTGATGAAGAATCACCGGGAATTGTTGAAGAATCACATGTTGAAGAAGATGAAAGCACAGCCAATCTTCAAGAGAATTATAACTCACTCCTAGAGAAGTCGGGTGAGTACACAAGGGTGGTCAAGGTAGCTGTGAGAAAAATGAAGAAGGCAGAGGAGGATTATAAAAGTCTCCTAATCCGATATAGGGAGGCCAAATATGAGATAGAAACACTGAATGGTGAGCTATCAGAAGCTTACACAAAAGTGAGATTTCTTGAGCAAGAGGTCGTGCAAGCAAATGCTAAAATTGAGAGGGTCACCACCAAGAAGCTAGATGATGTTATTTCATCGCAAAAGTGCTTTTCAGACAAATCCGGGTTGGGATATACCGGAGGAAGTAGCTCATCCGGAAATGTCACTAAAGAAGTGAAGTTTATAAAGGTCAAAGAATCACCTGATGTTGGTCCTCTCACGAAGCCTAAGATAGAGGAGAAAAGAAATGTGGGGAACGAACGGTTGTTGAATTCCCGTAATCAATTTGTGGGCAGGTCTGAATCTCATGCCAAGTCTCATCCACGACCACAAAGAGGTCCTAGATCAACTTATGTGTGTCATCATTGCGGACTTCAAGGGCATACTCGACCAAATCGCCAAAAGTTAAGAGTAAAGAATAGTGCAACTCCTCAAAGGTCACGAGGACCTAGAAATGATAGAAGAAATTGGGCAGGTGAACAATCGAGAGATCAAAATGGTGATCCTGGAATGATGAACATGATGAAGATGATTGGTGCATTCACCAACTGCTTGGAAAACTTCTCACGAAGGTTTGAAAGCCCTAACTCCCGTACCTAATCCTATAAGGAAATCACTCTAAACGCAAGTGACGTGTGGGTGAAAAATGGTACTTATGCATAAGCATTACAACATGTCCATGCATTAATACTTCCTATGATTTGCGTCGATGTTTGATTGTTTGCTTGTTGTTTATGTTGATGGTTGTTTGCTTGTCTACTTGTGCATACTTTTGATTTTGTTTTTGTTTTTGATCAATCTTTTTCTTCTAGTGTCAAAAATCCAAAAATCACATAAAAATTAGAAAATCAAAAAGTTTGATTGACATTGTTGAGTTTTTGTCTCAAAACTTGTTTTGCCTTGTACCTTTGTGCTAATGGCTTTGTGCATTTTCGAGCATAGCTTGTTTCTTTGCACTCATATCATTGTGGGAGAAATCTTGAAATCTATGTGATTGTTGCAAATAGATCTTCAAACTTGTCATGAATGATTAGTGAATGGTTATGATGATCTTGAGATATGCATGGACTTGTGTTTATA
Organism: Quercus dentata; assembly: GCA_028216015.1. Classification (NCBI taxonomy): domain Eukaryota; kingdom Viridiplantae; phylum Streptophyta; class Magnoliopsida; order Fagales; family Fagaceae; genus Quercus; species Quercus dentata. The sequence goes on from CP116447.1 coordinate 51,085,285, forward strand.
TATCATCCCACTCTTTATTTTTGTTTTTGCTAAAAAGAGCTCACCAAATGTAAATCTCCAAATGAAAAGAGATATTGAGCTGCAAAAGCCTGTCGCACATTCTAGTATTCGACTAGGAAAAAGGGTAAGCGACCCAAAATTAAAGTGAATGTTTATTCAAAAAGCCAAAGGCTAGTTCATTAAAGTGAAATATCAAATATCACTCTCATAATGAGAGGTGATTGTCAAAAAAAAAAAAAAAGGATCAAAAAGATCAAATGTTATGATTAAAAGTGGAGTCAAATGTAAAGCTCCAAGATATGTTATCAAGTTTTGTGGGAGGTCATATATACATATTTCTATAATTGAGATGGATCACATGATCTAGTGCTAATTGTGTATGCCTTGGTTGAATTGATCATTGAAGCTTTACATTAGACTAAGGACTATCTCATTGTTGATATCCACACACAACACACAAGTTTATGTTCAATAAATGCCATATTCATTTGTGTGATTGTACTTGATGAAATGTGTTTTCACATGATCAATTTTTGTTAATTCAAGCACAAAAAGATTTTTGAGTGTTTTAGGTGTTTTTGGAAAGTATTTTGTTCTCAAAATTTGAAAATTTCAAAAATCCATTTTTGCCCTGTTTTGGCGACTCGATCGCGTGTTCATGGGTCGTTTTGGCGACTTGTTCGCGAGTGGAAGGTCCAATCGCGAGGGTTACTCAGAGATTTTCGCGGCTCACCATGACTCCCTCACGGGTAAACCTTCCATTCGCGAAAAACACTTAGAAATTTTTTTCCAAAATTCTTTCTTTGAGTATTTTGGCAGCTTGTCCTGGCGACTTGGTGGCGACTCACTTGATCCACGAAAAATGCGTGTTTGGCAAAAACAGGGGCAGTTTTTAAATCTTTTTCAGTTTTCCCTCGAACTTTTGTGACTATTCATCTTCTCTCTCAACTGTCTCCTTCCCAAACACTCCGTGCTCCCATTTCCAAACTCCATTGTTGCTTAATTTCTGCTCAAAATCTTCAAGTAATAGGTATGGGTTTTCATTCTTGAACTCCTTTCTACTTGATTTTGTGTTTTTCCCTCTTGATTATTCGCATTTGTTTATGTTTTTGAGATGGGTTTGTGTTTTGGCTGTTGCTCTATGTTCACGCTTAGCTTGTGGATGTTTTGTGCTTGAGTTTGAAATTAATTAAGTTGTTGATTTTGTTCTTCATCATGTGCTTAGCTAGGGTGTATTTTTTATTGGTTACTCATTTTATCCGATCTTGTGTTGATGAGTTGATTCAAAATGTTACTGTTGTGGATGTGAGGTTTCTTGTCTTGAATGTGCATGTTCTATTGTGTGCATCTATTGGGAGCATCCGTGAGTTTTACTATGCGATTATGAGTCATGTCATTCTCATCACATTGTATGTCTCATTGACATATATCTGTCTTTAGGATGTTTTCTATCTCTCTTTGCTTTAATACTCCCCCGCATTCTCCCCGTTGTTCTTGTGTTTCCTCTTTTAGGCTTGTTCATCCATGTGGCTGATTTAAGTAGCATAAGGTTTAAGTGTTTAAGTTCATCCGTGTGGTTGCATTTTTTTTAATTACATAGTACCGATTAGTTCTGCACATGTATTGCTCTATGTTGTTGTGGCCTCTTCTGATTTTTCACAGATGACACCTTCATCTCCAAAGAAGAAAACACCCGCAAAGAAGGCAGATAAGAGAATGAAAATGGACCCTAACTTTTTCAGGTCTGTTTCTCACTTTGAGAGATACAAGGACTTCTTCTTAAAAGCAGGAATTATTCAAGAAAGGTTTGTGGATTTGGAGGATTTAAGGAACACTTTTATCCCCAGCTGTTTTGAAGGGAGAGGATGGGAAAAGCTTCCGAGTGATCTCCCTGTTGTGTGTGAACCCCTGATTAGGGAGTTTTATTCAAATGTTGTGATAAAGGAGGATGATCTAAGTCTGCAAGGTTATAGGTAAAGAGTTCACTTTGGATGCACATGACATTGATGATGTGCTAGGTCTTGAAGGATTAGAAGATCATGATTTTGTCAATTACAAAGATAGGATTGTGTCTATTGAAACTGTTCAACAGAGGATAGGTGGACAGAGAGAAGGAAAATGTCCGAATACCACAGCTTTTCCAAAGGACATGAGGTGCCTAACTATAATCATGATGTTTAACCTATATCCCATAAGGAAGTTGACTACAATCAATCGTGCAAGGGCAATTTTTCTGATGGATCTCAAAGAAAAGACATTCATTGACATCGCCTCCCACATATATGACACTATTGTGGATGAGACTAGAACCACTTCTAGGCCAAAACCGATCTTCCCTAGTTTGCTGATGAGGATCTTTAGAAAGAAGGGTGTTCCAATCCCTCGAGACATTAGTCCCATGTCCACACCCTCTGCAATTAACAAGCTAACCTTCAAAAGGATAAGTGTTCGGATTCCAGGTGAAGAAGATGAAGGTGATGAAGGAGAGGGTATCCCAATGAAGACCGAGGCGGAGGCGGCAGGGCATGCATCAACCTCAACACCCAGGAGGATTGGCAAAAGGACTAGAGCATCAACTTCTTCGGATACACCTCCGGATGCTTTTCAAGTCATTCGGAACGACTTGATGGAATCGAGAGGGGTCCAGACCGAGCACTCGAGAGAGGATGAGAGCCATGCAGACTGTATTGATATTTTGTCTCGCAAAAACTTGACAGCTTCTCCATCCAAAGATGGACAAGTGACTCTTTGGCCATTCCGATCAAAAAGGGGGAGATATTATTTTTGTTGATGAGAAGCAGAAAAGCAACTCTTATGGGGGAGTAATATGTTAAGGGGGAGATGTCAAAATCGGATACCTCGTTTATATGTGTTTATGTTATGTTTTGGGTATTTAGTGTTTTTATGGGCTTGATACACTGTGGTTTTTGGTGTATTCTTGTTTCTAACTCATAACTTATAATCTTGGTTTAATCTTTTATATACATTGTTGATGTTATTCAGGATTAGGGTTATGTTTTTATGCATTTTATGTAGGCTTTATGGTTTGTACCTTGCTTAATGCAGCCTTTTATACTGCTTTTAAATCAAGACTTCTATCTAAAATGTCTTGCATTTTGTTTTATGTACTGTCACTCTTGTGCCCTTGTAGGATTGTTCCTAGATGCATATACTTAGTGTATTATGCATTGGTTGAGTGTTGGGCATACAAGTATCTTGCTTTGTTCTTGTTAACTTGTATGTTCAAGTGTTCATTTCAAGTGTGAATGAACACCGTGATCACTACCTTGTGATTACTTGGTTGATCAAGCCATAATTTGAATCTTTACTTCATCTTTGCTTGATTACCTTAAGTTTGTTTCATATGCATTTCATGCTTTTCTGCATACAATGATCATGGTGTATTGTTGTGTTTCAGGAGTTTCATGTTCTTATGATTCAAGTGCTTCACACTTCTAGAGTTAGGTGTGAGTGAGTTTTGTTCAACTGTTCCCAACTCACATGTTAAGTCTAGAGTCTGTTTTAGGGTTTTGTCACGGAATAGCCAAAGGGGGAGATTGTAAGGTTGAATTTAATCAACCATTTTATTGGCTTTATTCCGTGCCAAATTTGCTTGTACTTCAGCATTTAGTAACCTTGTATTTAGGTGAGTTTGTTGTAAGGGTAGTGAGTGAGATAGAGTGTTGATTGCTTAAGAGTGTGCAAGAAAACAGAGACTCGCGGCTTGTTCTCGCGGGTAGCTCGCGGCTTCAAGCCGCTAGACACAAGACACGTGCCAAGCGTGCTAGAAGGTGAGCAACTATGCTAGCCGGAGCACTACAAGACAAAACAGGACATCCGGCCATACGGTTATCTCGCGACTCAGTCAAGTCGCGAGGTCAAGTCGCGAGCCACCCCTGTTTTGTGAATCCCGACGTTTCACATTCTCCTCTCACTCCAGTATAAATACCCCTTATACCTACAAATGAAAGAGAGCTTCCAGAGAGAATTTTGAGAGAGAAACCCTAAAGAAAAACAAGATTGATTCACCTACAATCTACACATTAGAGTCTCTTCAAATTCCTCAACTCTCTTCCTCTCCATTGTCAAATCCTTGAGAGGCATTTTACCAAAACCTTGTTCTCACCATATTCATCACTGTGAGAGGGCTGTTTGGTTTTTTGGAAAGCAGTTAGGAAGGAACCAATCTACATTGGTTGATGCTACGGTCTAGTAGCGGAATCCGGGAAGCTAGAAAAGAAAAAGGTTCGGCGCAACCTCGTTGGAGCAAGAAGCTTAGAGGGCTTAGGTGCACTGGGTAGATTAGGCTTGGAGGGTCTATTGCTGTCCATGTATCCCAACTACATTTTCTAGTGGATTGTTTACCGCTTGGAGGGCGGCGAAGAGGTTTTACGCCGAGGGCTTCTGTTTCCTCTTCGATAACACATCACGTGTTGTCTTTGTGTTTGCATCTTCCTTCTTTTTTATCTTTGCCTTTTATTATCTGCTGTGGGTTGTGATTTTAATTTGGCTTAGATAGTTTATCCAATTCTATATTATAGCTTATGTTCATTTTCCGCACACTAGTTGTTTGACATAAAGCTTGAATTGGTTAATTTGTAAATTGAGGGTCTAAACGTTTAAGGGTGTTTATGCACATATTTGAACTTTCACTTATAATCTTGTCATGTGGAGAAGCATTATTAGGTTGTAAAGGGTTAAGTTTTCCTCTAAGGCGGAGAGTTGTACCAGGTTTGCCGATTTTTAATAAATAATACTTCCTCTGTCCCATAATGTTTTTACTACCCGTAGATCCCAACTATTTAGAGCATTCATAGTGATACTCTTATATTGCCAAATTGCAATTTTTAGCACCATAAACAACAAAAACTAAGCTATATCAATGATGCTATTGTTAAAAAATTTAACAAAAATCAACCCTTTCAAATTTCGATTGAGTTGATTTAAATATAACCTTCACATATTGAAATGAAAACATATTCAAACATTCAAATTCATAATCAAACCCACAACTCTTAAAAAAAAAAACCAAAGATCTTAGATTGATTTGAAATGAAAACACCAATTTAGGTGGTTGAAACCCAATCAAATTCATATAGCCAACCCAATCTCCTCAAGCCAAATACAACCCATTTTGAGTACCACATATGGTGGTTGAAACCCCTAAACCCAGCAAGTTTCAAGGAAGCTTAAAATTCTTTAAAAACAAAATCCAAAACAAACAAGTTACAACTCAATCATAGTCCAAGCTGAAATCGAGCATTCCATATGTGTCTATCTCCAACGAGTCCACCATGGGAGATCTAAAAGCTTCTTGGAAGGTGGTGGGAACATATCCGGGTTTGGGTCAATTTCAGAGTGAGAGAGAAAGGGAGAGTGATTTGGGTTTGGGTCGATTTGAGAGATCTAGCCCAGAACTTAGCGAGAGTAATTGTTGAAAGTGATTGTAAAGCTTGCACATAGGCTATTCAGTTTGGGTCAATGAGTTGTCCATTGAGGAGTTCAAGCTAGAGCTATATAGTTTGTTATCTAGCGGAGGCTTTCGGTGTATGTATTTTCAATTGGGTTTGTAGGGAAGCTAATGTGTTGGCTAGGTGATCTTTGAAGAAAAGGTTTTTTATTTTTTATTTTTTATTTTTTATTTTTAGTTTAGACCCCAAGCTTTTGCTGATGTTTTCTTAAGGAGGTTTGCAATTGCCTTGGTTCTAACATGGGCTCCTCCTAAGTTCTCTGGTTCATTAAAAGTTCTACGTGTTATCAAAAAAAAAAAAAGTTCTATAGTTTTTCTTTTAGATATTTTTTAACGTAGATATGTTTGATTATCGGGAAAGTGTAGGAAAAATTTAAAGAAAGTACAAAGAATATGAAAATTTTGGTTATTTGGATTTTTTTTCATTTAAATACTGATGTGACATATTTAAATGTTAAATAAATTCTTAATTATCACTTAATTTTGGACGTGATGTTAGTAACAATTTTATTTTTTAAGGTTACACTGATATGGCAGTCAAATAGCAAGAGATGTGGTATGAAAAATAATTTATTATTATTATGTTTGACACATCAGCTTTTTCTATCTATGAGATAATGACTGGAACTAATTTGACATGACACTGAAAAAGTTAAGGACCAAATTGATAGAATTGAAAGGTTAGTTAGCTTCGGCGATAAGGCCTATTTTCCTTAATAGCTGTTTAAGGGGTAGAGCTCGGCGATTAGGTTTTTTAGTGCTCGAAATAAGGACCAAATTGAAATATAGTGTAAAGAATAGGAACTAACTTTGTAATTTATCCTTTTTTTTTTTTTATTCGGTGAGTTCATTTCTTTCATTATTATCCATTTTCTCTCTCTCCCTGTGTCAAGTCAATAAATTTTGTAATAATATTCCAAACATTATGTAGACTGCTTGTATCACTACCCAATTTTAGATTACTTGCAGTGCTAAGGGTAAGCAAAGAGAGCCCAACAACTTACTAGCAGTGTTTAGGGTATGTTTGGATATCACTTATTTTGCTGAAACTGAAAATTTATTGCTGAAAGTACTATAGATAAAGGTAAAAGTTAGTTGAAATAGTACAATGAGACCTATGAATAATATCAAAAAGTGTAATGAGACCTATAAATAATAACAAAAATAAGTTGAATAGTAAAATAATTTTAATTTTTCATTTCAATCCAAACGCACACTAACCCTTTTCCCATGAGAAAGAAAAAATGAAATATGAATGGTGAATTGCCACCTCTGTCCAAATATTCTGAACTAGCATTGTATCCTCTCGAAGTGGCATCTGTTATTGACATTTCATTCGTACTATACGCGTTTGAATATTGCAGGTCATTCATCCATCTAAAGACCCAAAGGTGAAGAAGTTCCATGATGCCAAATGCCGTATTTTCCGGGAGCTATATGAGCAGCAGCTATCTCATCGCTCTATAATGGCTCAAGCCTTGGCTTAGTTAATGTGATACTTGGCCATGATGTCATCTGGATGCTTTGATTAACTGATTGCACTGTGACACACTGCTTTTGTTTTTTCTTTTGGAAAGAAATGGATGCACAGTTTGAAGGCTAGATTGTGAAGCTTGCATATTCAAATAGAAGAAATTCAATAGGATCAATGAATAGCCTTGATTTTCAGGGAATTAAAATATCATTTAAAAACAATTATGTATAGGGGCTCGTGTGGCGTGAAACATGTCTTTTCCTCTATGAATTAAGATTTATTTTTTTATTTTTTTCCCCTTCGAGGAACATCTATGAAAATGATGACCCCTGCTTAGCTCCATAAGTGCATTTTGCCAATTCAGCTTCCAGTACAAATCAGTTGGAATTCCCTTAAAGGTCGTTCAAGGAATTCACTCATTATACAAATCTTAGTTGAAATCTCATATTACCACCATTTTAGGGTAATCACATTACGTAATCTAATATGTGATCTTATCACTCTGTTGCCAACTTTGTATTTTTTGACGTAAAACATTTGTCCTAATTCCCTACTCACTCCCTGTCTCACAAAATCTCACAACATTTTTTATAACAAGTTTGTTTTCAGTTTTGGTGGGTCTCGAAATAATCTTTATATTATTTTATCTTGACTTATGTTGCACTAACACATCAACAAGTTAATAAAATGTTGTGATAATAGAAAAACTCAATTCCTATATCAAAATGCAATGTACAAGACCATGTAGCCCCCCGCCTCCCCCCCCCCTTCCCTCCCCAAAAAAAAGTTACTTCCTCTCCAATAGAAGTTTTTTTTTTTTTTCTTCCTCGTAAATTAAACCAACTCTAGCTTCAACTAAACTCAGCTAGCCTAGAGGGGTTGGACAAGTCCAAATATCTACTGTGATTGATGACCCATTGTGTTATGTTACGGGTCAGACCTTTATTAGCTTCAAAAATTTTGTGAGTTTTTTTTTTTAACAAAAAAAATTTAAATATGGCCTTGGTCAAGTCTTTCTTTAGTACGGGTCCTATCTCTTTCGAAAGAGTGATGGGTTCTATTGCAGCCCACATGGATCCATGATGAGACTTGAGATCATGAGAGTGAAGGATGGTGGAGTTAATAAGAAGAAAATGGGCTTTTGCCCCTATTGAGCAAAAAATTAAGCTATATGTCCCTGTTTCAAAACTATATAGGGGCATGTCCTTGTTTTGATACTCGACCATAGCATAATCGGGTTATATAATAAACTTGGCTTTAGCAATCAGGTTATATAATAAACTCGGCTATGCTAAAGCCGAGTTTTGATCGTGGTTTTGCCACGCTGGATCGCCACCGTGGCTTTCCCACAATAAAATATTCCAGCTATACTGTTCACAACTCGGCAGTAAGGAAATCCAGTTATATGCAGAATAAAATGGAATTTTGAATGTAATGTCTTCATAACAGTTTGTCTCCCTCACTCCACTTTGTCTCCCTTAGTCCTGCTCAAGAGACCCTTTCCAAGTTCAATCCATCTTCAAGTTCTCTTCTTTCTACCCGTAGGCCAAAGCTCAACCCAAACCCACACTTGCAACTCTCACCATAGCCAAAGCTCAACCCAATCCATCTTTAGAGTTAAAGGATTAGAAACGCATTAAGGTAATTTCTAAATTTTGAGTTCAATTTTTTTTGCCTTTGCATTTAATCTGAGTTAAGTTTGGCTTGTGCATTTAATTTGACTTAAGTTTGGGTTGTGCATGTACTCTGATTTGAGTTTGTCTTCTTAATTTTTCTCTATTAGATTTTGCCTAATTTGCATTGATTTGGGTTTGCCTGAAATTCCTAATTTGCATTAATTCTTCTTCATTATTATTGTTGTTGTTTTAGCTTTGTTGGGTTTGGTTTTGAACTGGGTTTTAATGCATTTCCTTGTGTGACTATGATATTTTTGGTATTACTGCTTGTTTTTCTACGATGCTTGAAGGTTTTTTTTTTTTTTTTTTTGGTGGGGGGTTTGTTTTAATGGGTAGTTTTGTTTCTTAGTAAATTGTTCATTGGAAAAAGAAAGACCCCATTTTGTTTGTTTCGGTGTTAGGAGGTACTTAAAGATTAGGGGAAAAAGTAAAAGGAAAGAACTTTACACTTTGTTTAAAGAAAGGAAAAATTGTGTCTTTTAAAGAAATGGAGTGGAAAGCTCTGTTTGGGTGGAGGATAGAATGAAGGAAATAAGGGTGATATTGCTTGAAATTGATTTAATTACTATTGGGTTTCTTCCTTTTAAGACTTGTGTGATCTTTATTTTGCGTGAGGTAAGATTTGAACAAAGCCCTATATCAATTACTAAATTACCTTGACCAACTCGAGCATGTCCTCCCACTTGGGGCTTGATGTCTCAAGTGGTAAGGGGTCTCTGAATTAATATAAAATCAAAAGTGGGCTTCCAATTAAACAACTCATGAATGCACCAATATGGGTATAGTTCTCTTATGGATCTTATGACATAGTGCCTATGCTATGCAGCCTTGTTAATTCTAGGCAATATGGGAGAAGGAAGATAATGATCACTTAGCAAAGCTCCCATAAATAAAGCCACCAAATTTTTTGTTACACAATTTTTAATTTTTTAAAAATAATTTTTAATAGATTTAGATTTTTTTTTTGGTCTTTGCTAGTATTTGCTTAGTATATAGTTCAAAGGAGTATAATTTTCACACCAACCCCACTACAAAAATGGGTTTACATTTGCAACATGTGGTAATTTTCTTGAACTGTTTTTGAGTTTTTAGTATTTGTCTTAGTTTTAGTTTTTTTAAAGTATTACAAACAACAGTGGCAATCTCTAAGTAGTAGTTACTCAAACCCAAAAGTTTGGTTGTAGTATAGTGTGTGTCTCTGTAGCTGTATGAGATCCGAATCTGTTCCATTCCTTCTTATCCGGATAGCTAGAAACTCAAAGATTTGTTTGTCTATCCCTTTGTTTTGATTCAGTTCTTAAAATTTATCTTCAAAAAAAAAAAAAAAAAAAATTCATCTTTTTTTCTGTTTTCACTCACCAATTAAGTTGCTTCTTATATACTCCATTAATTGCCGTAGAATCTCTCTCTTTTCACACTATGTGAAAGTAGTAAAGGTCTCAAATTTTTTCACATTTATGGTGCTGTGTTAGTGGTTGAAAACAGCTTTTTGTGACATTCTTTTGTTATTGGGTTGCTTTGTGAGAGTGTTGGATTTTGTTTTTAATGGGATTTTCTTTTATGTGGGCATAGTGAAAGAGTTTTGATTAGGTAAGGTTGATTTGGAACTAGAATCAATGGTGTCAAAATCTTATTCAAATCTATTGGAGCTTCCCCCATAGTACCTTGGCTTTCCTTTCACACATGGCATGCTATCTTGTTAGTACTCTTGCCACTTTATCTTTTCAAGTAGGGTCATGATATTTGTTGCTGAGGAGTGAACACTAGCTACCCGAGGCTTTAGAACATAAGCTAGATGGTGTAGACACAAGGTATAAGCCCCCAATTATATGCATGTATGGGAGGAAGAGCAAAAAGAAGACGGCACAACCTGTGGCCTTATGGATGGAGCCTATTAGTTATTGGACTTGAGATTAGCAAGCCCAGGCATTTAATAATTAGGGTTTCTTTATGCATTTTATCGTTAGCTATTTAAGCACTTTTTCCGATTATTGTAAGACAGCTTTTGAGAATTATTAAAAATGTATGTTTTCTTTTCATTGGTGCTGACTCTAGTTTTGCTTGGTGCTGACTCCAAGCAGCCCTTAGTTGTTGACTCCTAGGGTTTATCCTTTTGTTCTATTGTTTTTTAATTGCTCCATTGAAATAGTGTGGTTGTCCTACGTCGGTTTTGGTATTAGAGCAGACTTCCGGTCCATAAAACACAACCATAGACAACCACTTGAAAGCAAAACCATCAAAAGAGCAAGCTAGCCAAATATGACAAGACCTTTTAAGTTTTTGCCCCATGAGATCTTGAACAAGCCCAAACCAGCCCTTGCAATCCATATATACCCCTAAGCTCCACATGAGTTTTTCACCGAAAAGCCAACAGAGAAGCCGATGATGCCTCCCAAGCCGGTGATCACAAAACCCACAACTTACAAGTAAAAAAAAAAAAAAAAAAAAAAAAACCCACGCAAGCCCATCACCCACCAACCACCGAGACCCACAAGTCAATTCTCACCTGCCGCAGATCCATCACCCACTCGCTACATCCCATCATCACCACCTTTGCCGATGCCATCTTCACCGTTGACTACCGCTGCTGAGGACGTCGACCACCGCCAATGCCAAAACCTAAGACAAGTAGCTGCCATCCCTCCACGATTCGAGCCGCCGCTATCTTCCCCGTCTTGTGTTACCACAGTCGTCGATCACTAACACCACCGTCCATCGCCGAGCCGATTATGTTGTCTCTTTTAGTTTTTGTGGTTTTCTTTTTTAAGTCTATACTTTGAGTTCCTTTTAAAATCCTTTGTTTGAATTTCTTTTAAGTCTCAGATTCTGTAGTTTCTTAAAGCAACAATGTATTTTATTATTTTGCGCCAAAAAAAAAAGATTAAATTAAATTTTAAAAAAAAAAATCAAAAGGAAAGGAAAGAAAAGAAAAGAAAAAGTATTGTTACTGTGACAGCCCATTGCATGTATTGGGCCTTTAAATTGTTCATCCATAGGTACACTTGTCCAAGTAAGATCCATTCACTTGAGGAGCCAAGCCTGTGACTATCTAGTGCAATATTATCTTACTCTCTTTTTGGTGGGTTCAATTTTGTCTCATTGAAAAATATTATCTTTATATTTTTTATGTGCATATCCCACCATACCCCACCGCCTACCCATTTTGTGCTCAAGTTAGCTATTTTATTATTTGTGCTTTCTTTCAGTACCCATTCTAAAATTCCACCAAATAAATAAATAAAACTAGTTTCTTTGAAATATCCGATTCTCATTATTAATTGTGGAGTTTAGTGAAATTTGACTTTTATATGGGCTATCTCTCAATATTGTGAACATTGTCACTACTTGACTGCAATTTATTCCTTTGATTCATTGATCTAGTCTCTACATGCACTCTTGCTTGACCTTAATTTTACATTGAGAATTGGTTACTTGAATTTTTGGGAATCTCAATTGCATTCATAAATATAGTGTTGCATGCATCTACGTAGTGGTCGCATCATGTCAAACCCTGAACCTCAATCCACTTCCAAGCCTAGGTCCTCCTTAGAGCAAACCATAGAAGACCTAGCAAAAAGTGTCCACAATTTACTGGATAGGGTAGAGCGAATTGAGGCATCTCAAAGAGAGCCCATTAACCATGAAGGAGATAACATGCTTAGGCAAAATAACCACGGTTACTTTAATAGGGCTTTAAACCTTGAACATGATCACTATAATCACAATGGCCCTAGGGATTATGATGATAGGATGTCCAAAAAAAAGATAGAAGCACCCATCTTTGATAGCTACCTCGACCCATGGGTTTTCACTGATTGGTTGCGTCAAATGGAGAAATTCTTTGACTATTACCATTTGACTAAGAATAAGAAAGTGAGGTATGCCAAGATGAAGTTAATTGGAATAGCCGACCTTTTTTGGGAGGACCTTGAGGAAACCCTTAGGCGACAACGTGAGCCCCCCATTACTAATTGGCTTGAGATAAAGGATGCACTCTTGAGGAATTATCTTCCTCCAACTTATAGGAGCTCTCTCCTTGAGGAATGGGATCGCCTAAAGCAAGGCACTACTCCTGTGGCTGAATATATAAAGAAATTCAAGGAATTCAAGAGGTGAATTTGAATAGTTGAGGAAGAGATTGTCACACTTAATAGGTTAAAGAAAGGTTTAAATGCTAACCTACTAGGCGAGATTATCACCCGAGGAGTCACTACCTTAGTAGAAGCATATGTCCTTACTAGGAATTGTGAGTTAGCATCCAAATCTATCTTTTGGCAACGTTCTGAGTTCCAGTGTGTTCCTACCAATCCTCAACCTTTTGGTAGCAAATCTAGACTTGCCTTACCCCCTAAGGTCAACTCCAATAGCACCCTAATAGAAAAAGAGGACAAGGGAAAAGGCGTGGTCAATGAACTTCAAGATTAGGCTTTTGCCTCCAATGCTTCAAATGTAATAGGGTTGGACACATCGCAGCGAGATGTCCCTCTAGGACCCTTGTCATTCAAGAGGATGATGAAAAGGTAGAAGATGTTGAGGAGCTGGTGTATGATCCAAATGTTGAAGAAACCCAAGATGTTGAGGCGGAATGAAAAGATGATCCTAGCTACCTTGCATGCATTAGAGCCATCTCTCTCTAGGTTGATGACTTCAAGGACTTTGGTGTCCCTAGAATGAATATGGGAAGGTGTGCTTTGGCAGAGTGGAGAGACACCGATGATTGGTGAAGGAGTGCCATCTTCCAAACTTACACTAAGTGTGGAGACAAAACTTGCAAGGTTATTATAGATAGTGGGAGTTGCATTAATGCGGTGTCCGCTAACGTTTTTTCCCGCCTAGGCTTGAAATTAACCCCACACCCTAACCCATATAAAGTTTCTTGGGTGGATACTTCCTCCATAGCCATAAAAGAAAGATATGTTGTCCCATTTCAATTCCTCACCTATATGGCTGAAATATGGTGTGACGTAATTCCCATGGATGTAGGGTATATTATCTTTGGTAGACCTTGGCTTTATGATTTGGATGTCACCCTTCATAGGCGATCAAATTCTTGCTCATTTATGTTTGAAGGTAGGAAGATTGTGCTCAATCCTTTGAAACCTAAGCCAATTGACATGAGCAAGAAGATAGAAGCACCGAAGGCGAAAGGCCTGAACATCATAAGCCCAAAGGCATTTGAAAGGGTAGCAGTTCAAGAATCTATTGTGTTTGTCTTAATTGCCAGGGAACTTCATGGAGAGACCCGTGAGGAGCAACCTAAAGAAATGAAGTCAGTGCTCCAGGAATTTAAGGAAGTTTTCCCTGAGGAACTCCCCAATCATTTACCACCCATGCGTGACATACAACACGCCATTGATTTTGTGCCTAGAGTGACCCTACCTAACTTGCCTCACTATAGGATGAGCCTTGTAGAGCATGTCGAGTTGCAAAGGCAAGTACAAGAACTACTTAGGAAGGGTTTTGTTCATGAAAGCATGAGTCCTTGTGCAGTCCCTACACTCTTAACTCCAAAGAAAGATGGAACTTGGAGGATGTGTGTTGATAGTCGTGCCATCAACAAGATCACTGTGAAATATCATTTTCCTTTCCTTCAGTTGGATGACATGTTGGATATGATGGCTGGAGCAATGATCTTCTCCAAGATAGACTTGAAAAGCGGCTATCATCAAATTAGGGTTCGTTACGGTGATGAGTGGAAAATTACCTTCAAGACGAAGGATGGTTTATATGAGTGGATGGTTATGCCTTTTGGTTTGTCTAATGCTCCTAGTACCTTTATGAGAGTGATGACACAAGTGCTCAAGCCTTTTATGGGGAAAGTTCTTGGTTGTGTACTTTGATAACATCCTCATCTATAGTAAGTCTAGGGAGCAACTCTTAGACCACCTAACTTAAGTTTGTACTACCCTTAGGAAGGAGAGTTTATATGGCAACCTCAAGAAGTGCTATTTCTTCACCGATAAAGTTGTCTTCCTAGGTTTCACAAGATCCTTTGAGGGAGTTTTTGCCAACCCCAAAAAGGTTCAAGCGATTGTGGATTGGCTCGAGCCCAAAAATATCCATGAAATTCGAAGCTTTCATGGGCTCGCTTCCTTTTATCGCCGATTCATCCAGGAGTTTAGTACCATTATGTCCCCCATCACCGATCGCATGAAACAAGGGAAGTTTGTTTGGACTAAAGCTGCTACTAAGGCTTTCAATGAGGTACCTGTCATGCATCTCCTTGATTTTACCAAGCCTTTTGAAGTGGAATGTGATGCCTTAGGTATTGGTATAGGGGGAGTACTTAGTCAAGAGCACCACCCAATTGCTTATTTTAGTGAGAAATTGAATGATACTAAGCAAAAGTACTCCACATATGACAAATAGTTTTATGCATTATTCGAGCTCTTTGGCATTGGCGCCATTACCTATTGTCTTGAGAATTTGTTATCTACTCTGATCATGAAGCTTTGCACCATCTCTATTCCCAAAAGAAGCTGAATTTTAGGCACGGTAGTTGGGTTAAATTTCTTCAATGCTACTACTTTGTGGTGAAACATAGGGCAAGAGTTGAGAATAAGGTCAGCGATGCACTAAGTCGAAGGGTGTCTTTGCTATTCGTCATGAGTGTTAAGGTCATTGGGTTTGAATGACTCAAGGATGACTATGAGTCACGCCCAGATTTTGGGGAGCTCTACACTAGCCTAAGTAATGCCCCACAGCCAATCCTGGATGATTATACCCTTCAAGATGGTTACTTGTTCAAAGCCAACAAGTTATGTATCCCTTGGTCTTCAGTGAGAGATTTCCTAGTTTGGGAGATACATGCGGGAGGCCTTACAGGTCATTTTGGTCGAGACAAAATAATTGAGGAAATGGAATGTCAATTCTATTGGCTTGGTCTTAAGAGGGGCGTTGCCAAGATAGTTGGTCAGTGTTGTACATGTCAACTAGCCAAACATCGCAAGCAAAACACCGACCTGTACACACCTCTACCTGTACTAGATCACCCGTGGCGGGATGTGAGTATGGACTTTGTGTTAGGTTTGCCCCGCACCTTTAGGAAGCATGATTCTGTTCTAGTTGTTGTTGATCGCTTCTCTAAGATGGCTCATTTCCTACCATGTTCTAAGACCTCTGATGCTTCTAAGATTGTAAAGCTCTACTTTGATGAGATTGTTAAACTTTATGGTCTTCCCAAAACCATAGTGTCTAATAGGGATGTTCGCTTTATGAGTTATTTTTGGAAGACCTTGTGGCATTTAGTAGGCACCAAGTTGAAATTTTTCACGGCATTTCATCCTCAAACTAATGGTCAAACCGAGGTGGTTAATTGTAGTCTAGGCAACCTCCTTCGGTGTCTAGTGGGTGAAGCCAATCAGAATTGGGATTCCATTCTTCCTATAGCCCAACTTGCATATAATACCTCTGTTAATAGGTCTATAAGCGCTAGTCCTTTTGAGGTTGTGCATGGATATACACCTAGGAAGCCCTTAGATCTTTTGCCCATGTCCCCACATGTTAGGATTTCTAAATCTGCTGAGGCATTTGAATGACATATTCATGATTTGCATAATGAAATTCGCAAAAAAATTCAGGTAAGTAATTATCAATATAAAATTCATGCTGACACTCATCGGCGTTATGCAGAGTTTCAGGTAGGGGATTATGTCATGATTCAGATTCGATCCGAACGGTTTCCCTCTGGGACCGTTAAGAAATTGTAGGCTTGTAATGTTGGTCCATTCAAGGTATTGAAACGAATGGGCCCAAATGCATATGCCATTGACCTTCCTCATGATTATGGTATTAGCTCCTCCTTTAATATTGAGGATCTAGTTGCTTATAAAAGCCCCACAACTATTCATGATACCCCTTTTAAGGAGCCTTTGCTTGATCCTATTAATGCCCCTATTCCTATGCCTCTACCCTTAAATCTGCCCTATGCACATAAAGAATCTATTGATGCTATTTTAGATGAGCAGATTGTTTCTACCAGGGATGGAGGAGTTCACCGTTTCCTAGTTCGGTGGTGAGGGCGACCAGATTTTGATTGCACATGGATTACTCAAGATGAGCTACAAGATCGGAGCTTGACTTGCTGGAGTATTATTAGAGCTTTTCAGATTTCCACTCGACGGGGTCGAGTTCTTCTCACCCGGGGGGAGTTGGTGCGGACACAAGGTACAAGCCCCTAATTATAAGCATGTATGGGAGGAAGAGCAAAAAGAAGACAGCCAACCCGTGGCCTTATGGATGGAGCCTATTAGTTATTGGGCTTGAGATTAAGCAAGCCCAAGCATTTAATAATTAGGGTTTCTTTACGCATTTTATTGTTAGCTATTTAAGCACTCTTTCCGATTATTGTAAGACAGCTTTTGAGAATTATTAAAAACGTGTGTTTTCTTTTCACTAGTGTAGACTCCAATTTTGCTTGGTGCTGACTCCAAGCGGCCCTTAGGTGTTGACTCCTAGGGTTTATCCTTTTGTTCTATTGTTGTTTAATTGCTCCATTGAAATAGTGTGGTTGTCCTACGTCACTAGAATGGTGTAATAATACCCACATATATGTTTATTGCTTAAAGATTCTATGTGACATTATTGATTAGATGACAAAATATTCACATAGATGGTATCTGTTACCTTAATTTGTCAAGCAGGGAAGAGTGACAGTTGGACTTGGAGGTGTGTTACTATTTTTAGTCCAAGGCTATTTGTCATACTACTTATTGTATAGTTATAATGTTAAGTCTTTCAAAACAAGAGGAACTTTTAGCAATTAGAGCAATGTCCATTAGTCCTCTCATGTTCAAATTATGGGTTTTCTATTAAAAGTCAACAAAAATTGTGTGATTGACTCTTCTCCACACTAAACAAACCCCCCCCCCCCGAATCCATTTCTTTTGTTGTTCTCTATTCATGTTTTCTACAAAGCTTGTCCATTAACAAAAATCTTCAAGTTTTTGTTTATGTAATATTTTTCATTCTGACACCAACATGGTAAGTTTCCAATAAAACAAAAGAGAGTAGTGGCCCTTGAGTTAATTGAAATCTTGAAAATAGACCTTTTATTTAAGCTCTCAAATTTTAGCATGGCTTGAACCTACATTTAAAGCTTCTTAATCCAAAGTCAAGATATGTAAGGCTATAAGTTGAGGGTTTATTCTCTTAGCTTGACCAGGGTTAAACTTTATCCCTATTCAACTAGACCGATCGGCAGCTTTAGTCAACACCACTCCCCCCCACCCTTACAAATAAAAGAGAAAGTGTGGCAATGAAAATATAAAAGTCCAGAGAATTTTTGAAATAGACATAAACTCACTTGTTCTTCATCCTGCAAATGTCTACACACAGTCCTCCAATAAAGCGCAACCTCTGCTTCCATTAATTGGATGCTTGGGGTGCAATGCACTGTGTCCCCTAAATTCAGTATGACAAACCATAAGGATTCTATAAATTACATATTAGCCATGAAACAGGTGAACTTTTAAGGTTATGTAAATCAGTTTGTTTGGATAGCAATAGGACACCAACACAGTATTTCAAGAAAAGTATTCGGTTATTGGGTAAAAAACAATATACTTCTAATGTCAAAAGTCCAATTGAGATCAACTAGGACAGAAATAAAGCATATTTATATAAGCTAATATGTTCTGTAAATCACATCCAACTACAAACTCTAATGACACTACCCTATCTCTAAACCATACATATTTTAGTTAAATGCATATCACCAATGCATCTTATGTTCTATCTTTCTAACGCTTAAAAGTCATAACCAACAATGATATTTTTTTCATCAACAACTCCTCAGGCCTCAGATTATAAATTTAGGTATATACCAAACAAATCCTCAACATTGTTGTAGCAGGAGAGTGTTTAAGAAATATATGATATCTAATGTCATGCTACAATCCACAACTCCCCCATCCACCCACTCAGCACAATAAATTAACCAATTTTATAAAGTTGTGTGCTTGAATAGCTAAGTAGAAATACCATAAAGCTCACCCAACCTTCTGTTCTGTCAACTGTAGATGATATGTATTGCTGAATACTTTCCCCATCACGTAGATTCACTAAACCAGTTGTTAACAAAGCCTCCATCACAGACTCCCCAACCAATTCATAGGTTTCAACATCGAGATACTTGAGAAGTTGTACAGGGTCTGCATTGCAGTACTTAATAAGCCACTCATCTTTCATTAACTTTAGACACTCCTTTGAGACCGCTAGAGAACAGTCAGCAAGTTCTCTCTGAAGAATTGTTGTTCTGAGCTTAATGTTACAAAATAAAGCAGACCAAATTGAAGAATAATATATGTTTAGTATGAAGCCAACTACAAAATCTAAGCCAGATGTTCAACCATGTCTGCACCCCTCAAAACACATAGTCAATACTAGCTAGACTATCCAATACTTTAATTGAACATAAAACTGAAGGCAGAGCAGTTCTTGTTATACAGTATTAACCTTAAACTTTGAAGAGGAAATTTATTAGCAAGAGCAGAGTGTGCTGCTTTGCGCACTGACTCACTCACATCTGTGGTGCAATCAATAATTACTTGTGATGTTGCATTTGAAGGAGGCAATGATAGAACTATTGTCTTACGAACATTCTGCAGACATGCCATAGCCTTGTAGATATTAAAACAAAAACAAATAATATCTCATATAAATTCCGACCACTTCACATGTTTCTAGTAGGTAGTCTTTTTGTATGATTATGTTGTAATACTTGATTGGTAAAACAATCAATAAGAAATCTATAACTGATTTCCATATAGGTTTTATATGTTTGCATGAGGTGTGTGGCATAAGTGATTATGCATAAGTTTAAGGATGCTTACAACGGTTCTTTCATCCATTCTTTGCCATACAATAGAAAATCGCTTCCTACAGTAATTTTTTTTATTAGTATATAATACATGTAACTTTGTCATTAATCAAATACTTATTTAGAGTTTTAACTTACCTGGGATTTTGATCGCTCAAGAAATTTTATAGTTCCGCGTACTGTCCTCTTATTTTTTACCAAAAGCCTCATTTGGTTTCCACCTTGCTCTTAACTTCCCATCTAATCAACTTGATTAGTCTCAAGCCTGCCCTGTGTATTACACTATTACAACATTTATGCTCTACCAGATGTGATAAACAGCAGCCCACAAAGCAATTGCAAACCATAGCCTTTAAGCTTTTACGTTTGAACTCAGATTCTCCCTAAGCCATAATATCATCCCAACTGAACTTAGGGATTAATACTATTCCAGTTCATTAGTTGCCAAAATATTCTATAAGAGAAAGAAAACTGGGAAAATATTATTCCAACTGAAGATGGTTGTTTTTCAATGAATTTGATCCGTGTCTTTTTGAATTTGCCTAATATGTTATGCTAGCCTAATATAGTTAAGTGTCATTTTGTTAATGTTTGCCTACGATCAATGGTTTATTAACATGATTGCAAGCGTGTTAGATATGCAGTGACTGTTAGATGTGGATCCTGGACTCACAGTTGGTATATAGTCGGCAGCCGGCTCATCGATCCACAGTGCTATGGGGGACGCCCACAGCCGGTCAGGTGCGTAGTTGTACTGAACTTCAAACATGTCAAAATCGTATCTTTTTCTTTCTGTAGGGTTCTTTGATTATTTGTAAATAGATGTTGGAAATGGTATCATTGCTCTTTTGGTTTAGGCAGAATTTTATTTAATCCAAATTAAAATTTTGCAAAGATTTAATTGAGCATGAAGTGTCCATAGACATTTTATGGGACAATATCCCAATTTGGATTGATTGATTGATCCCAAAAATCATTGTTTAAGTTTAATCCTCTTAAACTTAAACAATGATTTTTTGTACTAGGTAAAAAAAAAAATATATAATGAGCACCTTTATACGAGGCTTGATGCTAGTAAAATTATTGTTCTTAATATTCAAAATGTTTTGGTTCTTTCATGGTTTATCAAACATACTTGAAGAAATGAATGATGCAAGTTCATTATTTGGTTGATTAATTACGATGCAAGTTCATTATTGAAAAATACCTAGTTCTCTCAACTAGCACTCAAGGCTACATATTTGGTTAACTTCAAACTTATTGATTACAACAGAAGGGTAAATGCCTATTTATATAGGCTGTATCAAATTGCGGGCATAAAATCAACTCGAAATGATCGTATCTGCTATTGAGCTAGAGTGAATAACCGATTAACATCGTAACTAACATATTGCAAAATGTTCGTAACTAACCCGTTAGCCTACTGTTTCTTGCATATTATTATTATGTAGCATTCTTATAGTTATTTCATGTGCACTATCCTAGCACAACGCTCTTTCGTGTGCGGGTAGTGCGAGGAGTGCTAAAGTGTAAATGTTGATCTTGTCAATTACCCCAGGGTGGGCTAGACCCATGGATTGCCCGTTACATAACCAAGGTGGGTTTCGAAGGGTTATTCAAGGTTCCGGACATGGAAGTTGATCACGCGTTGATCATAACACTGGTCGAGTGTTAGCGTCCGGAGACGCACATGTTCCACTTCTTGCATGAAGAGATGGGTATCACCTTACAAGATATTGAGGTGATGCTAAGGGTTCCTGTTGATGGGTTGCCTGTGATTGGGAGTGTGAGGATGGATTGGTTTGGGTTGTGTCGTGATTTCTTGGGTCGTCGACCTCTAGACCCGTGCACGCATCCCCATGAAAACAAGTCTATCCTTGTTGGGGCGAGGATAAGAGTCACCTGGCTTGAGGCATAGTTGCGGATGCTATTGACGATGTAGTGCGGCAACATACCCGCTATCACATACTCGTGTGGTTGGGTTCCATTATGTTTATGGACAAGTCGGCAGATTGGGTGTCGATGATGCCTCTCTACGTTCTGAACCCAATCAATGTCGCGAAGAGGTACAGTTGAGGTAGTGGAGCATTAGCCTGGTTATACAAGCACCTATGCAAGGCATCAAAGATGAAGGTGATGTAGATTGGAGGAGCACTGATGTTGGTGCAGCTGTGGGCGTATTCGAGGTTCCACTAATATGCCCTGTTTTGAGGCTGCCATAATCGCCGGTGGAGGCAAGTCCCCTTGTCAATCGGTATGTTATTTGATTAGTTTGATACAACTATCATGTCATTTGTCATTCACCGTGCATGTGTCATTATGACACCATGTGAAAACTTAAATATATGTTTTAGAACTAGAATCTAAATCTCATGGTTGAGTATGGTGGATGACCATTGCGTGCTATATGTTTTTAGAACCAGTATCTAAATCTAATGTGTTTCCTAAATGTGTTCAACTGAATTTGGGGAAGAAGCTAATTAGTTATGTTCTAGACCCACCTAAAAGCTAATTAATGGCTTCATTTTTTATAGGCATTTTACTCTTATGGTAGCATTGTTGTTTTATATTAACTAGGAAGTGAAAAAATATAGGATGAGCAAAAAAAAAAAAAAAAAAAAAAGGAATTGAATCAACACCCAAATAGATTCAGTCTTGAACGAATCTATTTGGGTTTGAGTTGAGTCTGTTTGCAAGATGTTGCATTTGTAGTAGTTCTTCATTTCCTGAAAGGTTGACAATTTTTATCTGCCTAATATTGCTTTCAATTGCAATGCCACCCACAGAATTGTAATTTTCATACATGTTTGTTTTGCCATAAAATGATGCATGCTTATCATGAAAGGTGGTCTGTTATAAGTATAGAAAATTTATGGTTAAAATGCACTTTACACCCTCTAAGTTTTGGTCCCTCAACTTTCAATACTTGCAATTAACACCATTGAATATTATAATGATATTAATGAGCCCCTTCTGTTATGGTCGGTCATCACATTTTCATCATTAAACCCGCCCAAAAACAACGTCACTTTTTTTCCTATGTTTTCCTATTTTTTTGTTCAAAACGACATTGTTTTTTGGGTGTGTTCACATCAAAGATTCTAATGAATGCTAATAGAAGGGATACATTGACATTGTAGTAATACTCGATGGTGTAAATGACTAGTTTTCATATCTAACAGACCGATTTAGAGGTGACCCTAAAGGTAAATAGTGTTGTAGCAAAAGAAAAAAATCATCTACTGATCTCCGGCTATACCTAGAGGTGCAGATCATTTCCTGAGTGATAAAATATGTATTAATATGGATTATTGAGTGGAGGATCTAAATCTTGGTAGTATATGATAAATTGTCTACTTACACTCAGTTTTGTCTCCTTTAAGCTACAACATTCAGAAGTGAGAAAAACAAATGATTATAATATATATAATAAAATAAAAATTCTTACCATCTTGGTTAATGAGAAATGAGAACCTACAGAGACCAGCTAAAAAAAGGCAAGAAAGTAACACTGTACTTGTATCTAGCACCCAAGGAATAAAACATTCTTGTCAACCTCATAAATATTACAACATGATTTAAAAAAATAAAAAAGAATAACAACTGATCATTACCAATATCATACAACCGTCGTGCAATTTAGATGTCAAAAGTTTGTCTATTTCAGGGCAAATGACTAACCATACAACAAAAATTAGGAGAGAATTGACAAGAATGACCTAGAAATTATATTTTTACAACACTTCATCAATTGTAACTAAAGATCCATTCAAATTTGAAGCCTTGCAAAGGATTTAGGTATTTCCTTACTTATTTCTAATAAGTATTTTGCACCAAAAAAGTAAAAGCTAATTAATGGCTTCATTTTTGCTAAGCATTTTACTCTTATGGCAACATTGTTGTTTAATATTAACTAGTGAGCATTGTCCAAAACTGTATGTTTACTAGATGGAAGGAGCCAAAGAGCACGACAGAGCACGCAACACATGTGCTAGCTGCGTATCGTGCGTCACTGTCTACGATACGGACACACCCGGTATTCTACTGCTTCATGTCATGAGGATATAATTCTCCCTAGTTTTGCTTTTCACTTGGTAGGGTTGTCAACCATTGCATGTGTATAGTTAATAATGTAACTTTGGTCTATTAGACCATATATATACAAGGAATTAGTTACGAACAATTCATAGATGTGGGCAATCAATATAAAGTACCTTGATTAGTAATAATAATCTTGTCGTTTGTGGTTTTGATTCCACACATATTTAGTCATGAATCCTTAAAATCTCTCCCTCGGTGAAAGCTAGTGTAACAAGTAGTATCCGGGTGCATCTTACCATGTCAAATCCAATAAGAGGGGGAAATAGGTCAACAATGTCTTAGGATTTTTAGTGAAGTGGTTCTTCAATGGTCTTCTACATATTTGCTCGTAAAAAGGATTGACACAATTAAGTACATATTTGATTTGTCTTTTTGTTGACCATTTATTTAGGTTGTCCGGGAGCCATATAGGGATGTCCTAGACTTGCTACCCCCATATTGCACTACCGGCCGACATATATAGGGGGCCGTTGTGTCGTTGATATATTTTTGGATAGTAGAGGAGCATCATCCTGAACGTGTCTTTCATTAGTTTGGGATGAAGTAAGTGCCACCGGATCTTGTGGATACGTAGGTTGATCTCCACAGAATATCCTTCCAAGGTAAACTAGAGAGGAATTGTGAGCAAGAACATACTGTCTATATTCAGCGATGGGCCCATAGAGGGAAACTTCTTGCTGACACATTGACATTGGATGGGGACACGACGTACCTTGTTGCTTACATGGAGAGGTATCGACGCATGACCAGGCGGTACATTACGTAAGAGTCAGCGTATCGGGAAATCCTGGTAAGGCAACAATTTGATGCTTCTTTTATGGATTGACAATATATGTGTGTTGCTGCATGCATTCTATTCCACTCCTTAATTTCATATATATATATTGAAAGCTTGAAATGTGTGAAAACACTAGAGCTCGTTTAGACCCCCAATTCAAATTACGGCTTGGTTGTTTTTACACTAACTTAATACTAAGTGCAAAATAGTGTAAATGCAAGCAAACATGCAAGAGAGCTACTCTAATCTATATTTAAAGCAACACAACAGTAAAATAAAATGAACAAGAGTAGGGAAGAGAGATGCAAACACAGATTACACCAAGACATGTTATCGAAGAGGAAACTCAAGAACTCGGTGAAAAACCTCTCCGCCGCCCTCTAAGCAGAAATCGATCCACTAGACAATCAGTTGGGATACATGGGTAAGCAAGAGACCCTCCAAGCCTAATCTACCCTCTGTACCTAAACCCTCCAAGCTCCTACTCCAACAAAGCTTCTCGAATCGTGTCTTGTCCGGCTTTCCGGATCCCGCAACAAGCTCGATGTTGCATCCGCCATCTTTGGCTTCTTCCAATGTTTCCCAAAGAGATAAAAACCTCACTAGACACTCTCAAAAGGTGTGGTAAGTGTTTGGGCTATTGACCTCTCAATGGTATGGAAATGGAGAGGTAGGAGATGAGGAAAATCCACAAACAAAGGTGTAGAGAATTGTTGGATTAACAATTTCTAACTCTCAAGTGTTTTAGTTAGGGTTTTCTCTCAAAAGCTCTCTCAAGCATTTGTGGGTAATATGGGTATAAGTAGTGTAGGCACAAAAAGTGTGTATCGAAATGGACAGTGGCGAGAGCAGAATGTCTCGCGAGTGTCTCACGGGAAGGCCTTACCCGCGAGATATTCGCGAGACACAACTGCCTTCATCCGGCCTGATTCTTCGCATTCCAGCATATGCAGGGCTCATGAGTTACTTCACGGGATGCTAAGTCACGAGCTACCCGCGAAAACACTTCATTCTTCAATAGCTTGAGTCTTCACACTCTCTCTCACTATCACACAACCCTTACAATAAATTCCGACAACAAATACAGGGTACAAAAGATTGAATAAAATTACAATCAAATTTGGCACGGAATAAAAGCCAACACAATACAAATTTGTAAATCACAACTTTACATATATACTCATTGATAGCTTACCATTATTTTACTCATTGATATATGTGTGTTGCTGCATGCAATCATTTCCAACTTCACCCTCCAAACTTGCCCAACATTGGATATGAAAACCAAGAATTCTTGACACCATTAAGAAAAGCTTGTGACTAGTTTCACTTTGCTAGAGAAATACAATTGAAAATGAATGAGATTTACCAAATTGGCAGCTAACATCACATTAACTGACAACCCATGGAATATTTCCAGGAACTACTTTTTTGATAACCAAGTATTGTAGAATATGCCAAATCCTGTGGACCCATCATAGCTAATAATCCACATAGATCTAATCACTTGGTTAGTAGGTCACATGCCAAAATCTTTGAGGCATTGTGGTAAGGGCATAGCATAACCACCTCCATTGAGTCTTACATAGTCCACAAAGCAGACCTTATGCCTTGTCAAGTACTCTTTGCTCATATCACATTCTGGGAATGGTCACACATTTCCTCCAGGTTTTATTCTCCTTGATCACCCCCATAAAACATGAAATGAATTGGTTAAATGGGAATGTGTGGCAATTGAATCTTATCTTACTCCACATGTATAATTTATTGTAGTTATGACTCTGAAGAAGAGAAGCAATGAACTTCAGCTTGTGAATTCAAATCACACTGTGTTGACAGGAATTAATTCATATTAGACCCTTGTTCTGAATCACATCACATTCAGTTCACCACACAAAAAAGAGTTGGTAGGCACCAAGAAGACCCAGTTGCTAGATCAAACCATTCAATCAGCCAACCTACTATTAAGATAATTCTAGATCAAACTATATTGCTCACAAAATTCACCCAAAAAATATCTAGCTTTCTATTTTTGCTCAATTGAAACTAGAAAGTTACTAAACAAAATGCACAAAAAAATTAAATTTAGAAAAAAAAAAAAAAAAAAAAAAAAAGACATACAGGAAAAGAGGGGAAATGCAAACCTGATATGTTTTCTTCAATGGCTCCTCAATTGCCATTATTCAAAATAATAATAATAATAATAATAATGCAAAAGAATAGCATTAAAAGAAGAAGAAGTGATCTTTAAATGAAAAAAGAGAAAGTAAGAGCAGGAAGTTGTGAATCATAAGCACGTGAGATTTATAAGGTTGCATCCATTCATGACCATTTCCTATCTCGGAAGCAAGATACAAGTAGTAGCTATAAAGACAAAGATAGGAATAATTTTTCTTTGGTTGATAGATATTCCTTCTAAAGATGTTGAAACCTAAAGTCATTGGGCGTGCAGAGTAATTAAAAATCAAAATCCAGATTTTTCATTTCTTGTAAAAATGATTGACTCATTCCCATTGTTGTTATGTCTTGCTGTGGTATTGTTAATTTGTTATATGTTGCAATTATCATAACGTGACTCCTTTACTTCACAGGTTGAGTCCAATGTTACATCACTACTGTAATGCGAACCAAATTCCGAAATGTACAACCACCTGAAACATACGCTGGATATTGTCAGAGAGTTGAGTTGAGTTAAGTGGCATTGGAGAACGCGCGAGTGGAGAGTGAGGCAAGCACACAGGCCACAGGTTGTGGCAAGCGAGGTGGTGGGTCTCGAGGGTGTGGATGCGATTGAGGTCGTGGAGGTGGTCATGGGCGTACGACCGTGCTCATATGCAGTTGTGAGGATGAGGATGAGTCGGGTAACTTCCAATTCTTACTGACTTCCAATTCTAATACTTTCAGTTGTAATTTATTTAAAGGACGTATTACAAGAGTGAAGTATATTTTCATCATAGCCACACATGATATCCCATTCTGCTGATTTCACAAATATGATGGTTCAAACACCACTCTATTACCAAAACTCGAACAATTCTCACTTATCCTGGATCAAATTGACTCAATTCCTCGTTGTCATATTAATAAATACAATTGTTTTTGTACAAATGATGAGGAGTTGGAGGGCGATTGGGACATGTACGTGGATGGCATCGAGTCATTTCAATGCATGTTTGACGTTCTTTCGGGCCATCCCACCCTGTTGGCCATGATGATAGTGTAGAACACACATCCCATGCTCAAGCCGGCCCTCGATCCCCACTACCCACCCGGCTGTCTCCCCTATTGTTTAGCAGCTTTGCCCATGATGGTGGTTGTATATTTGTACCCACACCGGGCCGATCGACCCTACTTGTAGTTCAAGCTAAGCCCACCCAAGAACCTTCACTTCCTAGCCCCGACGAATCGGCTGCATAGATTGAACAGATATAGAGTGAAAATATTGAGCTAGTACATGGGTTAGGAAGATCACTCCACACTAACGTACATCCCCCTGGTTGTGGGACTGGTGATGGTAAATACCATGCATTCCCTGCGAACTTCTTCCAAAATTTTTTAATTAAACAATAAGATGACAAGCATGCATGCATGCATTTATGTGAAAGGGAAAATGACCCAATGTACATGTATATATAGCGTAGTTGTTGAGATTCTCCTCATTTAGACTTCCATCCCACCAAATGTTGCATTAATGTCAAGCTAACAGTTCATTTAGATATGCCAATGGACTAAATGCATATAATATTATCAATAACTATGAATTAATTGTGAATGACTACGGTTGTGTATATGGTTATTTTTTCACAAACCTAAGTCTATAAAAATTACTTTTATTCCAAATAATAATAATAATAACAATAATGTGAATACTAATAATAATAATAATAATAATACACATACACATACACATACACATACACATACACAGTACAAAACATGGGCTATCCCTCTCTTTAAACTCTACTTTGTCGTAATTAGGGAATGTGTGCATTCAAGTAACATGCTGTATACAATTTCAGGTAAGACGAGACAGGCCAAGGCAGCTGTGAGGAAACGAAAAAAGATCGTTGACTTGTTGATGATGTGGAGCATATGGTGTGAATTCCTTCCATATGGGGGTATAGTTCCTAATATAGGTTGACTTTTTAATATAGGTTGTTTGAAACTTTATATTTACAGCTTTTTCTGCATGATATCTTTATTGCTTTATTGAATGCCGTTTTGTAGATCTTATACTGATTATGGTTATAGGTGAACTATTTCAAGTGATTGTCAGTTTTCCAAGAAAGGAGTTTTGTTGTGAATTTTGAGTTTTTCAAGGCTTTGGCATTACAGTTCTACTAGCTCCTCCTCACCCCCCCTTAATTCTATGTGTTATACTGTCATTTTCTTATGTTGACATTTCGTGCCTCTAGTACATCTTATTGTGAAACAATGTTGTTATTGCACCTCACATATTTGCACCATGATAGCAAATCAGCAAGCTCTATCATTTTGGAACAAGATTCTTACTGTGTAACATCTGAAGGGGACATATTTGGAACAAGATGGTTAGAAGTTGTCTAACATAGTTTGGCATGTTTTATGAAGAAAATGATTGTTATGGTTCAACCTGAAACAAAAGCAAGACCACATCGAATGTGGGCTGACTAGGGAGAAATAATATGATGGTCTTATGACTAAATGAAATAAAAGAATGTTCATGGCATTGGTTATTTGTTGGTTGTGCAGTCTATGATTCCATGGAATAAGAGCGTTGTTAGAGTAGTTAATTGTTAGGTGCAATATCACAGTAATTTTGATGGGGAAATGAGCATTTATTTCAATTTAGGACATTCTTTCTCTTCTTGGTGGCATGATCAGTGATTTTGATAATGTTGGTGTCCCTTCACTATGGTAGTTTAAACATGAACTAGTTTCTCTCTTTGTTCTTCTGCATTTAAATAGAGGTAAGAGTCTGGTTTTGCGGGGAAAACCAGAAGAAGAGAGAATTAGACAAAAAAAGAAAAAGATTATCATAAGAAAATCTAACGCATGTTTTGTATGAAAATACTTTAGATTGGTTTTATGAGTGACGATGATGTTGGCAGTTTGCATTTTCATTTTGAAAGCTTAGGACTACAATAATGAGCTATATGGTTTGTCTTCCTTTTTTATTCAGTTGGATGATACTATAGGAAAGTCAAATGAGTATTTTACTATATTTAAGACATCTATTTTACCATATTTAGGAAAGGAAAAAAATAAGGAAATATTTCCTTTCCACAACAAAGTGTAATTGACTATGTGGGAGATTTACTTATTAGAATTAGTTATATATATATATATATATATTGACTAAACACCTCACTACTTGAAATACTAAGATAAACATGTGAATTAGTTCCTTGTGATTTTTGCTACAACTTGAACCTCTATTTTTCCTTGTGGTAAACACCTCTATTTTTTTTTCATACATATATTTATATTTGGTGGCATATTTGCAGGTTTTCAGTAGTTCTGATGATGATTTACAATCCTTGAAGAGCACCATATTGGAAACTTTTTGAATTATATTTTTGTAAAGCATGTCTTACTTGCCAAGCTACTCAATAATTTTGGACAATTTTTTGCACAACTAATGGACAATATGTTGCATATACAAATGACAGCTAGTGGACAACAACATATTGGACAATTTGTTAGAAATAATATCTAACAATTTTTGTAACTAATGAAGCTACTCCAACATATTAGGTTCTATATTTGTGATGAACCAGAGAATTATGGTCGTCATTACACAAAGATCGTCATTCACCCAGAGAAGACGCTATGCATTTATTATGCACATTAATGATGATGCGTAATGACATGAGCAATTGTCACAGAATGAGTTGTGATCTCCGGACAAAGATTCTGTAACGCACTAGCCGTTGAGCATTAATGCAGCACATCATTGCACATTAATGAGGCACATAACTATAAAAGAGAAGACAAATGAAGTTAAAGATACATATAAATACTCTACGAAATTACTCTCAACTCATTTTCTCTCTAGAATCTTTCTCCCTTACTGACTTAAGCATCGGAGGCGGTTTGGCTAACGCCACACCAGCGTGTTACTCTTCCCCTCGCCCATTTTGTAGGATTCTCGCCTACGGAGACAACCCCATTCACAAGATCATCCATCTACTATGACGAGGAGCTCAACTGCTGATTTTTTGCAACATCAGCTTGGCGCCGTCTGTGAGAATCACTAATCATTCAAGCCATCTTTCCTAGTGACAAAAGAGTTCCTCAAAGTAAGAGATGGAAGCAGAAATCGGACCTCGGCCAAATGCAGTGCAACAACAACAAATTCTAGCCTTCTTGGCTAATGTGGAAGAGCCGACTCACCGGAATGAAGAGCTACGAAAGATGATGGAGTCTCAAAATGCAGAACGTCGGTGAATAGGTGAAAACCAACATGAAGAAGAATCGAATTCTTAAGCCAATAGGCAAGACAGAACTTTAGGAGAAGATTCCACTTGAATGGAGAATGAGCTCCGCAACATGAGGAAAGAGGTGGACGAACTAAAAAGTGCTATGAAGGACAAAGGTGGAGAGAATCTGGATGGGATGATTCGAAGGACAGACTCACCTTTCACCACTAAAGTATCGAACCGTCTCCTCCCGCTAAAATTTCGTCTCCCACGCTTGGAGTCATATGACGGTTCCAAAGATCCCTTGGATCACATTGAATCATTCAAGACGCTGATGCTACTACGGATGACCCCGGATGAAGTGATGTGTAGGGTATTCCCAATAACGCTGAAGGGAGCAAAAAAAGTATGGTTTAGCAAGATACCCCTAGGAACCATCACGGACTTTGAACAACTCAGCAAGGGTTTTGTTTGTCATTTCATTGGGGGGCAAAGGCACAAAAAGCCAACTAGCCATCTTCTCAACATTCAAAGCAAGTCAAGGAGAATCACTAAGGCGATCGTCACTCGGTTCAATAAGGGGCTACCGCAGGTAGACGAAGCTAAAGATCAAGTCATCCTAACAACCTTCCAAGCAAGATTGCTACAAGGAGATTTCTTCTTCTCAATCAATAAAAGTCCACCAAAACCAGTAGAAGAGTTGCTCCGTAAAGCTCAGAAGTACATGAATGTAGAGGATGCAATACTTGCAAAGGAGATGAAAGTGAAAAGGAAGAGAGACGAAGGAACAAACAACAATCGGGATAAGAAGAAGGAGACACGAAGTGGTGGACAGACCACACGGAAAAAGAAGGAGCTTCTAGATAGGAAACCCATGTTTACCAACTTCACTCCTTTAATAATGCCAATTAAACAGGTCCTTATGTAGATAGAGATGATCCTTCCCCGCAATGGTCAAGCCAATTAGCACTCCAGTAGAAAGAAGAGATAAGAGCAAGTACTATAAATTCCACCAAGACCACGGGCATCGTATTGATTAGTGTAGGCACTTGAAAGACCAGGTTGAAACTCTAATCTAGCAAGGGAAGTTGCAGAAATTGGAAAAGACGAAGCCATATAGGTACCACTAGAAGGACGACTAAGACAGAACTTCGGAGATGGGTGACACTAAACCCCCTGCAGGAGAAATAAAGACAATCTTGGGAGGAATAACAGCATGTGGAACGTTGAAATCCCCGAAAAAGGCAAAAGGAAAGGAGATAAACAAATCCATTCACAACTCCCTCTAATGAAGATGCCAAGGAATGACGAACCCGATATTGTCTTCTCAGAAAGAAACAATCGTGGCATCAGGCAACCCCATAACGATCCGCTAGTAATCATGCTCAGAATAGAAGAATTTAACATCCATCGAGTGCTTATTGACAACGAAAGTTCAGCCGATATCGTTTACTTGCCTGCATTTCAGCAGATGAAGTTGGATAAGAAAAGGATCAAGCCTTTCACCTCACCTCTGGTAAGCTTCACAGGGGATAGAATCTTCCCTAGAGACATCGTCACTCTAACTGTGATCACAGGAACTTACCCCGCACAAGTCACCAAGTAAATTGATTTCCTTATAGTTGATTGCCCTTCAACATACAACATCATCCTAGGAAGACCTGCACTTAACAAACTACAAGTAAAGATGTCAACATATCACTTGAAGGTGAAGTTTCCAACAGCCTATGGAGTAGTAGAAATTAGAGGAGACCAAGTTTTGGCAAAAGAGTGCTATCAAGCTGCCCTAGCATCAAGAAAGAACCACACATGGGTGATCAATGAACTGTAACCCATTCTCGAACCGTAAAAAACGCCACAAGAAGTTGAGATCGTCCTAGGAGACTCGACAAAGATATTGAAGATCGAACAAAGACTCCAAGTCCCCGAGAAAGAGAAAATGATCTCATTCTTAAGGGCAAACCAAGATGTTTTCGCTTGGAAACACGAGAATATGCTCGGGATTGATAGGAAGATCATACAACATTATCTCAATGTCAACCCAAAGTGTAAACCTATGCAAAGAAAAACGGGAATATTTGCACCAGAATGCAACAAAGTCATGAATGAAGAAGTAGAGAAGCTACTAGGGGCTGATTTCATCAGGGAGGTATTCTATCCAGATTGGCTAGCAAACGTGGTTATGGTAAAGAAGAGCAACGGCAAGTGGAGAATGTGCATCGATTTCACAAACCTGAATAAGGTCAGCCCAAAAGACAGCCTCCCTTTGCCAAGGATTGACCAAAATGGTAGACTCAATTCTTGGACATAAGCTATTGAGTTTCATGGATGCATTCTCTAGATACAACTAGATTCTTATGGACGAAGACGATCAAGAAAAACCTCATTCATCACTAGCCAAGGGTTATACTACTACAAGGTTATGCCTTCGAACTCAAGAACACAGGAGCCACCTACCAAAGATTGGTGAACCATATGTTCTCTCACTAAATTGGAAGGAATGTGGAGGTATATGTGGATGATATACTGGTGAAAAGCAAGGACGAAGCCAACCACTTGGACGATCTCAAAGAAACCTTCAACACACTACATAAGTACAATATGAAATTAAACCTTGCAAAATGTGTTTTTGTTGTTGCTTCAAGAAAATTCTTGGGATTCATGGTGTCCCAATGAGGAATAAAGGCAAATCCAGATAAAGTAAAAGCAATAATCAAGGTCATATCACCAAAGACAATGAAAGAGGTGTAGAGCCTGACAGGAAAGGTTGTAGCCCTAAACAGGTTCATCTCTAGGGCAACAGACAAGTGCATGCCATTTTTCAAAGTATTGAAGAAGGCCTTCCAAAGGACTGATGAATGCAAAGAAGCTCTTGCCAAATTGAAAGGGTACTTGACAAAGCCACCACTGTTGAGTCCCTCAATTAGGGAGAGAATCAGTATCTCTACTTAGCAAGATATCTCTACTGCAGCAGTTTCGGCACCGATCAGAGAAGAAGAGAATGTTCGAAGCCGCTTTATTATACTAGTCGTGCATTCCAAGGAGTAGAAGCAAGTTACCCAAGGATGAAAAAGATAGCTTTCACATTATTGATTGCCTCCAGAAAGCTCCGTTCTTATTTTCAAGCACACCCCATCGTCGTCATGACGGATCAACCCATAAGAAAAACGATGAACAAGATAGATGCAGTAAGGCGACTCATTCAATGGGCAATTGAATTGGGCCAATTTGACATTGAATATCGGCCTCGAGCAGTAATCAAAGCCCAAGTACTGGTGGACTTTATTGCAGAATTCACTTATCCCTGTAAGGAAGAAGAATCCCCCATGGAAATATGGATAGTCCAAACAGATGGGTCAGCCATGAAGAGAGTGGGAGGAGCAAGAGTAGTTCTTATACCTCTAAAAGGAGAAACGTTGAAATATGCAGGCAGATTACGCTTCCCAACAACCAACAACAAGGCAAAGTAGTAGGCATTGTCTAACAGGGCTAAGCCTATCAAAAGCTCTAGGGGCAAAGAGTCTCATCGTTCAAGTTGATTCTTAGCTAATAACAGGACAAATAAAGGGAGATTATGAAGCCAAAGAAGAAATGATGTAGAAGTACTTAAATATCGTCCAACAACTCTCACAGCATTTTGAAAGTTTAAACTTTATGCAAATCCCATGATCCAAAAATGCAGAAGCTGATTTTCTAGCAAGATTGGCCTCATCAGATGATTATGATGCGACTTATGTGTAGAAATAAGGGGGCTGCCAAGCACAGAAGGTGAACAAGTCCTAACGATAAAAGAACAAGACGAATGGATGGT
The DNA here is from genome assembly GCA_028216015.1 of Quercus dentata. Taxonomy (NCBI): domain Eukaryota; kingdom Viridiplantae; phylum Streptophyta; class Magnoliopsida; order Fagales; family Fagaceae; genus Quercus; species Quercus dentata. Next base: position 51,119,815 of record CP116447.1, read on the forward strand.
TCCTATCGTCAGTTATTTGAAAGAAGGATGGCTCCCTAAAGATAAAACGGAAGCAAGGAAGATACAGATCAGAGCAGCTCGCTTCATCATTATTGACGACGTCTTTGTCATGCATTTGAGGATATTCATTCCCATATCTAAGATGTGTCGATTCAGAAAAAGTAGATTATGTGCTCCGCGAGATACATGAGGGAACCCGTGGAAACCACACAGGGGCAAGATCCTTAGCGAGAAAGGTGCTCAAAGTAGGATATTATTGGCCAACACTACAGAAAGAGGCAAACAACATCGTCAGAGCATGGGGCAAGTGTCAACACTTCACAAATGTCTAGACGAGACCAGGAGAGACGATGACACCCATTTCCTCACCATGGCCCTTTGCCTAATGGGGAATTGATATTATGGGTCCATTCCCTCTAGGGAAGAAGCAACTTAGATTTCTAATAGTCGCAATTGATAACTTCACAAAATGGGTAGAAGCAGAGCCGATGGCGACGATAACAGAGGCTAAATTCACAAACTTTATGTGAAAAAACATCATTTGCAGGTTTGGAGTCCCACATGTCATAATATTAGACAATAGGAAGCGATTTAACAACCCCAAGTTTCGAAAATTTTGTCAAGACTTAGGAGTCAAGAATCACTATTCTTCTCCTGGACACCTTTAGGCCAACGGCCGACGTAAGTGATGAATAGAAGCTTGCTCAAAATTATTAAAACTAGGCTTGAAGGGGCAAAGTTCAAGCACAAGGAAGCAATGGCCGGATACTACCAAAAGGTTAAGGTGAGAAGATTCAACACAAGGGACCTCGTCCTTAGGAAGGTGTCATAGGCAACAAAAGACCCATCCCAAGGAAAACTGGGACCAGCTTGGGAAGGCCCCTATGAGGTAATCTGTCATTCCAGAGAAGGCTCCTACTACCTGAAGTCCTTAGACGGCCAGGAATTGCCTCGACCATGGAACATAGAACACTTGAAAAAATACTACTAGTAAGGAATAGTTTACATTTTCAAGTCGCTTAATCTCCATATCAGCATGTAGGACAACTCTTACTTTCTTCATTCATAAAACCACATGAAAGCATTATCCATACGTATTTATCAATGATTATCCCCAACTTTTCGAAGCATAATACATATTTAACAACAATTATCCATGATCTATCACTATAAAAATGTGTGCAACGCTTAGGAGTTGTCCTTGGGAGATGTCTCAAGGATCTCCGTCATCAAAATTTCAAATTAAAAGTTATTTGCACACAACCAATAGCATCATAGCCATAGAAGTTGTTCATACACAACTACCAAAGTCGACTAAATCAAAGTTGTTTAAACACAGCCAACAAAAAACGGTTAACCTAAAATATGCTCCAATACCACGACCCTAAGTCATGAATAAAGCGCATCGTCGTCATTCAAACATGACTCAATAAAAATTTGTTTAAACATAGCTAAAAATACTAAGTTGTTCAGACACAACTAGCACCGTCATTCAAACATAACTCAACAAAAAGTCATTAAAACACAGCTAAAAATACTAAGTTGTTCAAACACGATTAGCACCGTCAATCAAACATGACTCACTAAAAAGATGTTCAAACATAGCTAAAAATACTAACTTGTTCAAACACAACTACCATCGTCATTCAAACATGACTCAATAAAACGCTGTTTAAGCACAGCTAAAAAATATTAAGTTTTTCATACACAACTACCATCGTCATTCAAACATGACTCAACAAAAAGCTGTTCAAACACAACTAAAAATACTAAGTTATTCAAACACAACTGGCATCGTCATAAAATGCTGTTCAAACACAACTAAAAAATACTAAGTTGTTCAGACACAACTACCATCGTCATTCAAACATGACTCAACAAAAAGTTGTTCAAACACGCTTAAAAAAATGTTAAGGTGTTCAAACACAACTAACATTGTCATTCAAGCACGCCTCAATAAAAAGTTGTTCAAATGCGGGTTAAGTACGAGAAAGTTGTTCAAATGCGAGCTAAAAATAAAAGTTGTCCCAGCACAACTAATATCGTCACACAAGGTTTTCAAAGCACAAAAGAGTTGGTTACTACAGCTAATAGTAGGAAATCCATAAACCTATTTACCATTGTCAAAGGAATTGTTTAGTTGCCCGAAACAACGAGCCCAAAGAGAGATATTGTTCTTGCCTTGCAAAGAAATAAAAAAGGGGTAGAAAAAATAAAAGATTACCGCTTATCAGGGATAGGGTTTATAGGGGTTACAATAGTGGCCTCCTTTATTCCTTCAAAGAACGACCGTGTCTTCCTCCATCACATTCTCCGTTGTAACCTTAGAAGGACGATCGGACATAAGCTCTTTTTCAATGTCGTCAACAACCAAGCCGTAAAGGCCCAAGTTAGGGTGATGCTTTGCCATCCACTTCACGAGGAGATCAATGCCCTCCACGTAGTACCTGCATAATTTGTCATAGTACTCATCACGATCTTTAAAATCCTATATTGTCGTGGCCTCAACATCCTATAACTTTAACTCTAGGTCACCAATCTGCCTGTCTTTCACTTGCGTAAGTCCTTCTCCACTTGTAGGCTTTTCTCCATGGTTGCCACACACTCCTTGTCATTCTCGGCTTCAGCAGCAAGGATGGCAACCTTATTCTTGAATGTCTCATTCTCGGCAGATAAAGACTTGATCGAAGGCTCAGACATAGCCACCTTCTTTTCTAAGTCCAAGAACTTCCCAAAGACAAACAGAGACTCCCCCAAAGCCTAAAAAGAACCTTCCTTAGCGAAAATAAATCAAAGGAAAAGAAGAAGTAAAGATGGCCTAAAACACCTACCCGCACAAGCTTCTGAACGTGAGACGACATCACCTTGCTAGATGAATTCACCATCGGAGGACTTAGATCGTCCATAGAAAGAGCCTTGTGGGCCTTCAAAGCTATTGCATTAGCATTGTCCCAGAAGGTCGGAAGGAAGGATTTACCACCAGATTTCTTCTTCTTTCTAATCTCCTCTCCACCAAAGGCAATCATCTTTAGTGATGAAGTGGGAGAGACAAGGTGCTTGGCGGGGAGAGGGATCTTTCTTAACAACGTCACCAGCCTTTTTCTTGGACAAAAGGCCACTAACAGTTTCACCCTTGGCCTTCTTCTCTTGAATTTCAGCTAATTTCAGCTTACTAAACCTAGTCATCATTCCCGAAAGGATGAAGAAAAGGTCAAAAAAAGGGAAAAAAAAATGAAAAGAAGAGATAAAAGGAAGACAAAAGGAAAAGAAGCACTTACTCTTTTTCATAACTTCCAAATCTTTCTGAACCTCGTGAGACGGTTATGGGCCCAAGAAATGAAGAAATAAAGATTGAGGAGAGATGAGCTCGTCAAAATCCTTGATGGTCTCCAAATATTCCCTTACTCTTTCAACACGAAGCTAGTACCTCTTTTTCAAATGAGGACGTTGAGCAACTATAAAACAAGAATACGAGTAAGTCACCTATCACCATCATTCCTAGAAAAAGGGAAAAACAACTAAAAAGACGAGGAAGAAGCACTAGACATGGGAACTCCCCAACTGTGAAAAAAACTTGGGGGCTTCATCCAAGTCCTCACCATGGACGAACTCCCAACCACTTCCCGAGATAAAAAAGAAATTCGGCTTCCGGTTTTGGAGTAACGAGGGGTAATCAAGGATCAACCTAGAAGCCCTATCCCATGGCTTAAACCCATAGTAGTCGGGGTCCTTAGACTTCCTCAGACGATAAAAATGAAGGAATTCATCCCTCATAATGACATCACCCTCATTGGTAGACGTCCATACCACCATGCAAGAAACAGGGATTTGCCAAGAGTTAGGCACCAACTGTGCCGAAGCAAGATGCAAATAGGAAAAAAGTTCCCTAACAAAGGGATGAATAGGGAAACAAAGGCCACTGGTAAAATCGACCTCATAAAAACAAACCTCATCAGCATACGAGTGAAAAGCTCTTTCTTTGTCACTTGGGATCCTAATTTTTACATAGCCAGGGAACTGAAATCTATCCCTAATCCACTTCTCGTCCTTTTCGGAGAGAGAACATGATTTGTTCCAAGCCTTATAGGAGGTAGAAACAGAATTCGCCTTTGAGACCACACGATCATTAGACAAGGATAACCCCGTCTCTAGATCACTAGACTTACCTCGGACATCCTCAATAGCCTAGCTACCTCAGCAGAATGGGAAACTAAAGGAAATAAGAAAGAAAGGACAGAAGTATACGAACAGTCCTTCCCTATGAAGGAACTAATCCTCTCAAGACGCTCCCCCTCTATGGACTCAAGTAAACTTCCTAAATGAGCAAAAAAGAAAGCTATGGAAGGAGAATCCACTCTAACAGCAGAATAATCTACCATGGAAGAATCAGAAAAAAAGAAGAAGCACGAAGGACTAACTAGGAATCGCAGAATAGAGAAAGGAACCTTGGAGGAGAGACGAACCCCAAAACAGAAAACCGAACGAGGAAAAATACAAGAGGAAGGAAAGAGGAGGGAAAAATGCAAAACAAGCGGCTAAAACTCACGCAGAAAAACCGAGACATGTTCACACGTCGAGCACATCCCGATCGTACACGTGGCGCCCAACCACTTAGACATCAAGTATCATAAATGTACAATACACGGAATATGAAGCGTCGGATGAACTTGTTCCTATCTCCTCTAAAAGACGAAAAAAAGAACAAAGGGGGCAGGTGATGAACCAGAAAATTATGGTCGTCATTACACAAAGATCGTCATTCACCTAGAGAAGATGCTACGCATTTATTACGCATATTAATGACAAAACGTAATAGATAGAGCAACGGTCACAGAATGAGCAAAGATCTCCAAACAAAGATTTTGTAATGCACTAGCCGTTGAGCATAAATGTAGCACATCATTGCACATTAATAAGGCACATAACTATAAAAGAGAAGATAACAAAAGTTAAAGGTACACACAAATAGTCTACAAAATTACTCTCAACTCATTTTCTCTCTAGAATCTTTCTCCCTTATTGACTTAAGCATCAGAGGCAATTTGGTTGACGCCACACTAGCGTGTTACTCTTCCCCTCGCTTCATTATTTAGGATTCTTGCATACAAAGACGGCCCCATTCACAGCATCGTCCATCTACTATGACAAGGAGCTCAACTGCTATTTTTTGCATTATCAATTTGCATGTTTGAGCAAATTCTAGTTAGGGACTAATGATATATGTAAAATGACAAATATCTTTAAATGCAATGGAAATGTACATTTCTATATGTTAAGATCCATATGTGCATAACAGCGTATTACGTATTGAAAAAGTTTTGTATATGCCTTTCTTGTTTCATTGCTAGGTGGTGTTCATTTTTGGATTTTACATTTCAAGATGGCTTCATTTCATGCTACAGACTCTATAAACTAGAATAAAGTGGTATATTACAGAAGCATTATGACTTTTCAGATTGCATGTTATATTTGCAACTTCTTCAAAACAAGTGTATTTTATTGAACTACACAAAAATATATAGAGAAAGTACTTATAGACCATCCAAAGCCAAGTACAATTACCAAAACAAGCTGACCAATGCTAACAAGAATACAAGCAATTACAAGGCAACATGCCAAGACGGTTTCCAAAATAAAATACTAAAAGGAAACCAAATAGCTATTCAACAACATTTCAACCAATCTCTAGTGCAAACTTGAGGCAATGTCTCCCACTTTTAGCATAAAAACACATATGGTAATAATACTAAATTCGTAAATACCACAAGTAGGAGCCATACTTTTACATTCATTTCACGCTTCCTTGTCATGTTGAATCATGAACTTCATCATCTCCCATAACATGGGCTACCACTTCATTGAGCATGTTAGTACTCAAGGTTGTAATCCTCCTTGCGTGGTCACAATCCTCAATGGCAACATCTAATTGATACCTCAACAAACTGTTCCTAACATCTCCATTGCAATAGCTGGTTCCTTTGCTTTGATATGCCCCCCCTGGACTTGATGTCAACATGTTAGGAGATGTCCACAATGGGGAAGCACCATATTGCATGTTCCTACCATTACGTTGCAAGAACTCCATGTATGCAGATTCTGCTTCCCGTTGAGACGTCCCCCCTGGACTTGATGTCGACATGTTAGGAGACGTCCACGATGGGGAAGCACCATATTGCATGTTCCTACCATTACGTTGCAAGAACTCCATGTATATAGATTTTGCTTCCCGTTGATCTTTGTATGACCTGTGTTCGGCATTTGCGAATTTATGAACTTGTCTACTTGCTTCTACCCAATAGTCGTATATGCCAGGAGCACGACCAATGAAACCAACATAGTATCTACCACCCTAGACGAGGAACGTACAATAGGATTGTATGTTAAAAGTGCATGAGCTATCTAGGGGTTAGAACTTAACAAGTTTCGAAAGGTAAATTAGATGAACATGTACCATTTCGCTCTACCAACATGCGCTGGTGGACTACACCAACCTTGACATTGCTTCTACCAAGATCTGACAAACATTTGCATAAATGAAAATTATGCAGCCTTTAACTTGTTTAACCACAACTACGAAACATGTGGGTATGTTACCATTAGAATCAAATGAGGCTTCTCTTCTCCATCTCTAATAGTTTTCTTCTTCTCAACCCCCTAACCAGAATGAAAGGAGTTTGCCTTTTTATAAGGGAAGGAGAGTAGTACTCGATTTTAGCAGAATTGAGTTTAATACTCGATTATCCAAGAATCGAGCTGGGTTGTTGTTTGATATTCGAGTAGTTTTGACCCATCGAAGACAATTTCCATTCCCACGGCCTCCTCACTACCTGATTTCACTCCTGCTCAATTCATCTTCGATTCCAATGTAACTTGGTCATTAGAGAGTCGAGTATGTATAACTGTTGCCCAATGTCCGTACGGTGTTGTAAATAATACTCAATTTTGTGAGGGACGAGTTATGTGGTATATTAAACTCAATGCCCTTGTAATCGAGTTGTATTCACCAATCCATACTGCATTTAAATAATACTCAACATTCCAATAATCGAGTTCTTTAAGCAACTCGATTGACATAAAGTCGAGTACTATTAAGTTATCTCAAATTATCTCCCCCCTTTGGGACCACTAACCATTTGCCATGCATGAACTATGCCTGGTTCCTCTCTGAATGTCTAAGCGGAGTTTGAGACTTTGAGAGTTCCATGTGATTTTTTCACAAGTTCTAGTGCCACTTTCAAGTTCAACTGACTAGCTTCACCAAGTGTAGTAATTGTTTGTTGTCCACGTCTTCTCCATTCTAGTCAACATCTCACCTGATAGGTAAAAACCGATCACACTTGTAGTACAATTTATGATAACACAAATTCTTTGAATGTTGTAATTGGAGTGGGTTGTCTCTGAACGTAATAATGTGGTACATGTTACATGCTAGGAATTATTTTGGTTATTTGCAATGCTTCTGAATTCCCATTTGTTTAACAAGATCCTACATGAAACCTAAACACATTGTGTGAACATTTTTGTTTTCCAAACCTCAGTTTGATGGACTAGATGATATAGTTATTCAATAGTATTTTTTATCATCAAAACTTTATGAAAAAAAATTATGATAAAAAGATGGGTTTTTTTAGCACAATTTGCTTATGTTTTTTTAGCTACATGAACACCCAAACATAGGACATATATAGTTAGCCTATGGTTTCACAATATTGCACAGCATGATATTGGGTAGTATTTGTGGTTCAAGACCATTATGAGTCCGCATTACTTCTACGTTTACTACGACAGGGAGGCATAATATAATGATTTGCATGGGCTATTGTACTAAGGTCCAAACCAAAAGCAGAAGCTTTTTAAACTAAAATGTGGGATACACATGAGAAAAATGAAACAGAAGATAATGTCGGCATTGGGGTTAGACAAGGATTCCCATGACATCTCTATTGTATATCGGGCTCCTCAGCAACTAGTGAGTACCCAAGTTTTCTACAATTCAATTAAGTTGCAACGCGATGATGATGTGGACATGATGTGGGGAGTGATAAAGCGGGCACCACAATTCATAGCTTCTGAATTGTATGTAATTGTTGACACTATTGGGTTTAATGTCGACGGGGGTTCGCAGTATGCCGGTGGAGCTGGAAAATCAGTTCCTATAACTGATGTGTACCCTTTAATTACAGTCGAGACGTCTTTTCCCTACAACGTTCGACCACGCAATGCGGTTGATAAGGACAATATTAAAGATGCCGAAGTGTTAGGGTCTATCCACACCCATGAGGTTCGAGGGTATACTCACAAAAATGAAGATGTCCAAACCTACATGGATGAGGCAATCAAAATGGATGTCACTTGAGATGTGTACGAGGAGTTCATTGATAATGATGGACTGGAGGACAATCTAGAATTTTTAGATGAACTACAAGTTGAAAACAATGTGGATGCTTGCCCCATTCCGAAACCTACCCTTGAATGGTTCACGCCAAACACAAGGGATAATATTCATGACCCGTCACCTTCCATGGAAACATGTCTCAAGAGTTGGCAAGAGGGGGACCAGTCGAGTAAAGGGATGCTATTAAAAAATAAAGCTTCGGTTCAGCACGTGTTAACCATGTTCTCTGTGGAGCACAATAAGAAATATAAGCACATCAAGTTAAACTTCGAGAGACTGGCTGTAATGTGTGTACACGATGCATGTCTGTGGTTAGTTCGAGCTATTTCCGGCAAAAAGCACAACATGTGGACAATCACAACATCTAAGGATCCCCACACTTGCTCGTCACTCCAGTTAGATAATGATGGAAGGATGATGTATTCAAAGTTCATTGCCATCACACTTAAGACATACATATGGGAAGACATGTCAAGAACAATAGCAACCCTATGTAGTCTTTTGCATGCGAAGCACAAGCATTGGTCGTCTCACTATAAGGTTTAGGATGCAAAATAGAAGGTGGTTGCAGCTATCTACAGGGATTTCGATGAGTCATACACAGAATTGCCTCGGTTTCTAGCAAATTAAAAGATGTAGATCCAACCACAATGGACATTTGAAGTGCGACAGCCGTGGTGTGTTGGGAACTTGCACATTTAATCGTGCCTTTTGGGCTTTTGGTCCGTGTATTGAAGGGTTCAAGCATTGCTGACCGGTGATAAGCATTGATGCAACGCATCTCTATGGCAAGTATAAGGGGAAGTTGTTGATAGCAATGACAACGGATGCTAACAACGAGGTTTATTGCTCGCGTTTGCGGTTGTTGAGACCGAGAGCAAGGAGACTAGGGGATGGTTCTTGGCATGCCTAACACGATTTGTTACGGACCGAGACAATCATTGCATCATCTCTAACCGGCATTTTGAGATAAAAGCATGCTTTAATGACGGAAGTATGACTTGGCTGCAGCCTCCCCAAGTCCATCACCGGTACTACCTCCGCCATGTAGTCAGCAATGTTAACATAAAAGGGAAAATTCTAGAGTTGAAGAACTTGGTATGGAGGGTAGCAAGTGCAAATCAAGTCGAAAAGTTTGAAGCCACACTAGAATTAATTGGCAATGTCAAGCCGGCTGCATACACCTACCATAAAGCTCAAGACAAACAAAAGTGGACATTTGCACAAGACTAAGGGTGCCGATATGGAGCAATGACAACTAACTTATCGGAGTGCTTCAATGGAGTCTTGAAAGATGCATGCAGCTTGCTAATAATCGCAATGGTGAGGTTCACCTTTTTCAAAGTGAACTCGTAGTTTGATGCTCATCGTAATCTCATTCTAAATCAATTGGAAGTGGGTCAAGAATGGTGCAAATATGCCACAAACAAGTTCGAAAAAAATCAAGCGAAGGCAAAGGAACATATGGTGACACGAATGTGCGCACAAGCACGGTTATATCAAGTTGACACATCGAGTAATCCTATGAGTAATGGGGGCGGACAACACACACATATGGTTGATCTTCGGGGTATGACATGCACATGCAAGAAATGGGAAGCATACAAGATCCTGTGTTCAACATAATAGCAATTTGTGCTAAGTATAAGCACGATGCACAGCAATTTATTGATCCTTGTTATAGCATGTCCGAACAGTACCACTGCTACAAACTAGTATTCCAACCACTGAAAGACAGACTAGCATGGCTAGATCTAGAAGAAACTAGACTAGTGATGCCCAACCTGCGATTGATTCGGAACAAAGGTCGACCTGCATCCACACGAATTTGTAATGAGATGGACAAGAATGATAGGGAGTTGCCGACCTCCCTATGGATTGAGAATGGACTGAAGTCAAGATATGAGCTTTGTCACCAAGAGGGGCACAACTGTAGAACATGTCCTACTTAAAATGAGAAATCAATAAGTGTTGGAGCTGCATCATAGGTAAAGCTTACATTTCTTAACAACTTTTGACATATAAATGGTTACGTGATTGTATACAAGTGCTTTCTAACATGGCTAAAAAAATGTTACTATCCATTGACTAAGCAATGAATTTATGGTGACGTCGGTTTGGGAGTAATGCTTGCAACTCACTATTAGTAAATTGTTAATAAACCTATGTTGCCATAGTAAGTGTTAGGAATAAAATGACACGAATTCTTGGTTTGAAGATGAAACAAACATTGGTGCTCATGCTTGGATAGGCAAATGATACAAAATTGTTATTTAAATATGATGTTCATTGGAGAATCATGAAATGAGGTTGTTCAATAGTTTTGTCACATCGTTCGTAGTAAGTCATGAACCCGAGCGTTGTTGTGGCTATGTTTCTTGTTAATAACTTATATATATCCATGAATCCTAACATATTTGAATCGTAATTATGGATGGCAGCCAAGGTGGATGGGTGACCGATAACGGACGTACGTAGCACAGCCAGGAGGATCCCCACCACCTGAGGAAGCTCTCAAACCACATCAGTTCAATGGGCACATGACGACAAGATTGTGTTATATGAATATGACTTGGAAGTTGATACTAAGTTATGTACTTTGTTATGTACTTAAGTGGTCATGCACTTTGTTAATGACGTTAATGTTATGTACTTTCAAGGTTGATACTAAGTTGGTCGAGAATGTTTCGATTACATGTAATTTGTAGTTATTACAAGCAATGCCTTATGTTTAGTATGATTTCTAGTTTCTACAACTTGGTAGCAAAAATTATATATAGCAGGGACAATCTCAAAAGCAATTATTAAACACATATGGAGATGAGTTTCATGAAAATTCTCATAATGCTAAGTTAACGTTCATTTTATGAGTTGCAGCTGACTAATTTGAAACATGCTTAGATAGTAACTGTTGTGGTAGGGTTTTCCACAGAACTTGATGGTCACTTTGTCGAGTTATGTTGTACATAACTCGATTTTCGTGTACTCGAGTTATGTGTAATCCTCTCTCGCTCAGGCGATCCTTGGTAGACTGTCATTCCGATTAGTCGAGCAAACAATACTCGGCTTTGTTGATATCGAGTTTTACTATTAAAACTCGATACTATAGGAGTCGAGTATAGAGAAGAAATTTTCCATTGGTTTGGATCAATCGAAACCGGGGTCCGAGCGATCGAGAAAATTAATAAATGAGGCTGAACCCATTTGTTAAACTTGATTGGTGTTCGATGGGTGCTAGATCGATCTAGCGATTAAAAAACTCGATTATTGATTAATCAAGTATTAGTAATACTCGACTATATTCTTACCGAGTATATTTGATACTCGATTAGTTTATTATCGAGTTATGTGTAATCTTCATATTTAGGGCTATGGTAGACCTGCTCGCATTTTGCTGGTGTTGGATTGCTACTCTCGACTCCCCACAGAAACAACGATTCGATTGCTCTCGATTCCTCAACCTCAAAAGTGACTTCCTGGGCTTCAAACATCGATCCTCAAGTGTAGTAAGACTCTTTTACCCTTGCTTCCCATTGAAATTAATAGAAAATCCTGCATTAATCTCCTTCTCTATGCTGAAATTTCGAAATATGTAACTTTGGGGATTTTTGTGATTTTGGGTGCTGTGGTCTAAAATGATTCATGGGTTTTTCTGTTTGCATGTTGTTCATACAATTTGTACCCTTTAATTACATAAACTTCATGATTTGTAGAAGCCCATTGAATTTAGGGTTCATGGGTTCATATGGAATTTGGGGATTTTCATGGGTGTAGGTGTTTTGACATGAAATATGTAATGAGTTTTTTTCTATGCAGGTTGTACACACGTTTTCTACCCTTTAAGTGCTAAAAAGTCATGATTTGTGAGAAATGGGAAAGTAGGGTTCATGTCTTCATATTGGGAATTTGGGGATTTTGATGAATATGAGTAGTTTTGATCTGAACTGGTTCATGGGTTTTTATGTATGCATGTTGGTGACACGTTCTCTATCTTATATATTCAAAATTTTCACATTTCGAGAAAATTCTGGTTGAAGGGTTAATCTTGTTCTTCATGGAATTTGGGGTTTTATTCAATTGGGTATAATTGCCTCAAATTGACCACCGTTTAAAGTTTGATGGATTGTTAGTCACCGGTTTTACGCCCGCCGCATAATGTGCGCTTGGGTTCGCAAATTTTCAAAGAACTTAACTCCATGGGTCAATTTTCATATATTTTCTGGAAATTGATCATTTGAATGCATTAATTCATGCACCAATTGTATCCATGCATCATGTAGTGGTTGAAGATTGGCATAGGTACATTGTGTTTATATGCCTCTAACGCACTTAAAATTGGTTTTTTGTTGTGCTTTCGTTTCCTTCTCTGTAGATCCTAGTTATGGCTCGTAAGAAGTCTAAAACCATTAAACCAAAGCTAAAAGAGTGTTTGGCTCCTCATCCGAGCCTGTAGTTGTGTTTGATCAAATAAGGTTTGAAATGGTTACAAATGAGCAAATGTTTGAAACCTTAATTAAATATAGGTCTATTTGGGCGAAACGAGAAATCAATCTAGTTGAATTACCTCTTTCTGTCCATAGGAATCTACTATGTAGAAATTGGTTGTCTCTATGTAAAGATTTACAACCCCTTCCAAATGCCTTGATTAGAGAGTTTTATTCCAATCTCTATATTCGCTCTAATGATAATTTGAGTACTTGGATTCTTTTGTCATAACTAAGGATGTAGTATCCGATGCTCTTAATGTACCTTGTGTTCATAGACCTTCTTATCCATACTCAGAGTGTCCTCGTATATCTGATGTTATGACTCTTCTTTGCGGATGATCGATGATATAGAGATTTGACCCAAGAATTAACTCAAGTGAGTTAACTGAGCCTAATTATATCTTCTTTAGGATAGCTTGTCACAACATCTTCCCCATCTCTCATATCCATATTATTCCTATAGAGAGGTGTTTCTTTTTGTATGCCCAGGTCACTGATGCCTCCATTTGTTTTCCTTCCCTTTTCATTCAAACGCTTGCTAAGGCGCATAGGAGCAAGTCTAGGAAGTATGGTCTATTCTTTCCAGTTTTCATCTATAGGGTTCTAAACCTTTTACGATTAGAAAACTTTCCTTCCCTAGAGTTGGGCCACATCACAGCCCCTATAAGAGCCACCTTTCTCAAATAGAGGAGTGCATAAAAGAAGAATGTTGGGCTGAGTGTTGGTTCATCAAAAAGACCACGAGTACAGTCCACCACTAGAGATGTTCATGCTAAGGAGAGTCCTGTTGATCCTACAGCTGTTGTTTCATCCACCACTAGAGATGTACATGTTGACACTGTTGTTACGAAATCCACCATTCCTCCTCGTCTCTCTCTTCGTGCTATGATGAAGAACTTCATGACGACTCAAGCAGCTCATAGACAGCTTTTAGATGGGCTTATTTACGAGGTTGCTGCTTTGAGATTGGATTTTTCAGAGTATAGGAGTACTTTTCCACCTCCTCCACCCTCTATGACTCTTAATGATTGCCTTTGGAAATGCATAATAGACAGGGGAAGTAGAGATTGTAGCATGGGGGGAGAGTAGTTTTGTAGCTTCCATAGGTAGGTAAGGACAGGGCATTAGATGAAAGTTATTTATTGTGATTTTCAAGTATTTGTATATTATTATATGTACTCTTCAAGGTCCACAAACATGGTTTTAATTTTATGATGATATAACCATATTCACAATGTTTGATGACTTTTATATTGAATGATCCTTTTTAGGAACGACTTCGATTTAAAGATATTATTGTTAGTTGTATTAACATGATCTAGCAAAAAACCTTCCTTAGCTCCATTTTTTGTAACAGAATCTATAAAGTTACCATTTGTAATGTTCTTAAAGGGTCATCCCCCATTTTTAATTGTCAATTGAAGATAATAACATCAACCCCAAGTCTCATAGAACTTGGATTGAAGCCATTTCCATATGAAAGGATGCAAGTGAACCATTAAATAAATAAATAAGGGAAAACATGTGAAAGTTAAAATGGAGAAATCCAACGCATACACCGTCCAATGGTAGATTTTTATTTCTTATCTGAAAATCCAAAGCTCATGCAATGACTCATAGTTTCTAAGTTTATTCCACCACCATCATCTTTTCATTATTAATCATCAAATTTGAGAAGCAAGAAAATTAGACGGCGATCTTGTTAGTGTATGAGAAGAAAATAACAAACAGATTTCATTTAATCAAATGAGATGATTTCATACATGTACCTTGGATTAGCAACACCGGACTGAAATCCCATGGATTTGAAATTTTGTTTATAAGGACAAAAGTAGCACCATTTGATATCTAGCTCATACAAACAAAAACAACATATATAGTGTATGAAACCCTTAATCAAAACCTAAGTTTGACTACAAACCATCATAACAACACATATGCGAGAGAGAGGGAGAGGGAGGTGAGAAGGAAACAGGTCACCTGCGGTATTTTAATTCTAAATATTCCTTTTCTTTCTTCTTTTTGTTCAACTGGAATGTGGATAAGGTAACCTCTCTAATAACATATGCATATTTTAAGAAAACCTACAGTCATAATCTTGATAACAGAAAGGAACCTACCTCATCAAATGCATTATCAATTAGCTTCACCATGGCTATACCAAAAAAAGAAAAATAAATCATAAAAGTAGATTAAATAGATTTAAAAGTTAGCTCAAGCCACCAATAACAAAGTTATAACAGATTTAAAAGTCAGTTCTAGTTGGGCTTCACTTGATCAAGCGAGTCTTTGATTTAGCTCCCATAATCAAAAGTATATGACCACGATGTTTGATCGAACAATCGAGTAAATATGTATTCAAAAGCTACAGCGTAATAGTAATTGGGTACGGTTACAAGAGATATTTGAGTGTTTCAAGCTGTGGGGTTGCTTAATTTATAAGAGTGATGGTTACGAGAGCAAAGTGATGGTTCCGAGAGCAAAGTGATGCTTTTAATGTTGGTGTTTATGGCATGTGATTGTTTGGCGATTCGATTTCGAGGGTTCAACATGGCTTTACCATGTGCTATTACTACTTACCAAAGAGTCACAGTTATGGGAAAAGCGTTTTAACTAGCATCCTTGAAAATAAGCAAAAATAATAAACACCATGAAGTTTAATGTTTTGTGAAAGACCAAACACAATTAATAATTTAATATAGAAAAATTTCAGTGTGAAAGACCAAACACAATTAATATAGCGAAGTTTGAAGATGGCCAAGTTTGAACTTTAAAGACACATCACCAACCCACTGTTGTAGCACCGATTGTAGTCATATCAAACCCCTTGAAAAACCACATGCGCCAACAGACACCACTATTCAGCCAAGTCATGTTTGCAATTCCACATGTGCTGCTTAATAGCTCGGCACTTTTTCACACACTATCCAATCATATCATCCACATTCACGTGAATACTTACCCTTGCATATAGTCACATTCACGTGAATACTTGCCCTTGCAAAACTCCTATATATAGTCACATTTACATATACCCTTGCAAAAAATCTACACATACCAATCTAAAGTCACATTTTCCAATGTCAACGTGCAATTGGACACTACCTCATTTTCCGGATAACTATAGGAGGGAGAGAGATTCCGATGAGAGGGAATACTACGCCGGATTGAGGCGGGGGTGGGACTTTCGTATGAACGAGTCCAATGCTCTATATGATGATCTTGTGTAACTCAGAATGCCTCTTGTCGACCGTATCTCGCTCACATTGCCATGGCAAAACATGGACCAATATAGGCGTGCAAGGGCTAAAATCAAAAAGAAGAACAATCTTATGCTACTCGGTAGGTGCAGGTATCACATTCTACAACTTGCGAAAGAGCTGGCTGCCACAACCAATAGGCAACTCACTCCAGGGGAATGTAATAATGTCCTCAACTACGAGGACTACTGTCGAAATGAATGCCTATGTATGACATCGCCTACCTAGGTTCTATGTGGTGTGCGTATTATATATAGGATTAAGTTAATAATGTTAGTACTGTTAGTGTTTGATGTGCAGTGCATGCATATTGTTGGCATTGTGTAAGAATATTTAAGTTTTCTGTGTTATGCGTGTAATAAATTGGTTTGATATGCCGTAGGTGCATATAGAAAAACATCTTGTGTGGGAATATTCAATTTTTATGCGTTATGTAGGAATATTCAAGATTATGAATAACGTGCATGCTTCTCACAATCAATAATAAGGTTTACATAGTACGAATACATCAACGGTGACACACATACATCTAAAACATAGTTAAGGAAAATAGTTCTCTAACAAAGTCTAATTACACTACCACACGATTACTCTTCATCTGACATCTCCATGTCTGACCGATAAATGTTTGCTGCAAGAAGTGATTGCATGTATCATGCTTGCTCGTACAACTTACACTCCACTAACTTTTGAAACTCGACTTGGGTCCAATATCAATTAAGACGTATCTTCATTCGATTATTTTCTTTTCTTATGCAGTTCAATGCTCTACGAAGTTCATCAATCGTGTCTTTTGGCATCCGTGATGCAAGTTGCCGAGATTACGAATAATGTGCATGCTTCTCACAATCAATAATAAGGTTTACATAGTACAAATGCAAAACCAGTGACATACATACATCTAAAACATAGTTAAGGAAAATAGTTCTCCAACAAAGTCCAATTACACCACCACACGATTACTCTTCATTTGACATCTTCACGTCTGACTGATAAATATTTGTTGCAAGAAGTGATTGCATGTATCGTGCTTGCTTGTACAATTTACACTTCACTAACTCTCAATTCTCGACTTGGGTCCGATATCGATTAAGACGTATCTTCATTCGATTATTTTCTTCTCTTATGCAGTTCAGTGCTCTACGAAATTCATTAATCGTGTCTTTTGGCATCCGTAATGCAAGTCACCGAGATTACGAATAACGTGCATGCTTCTCACAATCAATAATAAGGTTTACATAGTACGAATGCAACAACAGTGACACATATACATCTAAAACATAGTTAAGGAAAATAGTTCTCCAACAAAGTCCAATTACACTATCACACGATTACTCTTCATCCGGCATCTCCACGTCTAAGTGATAAATGCCTGCTGGAAGAAGTGATTGCATATATTGTGCTTGCTCGTACAACTTACACTCTACTAACTCTTGAATCTCGACTTGGGTCCGATATCGATTAAGACTTATCTTCATTCGATTATTTTCTTCTCTTATGCGGTTCAGTGCTCTATGAAGTTCGTCGATCATGTCTCTTGGCATCTACGATGCGAGTCGCCAAGGCACTGGCAACTTATAACTGACCAACTCATCATAGAACATTTCCTGTTCACGAAGTAACCAAGCCCACTCCTGCCTCATGGAATTGTGAACCCTTGCACTATTTCACAAATTCGGATCGATTGGATAGCTGAACTTATCTTCCAATACCCAACAACGACCCATTGCGGTGAACATATCGTGAGACCTATAGATGTAAGGGTTGCGAGAACTAGACATTGATGCTGAATACAATAATATCAAATAATTGAGTTAACATTGTGCATCAACTGTTGGTAAATAATGTATAGCTGCATAAGATGGTACATGACAAAGACATTCATAAATTTGTGTATTATTACATGCTAAAAATGAAATGCGAACACTCACATCTGACCATAAACATTAGACGTTGTTGTTAATATTTAAATGTTGTGTGCAATACAGAATATTGTTGTTAATGTCTGACAAATGATGATTATGTACGTTCAACTTTGCAAATCTAAAGATTAATTGTTCATTAGTTTTAGCAAATCTAAAGATTTTCATGTTTTGCTAATAAAATTTACACCATCAAAGACCCAATATAACCCAATATACACCCATAACACTCATCACCAAAATTAGATTTATTGTACATTACTTGTAGCAAATTTAAAGATTGTCATTTTTAGTAATTAAAATTTACAACACCAAACAACTAATATAACCCCAATGTACTCACATAATACTCATTCAACAACCTATCAAATGAAAATTCTTCTCTAATAAAAACATACATTATGGATGATAAACTTTTGTAATATCTAAAACTACTCTTTACCTACACCATAAAATTCTCTATGTACTTCAAACAAGAAAATGAGTTTCTTACTTGAGATGGTAAAAAGATAACACCGAGTCCAGGGATATATAGCTGTGGTTCTTGAGGAGAAGCTATGAAGAAAATGAGGAAATTCTGTGCATCCGTGTAAAAAGCAAGATAACTCGATGATGCTAGAGTCGAGTATGGGTAACTAACTCGATCTTGCTTTAATCGGGTTAAGTACATGACAAAAACACTTCACGTGCAAACAAGTGATTTTACTTTCCTCAGTAACTCGATTTTAGTAGGATCGAGTTTTCAATAACTCAATTTACTTACTCCAGTTGTGAACATTATAGCTGGAATATTTTATTACAAAAAAGCCACGGTGGCGATCTAGCGTGGCAACATCGTGATCAAAACTTGGCTATATCATAATCGAGTTCTTTATATAACCTGAAAATTTGATGATCGAGTATCAAAACAAGGACACGCCCCTATATAGTTTTGAAACAGGGACATACCGCTTATTTTTTGCTCAATAGGGGAAAAAGCCCATTTTCTTTGAGTTAATATGCAGCGCTTCAACGCTGCGGTGGTTATTGTGGTAGATCACTTTCCCCGAAAATGTAGCCACCAAACGAAAGTACAAACTTACATGACTAATCTAAGTCATATTATGTAATTCGCAATATACAATCCTGTGTTGTGGTCTTTTGATAAGTTGCATGGTAATTTGTGTATGCGCTTTGCAAGTAATTCTTAGGTATTCTTGGAGTACAATGAATAGTGTTCCCTCCTCTCACATTCCCATTCATTAAATTCATTGTGAGGTTTACCATGAATGTGAGAGTGGAAATCACTATTTTATCACACTCCAGGAGTACCTAAGTATGAGACTTTGGTTGGTCGCTTATTTGGACTCCAAAATTTAAAGTTTGTGACTTCACTATTTGGGTATGTGTTTTCTAAATCCATCTAAAAGATTGTTTATTTATTTGGGTCCTTAATAAGATGATATTGCGATTAAGCATTATTAGCTCTCAATCCTCAAGAGGTACGTGAACTATTTCTTCCCCTTTTAAATTGATGATATATTAGTTTTTGATAAACAATTTTATGCATTAGAATTCACAAATAATGAAAAATTATGGACAAAAAATAGAATTTCACCATACTGAGTTTGATTTGTAGTTCATAAAACCAGAAAAGGGGTTTATGAGGAAACACTTGATCGAGAAGCAAGCACATAGGCTTGACTACATGCTCACGTATGTATCCGCCCCGATGTCCACCAAGACTAGGACTGTTAATCATGCTACTTTCAATAGTCAAGCATTGAGATTCCATATGCTTGAATAGTAAATTCTTCTTTATCATCACCTCCTTTGTGCACAAAAAAATTCATTATATTTCCATAACAAGCATCCTCCCTTCACATGAGGAGTGGACCCCACAAGTGTGGGATCCAATTTGCACAATGAATTGGCCATTTTTTCCTCATCATGTATTGTACAAGTCTTCTACTTAAACAGGATTGGTTTTCTTTCCTTTATGAAATGCTTTTAAAATCCTTTTATGAAAAAAAAAAAAAAAAAGTCTAAAAATAGATTTTACTATAAAGTCGAAAATGATATTCTAATAGAATCATAGGCTTGATTACCTTCCCACGTAGATCTATTATCCTTATATAGAAAAACAGAGGTTCATTGGCTATGGACTTTAATCGTTCTACTTCAATTAGTCAAGCACGACGAAAAATAGTTGTTCTTCTTTGTCATCACTTGATCACCTCCAATTCACAAAAACTTGTCCATTTATTCCTTGTCATATATGCTACAGGCCTACAAATCTTGTCTAGTGCGAATTGATAGCTTTTTGTTTTCTCCATTTTCTTGGCCCTATTCATTCCTTGAATGGAAACCACCTTCTTTTTTTTTTTTTTTTTTTTCATTGATAGGAGTGGAATTTTGGGATGTACACGTCTTTAGACTTCCAAATTCGTAATTGTTTCTTGGTCCTCTTGAATGTTAGGCCTAGCGTTCTTCTAGCGTAATTGCTCCTCCGGATCATGGTTTTTCTTGGTGAGGTGTTCTACAACAGCGGCGAGAGTTTGAACCTGTCTTTCGAGGGTGGTGGTGCGTGGTTCGTCTCCTTGAACATTGTTGGTGGTCACCATCGAGCGTGTAAGTACCGTGCAACTCTTTGTCTAGGAAGTGATAGTATGGCTTTGAAAGACGGGTTTCCCACAGACGACGCCAACAGATGATGCCAAAAATCGTCGAGAAGATACACGGTCCTCACGTGCTTAAGACAACACCTGCATGACATAGAACAAGAAAACCTTAGGAGAGTACCGGTGTGGTACCGGCAAAATACCCTCCGAAGGTTAAGTTAGAGAACTTTCACAACTCTAGAGTACCAAAACTGGGAGAAATTATGTGTACCTTGGTTTGTAAGGGTTTTGGGGTTTTTATAGTAGGTAGGATTGATATTCATTCCATGGCATAGAGGGCTTTTCCTTGTGGGGAAGATCTTTATTAATGCGCGCATCTTGCGGGATACTTTCCATGTAGGTATCCCTTTGATTAGGGTTAGTCGTGGAGCACAAGATGTCCTTATATATTCATGCGTGGGGGCCAAGTAAGGCCACGCCAGACTTATCATAGGCTTACTTTCGTCATCTTCTTATTCCGTCTATGCATTCTAGTCGTCTCATTCGAGGCGAACCCGTTGGCATTGGGATGGCACCGTCGGCCCTACGGTGTCGTTGCTTAAGCAAGGTCGTCGGGTTCATTAGGCCTGTTAGCTTTGCCTTGAGTACTTGAAACCTCCATAATTACCCTTATCAGCTACCCCCTACTTCATAGCTCCGTCGACTCTAGCCGATGGGTTATGGAGTTTGATTTGTAACTCTTTTATTATATATATATATATATTGTTTATTTAGAAAAAAGAAAGGGGTTTTATGGATGATTCCTTGAGCAACCATTAATAAATGTTAGAACACGTGGCATGAGCTAGTTGGCCTTGTTTACGAACGAGGGCGTCACTTCGTCTTACATGCATTTTTCATCTTATATATATCTCACCTCCTCCCCTCATTCATCTTATTTCAACCTTGCTGATCTTAAGAGAGAGGAAGCTCGTCATTTTCATCTACCTCGCTTCATCATCCTCACCGACCTCGTCGCCTTTACTGTTATCACCTTGCCGAGGCCATCTCTTTCTTCAAGAAAACGTCTACTAACTTCGTAAGTCCTCTTTTTCTTTTATTTCATTCTGCCTTTTGTTTTTGTTTTTTCTAGTTTGGTCGTTAATTATGTAGAAAGACCCGTCGCTTTTAGGCTCTTAGAATACCTTCGTCGCTTGTAGGTGAATAAATGTCGGGACATAGTGATGCGATGAGTGAGCATTCGTCGATCTGTGAGGAAGCGAGCTACGATGAAGTATTCCCGTCAGGTCATGGGCCCGAGGAGGGCTTGTCCTAGTCATCAGAACCGTCCGCCCAATCTCCTATTGACAAGGAGGAAGACTTTGATGGAGATGAAGTAGAGGAAATAGAGGGAGATGTGGAGGACAAGGGTGAAGGAGAGAATGAGGGGGAGTTTGAGATAGAAGGTGGCGAGGATGAGAATGAGAGTGACGGGGGAGCTTTTGTGGAGGGAAGCTCGGAGAGCTCGGGGGACGGTCATACTCATCCCTTCATCCTCCCCAAAATTTGGACCGTTAATGACTTTAAGCCAAGACGATGGCCAAAATCTTCAAGAATTTACAGGACCGTTATCAAATCCCTAACCACATCCTAATCGATCTCCTTGGGAAGTATGAGAAGTGCTAATTGAGAAAGACCACGGATGTTGGCATGTATGATGCCATGTTTGCGGCAAGGTTGAGGTTGCCACCGACAGCATTACATCGTTAGTTGGCCAACTTTCTAGGATTTTCCGTCAGCCAAATTGCTCCTAACACTTTGAGGATATTCATAGGGGCCAAAATTATATGGGGGCGTCTAAGTGATGGGAACTGTTAGCTTACCTTGGACAAGTTTTTTTGGTACTACAGACCTCAACACATCTTATCTTTCAAAGGGATATACCATTTTGTTTGTGAGGAAGAAGACACTTAGGCTAGTGTCCGATATGCCCGACTCCAACAGGAATTGGAAGGGCAGATATTTCTTCGTTCGAGGGATGGATTAGGTATGCCGTCAAGAAGAGTGGGTGATGATGCCTCACGGTTTTGACAACACTTGGGGCATTGTCAAAGATTCAGGTCTAGTGTAGTCTACTTTTCTTTTTTTTATTTTTTGTTCAGGTGTCCAATGTCGTCTACTTTTCTTTGCCTATTTTTTTAGGTCTAATGTTGTCTACTTTTTTCTTCCTTAGCTAGCGTTATAGATATAATTGACAAGCAGAAGGTGTTCATCCGTCAGGTGTGGGAGATCAATTTTAACGAGCGGAGGTGCAGGGATCTAATTACCCTTGACATTTTGTACGCATGCTGTGGTGGTCCCAAGCCGACGCCCATAACTTGCAGACTAAACGCATACTCTCGTTGATGTGAGTTGTATTTTTTGTTTTCCTTTTTTTCCATTGTCTTTATTTTTGTCACCTTACTTAACGCCCGTCTCTTGTCCCTTGCAAAAATGGAGGCAGCGAGGCAAAGAACCCTAGTAAGGGCTGCCACAGCGAGCAAGAAGAAGAAGGAGAAGGATGAGGCCTCCTCATCGGCTCCTAAGGATGTCACATAGGTGATGTCTAAGAGAAAGAACAAGGGGAAGGACCATCATCCTTGACTGGTCCCATCACTCAGGGATTTGTCTATCGTCTTCTTACTCACAAGGATCATGCCGAAGAGGTGATTGAGTCAATCATCGAGGACACGGACATGGATCTTTGTGCTAAGCACACGACGAAGGAGTTGGGGGCGTTAGGCCTTTTTAACCTTTCACGTGTATGTCTCTTCCCTTCTTTTCTTTTCTTTTTAGTAGTTAACGGTTGTTTCATTTGTAGGTGCTAGTCAGTATGAAGGCGCTTTAGGATAAGAGCGTTGCTTAGGAAGGGGTGACCAACCGTTTATGCAAGTGCAACGAGACCAAGACCAATGAGCAAGAGTAGTACAAGGAAGCCCTTCGTACTTTCAATAAGGAGGTGAAGGAGCTAACCGAGAAGTTGAAGAAGGAGAGTCCCAAGAGGGAAAAGGAGCAAGGGACCAAGGCGACGGTTGAGAAGAAGTTGATGGCTCTTCTTGGGTAGGTTGAGACAACGAAGGTTGACGTTGTAACTAAGTTCAAGGCTTTACTGCCTTTAATTGATGCTTGCGCTGCTTACTATGGTAATGTGTTTGAGGATTGCCTAAAGCAAGTCAAGTCCGTCTACCCACACTTGAATTTATCCAAGGTCACCATGGATGACCTGCTATTGTCAACCCCTACTAGCAACACCGTCTTTGAGGACACCGATGACTCCATTGAGTCAAAATAGGATCCAAAGAATGACGGTGTCATTCTTGCTCACCTTGTAGTGAAGAAGATCGTTACTCCTTTGATTCCATCAACCGAGGCTCAATATACTAAAATTCTTTCTACTCAAGATGCTCAGGATCCTCCTTCCAAAGATGATGAGAATCGTCCAGCTTAGGACGTTGGGGACCCTTTAGCTTAGCTTTTTTTTCTTTTGTCTATAATGATTACCCCTTCATGTATTTCGTCCAATTTCCGGACAATGCTTTGTGCCCTTCTATTTTTTGGGCTTTGTTTGTAAAGATTTTCCTTTATTTATGGTATGTTTTTATCATTTTGCATTCGTTGCTTTGAGCATGTTTGTTTGATCTTTATGTGCATGTCCATCCATTTTTGTGCCCATGTGTTAGGATGTATTTTTAAAGAACTTGATAGCTGACTATGATGAATTCATCAACTTGTGGACTTTGTAATAATTCCGTCTACTTGTAGACTTAACGAATATAAAGGCATCCCCATGGGATGAGCTTGTCCGCTTGTGGACTAGTAATTTTAAGGCATCCAAGTAGGACGAACACGTCCACTTGTGGACTTTAATAGTGAACACGTCCACTTAAGGACTTAACAATGAATTTGTCCACTTAAGGACTTAGTATTGAACTTGTCCCTTTAAGGATCTAGTAATGAACTCATCCACTTAAGGACTTAGTAATGAACTCGTCCACTTGAGGACTCAGTAATGAAAGGACCCTTAATGAACTCGTCCACTTAAGGACTTAGTAATGAACTTGTCCATTTGAGGACTATAATTTTAAGGCATCCCAATGGGATGAAGTTGTCCACTAGTAAGGCATCCTTGTAGAACGAACTCATCAATTTGTGGACTTAATAATGAACTCGTCCACTTGTGGACTTAGTATTGAACTTGTCCCTTTAAGGACTTGGTAATGAACTCATCCACTTAAAGACTTAGTAATGAACTCGTCCATTTGAAGACTTGATAATACTAAGGCATCCTTATAGGATGAACTCATCCATTTGTGGACTTGGTAATAAAAGAAGTTTTGTAGAGACAGATAAATACACAAATCATATCTAAATAACTCCTCTTATTTATAATAAATGCATGTATAAGTAAAAAATCGTTCTAAAAAAGGATAAAAAAAAAAACCTGCCTTTTGTGCTTAAAAAGTACTATAAGCAAGATTTAACTAAAAGAAATAAACTGGAAATGAGGAGTGTCGCGCATTTCCTATTGTCTTTTATTGGTAGTATTTACTAAGATGCTCGGTGTTCCATGGATGGTGCAACTTCTGTCCGTCTAGCATCTCTAGGTGGTAGGTGCCTTTTCTCCGCCATGAGGTGATTTTGTAGGGTCCTTCCTAGTTAGGATCGAGCTTTCCTTAGGTGGGATCTCTAGTGGCGCCCATCATCTTCCTTAAAATGAGGTTTCCCACCTTGAAGTCTTTATGCCTAACTCCGGAGTTGTAGTGCTTGGCCATGAGGTCCTGGTATCGTGTGAGTCTTTGTTCAACTGTCGCCCTGACTTCATCTACTAGATTGAGCTGTAGATGCATGGCCTCATCATTCCTTCTTTCATCATGATTGTCCTTCCCGTAGCTTGTGAGTCCGACTTTAGCCGGGATAACCGCCTCGCTCCCGTATGCTAGTTGAAACGGTGTCTCCTCTATAGGTGTTCTAGTTGTTGTCCTATATGCCCAAAGTATGCTTAGCAGGCTCTTCTTCCTAGCAATATACCCTTTACCCCTCGAGTCGAGTCTTGATGATTTTAAGTAAGGATCAGTTCGTGACCTCAACTTGTCCGTTGGCTTGAAGGTGGGTGGGGAGGAATAGTAGTTCTTGATTCCCAACTATGAGCAAAAATCCCTAAAGGAGTCATTGTCGAACTGTTTCCCGTTATCTAAGACCAAGACTCTAAGGATCCCATACTTGCAAATGATGTTTCTCCATACGAAACTTCTCACATTCTTCTTTGTGATGGTGGGCTTGACTTCGGTTTCTACCCATTTGGTGAAATAATCTATGCCGACTATAAGGAACTTCAACTCTTCGCATTGTGATTGGGAATGGGCCTATGATGTCCAGCCCCCATTAAGCGAATGGCCACAGGGCTATCATTGGGGTCAGTTCTTTAAATCGGCTATATGATGACATTGCTGAACCGTTGACATTTGTCGTAGGCTTTGACATAAGTCTGGGCATCCTTTTGCATAGTAGGCCAATAGTATCCGACTCGAATCGGTTTGTGTACCAATGATTGCGACCTTGAGTGGTTCCCGCAGATCCCTTTGTGGACCTCCCTCATGACATAGTCCACTTCTTTGGGGCTTAAACACCTTAGGTATAGGCAAGAGAAGCCTTTCTTGTACAAGACGTCCTTTATCGGGACGAATCGTGTTGCTTGGACCTTTAAGTTCCTTGCGGCTTCCTTACCGTCTGGTAATTTACCGTTTTTCAAGTAGGAGACTAATGGTGTGGTCTAGTTGCTTTCAAAACATATCTCCTACACATCAATGGGATCTATTAATGGTGAAAATTGAACAAAGGAAAGTACCTTGTCATGGATGGTCATATGTTCTGTTGATGCGGCCTTGGCAAGATAGGCGGCTTGCTTGTTCTCTCCTTTGGGGATTCGAACAATCTTGGCCTACGGGTCATCCACCCTTCTCTTTACTTACTCTAGGTACTTCTTCATCCTATCGCCCTTACATTCATAATCACCGTTTACTTAGTTTGAGATGACTTGGGAGTCGCAATGAATAACCACATTCACGGCCTTTGTTGCTTTAGCGAGATCCAGCCCCGCCACTAGAGCTTTGTATTCCGCTTCATTGTTGGTCGTAGGGAAGTCAAGACGAATCATGCATTCAATCTCTTTCCCTTTTGGAGAAAGAAGCACAATACCCGCTCCATCACCTAGTTTGTTGGACGATCCGTTCATATGTATACTCCATTGAGGATACTCTTCTGCCCCCTGGTCTTCCACGTTAGTGAACTCCGTAATGAAGTCAACGACAACCTACCCCTTAATGGTAGTACACGGGGGGTACTGTATGTCGAACTCACTCAACTCTATCACCCATAGTGCCATTCATCCGACGACTTCAAGATTGCTCATTGCTCACTATAAGGGCTTGTTAATCGGGACGATCACTATGTGGGCTTGGAAGTATGGCTTGAGCATGCGGGCTGCTATAACCAAAGTGAAAGCGAGCTTCTCCATCGGTGGGTACCTTTCCTCTGCACCACGAAGTGCCCGGTTGGCATAGTATATAGGCTTTTGTACCTTGTCTTCTTCTCTGATTAAGGTCGCATTGACAACAGCTAGGGATACAACTAAGTAGAGAAACAATTCTTCCCTTAGTTTTGAGGGACTCGATAACGGTGGGGAAGAGAGGTAGGCTTTTAGATCCTCGAATGCCTACTGACACTCGGTCATCCACCCAAAAGATTTCTTCAGCGTGCGGAAGAAAGGTAGACATTTATCCATCGCCCTTGATATGAACCTTTTTAGCATGGCTACCATGTCATTGAGGCTTTGTACTTCCTTCACATTCTTTGGGGGTGCCATCTCTATTATGGCTCGGATCTTGTCCAGGTTAGCCCCGAATGCGCACTTGCTCGGATTGAGCTTCATGTTGTAAGAGCGAAGGGTGTCGAAGGTTTCCTTGAGATCATCTAAATGATTGTCCTCCCTCTGGCATTTTACCAGCATGTCATCAATGTAGACTTGGATATTTCTTCCAATTTGATGTGTGAACATCTTGTTCATGAGCCTTCTTGAATGTCATGCCTTTATTCTTGAGGTTGAACGACATCACTTTGTAGTAGAAGAGGCCTTGTTGGTGATGAAGTCTTTCATGATCTGCTTTGTCCATTTTGATATGGTTATAACTTGAAAAAACGTCCATGAAACTTCGATGAATCGGTGTTGAGCCATAGAGTCTACTAGGATGTCAACTCGTAGGAGGGGGTAGCTATTCTTGGGGCATGCTTTGTTCAGGTTCGTAAAGTCCATGCACATTCTCCATTTCCCGTTGGCTTTCTTAACCATCACCACATTCGCTAGCCAATCGGGGTAGTAAACTTCCCTGATGAAGCTTACCTCTTGCAACTTGTGGAGTCTCGTTCTTAGGTGAACACCAGCTTTTTCTAGTGGATGGGTGGAAAGGAGGGTGAAACATTTAACCTGTGCACTATGATCAAGGATCAATTCTTGGCATGTATTCATGGCTCCAGGCAAATACATCTTGGTTCTCTTTGAGAAAAGTCGTGAGTGCTTGGTGGACCATTCGGACTAGCGAAGGTGCTAATCCTTGTTGTTCGATCTGGTCTAGAGTTGTCGAGAAGTATCTCTTCAAGTATTTCAATAGGTTCTTCCACCGTCCGTTGTTCTTCTATGTTCATTGTCCTACAGATGATCGTCCATCTCCAACATTGCTATATAACACTCACATGTAGCCACTTGATCTCCACGTACTTCTCCTACTCCGTATTTGGTGGGGAATTTGATCAACAAGTGGTAGGTCGAAGTTACGGCCTTCCACGAGTTGAGGATAGGTTGTCCAAGGATGGCATTATAGGCGGACGAACAATCGACAACGAGAAATGTAACATCTTTAGTGATTTGCTAGGGATAATCACTAATCGTAACGAGAAATGTGATTGCACCGAGGGGGTATACTTTAGTCCCTCCGAACCCAACGAGTAGGGCGTTGGTCGGGACTAGCCATTCCCTATCAATCCTCATTTGCTGGAATCTTTGCCGTAGTAGAGGATGTCGCAGGCTCTGTTGTTCACCAGGACTCGGTGTGTGTTATAGTCTCTTACCCGTATGCTAACGACGAGTGCATCGTCATGCGGGTGGTGGAGATGTTGAGTATCTTCTTTTGAGAACTTGATGATAGGGTTATTGACTTGCGCCATCTTTGGGACGAAGCTCGTCACCTGGACATTTTGAACCATCCTTAGGTAAGTCTTACGAGCTATTTTGGACGAACCCGAGGCTGCAGCTCCTCCTACAATCATTCTTATATCCCCCATGGGCGGCCTAGGACGCTCATTCTCCCATCGGGGAGCCTGCTCTTATAGTGGGTCCGCTCTTTCCTTCGACTAACCTCTACAACTTTCCTTGTCCGATAGGAGCTTATATTTGTTGCTTCAAGTCGTAGCGATCAGCCGTGTCATGACCGTAGTCACGATGGAAGCGACAATACTTGTCTCTGGACCTCTTATTAGGATCTCTCTTGAGCTTGCCAGGAAATGTTAGTGCTCCTTCGTCCTTGATTTGCATCAAGACCTGGTTGATTAGGGTAGTCGGCGGGTTGAAGCATTTGAACCTTCTTTGTGGGGGGGGTTTGGAGCGTTTGTCTTCCCTTCATTCTCTGGTTCTAGCCATCTTCCGCCCCCTATCCCGCCGTCATCTTGTCTATCCCTCTTTTTGGGCTTCTCTTCTCGGGCCAACAAGATGTTTGCTTTCGTTCATGTACTTAGTAGCCCTATAAAGTACATCCGACATGGTTTTTGAGTCATTCTTGTATAAAGAAAATAGAAACTTACCCTTCCATAGCCATTCATGAATGCAGCCATGAGTATTTTTTCATCAGCCTCATCGATTGAGAGGGCCTTTTTGTTAAAACGGGCTATGTAAAACCTCAGCTTCTCATCCTCCCGTTGCTTAATATTCATCGGGCATGCAGTGAACTTCTTATACTTGTGTCCCCCGATAAAGTGTGAGGTAAACTGGGCGCTTAACTCCTTAAAGGCACTAATGGAGTTAGGTGTCAACTTGTTGAACCAAATCCTTGCGAGGCCCTTCAGCATAGTGGGGAAGGCCTTACACATGATCTTGTCCACCACTCTCTGTAGGTGCATCAAGGTCTTGAAAAACTCTAGGTGGTCTAGGGGATCTTTAGATCCATCATAGGTTTCCACTTGTGGCATACAAAACTTTGGTGGAAGGGGAAACGAAGTGACGGATGTAGTGAATGGTGAATCAATTCGATGGATTAAGTCATCGAGGTCGCTAGACACCTATCCTCTAAGGGCGTTCATCATGAAGTCCATCGGTTCCTTCATCATTTGCATCTCCACGACCATGTGAGGTGGAGCCAAATCTGTGGTGGATGGACAGCTGGTGTCCTATCGCTCTGGTCTACTTAGGGTGTTGCTACCTTCCGGCCCCTCTTAGTCCCTCCTCTCAATCTTTGTTGCCATCTTGATCCTCCTTTTGAGTGTTAGGCCTAGTGTTCTTCTGGCGCAGCTGCTTCGTTAGATCATGGTTTTGCTTGGTGAGACGTTCTTCAACAACGGTGAGAGTTTGAACCTGTCTTTTGAGGGTGGTGGTGGTGCGTGGTTCGTCTCCATGAACATTGTTGGTGGTCGTCATTGAGCATGTAAGTACCATGCAACTCTTTGTTTGGGAAGCGATAATATGGCTTTTCACAACTCCCGAGTGCCAAAGCTAGGAGAAATTATGCGTACCTTAGTTTGTGAGGGTTTTAGGGTTTTTATAAAAAGGTAGGGTTGATATTCGTTCCTTGGCATAGAGGGCTTTTCCTTGTGGGAAAGATCTTCATTAATGTGCGCATCTTGCGGGATACTTTCCTTGTAGGAATCCCCTCAATTAGGGTTAGTCATGGAGCACAAGATGTTTCCTTATATATTCATACGTGGGGGCCAAGTAAGGCCACGTTAGAATTGTCATAGGCTTACTTTCGTCGACTTCTTATTCTGTCTATTCGTTCTAGTCGTCTCATTCGAGGCAAACCCGTCAGCAATGGGACGACACTGCCGGCCCTATAGTGTCGTTGCTTAAGCAAGGTCATCGGGTTCATTAGGCCAGTCGGCTTTGACTTTAGTTCCTAAAACCTCCCGAATTACCCTTATCAATGGCTAAGCAATAAGCTAATTACATGAAAATATCACACAAAACCCCAAGTAATGCTACCAACTTAATATCACTCGGATCATCATTATTAACAAACATGCATATTTAAACTTACCTATCAAAGAATTATCAAAATTACCTTTGTTTTGATGATGCCCAAGCATAGAGAAGATCTAGAGTTTTCATGTGAGATTGCTAGAAAGCAACCACCGAAAGAGAATGCTGGAGATGGCGAGGGTAGGGATGGCAATTTTGCCCCGCCCCGCTTGACCCGCCCCTCCCCGCTTCACCCCGTGCGGGTTTTCCCCACCCCGCAAAAGTGATGGGGCGGGGATGGGGCGAGATTTTAGACCCGCACCACGGGGCGGGGCGGGGATGGGTTTACACTTTTTAGACCCACCCCGCCCCATCCCCGCCCGCCTTGCATTAATAAGGGTTAAAAGGTAATTTTTTCATACCCTAAAACCCTACTATTTAAACAAAAATATTATCATCTTATTTTATTTAAGTGGAGATTCTTTTTGAAGAACTAGGCAATTTTTATTTTGTTATGTATTAGGAGTTTGGATTATTTTATTGTGTCATACTATGAGATTTTTGTTGTGATATTATCTTGTTAAATATTTAGATATTATTATTTAGTATTTGCTAAAAATTAGTTTGATTCGATAGAATAAATTTATTTATAATTTCAAGTATATTTTTATTATTGAAACATGTCATTTTATTTGAAAAAATGGTAATAGTTGTGGGGAAAATTAATAAGAAATAAAGTTTTACGGTGTAGGG
Source organism: Quercus dentata (assembly GCA_028216015.1). NCBI lineage: Eukaryota > Viridiplantae > Streptophyta > Magnoliopsida > Fagales > Fagaceae > Quercus > Quercus dentata. The sequence continues at coordinate 51,151,466 of CP116447.1, forward strand.
CGGAGCTTCGCGGGTCTTCGCGGGGCCCTAAGGGGCGGGGATGGGGCAAGAAATTTTCCCCGTTATACGGGCGGGGCGGGATGGGGCAAAAAAAATCCATGCGGGGCGGGGGCGAAGATCCCATCCTTCGGCCCCGCCCCGCCCCATTGCCATCCCTAGGCGAGGGGAGATGGGGTCTACGTGGGGCTCATAGGAGAAAGTAGGGATGAGCGGTGATCCGCTCATTATATTGTGTGAATTACCAATTTTTCCTTTTTCCATCATAATTTTCAAAGAACCCAACTATTGAAAATACAATATACCCCTATGACTTATTAACAACCCAAAGGTAGTGTTTGATACTGGAGAATACGCATTATCCCTAGTATTCAAAAAAAAGATCTCTAGGAAAGTGATGACGGGCAATCTGTCAGTGCCTTTCTTTTTTTTAAAAGGTTTCTAATAACCAAAATGCCAACTCAGGTTTACTTTGGCATGCTTGACGGCGTTGACGCATTGTTGGCTGCTGAGGAGTGAGGAGCTTCCAAAGGAATATAAGGATTCCTGCTTCTAAATCTTAAACTCTCGTAAACACGCATGTATTTTCCGTGAGTGACACATGGTTTAATTGACAAGTAAAACTTCTGGGATTTTAGTATGAGCTTTTCGTTCACTCATGAAAGTAGAGAAATATAAGGAACTAAGATCTATTATTTTATAGCATTATTATAGCTATATTTTTTTTTTTCCATCTCCCTCTTTTCTAGGTTGACTAATTAGATGAGTGCAGGTGAGAGACATTATTACTTTGCTGTATGACTTTGACGATAATTTAGAGGAGTTGTAATTTATGTTGTGGTTGTTAAAAAGACCCTACTTATTTATGTATCTATCAATACATGTACTATTCATATTCTCTAAAAGCAACCATTTTTACAAAATATGACAAACGCATAAATCTCATCACTCTCCTGGAAATTTTAGTGATTGAAAAATACAATAACTCTGAAATAGTATATATGAAAAGTTGCCCTTAAAAAAAATAAATAAATAGAAGAGCTTCTAAGCACACACAACACGTTTGCAAAGAGACTAGTGTATGTGTGTATATATATATATATATATATATATATATATCTCTTTTTTATATTTAAATATTAATTAAATGCTATATTTTTTTAATTTTTAATATTATCGTTATTACTTATACAATTATTTTTCTGCATCTTTTGAGATGTAAAATTAATAATTAAGTTTATGTGATAAATGAAAAAGAATCTTTTACATTTTACTGTAATCCCATTCAACCTAGAAGCATATCTGATTTTGCTATAAAGATTAGTACACAGCTAACACAATCCATAAAAGATAGAAACTTAGAAAACTAGCTGACTAAATAAAAAAAATTATTTTGCTTCTGTATAATACACGTGGGGGAATTCATCAACATATATATATATATAGAGAGAGAGAGAGAGAGAGAGAGAGAGAGAGAGAGACATGTTGGGGAAGCCAAAACGAACAAATAAAGAACTATTTTTTTGCTTCTTTACACATAACGTGTAAAAAGGCTTAAAATCTAAATCTAAATAAAAAGTGTTGATAGCATTGAATGGATAAGCATTGAGTGGATAACAACAATTCACTAATTTTTCTTATTTAAAAATTTTGGGACAAATATATTATTTTAATTTTTGCTAAGTGAAAAGCCCCTTATAAAGAGGATTTATTTATTATTTTTTTTTTTTTTGTGTGTATGCACGCGCACGTGTGTGGGAATCTTAGGCAACTGCCTCAGTTGCCAATATGGTTCAACCCGCCTTGCCAAATAATTGTGGAATGGAGATGATGACAAACAAAGTTTAAAAGGTAGCATACACATGAAATCTTAGACCCTGAGACCTGAGTACTTAAATTGCACGACAAGAACATGGCTCTCAACAGAATATTTTGTTACTTGTTTCTAGGGGAAGAGAGATGCCGACGGGTATAGAAAAATTCGGATTGACTACAACAATAACAAGAAGATAGCTACTGATCTGAATTTGATAATCATTTTCGCAATCCTAGCTGGACAAGGGAGTATGTTTTTTTATTTTATTATATATATATATATATATATATATATATATATATTTATATATATATATATATATATTTATATATATATATATATAAGACAAAGGAGTAGTTAGTTTTGAAACATTATGAGCAATATTTAACCAATACAATTCCTCTGTAACATTTTTTTTTTTAATTTATAATTCTGTGTTCCATCAATCACAACTTGCTATGTGTATGATTTTTTTCTTCCATTTTCAACTCTAGTTGTTTTATAAGGAAAGTAAAATCAATACATGGCAAGTTGTTATTGGTAGAACATAAAGTGATACACAAAAAATAGTACAGGTAATTTGTATTCATATTTAACACGACATGACGATAAGGATAATGCATGGACTAGGGAGCAACACTATCCCAATGCACTTGCACTACAATACATAATGTTATTCTTACATGTGGTTGCATTGACCATGAAACAAATAGTTGAATTAATTATCCTTAAAAAAGATAACATTGGTTTTCTTGTATTGATCTATATAATTATGTGGTTGAATCTAATTGAGAAACCTAATATAAATTTTCTAAGAAATTATTTTTAGGTTTAGCCCCATATTTAAAAATTGTCTATGTATTGGTTGCTAAGAACCATATGTGGTCTAGATTAGGATGCACGGACACTTCATTTGGGGTGTCCTACCCATGTGGTATCAGTGTTGTACTTGTGTCGTAATAGTGTTCTATCTGCTGTATTATGTTATAATTTTTTAAAAATTGCTCGTGCAGTTGTATCATACGCATACCCATTCCCGTGTTTGTGTCCGTGTATCCTCCTAGGCTCTAGAGTTCAAATCTCCCTCTCACAGATTACAATAATAATTTATTAGTTTAAATGAGTAGGAGGCTACTTAAGGTCTATCTCCCCAACGTTGATGCAATTTAATTTGAGGGATTTTATTATCGTTTTTTCCTTGTTAAATTAATTAGGTTTTTCTCTTTTTCTAGTTGAATTAGGATTTTACTTTTCCTTTTACTAATTAAGTTGTTTCCTATTTCTCGTAGAAGTAGGATTTTGTTACTTCTATTTCTAAAAAGAGTAAAAGACAATATCTTACTGTAAATACTCTTTAGAAAGATGTGGTGACTATTTAGTTGTTATTAATGAAATTTTATTTTCACAGTTCTAATTTTTTTTGCCTATTAATTTAGGGCTCTTGTAGACTTAGGCTTTATGGAAGGATAGTGGCTATTATGTGTTACAGATTCTGCTTCTAAATGTCTAAGCTACATCAGTTGGTATTAGAGCCATTGTATTAGATTCTTTGGTATTTTCTTCACTTTTTTCTTGCTTGTGCCATTGTTTTATTTTCTCTTCCCTTCTTTTTTTCTCGACACACGATTCTTTTTGCTACACACTATTATTCTTTGCACGTAAATCTTTGTTTATTGTTCAACAAAATCTGAGCATATATTACATGTGAATGGTAATTGTATATATATAATATTTACATATGTACTATAGAAATAATCCAAATTTACATGAAGTAATTAATGTGGGTAATTTTTGAAGTTAAATGTGCAAAATATATCCCTCATGCTATTATACTTTGACTTATATGAGTGCTCTAAGCTAACAACACATTGCGAAGCACAATTTAATATACTGTAAAATGATAACACCAACATTCATGCATGTAAAACAATTTGCTAAGTGTAATAACCCAACCCAAATTTTATGTATAATTTTCTTGGTTGGGTTAAGATAGAAATTTGAAGAAAACAATGATTTAAGACTTATCCATTTTTAGAAGCTGTCTCCTACTTTTTTCTTTTTTTCTTTTTCCTTTTTTCTTTTTTTTTTTTCTTTCTTTCTTTTTTGTGAAGACTGTCTCCTCCATGTTAAGGTGAATTATTTCCTAAAATTTTATCCCCACAAATTTTTCTAAAGATATCTTGATGGCCCTTTGGTGGCGTTTTGTACAAGTTCATGTTAGAATTCCTGGAAATGCTGAAAGATTCACACATTTGGTTGCAAATCACACAAGGGAAAAAATACTAGGGGTATTTAGATTCCCTCTCAATGCCCTTTTGTGGAAATGTGGATTCCCTTTCTAAAATCTGGGTATCCACATTTCCATCCCTGGATAAAGTTAAATTTTGTAAAAAATGCTAATTTTACCTATTTTCTCTACCCTTATAAAATAAAAAATATCATTATTATAAATTGACAATTAAAATAATTGCTTTTGTATAATACATGTCATTTAAAAAAAAAAGTAATATTATATATATATATATATATATATATATATATATATATATTTTTTTTTTTTTTTTTTAATTTTCCATGATTTTATAGTTTACATTTTTTCTCATGATTTATTTAGAGGAAGATTTATTTTTTACATAAAAGGACAAGATGTTGTATTTATGAATAAATGGTATTTTAGAAAAATAAAATAATTCTAATACAATTCTTAGAAATAAAACAAATATAAAAATTTCATATTTTAAGGATTTTTTCTTAGATTCCAAATCAAATCAAACATAGAAAAAGTTATAGTCTCAGACATTCAGATTGCCCGTCATCACTTTCCTAGAAATCATTTTTTTTTTTTTTTTTTTTGAATGCTAGAGATAATGTGTATTCCTCCTATCAAACACTACCTTTGGGTTGTTAATAAGTCATAGGGGTATATTGTATTTTCAATAGTTGGGTTCTTTGAAAATTATGAAAGAAAAAGGACAAATTGTTAATTCACACAATATAATGAGTGGATCACCGCTCATCCCTACTTTCTCCTATGAACCCCACGTAGACCCCATCTCCCCTCGCCATCTCCAGCATTCTCTTTCGGTGGTTGCTTTCTAGCAATCTCATATGAAAACTCTAGATCTTCTCTATGCTTGGCCATCATCAAAACAAAGGTAATTTTGATAATTCTTGGATAGGTAAGTTTAATATACATGTTTGTTAGTAATGATGATCATCCAATTGATATTAAGTTGGTAGCATTACTTGGGGTTTTGTGTGATATTTTCATAGCCATTAATTTGATTTATGGCGAGGGGGATTTGAAAACAATTTGAGGATTCATTTTCTTGGGCAATCTTATGGGTTTTTAATTTATGTTATAAAATACCACCGCATACCATTGGTGCGGTGGTCACTCCACAAGTATAAGTGTTTGTGAAGTGTGGTGGGATAAGGCCCGAGATTCAAGTCTCCAGAAATGAGTTTCATACACATATACACCTAGATTAGACTAGAGTAGAATTTATATCTTTTATAAAAAAAAAAAATTATGTTAAAGAATAGAGTTGTTGTAGCTGCCTATTTAGACTATTGCATGTCAAGTGTTTGATAAATATCCTCTATGAATTATGAGGTTTTGAATTTACATGACTTGAGGTTGATATGATTACCATATGTGAAGTTATGAATGTGATTATCCAATCTTGGTTGTTAGTACATGTTGACTTTAAACCAGGAGTTGGTATAATCGTTGAATTTGTCACATTGTATAGTGGCACTCCACCTTTATGATTTTTTGTCTTGTGGGTCTGGGTTGAATTTTCTAATTTTGGTGCAATGCGCTTTGTGATAGGTTCAGTGTTTGTGTTTCTAGGTTTCGAGGTACTTAATTAGTGGTGGACCCAGGGATGGAGCTACCTTAATCGTTGAATTTGTCACATTGTATAGTGGCACTCAACCTTTATGATATTTTGTCTTGTGGGTCTGGGTTGAATTTTCTAATTTTGGAGCAATGCGCTTTGTGATAGGTTCAGTGTTTGTGTTTCTAGGTTTCGAGGTACTTAATTAGTGGTGGACCCAGGGATGGAGCTACCTTAATGCTGGCCCCTTCTCTTCCCCCCCTTCCAAAATTTTAATTTTCTTCTTCTGTTATGGTAATTTTACGCTATGGGTATGATCCAACAAGGAAGTAATAGGCAATTTCACAACAAATTTTGACTTTTTCATTTTTCTTGTTCTTTTCATACTTGAATAACTTTCAAGAAATCATAATTTAATTGGATAATTTTATAGCTTGACGACTTGAACAATTGTAAGTGATCAAAATTTGTTGCCTTTTGCAACCCAATATTTTACATTATCACTCACTTTTGCATGAATAAATATGTTGTGAAAGTGGGTGTGAGAATAATTGTCCTTAGGTGAATTCTTCGAACCTCACATTCATCATTAGTGCTGGTGAGAGACACTATTAATTTACTGTATGACTTTGAGGATAATTTGGGGTGGTTGTAATTTATGTGGTTGTTGTTAAAAATTAGCTCTATAGAAGAAAGGCCCTAATTATTTCTGCATCAATCAATACATGTACTATTCATATTCTCTTTAGCAACAATTTTTACATAATATGACAAACGCCACTGCAAATTTTGGTGATTAAAAAAATAAAACAACCCTGAATTAGTATACAAGAAACGTTGTCCTTTAAAAAAAAATAAAATAAAAGAGCCTCTAAGCATGTGCATTAATGCCTGTGCGAAGAGGGTAGTGTGTGTGTCTATATATAAAACTCTTCTATATTTAAATATTAATTTAATAATATTTTATTTTTATTTTTAATATTATCATTATTATTTATACATTTATTTTTCTGCATCTTTTGAGATGTAAAATTAATAATTAAGTTTATGTGATAAATGAAAAGAGATCTTTTACATTTTACTGTAATCCCGTTCAGCCTACAAGCATATCTGATTTTGCTATAAAGATTAGTACACAGGTAACACAATCTATAAAAGATAGAAACCTAGAAAACTAGCTGACCAAATCAAAAAATTATTTTGCTTTTGTACGATACATGTTGGGTAATTCATTAAAAAAAAAAAAATGTTGGGGAAGGCAAAACTAACAAATAAAGAATTTTTATTTTTTGCTTCTTTACACATAACGTGTAAAAAGACTTAAAATCTAAATCTAAATAAAAAGTGTTAATAGCATTGAATTAATAAGCATTGAGTGGATAACAATAAGTCACTAATTTTTAATATTTAAAAATTTTGGGACAAATATATTATTTTAATTTTTTCCTAAGTGAAAAGACCTTTATAAAGAGGACATTTTATTTATTTATTTATTTAGGGGTCGTTGGCAACTGCCTCAGTCGCCAATATGATTCAACTCGCCTTGCCAAGTAATTGTGGAATGGAGATGATGACAAACAAAGTTTAAAACGTAGCATACACATGAAATCTTAGACCTTGACTACTTAAATTGCACGACAGGAACAAGGCTCTCAACAGAATATTTTGCTACTTGTTTCTACGGGAAGATAGATGCCGACGGGTATGGAAAAATTGGGATTGACTACAACAGATAACAAGAAGATAGCTGCTGTTCTGAATTTGATAATCATTTTCGCAATCCTAGCTGGACAAGGGAGTAGTTAGTTTCGGAAAATTGGGAGGAATATTTAACAAATACAAATTCTCTGTAATATTTTTTGTTTACAATTCTATGTTCCACTAATTATAACTTACTATGTGTATGATTTTTTTTCCCCATTTTCAACTCCAGTTGTTTTATAAGAAAAGTAAAATCAATACATGGTAAGTTATGATTGGTAGAACATATAATAGTACACAAGAAATGGTATAGGTGACTTGTATTGATATTTAACACCGCATGATGATAAGGATAATGCATCGACTAGGGAGCAACTCTATCCCCATGCACTTGAACTACAATGCATAATGTAATGTTATTCTTACGTGTGGTCGCATTGACCATGAAACAAATAGTTGAATAAATTATCCTTAAAAAAGATAACATTGGTTTTCTTGTATTGATCTATATAATTATGTGGTTGAATCTAATTGAGAAACCTAATATATATTACCTAAGAAATTATTTTTTGGTTTAGCCCCATTTTTAAAAATTGTATATGTATTGGTTGCTAAGAGCCATATGTGGTATAGATTAGGATGTACGGACACTTCATTTGTGGTGTCCTACCCATGTGGTATTAGTGTTGTACTTGTGTCATAACAGTGTCCTATCTGCCATATCATATTATAATTTTTAAGTAAATTGCTCATGCGGTTGCATCGTATCGTACCCCAAACTAGTGTCCGTGTCTGTGCATCCTACTAGGGTCTAGAGTTCAAATCTCCCTTTTATAGATTACAAAAGTAATTTATTAGTTTGAATGAGTCGGAGGCTCCTTAAGGTGTATGGTGAGGGGGATTGAAAACAATTTGAGGATTGGTTTTCTTGGGCAATCATGTGGGTTTTTAATTTATATTATAAAATACCACTGCACACCATTGGTGCGATAGTCACTCCACAAGTATAAGTGCTTGTGAAGTGTGGAGGGATAAAGGCCGAAGTTCAAGTCTTCAAAATAGAGCTTCATGCACATATACACTTAGATTAAATTAGAGTAGAATTTCTATCTTGTATAACCAAACAAAAAACAAAAAAAAAAAAAAAAATGTTAAAGAATAGGGTTGTTGTAGTTGCCTATTTGGACTCATGTGAGTATGTGACTGTGGTATGTCAAATGTTTGATAAATATCCTCTATGAATTATGGGGTTGCATTTACCTGACTTGAGCTTGATATGATTACTATATGTGAAGTTATGAATGTGAGTATCCAATCTTGGTTGTCAGTACATGTTGACTTTAAACCAAGAGTTGGTATCAACATTGAATTCGTCACATTGTATAGTGGCACTCCGCCTCTATGATCTTTTATCTGAATTTTCTAATTTTGGAGCAGTGTACTTTGTGATAGGCCTTGATCTTAATTGGTTCAGTGTTTGTGTTTCTAGGTTTTGAGGTACTTAATTGGTGGTGGAACCAGGGACAGATCTACCTTAATGCTGGCCTACCCACCCCCCCAAATTTTAATTTCCTTTTTCTATCATAGTAATTAGGTTATGGGTATGATCCAAAAAAGAAATAATAGGCAATTTCACCCCAAAAAAAAAAAATTTTTGATTTTCATTTTTCTTGTTCTTTTCATACTTGAATAATTCTAAAAAAATCATACTTTAATTGGATAATTTTATAACTTGCCGAATTGAACAATTGTAAGTGATAAATTTTTTGCCTTTTGCAACCCACCATTTTACGTTATCACTCACAATTGCATAAATAAATAAATTGTGAAATTGGGTGTGAGAATAATTGTCCTTAGGTGAACTCTTCGAACCTCACATTCATCATTAGTGCAGGTGAGAGACACTATTACTTAACTATATGAATTTTGAGATAATTTGGAGTGGTTGTAATTTATGTGGTTGTTGTTAAAAATTAGCTCTATAGAAGAAAGACCCTAATTATTTCTGTATCTATCAATACATGTACTATTAATATTCTCTTAAGCAACAAATTTTACATAATATGACAAACACATAATTCTCATCACTCCCCTGAAAATTTTGGTGATTAAAAAATACAACAACCTTGAATTAGTATATATGAAACGTTGTCCTTTAAAAAAATAATAATAATATAAGAGCCTCTAAGTACGCGCAACGTCTGTGCCTTGAGGCTAGTGTGTGTATATGTGTGTGTGTGTGTATATATATATATATATATATATATATATATATAACTCTTCTATATTTAAATATTAATTAAATAGAATTTTTTTTAATTTGTAATATTATCATTATTAATTATACATTTATTTTTCAGCATCTTTTGAAATGAAAATTTTATAATTAAGTTTATGTGATAAATACCAGCGTGCACCCTTGGTACGGTAGTCACTTTATAAGTATAAATGTTTGTGGGGTGTTGGGGGCAAAAGTCGGGTTTCAAGTCTCATAGCTTCACACACATATACACTTAAATTAGGCTAGAGTAGAAATTCTATCTTGTATCCAAAATAAAAATAAAAATGTTTATGTGATAAATGAAATTAAAGAGATCTTTTACATTTTACTGTAATCCCATTCTGCCCAGAACCATATCTGATTTTGCTATAAAGATTAGTACACAGGTAATAACAAAATCTATAAAAGATAGAAACTCATAAAATTAGCTGACTAAATAAAAAAATTATTTTGCTTTTGTACGATACATGTTGGGGAATTCATTAAAAAAAAAAAAAGTTGGGGAAGGCAAAACTAACAAATAATAAAAAGTGTTAATATCATTGAATGGATAAGAATTGAAGGCAAAACTAACAAATAAAGAACTTTTTTTTTTTTTTTGCTTCTTTACACATAACGTGTAAAAAGACTTAAAATCTAAATCTAAATAAAAAGTGTTAATATTATTGAATGGATAAGCATTGAGTGGATAACAATAAGTCACTAATTTTTATTATTTAAAAATTTTAGGACAAATATATTATTTTAATTTTTCGCTAAGTGAAGAGCCCTTTACAAAGAGGATTGTTTTTTTATTTTTTATTTTATTATTATTATTAATTTTTTTTTTTAGGGTAGGGAATTGCCTCAGTGGCCAATATGGTTCAACCCACCTTGCCAAGTAATTGTGGAATGGAGATGATGACAAACAAAGTTTAAAAGGTAGCATACACATGAAATCTAAGACCTTGACTACTTAAGTTGCACGACAGGAACATGGCCCTCAACAGAATATTCTGCTACTTGTTTCTAGGGGAAGACAGATGCCGACGGGTATGGAAAAATTGGGATTGACTGCAACAGATAACAAGAAGATAGCTACTGTTCAGAATTTGATAAACATTTTCGCAATCCTAGCTGGACAAGGGAGTAGTTAGTTTCGGAACATTGGGAGCAATATTTAACAAATACAAATCCACTGTAACAATTTTTTTTTTTTTTTTTTTTTTTTTTTTTTTTTTTTTTTTTTGTTTACAACTCTATGTTCTACCAATCATAACTTGCTATGTGTATAATTTTTTTTCCCATTTTCAACTCCAGTTGTTTTATAAGAAAAGTAAAATCAATACATGGTAAGTTGTGATTGGTAGAACATAGAGTAGTACATAAAAAATTATACAAGTGATTTGTATTCATATTTAACTCGGCATGATGATAAAGATAATGCATGGACTAGGGAGCAACACTAACCCAATGCACCAATACATAATGTTATTCCTACGTGTGGTTTCATTGACCAAGAAACAAATAGTTGAATTATTTGTCCTTAAAAAAGATAACATTGGTTTTCTTGTATTGATCTATATAATTATGTGGTTGAATTTAATTGAGAAACCTAATATACATTGCCTAAGAAATTATTTTTATGTTTAGCCCCATGTTTAAATATTATATATGTATCTTATTCAAAAAAATATATATTATATATGTATCGGTTGCTAAGAGCCTTATCTGGTCTAGATTAGGATGCACAGACACTTCATTTAGTGTCCTATCCATGGCGTATTTGTGATGTATTTGTGTCGTAACGATGTCATATCTGCCGCATTATGTTATAATTTTATAAAAATTGCTCAAATAGTTGTATCGTACTCGTACCCAAACTTGTGTATGTCTCTATGCATCCTACTAGGGTCTAGAGTTCAAATCTCAGTCTCATAGATTACAAAAATAATTTATTAGTTTGAATGAGCCGGGGGCTCCTTAAGGTGTATCTCCCCAACGTTGATGCAATTTAATTTGATGGATTTTATTATTCTTTTTTTTCCTTGTTAAATTAATTAGGTTTTTTTTTTTTTTGAATTAAGATTTTTTTTTTCTTTTTACTAATTAAGTTGTTTCCTATATCTTGTAGAAGTAGGATTTTGTTATTTCTTTTTCTAAAAAGAGTAAAAGAAAATATCTTACTATAAATACTCTTTAGAAAGATGCGGTGACTATTTAGTTGTTATTAATGAAATTTAATTTTCATAGTTCTAATTTTTTTTTGCCAATTAGTTTAGGGCTCATGTAGACTTAGGCTTTATGGAAGGGTAGTGGCTACTGGGTATTACAGATTCTACTTCTAAATGCCTAAGCTACATCAGTTGGTATTAGAGTCATTGCATTAGATTCTTTGGTATATCTTCCTCACTTCTTTCTTGCTTGTACCATTGTTTTATTTTCTCTTCCTTTCTTTTTTTCTCGACACACTATTCTTATTGCTACACACTGTTATTCTTTGCTTGTAAATCTTTGTTTATTGTTCAACAAAATCTAAACATATATTACATGTACGTGAATGGTAACCGTATATATATAATATTTACATATATACTGTAGAAATTATCCAAATTTATATGAAGTAATGTGGGTAATTTTTGAAGTTAAATTTGCAAAAAATTGATTCACGATACGATTCACATTTTGATAACTATGAGAATTAATTAGTATTTTGAGTGGAATCAAAACTTTCTCAATTTTTATTATTTTATCGATTTCAAGTTTCAAATGGGTAACATTATGATTTGAGAGTATTTTGATGCAACAAGCCCTCCGTTGTCTCATTATTTCTTCTTCTTTTTTTAGTCCCTCATGCTATTAAACTCTGACTTATACGAGTGCTCTAAGCTAACAACACATTGCGACGCACAATTTAATAAATTGTAAAATGATAACACCAACAATCATACATGTAAAACAATTTGCTAAGTGTAATAACCCAACCCGAATTTTATGTATAATTTTCTTGGTTGGGTTAAGATAGAAATTTGATGAAAACAATAATTTAAGTCTTATCCATTTCTAGAAGCTGTCTCCTTTTTTTTTTTTTTTTTTTTTTTTTTTTTCATTTTTGCGAAGACTAGCTCCTCCATTTTACGGTGAATTATTTCCTAAAATTTTTTCCCCACAAATTTTCTAAAGATATCTTGATGACCCTTTGGTGGCGTTTTGTACAAGCTCATGTTTTAGAATTCTTGGAAATGCTGAAAGATTCACACATTTGGTTGCAAATCTCACAAAGGAATAAAAACTAGGGGTATTTAGATTCCCTCTCAATGCCCTTTTGTGGGAATGTGGATTCCCTTTCTAAAATCTGGGTATCCACATTTCCATCCCTGGATAAAGTTAAATTTTGTATAAAATGCTAATTTTACCTATTTTCTCTACCCTTATAAAATAAAAAATGTCATTATTATAAATTGACAATTAAAATAATTTTTTTTGTATAATATATGTCACTTAAAAAAAAGTAATATTATAGTTTTTTTTTTAATTTTCCATGATTTTATAGTTTACATTTCTTTCTCATAATTTATTTAGAGGAAGATTTATTTTTTACATAAAGGGAGGACCATATGTATTATTTATGAATAAATGGTATTTTAGAAAAATAAAATAATTCTTGTACAATTCTTAGAAATAAAACAAATATAAAAATCTCATATTTAAAGGATTTTTTCTTAGATTCCAAATCAAATCAAACATAGAAAAAGCTATATTCTTAGACATTCAGATTGCCCGTCATCACTTTCCTAGAAATCTTTATTTTTTTTTTGGAATGCTAGGGATAATGTGTATTCCCCCTGTTAAACACTACCTTTGGGTTGTTAATAAGTCATAGGGGTATATTGTATTTTCAATAGTTGGGTTCTTTGAAAATTATGAAAGAAAAAGGACAAATTGGTAATTCACACAATATAATGAGTGGATCACAGCTCATCCCTACTTTCTCCTATGAACCCCACGTTGACCCCATCTCCCCTCGCCGTCTCCAGCAATCTCTTTCGGTGGTTGCTTTCTAGCAATCTCATATGAAAACTCTAGATCTTCTCTATGCTTGGCCATCATCAAAACAAAGGTAATTTTGATAATTCTTGGATAGGTAAGTTTAAATATACATGTTTGTTAGTAATGATGATCATCCAATTGATATTAAGTTGGTAGCATTACTTGGGGTTTTGTGTGATATTTTCATGCAATTAGTTTATTGCTTAGCCATTAATTTGATTTATGGCGAGGGGGATTTGAAAACAATTTGAGGATTGATTTTCTTGGGCAATCTTATGGGTTTTTAATTTATGTTATAAAATACCACCACGTACCACCGGTGTGGTGGTCGCTCCACAAGTATAAGTGCTTGTGAAGTGTGGTGGGACAAGACCCGAGATTCAAGTCTCTAAGAATGAGCTCCATACATATAAACATTTAAATTATACTAGAGTAGAATTTCTATCTTATATAAATAAATAAAAAATAATAATAAAAAAAAATTTATGTTAAAGAATAGAGTTGTTGTAGCTGCCTATTTAGACTGTTGCATGTCAAGTGTTTGATAAATATCCTCTATGAATTATGAGGTTTTGAATTTACTTGACTTGAGGTTGATGTGATTACTATATGTGAAGTTATGAATGTGAGTATCCAATCTTGGTTGTTAGTACATGTTGACTTTAAACCAGGAGTTGGTATAATCGTTGAATTTGTCACATTGTATAGTGGCACTCCACCTTTATGATTTTTTGTCTTGTGGGTCTGGGTTGAATTTTCTAATTTGGGAACAATGCGCTTTGTGATAGGTTTAGTGTTTGTGTCTCTAGGTTTTGAGGTACTTAATTAGGGGTGGACCCAGGGATGGAGCTACCTTAATCGTTGAATTTGTCACATTGTATAGTGGCACTCCACCTTTTTGATTTTTTGTCTTGTGGGTCTAGGTTGAATTTTCTAATTTTGGAGCAATGCGCTTTGTGATGGGTTCAGTGTTTTTGTTTCTAGGTTTCAAGGTACTTAATTAGTGGAGGACCCAGTATTTTTAATTTTCTTCTTCTGTTATGGTAATTTTAGGCTATGGGTATGATCCAACAAGGAAGTAATAGGCAATTTCACAACAAATTTTAGCTTTTTCATTTTTCTTGTTCTTTTCAAACTTGAATAACTTTCAAGAAATCATAATTTAATTGGATAATTTTATAACTTGCGGACTTGAACAATTGTAAGTGATCAAAATTTATTGCCTTTTGCGACCCAATATTTTACATTATTAGTCACATTTGCATAAATAATAAGTTGTGAAATTGGGTGTGAGAATAATTGTCCTTAGGTGAGCTCTTCAAACCTCACATTCATCATTAATAATATATTTTTTTTTACTTTCAATATTATCATTATTAATTATGCATTTATTTTTCTGAATCTTTTGAGATGTAAAATTAATAATTAAGTTGATGTGATAAATGAAAAGACATCTTTTACATTTTACTGTGATCCCATTCAGCCTACAAGCATACCTGATTTTGCTATAAAGATTAGTACACAGGTAACACAATCTATAAAAGATAGAAACCTATAAAACTAGCTGACTAAATCAAAAAATTATATTGCTTTTGTACGATACATGTTGGGGAATTCATTAAAAAAAATGTTGGGGAAGGCAAAACTAACAAACAAAGATTTTTTTTTTTTTTTTTTTTTTTTTTGCTTCTTTACACATAACGTGTAAAAAGACTTAAAATCTAAATCTAAATAAAAAGTGTTAATAGTATTGAATGGATAAGCATTGAGTGGATAACAATAAGTCACTAATTTTTATTATTTAAAAATTTTGGGACAAGTATATTATTTTAATTTTTTGCTAAGTGAAAAGCCCTATATAAAGAGGACATTTTTTATTTTTTATTTTATTTTTTTATTTAGGGGTCGTAGGGATGCCTAGTCGCCAATATGATTCAACCCGCCTTGCCAAGTAATTGTGGAATGGAGATGATGACAAACAAAGTTTAAAAGGTAGCATACACAGGAAATCTTAGACCTTGACTACTTAAATTGCACGACAGGAACAAGGCTCTCAACAGAATATTTTGCTACTTGTTTCTAGGGGAACATAGATGCCGATGGTTATGGAAAAATTGGGATTGACTACAACAGATAACAAGAAGATAGCTACTGTTCAGAATTTGATAAACATTTTCGCAATCCTAGCTGGACAAGGGAGTAGTTAGTTTCGGAACATTGGGAGCAAAATTTAACAAATACAAATCCTCTGTAACATTTTTTTTTTTTTTTTTGTTTACAACTCTATGTTCCACCAATCACAACTTGCTATGTGTGATTTTTTTTTTCCCATTTACAACTTTAGTTGTTTTATAAGAAAAGTAAAATCGATACATGATAATTTGTGATTGGTAGAACCTAGAGTAGTACATAAAGAATTGTACAAGTGATTTGCATTCATATTTAACTCGGCATGATGATAAATTCATATTTAACTCGGCATGATGATAAGGATAATGCATGGTCTAGGGAGCAACACCAACCCAATGCACTTGGACTACAATACATAATGTTATTCTTACATGTGGTTTGGTTGACCAAGAAACAAATAGTTGAATTATTTGTCCTTAAAAAAGATAACATTGGTTTTCTTGTATTGATCTATATAATTATGCGGTTGAATTTAATTAAGAAACCTAATATACATTACCTAATAAATTATTTTTAGGTTTAATCCCATGTTTAAAAATTATATATGTATTGGTTGCTAAGAGCCTTATCTGGTCTAAATTAGGATGCACGGACAGTTCATTTGGAGTATCCTACCCATGATGTATATGTGATGTACTTGTGTCGTAATGGTGTCCTATTTGCTATATCATGTTATAATTTTATAAAAATTGCTCGTGCAGTTGTATCGTACCCGTACCCAAACTTGTGTTTGTGTCTGTGCATCCTACTATGGTCTAGAGTTCAAATCTCCCTCTCATAGATTACAAAAATAATTTATTAGTTTGAATGAGCCAGAGGCTCCTTAAGGTGTATCTCCCCAACGTTGATGCTGATGGATTTTATTATTGTTTTTTTTCCTTGTTAAATTAATTAGGTTTTTTCTTTTTCTTTTTTCTAATTGAATTAGGATTTTCTTTTTCTTTTTACTAATTAAGTTGTTTCCTATTTCTCGTAGAAGTAGGATTTTGTTATTTCTTTTTCTGAAAAGAGTAAAAGAAAATATCTTACTGTAAATACTCTTTAGAAAGACGTGGTACTATTTAGTTGTTATTAATGAAATTTAATTTTCAAAGTTCTAATTTTTTTTGCCTATTAGTTTAGGGCTCTTTTAGACTTAGGCTTTATGGAAGGGTAGTGGCTATTGTGTATAACAGATTCTGCTTCTAAATGCCTAAGCTACATCGGTTGGTATTAGAGCCATTGCATTAGATTCTATGGTATCTTCTTCACTTTTTTTTTGCTTGTGCGTTTGTTTTATTTTCTCTTCCTTTCTGTTTTTTCTCGACACACTATTCTTATTGCTACACACTACCATTCTCTGCACATAAATCTTTGTTTATTGTTCAACAGTATTTGAACATAGATTGCATGTGAATGGTAACCATATATATATATATATATATAATATTTACATATTTACTATAGAAATAATCCAAATTTACATGAAATTATGTGGGTAATTTTTGGAGTTAAATGTGCAAAATATATCCCTCATGCTATTATACTTTGACTTCTATGAGTACTCTAAGCTAACAACATATTGCGAAGCACAATTTAATAAACTGTAAAATGATAACAGCAACATTCATGCATGTAAAACAATTTGCTAAGTGTAATAACCCAACCCAAATTTTATGAATAATTTCCTTGGTTGGGTTAAGATAGAAATTTGAAGAAAACAATAATTTAAGACTAATCTATTTTTAGAAGCCGTCTCCTCATTTTTTTTTTTTTTTTCTATTTTTTTGAGAAGACTGTCTTCTCCATTTTAAGGTGAATTATTTCCTGAAATTTTATCCCCACAATTGTTTCCAAAAATATCTTAATGACCCTTTGGTACCGTTTTGTGCTAGTTCATGTTTTAAGATTCCTTGCTGAAATATTCACATATTAGATTCCTTCTCAATGCCCTTTTGTGGGAATGTGGATTCACTTTCTGCAATGTGAGTATCCACATTTCCATCCCTGGATAAAGTTATATTTTGTATAAAACGCTAATTTTACCCATTTTCTCTACCCTTATAAAATATAAAATATCATTTTTATAAATTGACAAATTAAATAATTATTTCTGTATAATATATGTCATTTAAAAAATGTTATATTATTGTTTTTTTTTTCTAAATTTTCCATGATTTTATAGTTTACATATTTTTCTAATAATTTATTTGGAGGAAGATTATTATTTTTATATAAAAAGACTAGATGTTGCATTTATGAATAAATGACATTTTGGAAAAATAAATAATTCTTCTAAAATTCTTAGAAATAAAACAAATATAAAAATCTCATATTTTTAGGATTTTTTCTTAGATTCCAAATCAAATCAAACATAGAAAAAGTTATATCCTTAGACATTCAGGGTGTGTTTTGATACCGCTTATTTTTATTGAAATTGAAAAATTATTACTGAAAGTACTGTAGATAAAGGTAAAAATTAGTTGAAATGGTACAATGTAACCCATAAATAGTGTCAAAAAATGCAGTAGGGTTCATAAATAGTAGCAAAAATAAGTTGAATAGTGAAATGATTTTCATTTTTAATCTAAACGGCACTCTAAGTTGGTATTGAAAAGAGAACGAAGTAAGATGCTTCTGAAATTCTTTTGTAGGTACATGAAAACGCACCTTTGAGAATCTTCTTTTTCCCACACAAAACACTATGCTTATGCAGAGTCACTCAAACAATATCAGATTAACAAAGGGGTGAAAGTGGAAAAGGGAGTTAATTTTATAGTTCTAACGCGAAATCGTAACATACAATGAATTATCATATATTACATTAAAGTGAATAAAGTACAGAATTTTGACACATAATGATTAATGAACCCTATTTATAGACAACGATGAAATATAAACTCTGTAAGGTAAAAACAGACACTGACTTGCTTATTTATGCATTACATCCTTAAATGCAAATAATACTGTTAGGGATATATTAGACATATTAGCCTAATGTAATAGGCCCAAACTCAGTCCTACTTGTACTAGTAGTCTAGGATATATACGGACAAAATGGGCAAATGCCCTTTTTTTGGAAATTAAACATCCTTTTGCCCTCTTTTTCAAACTAAATAGGGAAATGCCCCTCTTTTGTAACTCGACAATAGGAAAATCGAGTTTTAATGAAGAACTCGATATTTCTATGATCGAGTTAGTCCGACCCTTCTGCCACGCTAGCGCTGCAAATGTGGGTTTTTCCCAATAAAAAAATGTTTGTGTAGACATTCATAATTCGGGAAGCGGAAAATCGAGTTTTCTTCAGCGGTTTGAATCAATAGAACCCTAACGTCTCACAATGCCTATTCACTCACTCTCTTTCCCTCGCTCTCTACCATCACTCTCTCTCTACACTCTCTCTCTCTCTCTCGCTCTGCGATCAGGCTTCCCCACTCTTCCTCGAGTCTCCATCGGTCGTCATTGGTTCCTGCCGCCGATGATGACAGGTACGGTCCTCTCCCTCTGATATCTTTTTTGATGTTGGTTATTATTAGGTTGTGTTTTGTGTGGGATTTTGATTATTTTGTTGAAACTTAAAAAGTAGGAAATTTACTAATCAATATGAGAATTTTGTCGTCTTTTATATGTTGCAATGATGATTTTCTCATTAATGAGTTTAAATGTGCTTGGGGTTTTGATGAGGGGTTTTGGCAAATCGAGTAGTGGTGTTTCAAAGATGTCTCTAGGTTTGTGTAAAATGTGTCTTATCCGATTGTAGGCATGATTTTGTTATAGTTGTTGTAAATGGTGTCAAACTAATTACGTTTGAGTGTAAATAGTTGTTGTAAATGGTGTAAAATGTGTGTCATCCCTCTAGCAGCAACTATTAGCTCTGAAGCAGAACCCATCTCATAAAGATTGGTTCTATTGGGTACACAGTTTAAGAAAAAAATGATGAAAACTTTGAGACTCTGGTTGGTTAAAGCAGTCTTTCGTAAATCCAAGATGTTCTGCCCATAATGACATCCTATATACATAAATCTATGAAATACAAAACACATTCACATGAAACAAAAAGTCGATTCTTTGTAAGTCCAGATTTAAAAACCAAGAAGAGTGATGAGATTGTAGTGTTTAGTACAAAGAACAAAGAAATTAAGTTCTTTCATATCCCTTAAAAGTTTTAGTACTCATTGTTTTTGGTATATCTAGGTTTTTATAAATTTCATTATTTCTTGGGATTGACACTACTTTTGTTGTGCATATCACCCAATCTAGAAAATTTTAAGTAACTTTACTTGAAAAACAAATTAATTCCCTGGTACCCTCGACTATATGTGCAACTCGTATGGTCGGGAAGTTGATATAGCAAGCATGGAAGTTCTTTTGCTCGCAATACAACTCCTATTTGTTTAAAATTGACCATATGGAGGGGGAGAGGAATAATTGAACATTCAATGGTCCTGCACCCTTTGGTGAATTTGAGATTCTTGTTTGATCCGTAAAATATTATAATATTCTTTACTCTAATTCTTTATTTGAAGAATTTGGAGAGTGAGTGCCTGCTTATTAAGGTTTCTCTAAATCAAGTTGGTACTCTTCTATAGGAGCACAAATATGTGAACTTTTTTTTGCCCCCTTTTATTTTGAGTTGGCTAGTTACTATGGATTAAGAAATTTAAAATCTTTGTGTAAATGAAAATGGGTGCTTCTATTGTGGATATTTCAGGCCCCATTTGTGCGGTTCTAACTCATTCCAACACTCGACATGTTTCCCTAGTTTCTTTTTCTATTGTCATCCATTTGCACTCATCACAAGTTTTTAGAACTTAAGATTTGCATAGATAAATTTGTCATTTGCTCTACAGCCTCATATGATATTTTGCATTAGTCGATGGTGAGCAAATAGAAATGATTGGCATGCTTTATACATGGTTTTTATCTAAATACAAAAGTTTAGGTCTGTGCTTCCATATTTGCACTCTTCTATTTTTGGGTCATGCTTTGGGATATGAGGGTTTTTATGAATTTTTTTACCCATAAATCAATCTGTTTAATATGTTTAAGTAAGGTATGTCTACTTGGGATGGTGTTTGATGAGGACGTAAGGAATGATCTTTCTTTATCAATTGATTTATTTATTTTCTTCATAATGTGTCAGGTTGTTTGTTTTTTCTTAGTCAAACCGCAACTTCGTTTTTGTTAATGAAGTCTAGCTATTTGTTGTCTATATCATCATTGATATCATTTTTTGTCAGGATGGAGACCACTGGAATTTTATACTTTTATAATTTTATTTATGTCTTGCTATTTGTTAGTTAGAAGTTTTGAATCTTGATGTGTCTACAGAAGGTGAAATTGTGATTCACAATCTTGATTTGTGATGACGTGTCTACACTCTATAGGGAGGGGAAATGTTTATTTTCCGATGCAACAGAGTGTGTAGAATTCTTGAATCTTTATATATGAGGACATAAGGCAATAATCTGTTTTTATCAATTGAAATCATTATTCTTTCCCCAACATGCGAGTGCCTCGGTTAAGAAAAAAAAAATGATTGTCTTTAGTTTGTCGGCTTGCAACTTCTTTTATGCTAAACACTGATTTTTCATTATGTCTTGCTATTTGTTGTTAGTGAAAAGACTTTAACTCATGGTTTGTCTACGTGAGGTAAAATTGTGATTTACTTTTGCAACAAGGGTATGGTGTAGAAGTGTTGAATCTTTATTGTTCTTGGGCAATATGAAAGCCCTTGAAATATTCTTTTAATTTCACATTTTTTACCGCTGAATGTTTGAATGTTATCTTGTCACTTGTTCAATTTATTTTATGGATTTTGTTTCTTGGCAGTTTTTTTAAGGCATATGTGTTTGATCCATTTTTCTTGATCACTTTGGTCCTTTTTATTAGGTGCACAAATATTTTAGGTGGTGCACAAAAGTAATAAGGAAAAAGTTAACAACGAAAAAGTGAACAGAGCAAAGAAAAGAGTGTTGTTCTCACATTCATTGAGGAGTCCATTTTTTAAATTAATGGTGGGGTTCATAATAAATTTGAGAGGAGGGGATTTCATTTCTTCGTATTTTAGGAGCACTTAAAAATTTTCTTAGATTTTGGATACATTTTTAGGGACTTTGTAGAGGAGAAGAAAAAAGTATTTAGTTTTTATGACGGTTGATTATATTTCTCATAAAAGTGGTGTTATAACTTAAATTTTCATAAATAGTTAATTAATAATTACCCTAAGCTTTAAGAAGTGATTTAAATAGTTTTGAAATAATTTTTTTTTTTTTTATGGCAAGTTCTTATTTATTTAAGCTTTAAGAAGTGATGTTGACAATCTTGTTGGGGTCATAATATGTCTTACTTGAATCCATGCTTTTATTTTATATTAATTGTGGTTTACTTGTCGAAAAATTGCTAACAATCTATTTGCTGCCATGTCGGATATGCAGGCACTAGATAGAGTGCAGCTGGACCTGGACGTGGATACCCATTGACCCAAAGAATCGAATCATCGGTCAAGTCCACTTTGGAGGTGCGCCGCTGACGAGGTATGTAGTAGTATTATTAATACATGTCTGTTTTATAATTACCTCGTGTGCACTACCTAACACAATACTTGTCCGTGTGCGGGAGGTGCTTGGCATGATAAAGGTTCGATGCCGTAAATGTGTATTGCCACAGGTTGGGCTAGACCCACGTATCATGCAATACATAGATGCAGCAGGTTTGACTGGTTTATTCAAGATTCCTGATATGGAGGTCGACCACACCTTGATCACGGCCTTGGTCGAGCAGTGGCGTCCGGAGACACACGTTCCACTTACCCCATGGAGAAATGGGTATCACCTTGCAAGATATGGAGGTGATGCTGGGACTTCCAAAGTGGATGGGTTGCCTGTCACTGGGAGGATAGACTATGTATGGAGCGTCTTTGTGCGAAGAGTTGTTGGGCCATAAACCTCCGCTCTCGATACCAAACTCAAACACGTCTACCCTTGCTGGGGCGAGGATAAAATACAACTGGCTTGATGCACGCTTTGCCTCTCCCTTTAGCTGTGGACGCTGGTGACGAAGTCGTGCAGCAACATGCCCGCTACCACCTACTTGTACGGATGGGGGCCCTTTTGTTCATGGATAAGTCTGCGGATCGGGTCTCACTGGTGCCTCTGCAGTTGCTTAACCCAATCAGCAATGCGAGACGGTATAGCTGGGGTAGTGCAGCATTGGCCTGGCTGTATAGGCAACTTTGTGGTGCATTGAAGAAGGATGCGATGTAGATTGGAGGAGCCCTCTTGTTGGTGCAGCTATGGGCCTATTCAAGGTTCCCACGACTATGCCCTGTTGTGAGGCTGCCTCTACCGCCAGTGCACTCGGGGCCCCTTGCCATTAGGTACGAGAAACGTTCATTGAGTTCTCGTTATTCAAGCTAAGTGTCTCTTAGGAATAATTATTTATGTGTAATAGTATATTACATTTTATTTGTCTCTTTCATATAATTAAAAATATGCCAAACTAACAAACAAAAGAAACTTATCAATGCTTAGTATATGGATGTAAAATATAAAAGAAAAGTTTGTTAAATGTAAGGTTCAGTAATGAGCATTTGTCGACACCCCATGTTTGCTAGGTGGAGTGGGCCAAAATGCACCGCAAAGCATGCCACACGCGTCCTTGCTGTGTACCGGGCGTCACTAGCTACACTATGGCCCGAGCAGGTATTCGGTTAATTTAGTTTGAATTCTTATGACCACGTTTCCCACGTTTCCTTCAATTCTTATAACTACGAGCCGAGCACGTTTCCCTCAAATGCACCGCACATGCTTTTATTTTCGTTTCCCTCAATTGCATGACCACGTTTTTATTTTTATTTTAGTTTGAATTCTTGGATTGTTGTAGGAATGAGTTGATTTCATAATACCGTCCCATCATTTTGTTTGATACTTGGATTTTCATCCCATCATTTAACTCAATTGGAATGTCCATCATGAAGTACTTCACATTAGAACTTCCATTTGTAGCACCTGCATGAATATGACCAAAAATAAAGTAAAAAATTCTTGAATGTTAAATCAAAGGGTTTTTTCCAAGTTGGGTTGGATTGAAGGGTTTTTTCCAACACAACCCAACTCACATGACTCAAGTTAAGTTGGGCTAGATCAATGGGTTATATTTAAATTTAGTCATATATATATTAAGTAGAATTTGGCTATATCCTTCATCATTTACGGAAATGTTTGTGATTTACACCGAAAAAAAAAAAGAAAGAAAGAAGAAATTGTCCCTTTTCCATGATGTTTGAACTGAATAAGTAACTTACCTATGTATATGATGTTCAAAAAAGCATGTGCAACATGCGCAAAAGATTGAGCATGAAGTCTTGGTTTAGTGCAAGACAAAGTGAGTTGAAACCTGTGTTGCAAAAAAAAAAAAAAAAAAAAAAAAAAACTCCACCAATTGTTACAAATGTCATTAATCTGATGCAATGAAGAGAAGGCACACATATTGGATTATGTAATTGGTTATAATTCAATGAGAAATGAATTTACCTAAGAGTATACCAAAGATAATCAGATTTGTCTTTGGTTGTATTTGTGTGCTCAAGTAATTCATTTGATTTTAATGATGCATCTTCGAAACTCACGTTGACATCTTTAAATTCTTTCCAGCTACTAAATGAATCAAAAGTTTGTGTTGATTTACTGATTATATCATTATACACCGTTTCAACCTATTTAACACAAGAGAAAATAGAACTTTTAGCCTGCCATCAAAAGAAAAGAAAAAATTTCAAAACAATATTTCTTAAGACTTTATATAAGCCGAATGATTGTAAACACACAAGATATCAATTAAATTCTAAACAACAAATTTCCTACTATAAACTTGACAAATATGGGTCTTTTCAAAACAAGGGAATCAAGGCATATTAGAATACAAATGATATTTTCAAAACGCAAACAATATATGCTACAAATTTGATTAAACAAATAAAATTTAAGCTTGTACGGTTTGTAATTAATTAATAAAATGTTATGAGCTTAAAACCATAGTTATTGCTCTGCCTAATAAGTAGACAATTTAGTATTTCTTCTTCTAACATAGGGGTATCCAGGATTACAAACATTGTTATTATGATGCAAAAAAAAATTGTTACATTGTAAGTTATAAATTACCTTTGTTGAATTGAAGGTTATATTTTTACATTCTAGTAGAATACTATTTGACTTCAATTTACATATTCAAGTGGTATATTTTGAATATGTACAGTAACATTTTGTTTCGCATAGTTAGTAAGAAATGTCAAGATGACCTCCATTGTCTTCTTGGAAAACAATGGCCGAAGTTTAAAGAAACAAATAAGTGTTAATCAGTGATATATGAGAAAACATAAAAACGCTTGACACATTACCTCTTGTTGTTGATCTAAATGAAAAGTTAGTTCGTGCTCCTTGCACCAAAGTTAGAGAGCACAATTTAATTGCAGCATGCAACTCCTTAAGTTGTCCCCACTTTAGCTGCCTTAATAGTCCTAAAATTATTAAAAGTCAGGATTATTAATGATTACTTTAATCATATAATTTTAGAAGCGTGTAAAATATGCTACTCACCATATTCATCAAGAGGAATGTAATTTTAGACATTGACATGATTAGTTTGAGATAACTAAAAGGCTTACGTAATTTCCAACACTAAAATTTATAAGAAAATATATTTAGATAGAAATATAATAACAGTATTTGATGAGGATTATACCATGTAATAATTTACATAGCTTCCATTTGTTGCAATATAAAGTGCTACTTGAAATGCAATGTCTTGATGAGACCTTATATATATCTTCCCTCCATATTTTTTATAGCTTCAAGAGAAAATTAAGCACAATTACTTTAGTGTTAGAATGATTAATAGTCATTTTGTTCTCATTCATTGAAACATTGTTAATGATTAATGCAATTAATCTAGTACAAGATTTCTATTACGATAAAAAGATTTTGCGAAATCATCAACTTGGATTCATCTTACAGCCATAAGGATGCTCTAGTACCCTCCTCTAAGTCCGGTTCAGATTGAAAACCCTAGTATCCGATGGTGTTAGTTAGCTTTGAATGTTATGCATATGAACATGGGGCTGAAAATGGTGGACATGAACAACCTAGATCTTTTAATATTTTTTGCAGTCAATGTTGTTGTTCTTTTACTTTCTGCCCAATAATCCCTGAAGATTTTGTGTACAAATAGAAGCAAGAAATTCCATGCTTTCCATATTACATATCACAAACATAATCTTAAATTAGTATGATGTCTCACTATCACAAACATAATCCACTTATGCAGATTGTATGGGAATTGTACATGCATACGCTGAGCTCCCTACGTATTGCACTGCCGGGTAACATATTTGGAGGGCCGAGGTGCCATTGATATACTTTTGGATAGTGGAGTGGCATCATCCTGAGCGGGTCCTCCGTCAGTTTGGGATGAAGCAACCAGTTCCACGTGTAGTGGATACATTAACTACCCTTCATAAGATATCCCTCTAGGGTAAATGGGAGAAGAACTAGGAGGAAGAACATGCGCCCTTTATTCAAAAATGGGCTAACCGAGAGAATGTAGTTCACGGGTCCTCTCGTGGATACGTCAACTACCCTTCATCTTCATCTAAGTCTATTATTTTTACCTGATGATCTTCCAATTTACTATTCTTACTGGGTGGATATTGAATCTCAATGGCAGTCTTATCAAATATAAGAACATGGAAGCTTGAATTTCCTTCATATCTCAAGACTAAAAAATAACCATAACAGATAGAATGGTATTCAAATAAATCCTGCCAACCATTACAAAACCAAATGTTGTTATCGACTTTCTTCAATCCCACTTGCCAAATACCACCATAGGGAGCAATGACTGTAGCTATGGTGGATAGCTCAAAGATCTTGTTGAACCCCGACCAGAAGTACCCATCCACACTCACGTCAATACACATAGCATCACAGAAAATTTTATGCATCAATTTCGGGGGTGAACTGTCCACCCTTGGTACATTGATGTTCACAGTGCTTTTGCTCAACACTTTTGCAATCGTTGAACCCCGTCCAGTCATATCACCTACACGCACGTCAATACACAACTATGCATCCTTTTGTAATGCACCATTTTTAAAGGATACAAAGCATCCCCGAGAAGTTTATGATACATTTAACACACTCAAGACTTTGTCTCGTCAAGTCATGTCAGATGAAGCACATCAATGTTGAATAGTCTTCACGTGAATAAATATGCAACCTCTTTTTCAAGACACATCACCAGCTCATTCTCAGAGTAGCACAAACTATAGCCATATCAAACAACTACCTCAACGAATCATATGCACCAACAGACACCACTCAACAATATACTATCAAGTCATATCATCTTTATTCACGTGAATACTTATAGTCACATCCACCTGAATACTTGCCCTTGCAAAACCCCTATATAAAGTCCCATTTACATCTACCCTTGCAAAACATCTACACATACCGAAGTCCTATTTACATCTACCCTTGCAAAACTTCTACACATACCAATTTAAAGTCACATTTTCCAATGTCAATGTGCAATTTTCCAGATAACTATAGAAGGGAAAGAGATTCTCGCGAGAGGGAATACTATGTCGGACAGCGGCAGGAGTGGGACTTTTGTGTGAACAAGTCCAACGCTCCGCACGATGATCTCCTGCGACTCGGAGCGCCTCTTGTCGACCATAGCTCGCTCACACTGCCACGACAAAACATGCACCAATATGAGTGTGCAGTGACGAAAATAAAAAAAGAGAACAATCTTATGATACTTCGTAGGTCCAGGTATCATATGCTACAATTGGCGGAGGAGCTAGCCACCGCAACGAACAGGCAACTCACTCCGGCGAAACGTAACAATGTCCTTAACTACAAGGACTACCTATCGAAATGAATGCCTATGTGGTGTGTGTGTGTGTGTGTTATGTCTAGGGTTAAGTTAATAATGTTAGTGTAAGTTATTTTATGTTTTCTGTGTTATGTCGTAGGTGCTTATTGAAAAACATTTTGTGTGAGAATATTTAACTTTTATGCGTTATGTGAGAATAATCTACATTACAAATTACGTGCATGTTTCTCATAATCAATAATAAGGTTTACATAGTACAAATGAAACCATACATATAATACATAGTTAAGCAAAATAGTTCACCAGCAAAATCTAATTACACCACGACATGACACGATTACTCTTCATCTGACATCTCCACATCTAACTGATAAATGGGATCAGCAAGAAGTGATTGCATGAATTGTGCATGCTCGTACCACCCTTCCCGCACTGACTCTCGAATCTCGACTTGGGTCCGATATTGATTAAGACGTATCTTCATTTGATTATTTTCTTCTCTTATGCGGTTCAATGCTTTACAAAGTTCGTCGATGGTGTCTCTGGGCATCTGCGATGTGAGTCGCCGAGGCACTCGCAACTTAAAACCAACCAACTCATCATAAAACATTTGCTGTTCACGAAATAACTAAGCCCACTCCTGTCTCATGGTATTGTGAACATAAGCACTATTTCGCAAATTCGGATTGATTGGATAGCTGAACTCATCTTCCAATACCTAACAATGACCCATAGCAAAGAAACACATCATGAGGCCTATAGAGTTGTGGGTTGCCAAAACCAAACATTGACGCTAAATACAATAACACCAAATGATCAAGTTAATAGTGTGCATTAACTGTTGGTAAATAATGTAATCCTGCATAGAATGGTACACAGCAAAGACATTCATAAAATTGTGTACTATTGCATGCTAAAAATGAAATACTAACACTCACACTAACATTTGACCATAAACAATAGACATTGTTGGTAATGTCTATACATTGTGTTCAATACTAAATGTTGTTGTAAATGTTTGACCAATGATGATTATGTGCAATACAAAATATTGCTATAGTAAAGAAATTATTTCATTCTCTTGTGACCAACGTTTACTACAACAAATAACCAAAATCACACCAATGTACTTACTTCACACTCATTCAACCTAAAAACAAAAATTTAGTACAATATCAAATGAAAATACCATTGACCTAAAATTGTGGTGTGAGTTTTTTACCTGAGGTGATACAAATTTCAATTGAGTTTGAAAGCAAATTTGTTGATCCTGGGAGAAGTTCCAACTCGCCTTCAAAGAGAAAGCACGACCTCGATTCAGCAGAAAGCAAGACACTCGGAGTGGGAGAAGGTGTGGAGAAATTATACGAGAATAACTCGACTTTACGGAGTTCGAGTATACTTTATAACTTGATATTAAAGGAATCGAGTTATATTGAAAGACTACGCCTGATACAAAGACAATACGAAATCAGGTCTAATAAGAGCATAACTCGATATCTAATTGGTCGGTTACATAACTCAATTAATTGAAAATCGAGTTATGTAGAGATTCAAAAAAGAAAATGCCACGCTGGAAAGGCAAGGTGGGAAAAGTCGTAGCTAACTCGATCATAGGAATATTTCATATAACTTGATTTTCATATTATCGAGTTACAAAAGAGGGACAATTCCCTATTTAGTTTGAGAAAGAGGGCAAAAGGATGTTTAATTTCCAAAAAAAGGGCATTTGCCCATTTTGGCCTGATATATACTCATGTTAGGGTTTATTATAATACAGATTTTTGTACTACACTCTTACATAATAAAGATATAGCCCTTAAGGGATTCCTCCGTGGATGTAGGCCAACAAGGCTGGACCACGTAACTCTCGTGTTCTCGATGTTCCTATTTTATGCTTCCCTTTCCGCATCCATTCTAACATATACAACATGGTATAACACATCGTGTTGCTAATAATATATTTAACAAATGCCATGAATGATGAAAATAATATATAAATATATGAAAATAAAATTGTGGGTTTGTCAAAAGCATTCAATTGATTAATATAAACCCAAAATCGATCAAAATAGCCCAACATTACGAGACATTACAATGGAATCAAAAATATAACTCAACAGAAATTAAGACCAGGTTTGTAGTCGATGATCTCTATCTCTCTCGCCAAGCTTTCTGTCAACAACAAATACCTTTAAATACATACCTCAACAAACATTCACGTCTCCGTAGAAATTAGATATAATGTACCTCATTTAAATATTGAAATCCAGCCATATAGAATCCTAGGATAGATCATAGACGTATACTGGATAGTTTAATGGTATGTTGCTTTATTGGATCTTGGCAACAGGTCACCTAAGTACATTCTTTAAGAAATATATACTTAGATTTAATAGTATGTTGTACTTGGATTTTTCAATTAAATTCAAACATGCAATCACATTGATGTAATTTTCTCCTGACAATAATTAATTAAAACTCTACCATGTGAGTTATTGATGCATGGACATTATTATTGAATCTAATTAAAAAAAATCTAAACTATGGACTTTAGTTTTACCTTCTTCTTTTTTTGGATGAATAGTTTAGTATGAAATGGGACCAATAAATTGAATTCTCTTTTAAGTGTGCCTAACTTAATTATTCTCATTTATTTTATGCAACATTGGAAGCATTGGAGTGCACAATTCCTAGGAATGTGTTTTGATGAAGCCAAGTTCGTCGGTTGATATGTTAGTCCGGATGGGAAGTGACCCTATATTCTTGCATCAAGATAAACAAGAATGTTTCATTCGGTAAGGTCACCGGTGTGGTGCCACTATTGGATCATGGTCGACAAGTACCATCCTGGGTTTTGGCAAAGTCTCAAAGCCCAAACCAAAGCTTCTTTATGCAACTTCTCTCTCTAAACCCACAGACCAGCCTCTCTCTCAAACTCAAAAGATAAGCCACCATGGCTGACTCAAGACCGCTACCACCACCGCCGGCTGTGGCTCCTAAGACCAAGCCATCTCTCTTCTCTAGCTTCTCTCTAGCAATTTCTTTCTCTTTCAATTTTCCCTCTCTAGCCAATCTGTAGCCTCCATAGCCAAAATTTCTCAAGCTCTAGCATCTAAGAAGTTAAAACTAATCCCAAATCTAATCTCCACATCTCAAACTCTCTCTCCCCATCTTGAAATTAATCCATGGATTTTTTTTTTCTTTGATGTAAATGAAACGCACGTGTGTGTTGTGTTCCGTTAGTCACTTAACAAAAAGACTAATAGATAGCTTTATTTGGCAGGTTTGTATAGTTCAAGGAGCAAATTGGCCAAACTAAAAGTTTAGGGGGTGTTCTGGCCACTGCTTCAAAGTTTAGGGGGTCTCTTGACATTTTTCCGATAAGAGAATTCAATACCTCGGACAATTACTAACTAGTTGTCAGACAGTTGGAGCCTCATCAAAACTCGCATTAATAAGCCCTAAGGCATTACAAGAAGAACACTAAAACCACAATTAAGGCCCCAATGGTTAGAAACTATGAAGCTATATATACACACTCATCAGAGGCAAAGAAGGTACATAATTTCACTCAAATATACTCTTACACAGATATATCTCGACATACGTAACTTTCCTATTTCTCTAAAAAGGCTTCTATACAATAACTTTGGCATCGGAGACGTTGTGGCGGGCACCACACCGGTGACCACCTTAAAAGAGCCTTTGTTCTACATTTGTAGGAATTGTGACGAGGATTCAGCTCCACTTGGACGAAACTACAGGACTGATGATTTATACACCATCAAACCGCATTATCAATTTATCATAGACCAATATTACT
Organism: Quercus dentata; assembly: GCA_028216015.1. NCBI lineage: Eukaryota > Viridiplantae > Streptophyta > Magnoliopsida > Fagales > Fagaceae > Quercus > Quercus dentata. The sequence continues at coordinate 51,183,025 of CP116447.1, forward strand.
GCTTTTAAAAGGCTTGCTTAAACGAAACTTCAGTTGTACATATCAATGACATTTCCTACATTACAAAACATCACAAAGAAATCAAATACATACCTCAATAGAAATTAAGACTAGGCTTGTAGTGTCGACGATCTCTATCTTTCTCGCCAAGCTCTCTGTCAACAACAAACACCTTTAAATACATACCTCAATAAAAAAATATAAAAAAAATTTACTTCTCCATAGAAATTAGATATAATGTACCTTTAAATATTAAAATTCAGCAGATTTCAAAAGTTGCTGTGTTCGATTTTGTCATGAAACTGGTGGGTTTGTTAAATTAGAATGAATCTGTGAAGTAGGAAAGTAGGAGACGTGATATGCTTGATTGGCTAAAGGAAGTTGAGATAGCAGTGGGTAGTATTAGTTATTTTACGTTGTTATCCCTAGTATGGATGCAATTTTAACGTGTTCAAATGAGGGCAATTTGTATCGTAAAAAGTTAAAACCCAATTGTACATTTGAATTTATTGATTGGGATAAAAATTGTGATAAGTAAAAAATTTTGAGATTTGAACAAAAGAAATATGATATACGTTAGTGTGGATAGATGGGGATTTGTGAGAACTGTATAGAATTTGGATAACAAAAATTTTGGAATGTTTTAAAGAATTTTAAAAAAAAAAACATAAAATATTCAGATAAGAATTATTAGTTTTTATGTGAGATAGTGGTTATTTTTTTTGAAGAAGTAATTTTTTTTTTTTTTTATAAACATTTTTGGAGTATCCGAATTCAAATAGATAACAAATACAGAGAGAAATAAGACATTTGAATACAAATGGGTGGTGAGAATAACGGTTTTTTTTTTTTTTTTTTTTTTTGTATGTGAGATAATTTACTCATTTAACATTTTTGGAAGAAGTAATTTTGAATTTTTTTTGAGAAAGATAATTGAGGTATTTTAATTCAAATAGATAACAAATACAGATAAGAATCAAACATTTGAATACAAATAGGTGGTGAGAATAACACTTTTTTTTTTTTTTTTGGTATGTGAGATAGTATTACTCTTTTAATATTTTTTGGAAGAAATAATTTTGTATTTTTTTATGAAAATAATTGAAGTATTTGAATTCAAATAGATAAAAAATATATAAAGCAATAAGACATTTGAATACAAATGGGTGGTGAGAATAACGGTTTTTTTTCTTTTTGTACTTTTTTTTTTCCCTTTTATATTTGAGATAGTATTAATCTTTTAACTTTTTTTTGGAAGAAGTAACTTTGTATTTTTTTTTTATAAAGATAATTGAAGTATTTGAATTCAAAAAGATGGAAAATACAAATATAAATCAAACATTTGAATACAAATGGGTGGTAAGAATAAATGTTTCTTTCTTTTCTTTTGTAGGTGAGATAGTATTACTCTTTTAAACTTTTATACTTTTTTGTAGGAAAAAATATTAATCTAAGGGATATGCTATTCCAGAATTTGTACAAGGATATTTTGGTATGCCAAAAGTTGAAGTTGAAACAAGATAATCATGTTATTAGTAGTATAAATATATATATATATATATATATATATATATATATATATATATATATATATATATATTTATACTATTATTTAAGGGACTTTCTCTATTTGAATTCCTCATTTTTTTTGTTCAAAAATGCCTCTACACTCCTATGTTGAAGTAGAGACAAAACTAAAGAAAAATTCGATAAAAATACAACTCTAACTCCTACTAAAATATTACCTAAAAAATAGGACAATTTTTCTGTTAATTTTCAAATTACTTTTCTGTGGCTATGACCTGTTATTTGGCCATTCCTTGCGTCATGTACTGTAGAAGTCTCGTGCGATGGCGCTCTGTTTCTATCGTTTGCTTGGAACCATATTTCCCAATCATGTTGCGTGGTGGAATACTCAATTCTCGTTGATCGCCCTTCTTTTATTTTTTGTTTTTTATTTTTTGATTTTTTCGTTTACTTGACGGTAGTGGAATATTGGGACATGCGCAAGCGCAACCGTACATGGATATTTCAACTACCTCGTAAGATGATCTTACAACCACAATAATTTTAGCCTGAATTTTCAGTCCAATTCTTGTGTGCAATGGAGCGTATGGAACACAGCGCAAACTAATCGCCTAGCTAAGAATTTGTTTTGTTGTTGGCACTTTTGCCAATAGTAGAACAGAATCTATTATTTAATTTATTAATTTTAATATAATTTTTATTTTTTAAGATTAGTGTTATTTTTTTCTTATATTTATAGGTGTTTTTAATAATTTTTAGGTCATATAATTTGCAATTTAGTTTTTGTTATTAGTTAATTTTGATTTTTAATTGTAATTTTTGAAATTTTAGGTTTAGGACTTTTATTTGCTAGATTTTAGGTTTAAAATTTTAGGGAGCCTTTTAATAGACCTAAAAGTATGTAAACAATTTTTTTTAATAATTCAAATTCAGTTTAATAAATACTCTCTTTTTTGTGGTAGATTCCGGACTCTTTTTTCTTTATGAAGGTTGTTTTATTGAAACAAACGAATTCTGTAACTTCCATACCACATCACACCAAGTACCAAGTCAACAAAATATAGAACACGATTATGAGAAATATTAAATTTCGTAGACCATTTGGCAAGCTAGGGTGCTAAGACTCACCTCCACAAATTAACGCCAATAGTGCTTTAGATAAGTTGTAATAATACCAACGTTTCTTACACAATGGTTATGATGACGCCAACGTCACGGCGTCACCTTAATACATAATAAAAAGATTGTAATTTACTTCCTATCAAAAATAAAAATAAAAATGGTAATTTACTGATATAACCCAGTTATCATTATTGATTATCCCACATCGATCTTTTTTTAATAATTTTTTTTTAACGAAGGCCAGTGTGACTATATAGTCAAGCGCCCAAAATAATTTTGTTTTTAAAAAGCAGAAAAATAAGCAACTATCCCATTCCAACTCCAGACTCCGAAGAGCCTTGCCTTTCAAATTCTCTGCCGTGCACAGTCATGATGCTAATAGAAAGGTTATCCATTCTCCTGCTCTTGGCTTTTTTGTTAGTACAGCCCTGCATACCTCAGTTCCCCCAGTCTTCCAGCAACTTTTCCGATCAATCGAGTCTCATTGCCTTCAAATCTAAAATCAACGCTACTGCCTTGGCTGGTAACTGGTCCACAACAACAAACTTCTGTAACTGGATTGGAGTCTCTTGTAGCCTACGTAGACAAAGAGTCACAGCCTTAAACCTTTCCTACTTTGGCCTCCAAGGCACCATTTCCCCTCATGTTGGCAACCTCTCATTCCTAGTCTCACTTGATCTTACTAACAACAGCTTCTATGGTTTTTTGCCGCACGAGATTTGTCGTCTACACCGTTTGAAGAAACTGCGATTGTCAAACAACCTATTGGAAGGTAGTATCCCTCCAACTATACATAATTTTCAGAAGCTTGAATATTTATCTCTTTCAGGAAACAAGCTAAGTGGTGTCATACCAGAAGATTTGGGCCTGTTACCAAATCTTCGCATATTATATCTTAGTAACAACCATCTTATAGGTACAATTCCATCGTCCCTTAGCAATATGTCGTCATTAGAGTACTTGAATTTGGACTTCAATAGCCTCACTGGTCCATTTCCTCCTTTCATCTTTAACTTGTCTTCTCTAACGATGATGGGTATTACAGAAAATCACTTCTCAGGTACCCTTCCAATGGATCTTTGTATCCATTGTCCTAATCTTCAAGGTTTGTATATATCCGCAAACGAATTCAGCGGTAAACTCCCCTCACAGTTCAATCACTGTCGAGAGCTTTCAGTCTTAGCTTTGTCATACAATAAGTTTGATGGAAGTATTACAAAAGGTTTTAGGAGTTTAGAAAAGCTTGAAATGCTATATCTGGGTGTTAACAATTTAACTGGAAATATTCCGAGTGATTTGTGGGGTCTTCAAAATCTGATTAAATTGGATTTGTCAATGAATGATCTCACTGGGACAATACCCCAAAATATTTTCAACATTACCTCCCTACAAGACCTTTGGTTGATGGGAAATTCCTTTTCTGGAACTCTTCCATTAGATTCCAAGAACTCCTGCTCTAATCTTGAAATCCTAGTTCTTGATTACAACAAAATTAGCGGTCATATCCCATCATATCTTTCAAATTGTTCTAAACTCATCGTAGTAGATTTTAGTGAAAACTTAGTCTCTGGATCTATACCCAAAAGTCTTGGAAACTTAAAATATCTAGAAAACCTTCGTCTCAGTTTTAATAATCTAACAGAAGAGCCTGGACATGAAGAGCAGAGTTTTATTACATCTTTAACGAGTTGTAGATTTTTGGTGGGCCTATCAATATCCAACAATCCGTTGAATATTACAATTCCAGATGCTATTGGAAATTTTTCAGTTTCTCTTGAAAGCATTTATGCAAGTTATAGCCAAATAAAGGGTCAAATTCCAAAGGGAATTGGTTCCTTGAAAAACTTAAACTTGCTTTCTTTGATGGGTAATAGTTTGACTGGGATCATACCGTCAACAATTGGGGGAATGGCAAGCTTGCAAAGATTGTATCTTGAAGAAAACAAGATTGAAGGATTCATTCCAGAACAACTTTGTCAATTGAAGAACTTGGGAGAATTGTATCTCTCAGCCAACAATCTCTCTGGATCCATCCCAAATTGCATTGGAAACCTCAGATTTTTGCAGATTCTGAACCTAAGTTATAACAATTTGAAATCATCAATCCCACTGAATATGTGGAATCTTGAAAATATGTTGTTCTTGGATTTATCATCGAATTCCCTTGGTGGATTTTTGTCTTCAAACATGAAAAAATTGGAAGTTATTGAATACATGGATTTGTCTCAAAACCAAATTACTGGAAATGTTCCAAGTGTTATTGGTTCTTTTGAAAGCTTACGTTATCTTGATTTGTCAAACAACTTATTTCAAGGAGACATTCCACAATCTTTCGGACAATTGAAAGGATTGGACGATCTAAATCTCTCAAACAATAATATCTCCGGTGCAATTCCTAAGTCTCTTGAGGCACTTCCATTTCTCAAGCATTTGAATTTGTCGTTCAATAAGCTATCAGGAGAGATTCCATCCGGTGGACCTTTCACAAACTTCACGGCGGAATCATTTATAAGTAATGAAGCACTTTGTGGGAATCCAATTTTTGGAGTTCCACCTTGCACAAGTCAAAGTTCTCAAGGATCAAGGGAGAAACAAATTTTTCTTAGATATATTGTTCCTGCCATTGCAACAATTATCATATTTGCAGCATTATTCATTATGCGAAGAAGACATCCACAACATCACATGCAGATTCCAGCTTTACCTATCACATTAATCGTAATGAATCATAGAATAATATCATATGAAGAGCTTCATTGTGCGACCAACAACTTTTGTGAAAGCAACTTGCTTGGAACTGGAGGTTTTGGTTACGTGTACAAAGGGATACTATTTGATGGGACTATTGTTGCTGTCAAAGTTCTAAACTTGCAATTGGAGGGGGCTTTTATAAGTTTTGAAGCTGAGTGCAAAGTGTTAAGGGCAATTCGACATAGGAATCTAGTTAAAATCATTAGTACATGCTCTAACAATGAGTTTAGAGCTTTGGTACTGCAATACATGTCAAATGGGAGCCTTGAAAAGTGGTTATACTCTCACAACTACTGCTTGACTCTTATTCAAAGAGTAAGCATTATAGTTGATGTTGCATTAGCGTTGGAATATCTTCATAATGGTCAATCAGAATCTGTGGTGCATTGTGATTTGAAGCCTTCCAATATCCTTTTGGATGAGGACATGGTTGGACATGTTGGTGACTTTGGCATTGCAAAGATTTTAGACCAAAACAAGGACGTAACCCAAACCAAAACCCTTGGCACACTTGGCTACATTGCACCAGGTACATGAACTCACCTTTGTCTATTTATGTAATTACTAGGCTAATTTTTTGAATAACATTAACTGTTACTAATTTCAAGATTAAGAATGTGTTTGGTAGTTCATTAGCTTAGTTTTGCAGTTGCATTAGATATATAGGAAAATACACTTTAAACTACGATTTTCTTGGGTCAATGGATAATTAATTAATTACTTGCTTGTCTCTCTTATGTACTAGATACTGAGTATTAATTATTCTACAAAATTATTTAATAAATAAAGGACAAAATTTAGCTACAAAATTAGTTATAGTCTAAGTCTACAACCTTACTCAATATCATTAACATTACTACATATTTTGAAAATCTAACCGTTGGATTGCATGTTCTTTACGCTCTTAATACACATGTAAAATTTTGTAACAATCGAATATTATTTATTATATGATCTATAAGATTATATTTTATGCATAATTTTAAACTACAAAAACTTACAATTTAAATAATTTATTGATGACATAGCTATTAATCTTTAATTTTCTAGAAGTTTTGCAAGCATAGAGAATATAAGAAGAATATGTAATCCAATGGTAGATTTGTCACTCAAAATTCATCTCCAACAAAAAGATATTGAGTAAAGTTGTAGCCTTAAACTATAACCAATTTTGTAGTTAAACTTTGTCCATATATAAATAAATAAATTTGTACCAAAGCCATTTCTTATATGATCCACGCTCACTAGTCAAATGCGCATTTAATTCAATAGGATGAATATAGTGTGAGTTTCAATACTGGAATTGTTCATGCAACCCTGATAATATTAGGCTTGCCTTATGCCCACTTATTACAGCCCATTTTATAGCTATCCACCGAATTCAGTATAGTGGTCACGCTAAGCCTACTGATTGCTCCCAATAGCAAAGGTAAACCCTAACAAATAATAACAATTTTATTATTACTAAGAATCAACATAATAGCAAATGGACACATCAAGAGTTGTTCATAGCATAATTTTTTTTTTAACAAATCGAGTAAACACATATACATCAATATATTGGACGACAAATACGCTTTTTTTTCTTCAACTTAGTATGAATTTGTGTGTATATAAAAGGTTACTTTCGTTTAAAAAAAAAAAAAATCTTCTATTGACAAGCATATGGATCACTGACTTTAAGATTTCTTGAAAAATGTGACCTTGTAGAGTATGGTTTTAAAGGGAAAGTGTCAAGCAAATGTGACATTTATAGCTATGGCATAATATTGTTGGAGATCATCACAAGAAAGAAACCCACTGATGAAATGTTTGTTGGAGAACTAAATATGAGGCAATGGATTGTGTCATTTCCTAATAGAATGGAAGTCGTGGAAGATGGTTTACTTGGGATAGAAGATGGAAGAGATGTAAATGACATGCAAACTATTCTATTATCTATCTTAGAATTAGGATTGAAGTGTTCTGAAGAATTACCAGATGAAAGACCTGGCATCAAATACGTGGTGGCAAAGGCTAACAAAATCAAATTGGCACTTCTTGGAAACAAAAATAAAGGTATCTAATTTATGTGTTATTGCATAAGATCTATGTCTGTGCATGCAAAGTTACGTTGTTAAAGCTTGCTTTCCTATTAGTCTTATATATATAAATATATATATATATATATATATATATCTATTTATATATTTATTTTTTTCTCCTTTTTATGGGGTATAATTTTGTGATGGACAAGGTTGAATCTCTTTCAACCCATTATTATGTGAAAATTAATAAAACCATCCATGTGTATTAAATTGCATGACTAAAAAAAAGGTCAGTTGATCAGAAATACATGTGAATGATCGTTTTAATTGTCATGTAGTGAGTTAAAGAAATTTTCCTCCAAAATGATTTGAAGGTAAACTCCATCCTTCTATGACTTTTGTTTAGTCTATCATCTAATTCAATAAGCTACTTACAAGTGGTATCAGCGGTGGAGCCAGAAAAATCTTTCTAAAGGGGCCAAGCTAAATATAACAAAATGCTAAATTTTATTTTAACAAAATTCATATGCTCTCACACAAGTGGGATCATGCTCAAAGGAAGCAGTACTTATTTGTTTAAGTTCACATCTTTGAGCCTTTCCAGAGGGTTCAACGTGTTTACAGTTTCAACATTTGGGACAAAATATTGAGTAGTCGTAGCTTCTAAAGTTCAATATTTTGAATATTTTTTTCTCTTATCATATACATCAATCATGGATGATTTCCCATAAATTACCCAAATTTTGGTCAAATCAAGTTCAAACTCAGGTTGATCACGGTTAAACTTTTGAAAAATGAATGAAAATGTTAATTTTGGTAGTTGGTTGAATTTTTTACTTCATTTGACCGTCAATCAGCTTGGTCAAAGTTTGATCAACAGATGATATTTTAGACACATACATTTGTTAAATTTGATATCCAATTGTGACAAATTATATTGAATTTAATCTTCCCTTGATCTCGGGTCATAATTATAAGTTTTGCAATTTTTAGCTTAAGTTGGGATTTTGCATGCAAAACAAGGGTGAACAAAATGTGGTATCGACAAAGCAAAGTTTGGTGGCAAATAAGAAATTGCAGAAAATCATTAGAGAAGATGAAGTAAAATGAAAGAATTTTTTTTTTATTTCTGGATAAAATGTTATAAATTTTTAACTTGCTTAAAAATAGTTACATTTGCCACCAAAGCAATCAAAAAAACAAATAGCGCTACCAAACGCACTTTGAATCCTTTTTTTATTTCTTCTTGGAAAGTGAAAACCGAACTTGGCTGGTGACCATCTGTCCTGTCACATGGAAAGAAAAAACACCCCCTGACACTTTCAAACCCTTATAAATTATGAAGCAATACACCATTTTGTTATCAAATTCTTTCTCTTTCAAATTCTTCACTCTTTATTACTTGTTTAAAGCTTTATGCAAGTTTGTTATTATGTTGAAAATGTGACATTTGTTAATTCAACTTTACACATGGTAGGCACGATGGATAATTCCTACAAATCGCATCCAACCTGCCAAGCAAAGGAAATAGGCACTGTCATGGATTGGGAAGTTGTGTAGGGGCCACAAAGTAGAGTTGAAGGAGAAGTACTACAAGCCGAGCATTCCTAAGAAAGCTTTACTTAAGCTATCACCGCTGGAGTTTGATGACAATCAATTTCATGTCTTGGTGGAGTATTGGTTTTCTCAAAAAGGCATGGTAGTAATAGTTACAATAGTATAGATGTTTCGCTTTTATAGGTTCCATGCTCAAGAGTATTATATATTAGCTTGTTATTGTAATTGGTAGTGACTTTCTTGAAATGTTCGTAGGACTTGTCGAAAGATAACAAAGAGCAGCGTGGGAAGCAGATAAAGCTGCATGCACTGGGATCCAGAACCTATGCACAAATGGCGGATAGCATTGTAAGAACAACATTATATATATATATATATATATATATTAATAACATGCAAAAATTAACAAAGTTTATATTATTTTGCGTTCTAAAGTAGAAATAAATGTGATTTGACACCATCGAATCAAGACCCTCACTTTAATATCCAAATGTACTGACCATGTTGTAGGCAAACAAGAAAGGCAGGCAAATAGAGAGAGGTGAGATGTATGAAGTGGCATATTCTCGCCGTGATGGTACTACTGTGAATGAAATTGCGGAAGCGAACATTGTAAGTTTGTAACAAATTATATTAGTAATTTGAATGTATTATATTTTGAGTTGGAAAGAAGTTCTTTAATGGTGGAGAACTATTTGAGATTGAAGCTACTGGTTCATATGGTTCATTACAGGTGCTATAACATATGACCATGTGCATCTTCATTACTTGTCATGACCATGTGCCTGGTTTTGCATGGCTTATGAATTGTAGATAAGGTACATATGTAGGAACTAGAGTATGCTATGTGCTCCATAGAGGTTTAATAGAGTAAGATGCATGTATTGGTGTAGATGATAAGTTAAGGTCTCAAAGTTAAATTTTTTTGGGAGCTTCTGTCTTATTACTAGTTGTATTTATTAAATACTTGCAAGCCCTTTGTTTATTTGGGAACTTCTAGATTCTTGGGTGAAAACGTTCGTAGTGATCCATTAACAATTCACAAATTGTTAACTAGAGCAAGCAAAGATTGACATGCATGGTCAAATACAGTTTTTTTACATTATTTAACTTGGTCAAGCATGATAGGTTGAGTCAAAATTTAGTCATTCTCTTTTTCATAATATATATGGTTTGGGTTCTAAGTACACATGGTATAACTCTGACCCAACTTTTTTTTTCTTTTATAATAACTCTAACCCAACTTTTATATATTACTCATGTTGGCATGTGTATTATTGCCCTCTTTGCTAATATGTTGTCTTGTTTATTTGTGAGTACTAGGCGAAGATGAAAGAGCTTATGGCAACGGGGTCACGATTCTGGGAGATGACATTGAGGTTGGCATACTTTGGCAACCCGATGATGCATTTGGACAAGTCATCGGTCCAGAGAAAGGTGGCCATGTTAGAGGGGTAGGCTTTGGTCCAACCCCCTCTGGCAATTGTGCAAGTTCAATGGATGACAGTATGCCACCTCTAACATCTACTGCAACCGACCAAAGGGTTAAGGAGTTATCTACTCAAATAGAAGCAATGAGGGAGAAATGCACTCGTTATGATGCCATTGAAGTTGAAGTGACGTTAATGAGGAGGATGTTGACCCAACTGTACCCATCATTTCCCACTATCTCTATGGTAAGAAGTTTGAATTACAAAGTATGTTGTGTGTCATATTTATTAGATATATGCATGTGCATGTTTAGCATTAAAGCCATTTATTGGGAAGCAATAGATTTTGAATTTTCTTTTATGGACAAACAAGCCTCTTAAATGACTATGAGGAGTGATATATATATATATATATATATATATATATATATATATATATAAACTAATTTGAAGTTTGAACTGCCACTCAGCATGCATGCTTTTATAAGTAGAACGACATTTTTTTGAAATCACTAGACTATATCTAGTTTTTAATTCACTTGGGTTGGTTTTAGAGCTACCATGAATTGATCCGGCAACAAAAAACTCTCCCTTTACCTGAGAGCTCTTTCTACTCCAATTTGCTATTCGTCGGCGCTTTACTTTGGCGTTGTTTCCTATTTCCTGCCTTGTCTTGTCCCTTTTGTCCTTTCTTTCTTCACTTCTGCTCATCCTTACACTTGTTCCTCCTCAAGACTCGCATATCTCTTGCTTTTCCCAACTTTCAACCTCTTATCTTTAGTTGCTTTGTTTGTTGAACCCGAGAAGTAGACTTTGTATGGTTCTTTTGTTTATCCTTCCTTTATTTCCTTGGTCTACCTTTTCAACTCCTTTATTACTTGTTTCAATCTTTCTTTACTCCTTTCTTTTGTCCTTTCTTCTCCGTGTCTTTCCTTGTTTTCTTTGGGTCCCTGTTTCTTGACTTTCTTTACTGACCATGGGGGACCACATCCCTGCAAGGGAGTATGGCTGGACTGAGAGCAGTGGGTCCGATATTAGTGTCGGCCCTTTCACTGAAGATACTGATGCCTCCTCCCAGACTAGTGACGAAAATGAGACTCCTTTTGCTCGGCATGGACCAGTTCTTGAAGCGGACATGGATAATCTCAACATGCAAAGAGATCTCTGGTCCCATTGTGCCATTGGGTTCTTGTTGGACTACAGGAAATTCTCTGTACAACATCTACAACAAGTTATTAACTCTGCATGGCGTATCAGAGGGGTAGTTTCAGTTGTTGGCCGAGATTCTTTTTTCTACCTCATCCATTTTGAACTTTTAGAGGATTTGAACCACTTCTGTTCGGAAGGTCCTTGGGCTGTAGATGGTGCTTTATTAATCTTGGAAAAATGGAGACCAAATCTGGTGTTCAATCGTTTGCAGCTCAACTATGTCTCTCTGTGGGTCCAGCTTCACGAATTGCCCCTTGATTATCAATACCCAGAATTGGCTGAGCGCGTGGGTCAGTTAATGGGAATATTTGAGAAGGTGGATTAGGAGGATTGTATTCCCAGGAACATTAGATTTATGAGAGTAAGGGTGAGAATTGATCCATGGATGCCCCTGCCTGCTGGATTCATGCTTCGACTGGATGATGGGACTCGGACTTGGGTGCAGTGTAGATATGAAAGATGCACAAGCTCTGTACCCGTTGTGGCTTAATTGGACACATAAGGGGCCAATGCAATGAGAGTATGGATGAGATTGAGAGAATGCTTATTCGTCAAAGGAACAGGATTCAGCGAACTCACCAAGTCTAGTTTGGGTTTGATTCCCTGGAACCTCATTTCCACAACGATCTAAGGGCTTACTATCATAGAAGACGGAGGTGGACTACTCAAGTGAGGTATGGCAACTTACATTCCTCTCATCACTCACATGCACAGGCTCCTCACCCTTCTGACCACCCTTTTCCTAATCCTTATTCCCCTGACCAAACTCAGGATGGGAATCTGCAGGTTTTTCCTGATCCTGAATCCCCTACTATTCCTAATCCCCACCTCACTACTACTACTGCCCCTACACAGCCAGAGAATGGACATGCAAACCTTCATTCTGCTATTTTATCCCTTTCCTTAAGTAACCCCTCCACCACTCTGACACCTCTCAACCCCCCTGCTTCTTCCCCTGGTCATACCCTGAATATTGATACTCCACCCAATCCGACCTTAGATCAGTCTTCCCTTGGTGACTTGCCTCAAGCTCTTCGCCCTGTTTCTGGTGATACTTTCATCCTTCGTCCACCTTGTGCCTTACCTGTGGATTCTTCCCTTTGTTGGACTTGGGTTGAAGGAAATGGACCTTTCATGACTAATGGTACTCTTAGAGAGGTACTCGGTCTGATTCCGCTACAGACAGCGATGAAACAGTGTTGCTATTCAACTTGGATAGACTTAATGAAGATCGTCCTGAATGGGTATGTAGGGATGCATGGAATAGAGGACAAATTCCTGACATACCTGAACCAAGTATTGAGAATTTAGTGCAAAGAGTAGACAGTGATGGGCCTCAGGTTAGAAGTCCCCAAGCTATGGGCCAAGATGGCTCATGGACCTAGTACCTAACAGAGCCTGAAACACAGGTGGAAACTACTCATAGCCACACTGTCAGTTTGGACATTGGACTCACCAATATTGTGAACACGGAGATTGAAAACCTTGGCCCAGGCCCACCATCCCCTGTTTCTATTGCCTCGGATCCTGGACAATCTTCTATTTTGCACTGTGAAGAATGGCTAGAAGGTAGTCAAGTTCCTCCCAAGAAGAGACTCAGATCAAAATTTGGTCGATTAGGAAGGAATATCAGACAGAAACTTCTTTGTGGCTTCTTCACAAGGGAAGGTACCATTCCTACCTCCTCCGAATCTATTTCCTTTTGTAATATTGGTTTTGATTGCCATTCACATGATGAGGATGCTCCTAAATATCCAAATGGGTGTCTTTGGGAAGTCGACCTAATCACTTTCCCAGCAGACCATGAGGATTTTGAGCCGAACCCAGAGGGTTTGGGCAAATCCTCTGCAGCTCTCAATCCACCAAAAAGCCCAAGAGTTTAAACCCGACATCATTTTTCTTATGGAAACTAAATTAGTGGATGGTAAAGGTAGAGATGTGTGGACTAGATGTGGTTTTTCCGATGGTTTGGAAGTTCCTAGAGTGGGATTGAGTGGTGGTCCGATTCTAACCTAGATGGATAGACCTAGTCTTAAGGTTCACTTTGTTACCAATCACCTTATTCATATTGATCTACTAGACAATAAGGGCAAACTAGTTTCCATTACCTTTGTTTATGGACATCCCAATTAGCTCGGAGGGAGGAGGTTTGGCGGCTTTCTTTCCTCTATTAAAGCTTTTTCCCATGTAAGCTGGTTATGCATTGGGGACTTTAACCAAATTCTTAGCGGGGATGAAAAATTTTCTTTTACTCAAGGGAGAATTAATGGGGCGTCTCTATTCCAAAAAGTTATTTCGATCTCCGCTTTTGTGATCCGGCTACTACGGACAACAAGACACTTGGATGAATAATAGGAAGGATAATGAGTTCATCATGAAAAGACTTGATAGAGCTTTTGCTCTTGTTGAGTGGATCAACATGTATCCTTGTTACTCCCTTAGGAACCCGCCCATAATCGGATCGGATCATGGGCCAATTATTTTGGACTTTGAATTTCTCACCCCTTTTAGACGTAGACCCTTTAGATTTAAGCATATGTGGACTACTCACCCCTCCCGTGAGAGTATGATTCGACAAGCCTGGGAGTCTAATTCGGTGGGGTCAAGAGTTGCACAATTGTGGGCAAAATTATTAAGTGTTAGAAAATCAGCTAGGAATTGGAACAAATCTGTGTTTGGGAAGTTAGATTATGAAATTAAACTGAAACAAACTCAGCTACAACAAATTCAAAATTCTATTAGGTCCGTTGAGGATGTTAGGAAGGAAAGACTTCTCGGGGGTGTCCTAGAAGAACTTCTTGATAGAGAAGAGATGATGTGGGCACAAAAAGCTAGAACTCGAATTGGATTCTCCAAGGGGACAGAACACCAAATACTTCCAGATCATTGTTAGACAAAGAAGAGCTAAAAATAGGATTTTACAAATTAAAGACTTTGCTAGTAATACAATAGAGGATCGGATGGAAATTGAGACCATCTTGGTGGAGCACTTTAGAAATTGCTTTGAAAACAAATCTCGGGCTAACTTCCATAGTGTTGTTCAAGAGCTACAAGCCTTACCTGTCCCTTTTCTTTTCCGACCAAGACAGACTCCTTCTTGATAAGCCCATCACTCCTGCCGAGATTGAAAATACTATTTTCCAACTTGCTTCACACAAAGCACCTGGGCACGATGGTCTACCAGCTTTCTTTTTTCAAAAATTTTGGAGTATTGTGAAAATGGATGTCATTAATACTGTTCAAGCCTTTTTTCACTCTAGATCTCTTTTTAAACCTCTCAATCATACTTTCATAACCCTCATCCCCAAAGTTCCTTTTCCGGATGAGGTTTCTCATTTTAGGCCTATCAGCCTTTGTAATGTCATTTACAAGGTCATCTCCAAAATTATGGTTAATAGGCTCAAACCCATCATGGACAGTCTCATTACTCTTATCGTAATGCCTTCATTAAAGGAAGAAACATTACTGATAACATACTCATTGCCCATGAAATAATTGATGTTCTTAGGAAGAAGAAAGGCGGAAAGCCGCTTTGGAACTCTTAAGATTGATATGAGTAAGGCTTATGATAGGGTAGATTGGATGTTCCTTAAGGTCTTTTTTAATCTGTCATGAAGTTTGAGGATAGATGGATTCAATGGATTATGGAGTGTGTGACATCTGTTAGCTACACTTTGCTTGTTAATGGCGATTCAACATCCTCTTTCAAGCCTTCCCAAGGATTAAGACAGGGAGACCCCCTCTCTCCCTACCTCTTTCTACTTTGTGCTAATATTCTCTCAATTGCCTTATTACAAGTCGAAAGCCATAAACAATTACAAGGTGTTAAAGTGGGTAGGAATGGGTTGTCCTTTACCCATCTCCTTTTTGCAGATGACTCTCTTCTTTTCTTCAAAAAGGAAGAGAAGTCTGTAACCACTTTAATTGCTATTTTGGATTGGTATTGCTCACTTTACGGCCGTAAAAAATCAGCTTAGCCAAATCTGACCTGTTTTGTTCCCCAAAAATGGATGTTGCTGACCAGAACTTCTTGCCTTAACTCTTCAAGTTAATCTCGTCCAGAATCCTACTAAATACCTTGGTATGAATTTTGTGTTGAAAGGTAATAGATGTGTTGACTTTCAATTTTTGGTTGATAAACTTCAATCAAAACTTCAAGGGTGGAAAGCCGGACTTTTATCCCAAGTCAAGGCGGACCACACTCATTTCTTCCGTGCTTCAATCCCTCCCTCTTTATACTTTTGCTTGCTTTAAGGTACCTAAATCTATTTGCAATAAAATGGATTCTATTATCCGAGCTTTTTGGTGGGGACATGAGACTGGAGAAAAGAAAGTGCACTTGTTGAATTGGGAAAGAGTCTGCCAACCTAAAAGATTTGGAGGGCTTGGATTTAAATCCTTTAAAACCATGAATCAAACTATGCTCAACAAACAGTTCTGGAAAATAAACCGAAAGCCCCAATCTCTGCTAGCTAGGACTTACAAAGCCAAATACTTCCCTAGAGATTCCTTAATGGATTGCTGTCCTAAGCCCCATTACTCCCGGGTATGGAGGAACATCATTAAGCAAAACCATCCAATATTGAGAGAGGGAACTTGGTGGGTGGGTGATGGGTACAACATTCCTCTCTAGCATAAAGATTGGTATCATTGCCTTTCTCTCAATCTTCATGACCAGAGACTTCCAACTGGTGCTGTAGGAGACTTAATTGATCACAATGCAGCTTCGGAACCATAATTTAGTCAGATCTCTATACCCTCATCCTGTGGCTAGTCAAATCTTGCAAACACCCATTTCTAGAACCAAGTCTGTCTCAGATAAGCTGGTTTGGAGGCATTCCTATGATGGAGAGTATAAGGTCCGGATAGCTTATGAGTTGCTTAATTCAGAGCACTTGCCCCCACCCCAAACAAGTTCTTAGAAACCAAGAGGTTTGGTACAGGATTTGGAAAGTGAAGACCCCTTTGAAGATAAATACTTTTGTGTGGAGATTGCTTCATGACAGTATTCCCACCTTTTCCAATCTTAAGCAAAGAGGAATTTCTATTGATTCCACCTGTCCTTTCTGTAATGATCATGAGGAAACCAATACTCATCTCTTTCTCCTCTGCCCTTTCTCTAGGGCCTGTTGGCATGGTTCATCCTTGGGAATCCATTCTTCCGACTTCAAGAATATCTCCATTCAGCATTAGTTATCTATTATTATTACTATTCACAATTACAAGGATCCTGGCTCCATGAATTATCTGCAATCCCTCTTCATCACCTTGTGGACTATTTGGAACCATAGGAACCAAGTGGTTCATGAAGGTATATCTCCTAATCCTAGGCAAGTAATTCTCACGGTTCAAACTTTGTCTTGCAGGTACGGTAATGCATTCTTTGACCAACAAAACTCAAACTGGCTCTCAAGTAGACCTAAACCACCAACCCGATCACCTGCAGGACCACAGCAATTAATTATCAAAGTTGCTGGTTTCAAAAACAAGAAGAAGAATAGAAGGGCCTATGTATATGAAGCTATAAACACACAGGGAGATTTTATGTTTTTTGGTGTTAATAGTAGTTTGGCAAGAACAACACCTGGAGTTTTACTTGAAGTTGTGGTGGAAGCTTGTCTCATTGCGAAAAACCATGGTCTTCATCATGTTTTGTTTCTAAGTGACTGCAGAGGTTTAGTCAAAGTCTTCAACTCTGGAAGAGCTTCTGATGGGCGGGACAATGTTAGACTTGCTGACATCAATTTTCTTGTTCTACATGGATTCCTCTGTAAAATGATCTTAGTCCCTCACGTGCTGTGTAAGTCCTTATGTAATATAGCTAGACAGGCAACTATAATGCCTCTTAAACTTTGCTGGTTTAATCCAAATTTTTTGTAATCTCCCTTATTTGGTATCAAAAAAAAAAAAAAAAGTTTTTAATTCACTTTTTAGACTACCTAATTTATAACAGAAATTTCACCCCTATTACCATTGACTTCTACCTATATGTAAAAACTTCCCAACTCATGGTTCATAATTCCATAATAATGGTCATAGCTTTTCTACTCTCACTATTTCAGCCATACACATCACATTATTGCTAAACTTTGAATTTACTTGAAGAGACTTGTTTCCAACTTTCACTAAAAAATGAAACTATTCTAGTACTAGACTAAAACAAAGCAAGGCTTGATATCTAGTGCATTGAAATAAACTAAAGATGAGTGCTAATGTACACTACCCTATGTGAATGTTAGTGTTGATGCCTACTTGGCCCTAGTTGATTATGTTAAAAAATGACATAAAAAATTATGCAGTAGCAATATCGTGGAGCTTGACCTGGTTTACCAATAGGAGAAATGCAAACTGTAAAGTGTAAAGTGTACTTAAGTGTGTTTTAATTGCTAATGTGGCACTTGGTAGTAATACTATTGATATTGTGTCATTCAGCTACTAACTCTGTTGTTTAGTACACTAATCCATTATGTGTTTCTTAATTCGTAGGATGACGATGGTGATTACGCATTGGATTTCCGGTCTCCCGACGCTCAGCGCTTATCATCTGATGATACACATTAGGCGATACTTTGGGCCCTATTTTGGAGTAGTTCTTGTGACATTTTGATATTCATAATAAAGTTTCAAACTTTGATAGATATATATACACATCATAGTTGGAAACTTTATTATAACATTCTAGACAATTGGAATGTATTATTTTGTACATGACATTCTACATAGTTAGAATGTATTCTTTTGTGCAGAAAATTCTACATAGTTAGAATGTATTATTTTGTTCATAACATTCTAGACACTTGGGATGTATTATTTTGTATATAACATTCTAGACATTTGGGATGTAATTATTGATATGGTGTAATTAAATATATTTAGTTTGTTGGTTTAATGTGGTATTGTATTTGCTATTGGAAAATATGAATTGTGGTTCATTACAGGTGTTATAAAATATGTATTAGAAAATATGTATTGTAGGTACATTATAGGTGCTATAAAATTTTTTTAAAATATATATATATAAAAAGCCCTATTGCAGCGCTTTAAAAACCACTGGAATAGGGTATGGGCATAGGCAAGGTTGTTATGCCCTATATGAGCGGTTCTCAAAGTGCTGGCATAAGCAGAACCTATTGTGATGGTTTAAAAGTGCTGGTATAGGCATTGTTATTATATCCATTGAAGACCTATACTAGCACTTTCAAAAACGCTAGAATAGGTATTGCCTATGCCATTGCTTTTAAAAGTGCTGGTATAGGTTGTATTCATATTTCCATAAATACCCTATAGTGGCGATTATAAAATCGCTTGTATAGATAGACCTATACCGGCACTTTTTTTTATTTATTAAAAAGCGTCGGTATAGGCCATGAAATCCGCCGGTATAGGTCTTCAAAGTTGTTGGTAAGAACTGTCCCGACACAAGTAAGAACACCGAAACAGGGTCTGAAAAGCACCGGGACCTATCCCAGCGCTTTTCAAAAGCGCCGGTATAGGTCCAATGACCCTATATCGATCATCATCTGCAAGTGAGAGTTTGAAGCACTAGGATAGGCATTTTGGGCCTATTCCAACGCTTTTTGGGGCTATCCCAACAGCTTTTGCAAATCTTGGGATAGCCCCCATTTCTTTGTAGTGAATGGGGGAGATTCTTTTGCAGCTAGCTAAGCAAATTAGAGAAAGAGCTTTACAATGCTGTCAACAATGACCTAATAGGAGATGCGGAAGTGGTGACACGGTGGCAAGGCAAGAGACTTCGGTGTATCGGTGACGGTGATGACAGCTATAGTGGCAGAGGTAGCGAAATATACCAAGAAAGACAAAACTGCTAGAGAACATGCCAGAAGGTCAAAGATAACCTTGAAAACACACTCACACATGCACACAATAAAGGCTCAAATTTTGTACAAGAAATACGAGTGCAGGACAAGTATGTATATTGTACAACTATATAAGGTTCATGATAAGGAAAGTGGGCCAAAAGCCAAATAGACCTATACATGTTGACAAAAACCATTTAATTG
Source organism: Quercus dentata (assembly GCA_028216015.1). Taxonomy (NCBI): domain Eukaryota; kingdom Viridiplantae; phylum Streptophyta; class Magnoliopsida; order Fagales; family Fagaceae; genus Quercus; species Quercus dentata. The sequence goes on from CP116447.1 coordinate 51,202,669, forward strand.
GTTAGGAAATTCCAACACTGTCCCCCCTCTCTCAAGTACGCCACCTGAATATTCTGGATCATACCTAGGTAATTGAATCAAAAATTAAATCTAAAGCTAGCATAGGTTGCATGCAATAAATATGACAACGCTTTTCCTCAAAATATATATATATATATGACAACGCTATGTTAACTAGATTAACTTTATGTGATCAATAAAAACAATTGATGGTGAGAAACTTGAAAAAGCTCGCCCACTAATTTAGGCCGCCCTATAGTATTTATGGATTAATTCACTTCCGACGATACGCAAGAAAGTTGCAGACGTTGAGTTTGCCACTGCCCGAATTAGAACATGAGAACAAACACGGTTCACAACCAACATCTAAAATGAATTGACATGCAAGAAAACGTGGGTGACTGGATCCCACGCAGCCGACGCAGGTTATTAAGCATGCATGTAATATACATTGAATGAAAACCACACAGGTTCCGTAAGCATGAATATATAGCATATATTTCTGTTAAAATACTAAAAACACCAAATCTCTGTCCCAATTTCAAAGCAAGAGCCAAACTGACTCTGTCCAAACTACCTAAAAGTAAATAAAAGATATATGCCCTATAAATGATCAGATCCAGCATAGGGGAAATAGGTGTCAGGTGTGCCAGACCTTGTAATTTCTAAAAGCTCAACTTTTCTTGCAAGGGGATTTCCAAAATCAAAAATATACTTCAAATTTTAACAGATCATTAATATATAAATAATTGAGTGCTTTTAGATAGACAAGAATGTAAAGAAGACATTCAACTAAGTTCATTATGATATATGCAGCTTCCAACAAACTCTAAAATTCCGTAAGCCAATGATTAAATAAGCATATTACATGACATCAGATAATTAAAACAAAGCTTAGTTTTCCAAATCCTTTCGCGACTTCTCTCTCTGGATCCAAAAACCTAGGAAGGATACTACATTGTTGGTGATAGTGCACAAGCCAATAACTAGGTTCTAATTTAGATCTTCCAATTTTAATTATGGCTCAATTAATTTTAGGTCAAACACAATTAAAGCTGAATTTACAGAATTAGTCAATTAATTAACCGCACAATCAAACTAGAGCACAAATAAACATAATTGAACTAAGCAATTAATAGAAGGGCAGAAGGTAAAAAGGATGCAAATCAAAGATAACACTAGAAGTATTATTGAAGAGGAAAACCAGAGAACTCGAAAGAGAAAACCTCTCCGCGACCTGACAAGCCGAATCGATCCACTAAGAGAATAAGTTGGAGTTCATGGATAAACAAAGAGACCCTCTAAACCTAATCTAACCACTGCACTTAAGCCCTCCAAACTTCAAATCACCGCCAACATACTTCTCGAAGTCTTTTCTTCACTCAATTTTCGGATCCCACAACACCGACCAATTGCACCACCATGTCTTTTTGGTTGAATCTATATCTATATATATCTAAAAGCTGAAACGTAGCATTTATCATTGCTATGTTCCTGTTGAGCCACCTCATCAGCCACATCATACTTTAAAAAAAAAAAAAAAAAATCATTTTCCCTTTATGATTTTTAAAATTTTTTATATTAAATAATTAAATACAAATCATGGACAAACATTAGTATTCATTAGATACAAATAATTGACTTTTTAGCTATCTAAATTGATTTCAACTTTTCGTTTTCTTCTTTTAATTTCAAATAATTGTTAAAGTTGAATAATTCATTATCTTTTTAGTGGATAGAATTAAAATTTCAAGTATCCAAACCAAACTTTAACACCCAAATCTCCAGCCCATAAATGCATTAAGTGTCTTTCATTTATCTACCATTGTAGTGTTTCCTCTTCTAAAATTTCAGTTTTTCACAACCTTATCTCTCTCTCTCTCGCTCATACATTGATTATTTATGTAAGTTTAATAATGTTATATATACCAATGCACATTCTAGATACAATCACTTGTCATCTACAACAAAAAATTTAGCACAATACTAATTGTTCTCCATATTTTTCAATCAAGTTTTTGTTTCACCATTTTGAGAAGACATCAATTGTTTTTGTCGAAAACTTTCAAAGTTAAGGCGACAATAGGAAGACCATTGAGGTGAACAAAACTCAAAATAAAAAATGATCTTCTTTTCTTTTCTTTTTTTTTTTTTTTCCTTTCTTTTTAGTATTCTTGCACTTTTTGAAGTGATTTTGTTGTTTTCCTTTCCAAAATTTTCAATGATATAGAGTTTTGTTATTGTTAATTGACTTAGAATTGTTAACACAATTTTATTTGGCCTACCATTGTTGTGGAAATTCCGATGTTGATATGAAACATATTGATAATGAAGATTTTTTGCGGTTATTTGTAGAGTGGCAAAATGTCAAAAAGTATTCAGAGTAGTAATTTTGTAATTGTTGCATCCCATGTGTTTGGTAATTTTTTTTTATAGAAATCTTATGTGCCTTTCTCAAATCCATTTGTTATTTTTATTTTGGTCATTCTATTATAAATAATAGGCATCTCCACCGATGTTTCTCACAAAATCAGTAGGTTGGATGATGCGGATTAAGATGATGTGCCTGACCTGAAAAAGTATTGACAAAAGTCAAAGGAGACCGGGGTGACCGGCCACAAATCCTTCGATGATGAAGTTAGTTTCTTTCTTTAGGAAATCTGAAATTTCAAGATTCTAGGAATGTTGTCTAGAATGAACTTCCCCTTCTTCACGGGAGTAGAAATGTTTATATAGGTCAATGTAAGCGGTTATTCCTTATAACTTCCCCTGTTATTAAGGAGTTCGTAGGATTTGGAGTCAACTCAGAATCGCCGTGGGAGTTATGTTTTTTTTACTATCGTTTCCATAATCAAGTAGTTTGAAACGGTTCATCACAAAGAAACTTAATTCCCTTTTTAAGTGTAGAGCTCGTCTGTCCAAACGTTTCTAAGGACGGACAAGCTTCTTAAGGGACCTCGTCCGTCTAAAAGCTTCTAAGGACGGACGAGGTCATTAAGGACGCCCGGGATGATCACTACATGCGCTTGGTTTGCCCTAGTTTGTCTTTCATTGGACGAGCCATATGAACAAGCTCGGGAGTTGGTGTTTTTTGTAACACCATCATCCACCATTAAATTTTTATCTAATTTGGACTAGTCACAATTAAGGCTCCTTGTAGTTGTTAATAAAGCCCCGATCTACCCAGTAAATACCCGATGTGGGACTCATCACACACCCACACACATCACACAATCAATCAAATTGGGGTATCACAATCTCCCTCACTTAAATCCCTAACGTCTTCGTTAGGGCCCACTTTGTGAGGTAGTGTCTCTGAGCCCACATGGGATTACCGGGCCGGCTCTGATACCATATGTAACGACCCAAGGAAAAGCACTAGCCACATATGCGCTATACCTCAAAAGGACTAGTCATAATTGAGGCTCCTTGTAGTTGTTAATAAAGCCCAAATCTACCCAATAAATATCCGATGTGGGACTCATCACATACCCACACATATCACACAATCAATCAAATTGGGGTATCACATGTATAATACTTCGTTCATGAGGACGTATCTAGGCGATCTAACTCTGAGCTTCCCGACCTCGTCTTTTCTTTCTCGAAGCTTTCCGTCCTTCAAGTATGACACTATTGGAGTCATCCAATACTCTTCACCCTCTATCCGATGCACCTCTCGAAAGTCTATCTTTGGGCGGTATTGAATTTCATCCAATTAGTCCATTACTTCGCTTACTAAGGCTTCTTTTGCTAAAGTATTAGCTTCAATATTTTCTTCTCTTGGAAGCTAAACAAAATCGGCTTCCTTAAACTTCTTGACAAGGCGTAACACCTTGTTAAGGTACTTCTTCATTTGTTCTTCTTTGGCCGCACATGTCCCATTCACTTGGCCTATGATTAGTCGTGAGTCTCCCAAGACGAGTATTGATTCTGCTTCCACAGATTTAGCCAACTCCAACCCTTTAAGAAGGGTTTCATATTCAGATTCATTGTTGGTCGTTTGATACTGCAGACGAGCCTTGTGTTTCAATTTATCTCCCTTCGGGGACAAAAAAACAACTCCTATTCCTCCCCGCATCTTTGTGTTGATGAGCCATCCACATGGACAACCCATTTCTTTCTATTCTCCACTCTATTTAAGTCCTCATAACCTGGAGTAAACTCTGCAATGAAATCTGCCAGGGCTTGAGCTTTTATTGCATGCCTTGGTTGATATCTGATATCAAATTCACTAAGCTCGACAGCCCATTGGATCGATCGTCTTGCGACTTCTAGCTTGTTCATTGCCTTCTTAAGTGGATGATCCATCATGACATTAATAACATAAGCTTGGAAATAATGCCTTAGCTTCCTGGAAGTTGTTATCAATGTGAAGGCCAATTTCTCCATTTGTGGATATCGTCCTTCCGCTCCCCTCAATGCCTTACTTGTATAGTACACAAGCCTTTGCACTTTGTCTTCTTCTCTTATCAATGCTGAACTTATGACATGCGGGGTGACCGCCAAGTACAAATACAACTCTTCTCCCAACATGGACGGACTTAGCAAAGGAGTCATGGTGAGATACGTCTTGAGATCTTCGAAAGCTTTCTGACACTCATTGGTCCATTCAAACGCTTTTTTAAGAACCTTAAAAAATGGCAAACATTTGTCAATAGCTTTAGAGACAAACCTGTTAAGTGCAACAACTCTTCCGGTGAGGGACTGGATTTCTTTAATATTTTGCGGAGGCTTCATGTCTAGTATTGCTTGAATTTTGTCAAGATTCGCTTTAATTCCCCTATGGGAGACCATAAATCCAAGGAATTTCCCCGATGATACTCCAAAAGCACATTTGCTAGGGTTCAACTTCATATGGTATTGCCTAAGTGTGTCAAATGTTTCCTGCAGGTCGTCTAGATGTCTTCCCTCATCCCGACTCTTCACCAACATGTCATCTACATAGACTTCCACATTCCGCCAGATCTGCGGACGAAACATGTGGTTAACCAATCTCTGATATGTTGCCCCCGCATTCTTTAAACCGAAGGGCATCACCTTATAGCGAAACAAGTCTTGACTCGTAACAAAGGATGTCTTCTCTTGGTCTACCTCGTCCATCCTTATCTGATTGTATCCAGAGAAAGCATCCATAAAGCTAAGCAACTTGTGGCCTACGGTGAAATCTACCAACTGGTCAATACGTGGCGGCGATAGCTATCCTTGGGGCAAGCCTTGTTTAGATCGGTGAAATCTACACACATTCTCCACTTGCCGCTTGTCTTCTTGACCATTACTATATTGGCCAACCAATCCGGATAGTACATTTCTCGAATAAACTTTGCCACAATTAACTTTTGAACTTCGTCTTTGATAGCATTATCTCTTTTAGGGGCAAACACCCTCTTCTTTTGTAGCACTGGCTTGGAGGAAGGACATATATTCGGATGATGGGTAATGACACTAGGATCTATTCCCGGTATGTCCTCATAACTCCAAGCAAACACATCAATATTTTTCTTCAAAAACTAGACAAGGTCCTTCTTAATCTTCTCTTCTAGATCCGCTCCAACCCTAGTGCATCTCTCGGGGTTTTTCTCGTCCAAAGAAATTTCTTCCAATGTTTTAATGGGCTTCGCCACAAGTTTTCTTTCTTTGATGTTCATTGTTTGAACCTATTCGTCCATGGCTAGCATGGCCAAGTAGCACTCTCTAGCTGCTAGTTAATCTCCTTGCACTTGTCCTACTTCATGTTCTCTTGGGAACTTAACCGACAGGTGGTAAGTGGATGTGACTACCTTCCAAATATTTAGAGTTGGTCTTCCAATTATGGCATTGTAAGTCGATGAACAGTCAACTACTAGGAAACTCACGTCCTTAGTTACTTGTTGCGGATATACCCCCACTACTACAGGCAACATGATGGTACCCACAGTCTGCACTTTCATTCCTCCGAAGCCTACCAATGGCGAGCACACTGGACGAAGTTGATCTCGCCCAAGCCTCATCTCTTGGAAGGCAAGGTAGTATAATATATCTCCTGAACTTCCATTATCCACCAACACTCTCCTGGTTGTATAATCTGCGATGGGTAAAGTGATGACAATGGCATCGTCATACGAATGATGGATCCTTTCAGCTTCTTCGTTAGTAAATGAGATAGTTGATTCGTCGGTCCCCTTCGTCCTTGGTGATCGTCCGAGAAAGTCGGACGTTTTGCACCACTTTGAGATACGTCTTCTTAGACTTGGAAGACTGTCCTGCTAAAGTCCCTCCTATAATAACCCTTATCTCTCTAAGTGGGGGTCATGATGATTCTTCCATTTTTCCCTTCAACTTCTCATCTTTATGATCTCTTCTAACAAAATGCCTCAACTTTCCTTGTCTAATAAGATTCTTAATCTGTTGCTTTAGGTCATAACATTCATCCATGTCATGGCCATGAACTCTATGGAAGCGATAGTACTTGTTCTTATTGCGCTTGTTAGGATCGCCTTTCATCTTCTCTGGCCACTTCAAGGAAGGATCGTCTTTGATCTGCATGAGCACTTGATCGAGTGGTGTATTTAAGGGGGTATAATTCTAATTCCTTGCGGGGGGGCTTGTCTTCCTATTATCTCGATCCTTTTTGTCGTCTGTCCGTCCCTTCTTTGGACGAGGCCCTTGTTCAAGGTGGCGGTTCGCTTCCATTTTCTCAGTTCTCTTCCTCTTCTTGGCTATGATTATGTCTTTTGCATTCATAAATTCTGAGCGGAGTGGACGAGTTCAGCCATAGTTTGAGTCTTTTGCTTGTAAAGCTTATGTATGAATAGATCTCAATTAAGTCCATTATGAAAAGCTGCCAATAGAAACTTATCGTCCATCTCGTCCACTGCCAATGCTTCCCTATTAAAACGGGAGATGAAGGACCGCAAGCTTTCACTTTCCCCCTATTCTATAGTCAACAATTTGGATGAAGAACGTTTGTGTCTCTGTCCTCCGATGAAGTTATTGACAAACAAATTACTCAATTCTTCAAAAGAACTTATTGAATTCGGGGGTATTTTATCGAACCACACTCGTGCTGGGCCCTTGAGGGTGGTCGGGGTCTCGTGTCCCATCATACGAATCCAGAAAAGGCAACTTTAACTTTGGTGGTAGAGGGTGACCGTTGATGGAAGTCGTAAAGGGGGATCAGTTTTGTGGACCAAATCTTCTACATGATTTGCCCTTCTCATGTTCTCTTTCATTTCTTCCATGACTTTCTTCATTTGGTCCATCTCCTCTTTCAAGTGTGGCACCGTTCGTGAAGTGCTACCTCTTAATCGACTTCCAATTTCGGTATTTTCTCTATCATCATGACTTTGTGTTTGTCCTCCTCCTTCACGCTCTTCATGTGTCCGCCTTCTCAAATTAATCTCCCTTCTTAATTCTTGGTTTTGGTAAGTCAACTCTGTCATTGCAACCACCATAAATTGCACATGGACAGATGATGTCCATGATGACTGTGCAAATTGGCGATCGTGATGGGGGTTACTTAAAGCAACTCGCTTCCCACGATGGTCTAGGCTAGTAGCCCTCGATCCGGTTCGAACCATTCAACCTTTTGTCACGGAAAAGAAAATTGCAAAACAATCTTCTTCCCATAAACGGCGCCAACCGATGTTTCTCACAAAATCGAGAGGTTGGATGATGCGGATTAAGATGATGTGTCCGACCTGAAAAAGAATTGACAAAAGTCAGAGGAGACCGGGATGACCGGCCACAAATCCTCCAATGATGAAGTTAGTTTCTTTCTTCAGGAAATCTGAAATTTCAAGATTCTAGGAATGTTGTCTAGAATGAACTTCCCCTTCTTCACGGGAGTAGAAATGTTTATATAGGTCGATGTTAGCGGTTATTCCTTATAACTTCCCCTATTATTAAGGAGTCCGTAGGATTTGGAGTCAACTCCTCAGAATCGTGTGGGGAGTTATGTTTTTCTGACTATCATTTCCATAATCGTAGTTGGAAACGGTTCATCACAAAGAAACTTAATTCCCTTTTTAAGTGTCGAGCTCGTCCGTCCAAACGTTTCTACTAGGGCTGTCCAGATTCATCCGGTAACCCGATCCACCCGAAAAACCGACCGGAACCGACCCGAATCCGGCGGGTCGGCGGCGGATCTTCACCACCGAAAACCGATTACGGCGGGTCGGTTTTGATTGTCCTCCCTAAAACCCGAAAAACCCGAACCGACCGAAAGATTTCAGTTCCGGCCAAAATTTCCGGATCCCTGAGAAATTTCCGGTTTCGGTGAGAATTTTCAGAATCCGTGAAAAAACCTAAATTCGGCGACATTTCCCTTAGATCTAGTGAGATTTTGACCGGATCTTGCGAAATCTCATCAAATCCATTAGATTTTCACGGATCTAAGGGAAATATCGCTAATCTTGGTTTCTTCACGGATCTGTGTTTTTTTCACCGTTTTCTTGCCGTCTCTTCTCGGTTCTCGACTCGACCGACCCGCCCGCCATCCGTTCATAATCCGAACCGCCCGACCCGATTACTCGGCGGATCGGCGGCGGGTACATTTTTCCCCCACCCGATTCCGGCGGGTCGGTTCCCGGTTGGGCACAAACCCGACCCGAACCGACCCGTGGACAGCCCTAGTTTCTACAAACGACAAGCTTCTTAAGGGGCCTTGTCCATCTAAAAGCTTCTAAGGATGGACAAGGTCATTAAGGACACCTGGGACGATCACTACATGTGCTTGGTTCGCCCTAGTTGGTCTTTCATTGGATGAGCCATATGGACGAGCTCGGGAGTTGGTGTTTTTTTGTAACACCATCATCCACCATTAAATTTTTAGCTAATTTGAGCTTTCTTGGTAAGTTTTTACTTTGCTTAGTTGATCATCTTTAAGGAAAATGCCTAAAAGAAAATAAGACAAAATATAATTTACTTTAGAGTATCATTATGTTGTTAATGTTTTTATGTATCATTATATAAACTCTCTCTCTCTCTCTCATGTATATATAATCGGCTGCTCAAATTAAAAATTCTCATGCGTTACTCTTTAAAGATTTTATTAGATGTATAAATGATACTTTTGGTTTATGAAACAAGATCAACAAAACATGATTTCTATATAATTATATCTAGACTATACTACAATGTCATGATGAATGGATTGGTCTTATTTTACTATAAAATCTAAGTAATCATGTGATTTATGAATTTAAAGAGTTATATGTTGCAGAATTTGTTCATATGTTCATATGATGAAATAAAGTTTGCTTTTTGCATTTTATTTTATTTTATTTTATATTTCCACTATGATATATGATTTATTGATTATGATCTATTGCATAATTATCTTTATATATTTTTTTACTTAGTTTCAATTGTGAGGAAGAAAGAAATGTGGATCTATGTTTTGGAGAAAAATATTATATCCTATATATAATAGCAGAAGCTTTTCCCTGCAATTAAGGGGGTGTTGACGCGTTACCCTTTAAAAAAGCAATGCATTACATTGTTTAACAAACTAAACACCGTTTAACAGCGACAAACTATAATTTTTCACTAAGTTAAACGTTGTCTGGAGCCCTCTTGGTATAAAAGAAAACTATCCACTTAAGACAAAAAAGAAAAAAGAAAGATTGCTACACGTACGGAGAAAGGTGAAAGAGAGACCGAGAGAAAAGAGGGACAGAGAAATAGTGGCAGAGAACGGAGAAGGATTGAGAGATCAAAACTGCATTTTGCAATCAAGAATGAAAAGATGACTCTCACTTTCTATCAGATTTCTTCATCTAACTGTCCGCTAATTTCTTTCCCCGGAATAAGAAGTGAAGAAGATGAAGCATCAAGAATGAAGAGGAGACAGAGATAGAGAGAAGGGCACCACCCAGATCTTCTGCCATAACCATAAGGCCGCTACCTAGATCTCTACCATCACCGTAAGCCTCCACTCACTACCTGACTATCGGAATCGCTACTGGTAAAGTTCTGTTTGAAATTTAAAAAATTAGGGTTTTGGTTTTTATTTGGAGAATCAATTGGGTGTTAATTATGATTTAGATTGGTATTTTGGGTCAGATTTGGTTTTGATCAATAGATTGGTATTTTGGGTCAGAAATAAAGAGAGGCGATGAGTCGCTGTACGTTGCCAACAGTGATCTGGGAGCTGAGATTCTGGCAATTGCTTCATGTGTTTCTGTAAGGCTTTTGCATTCAAATGTTCCTACATTTATTAATATGATCTGTTTTATACCTATCAAAAAAAAGAGAGAGGCGATGAGTACACGGAGAAAGAAGCAAAGAAAGAGAGAGGCGACGAAATCAAAAAGTTTCATAAAACAATTTTGCAGACCCAAAACCTTCGCAGAACGGTAAACAGAGAAGGCACGGAGTGGGGACTAGGTAGAGAAAAATCTGCCACCATCAGAGAGACAGGCCGTGTACCCATAACCGGTAAAGTTAATTTTTTTTTTTTTTTCCTTTTCCTTTTCCTTCTCGTTTTCAAATCTTTGAATTGAATAAAATTTAGGTTTGAATTTCTTGGTTGGATTGGTTTAGATTTAGATTTTTTAATAATTTACTCAGGAATTTGGATTAGTATAGGTTTTGTTTTGCCTATTTGGGTTGCATTCGTTTTGGTTATCTGCCTACATGCATGGCATTTTTTTTTTTGTATTTAATTTTTTTTTATAATTGATATATATTTCATTACCTCTTCGATATATTTTGGTTTCCTATGTTCTCTTTGTTCGTTTTTGTAAAGTTATTTGAGTGCTTTTTTTAATAATAAAAATTAAAAATAATAAGTTTTTCCTATAGTTTTCGATAAAGGCTACAGCGTTCACTGATCACAGTGATTGAGGTATGAAATGCATTAGAATGAGTACCAAAATTAAAGGTAAGTTTTTACAAATTTTCCCCTTTATTTTCCCGGTTCTTAATTTATACTTCTGTGAACAAGTGGTTGATTTTGTATTTACATTTAAAAACACCGAAACATTGTCAACTTTCTTTTGTCACTTTTCGTTTGGTGCTTTAAGGAAATGTTTTAATGATATTTTTCACATTTTAATGATGTTCGGTCTCTCCAATAGGCACCTCTTCTTTCTCCCACCATTTTTTCCCCTAATTTAAATGGTTAATTTGACATGCTTACTATTTTTTTTTAATCTCTGTTTTCTGTTATTAATTGTTGTGTTTGGTTTTGGGGACACAACTTCAAAGCATAAAAACCTAGAACCATTTGAAAACCAAAACTGCAAGTTGTTTTTTATTTTCGTTTTACTTTCTGCTTCCAATTTGTGTTTTGTGTTTTCTTTATTTCATATATTTCTTTCTTTTTTGGCTTTCACTTTTTAGGAAACAGAGGTCTCTTCTCACGAAACCTTGCAGCAAGTTGTTCTCCCAGGTCCAACACAGATTCTGATGTGTACCTCTCATTTCTTTCAAGACTTTGTTTGCTCAAGTAATCAATTTTATTGCTCTCCTAACTCATTATTATTCTCAACTTTATTCCCATCATCTATTAGAGTTTCAATTTTCATTTGATTTGGAATTTGTTCTTCTCAGATTGAAGTTGTTGATTTTTGCCCAATAGAATGGGAATTTAATCTAAAGTTAATTAATATGCACTTGAATATTATCCAAGCAACTTTGGTTAGATATGGGCTCAAATTGCAAACTTGGAAGTACTAATACATACGCGTTTAGGAAGTTTTTTGTTACTTTTGAATTTTACAATGATTCATTAAGTTTTGTTTCTTTTACATGTACACAAGTTGTTTGATAAAATTCTTAAGTGATGTTTGTTGGCCTTTTTTATTCTCTTCCCCAGTGATGCTATTAGCCCAAAGCACCAACTCCTTCAAGGTCACTCTTTTCCTCCCTTTCCGACAAAATTGCATAATATAATTGTGAATCGTTTTAACTTTTATATAGTTTTACTAATTCTTTTATTTTCAAATTGCTTTTAGTTCAAGTATAGACTACAAGATGAGAAAGCATGGTTTGTTTGGCTGATACTAGAAAATAACGAAGCAAAAGGCCATAATGTTTCTATGATTGAATACAATATGATATTTCGGTTTTGGTCTTTTTTATTTATTTTATTTTTTAATATTGTAAGAGCCTATTGCATTATCAATAGAGAATTTGTTGTGTCAAGGATATTTAAAAAAGAATTTCGGACCCATTAGATTGAGAAGTCTTTTTTACTCATAAGCCTAACTTTTAGTTACTTCCTGAAGTATTTTTCTGTAATGCTTGGTTTTTATTTATGCAGTAAGTTTTGGATTTCTATTGCTTTAGTTTCTATAGGTCACATTTGTATGTACAATTTATCTTTTTAATAAAAGCTTATAGAAATTGCAATTGGTAAATCAATTTCGCAAACACATTTACATCTTTGATTAGTTTTGGTGATAATATGTTTTTTCTTTCAAAGATTGCCTTTTAAAAATATTGTTTGCTAATTTGTGGGTTTTAAAAATAGAGCTTGAATAGTTTTTTTTTTTTTTTTTTTTTTACAGAGTTGGTCTAAAATTTCCCATAGCCATGGTGGGATGCAAAATTGGGTTTGGATACATAGCTTGAGTTCATTCACAGCGAAAGCTCCTACCTATGCCTTAGGAATTTTTTTAAGAGCATGCTCTATAAGTGCTTTTATTCTGTTTTGAGATGATTAAAGCTTTATCATAATTATCTCATTGGAATTTTGGCATAGTTAAAAAAAGGTTTAGCAATGTATATAAATGTTCACATGCATAAATATTTGTATGTATCAGTCCTACCAATTTGTAGTAAAGAATTGTTATCTTCAACTATGAGATTTAAAAAATATATATAAATATATATATATTGTTTCTTTAGCCAATCTGATTATTTTGGTTATGATGTAATAATATTATTCTTATTTTTCTTTTTGGAAGGCATAACAAATTGAAGATATACTATATGATAGTAGGTCTAAAACAAAACTAAAAAATAAAACTAAAATCAAAGTAGAATTTTTATTCATATATATATTGTTTTGCTTTCAAAGTTGGCTAATTAATAATGTCTATCATGTGTTGGATGGAATTCATGATATATGTAATGGTTAGTGGAACTCATTTGCTGTTTCATATATCAATGTTTAGTATTTTTAAAATAGGCAAATACTTCCATTCTTCATATTTTTATAATAGGTCTTGATGCCTACAACCTCCCATTAAAGATTATGCCACTTAGTTAAGTGTTTTGAAGTGCATTGTTTTCCCATAACGTTGTACTGTAACAACAATAACTCAAGATGTTGGTTATTGTGTCTTTTATATCACAGAGGTGTAACAATGTATATTTTCTGTATTTGTAAGCAGTCAATTTACTTATTTGCAAGCAAATTTAGTTAGGACAAGTGAAATGATTTGTTGGTGGTAATGTAGTTGAGAAGATATTGGATTCATAAGTCAACCTTTTTTCCAAAAAAAATGTGAGCTAATGTAATTTTTTTTATTCAAGGTTTTCTTATATATTGTTCAATAATTTGGTAGTCAAATAGATTCATTTTGAATTTAATAAATTTTTTATTTCAGTTGTTTTCAATAACTAAAATTTAGTTTGCTTTTGGACAAATTCTGTCAGTTCATCAGCAATAAAATAGTGCAGAAAAGCTGGGGTACAACGCACAATAAACCACCACAGGAAGATATTTTTAGTAGTTGGGAGCTGCCGGAGTGGGTACCGTTTAATTATTTACTGAGTTCTGATTTTTTTTTTTTTTTTACATATTCTGTAGTATTTAATAAAAACCCAATTTTTGGTTATGTAAATTCAAGTGCTATTTGAGAAGAATAGAAAGTAGTTTGTACCAACTGAGAAATTTGTTTTTGATGTTGTTTGTGCAGAAATGGAAGTGTTTTTCTTTCAAAGTTCTTTTTGATAAGTAATTAAAGTAGAATCAATAGTCTATCTAAAGTGAAGGAAATATCTATACTTGGTGAAAAGAAGAAATTTTATCTCTATTCTTTGATAGTCTGATGTAAAAAGTTAAGAAAACTGAAAATATCCAAACTGCTTGATGTGTTTAAATTTTTTAAAGATGAGATTTTAGATGCAGTTGCTCTATCATGTATGTGCTTCAACTTTGGACATCGGTTTAGTATAATTTTCTAAAGAACCACTTGAATTACAACTTATCAAAAAATAAAACCATTTGAATTACAAGAACTATGTGCTTTTAATTATTATAAATAGAAATCTCTTGACACTATAATGCTTATGACCATTACACACTTGAAACTTCCATAGTGTAAATTTGGTGGCTAGGATTGTAAGATGCATTCTTAGATTTCAGACTACAAAAGATTGAGCAAATTGTAACTTGGCAGAGAAAAAATATGAATTTATTTTTCTTTTCCAATTTTGTTTTAGGTTCTTTGTTCTTTTATGGTTTTGAACTTTTCATAGATTTAATTTAGATGTTGTTTATATATTAAAAATTGCAATTGTTAACCATATTTGATGCTTTATTTATTTATATCTATTTAAGACTAGAACATTAATCTTTGGCATCTACATCCCAATTTGGATTTCTCTAGCAAGTGTAAGTCATTCTATTGCTTAGTGCTAAGGCTATACAAGGTTTTTTTATTATCAGTTATGCTTTTTCTTATCAATCACTTAGTTTCTACCAATAGAAATTAAAATATTGTTTCTTTGTATTTATACGTTGGAATTTTACCTTATATTATTATTGAATATGTTCTCCTTACATGGAGCTCAAAAGGTTGTATTAGTTTCTATTATTTCAAAGGTTACATTTAAATAGGTCTTTGCCTCCAGTTGGACAACAATCACCCATTTAGCACACCAAAGAATCCATTTGAGGGGGTTCTACATATGTGCTATAGATTTTATAGGTGGCTGATGATGACTCAATTCATCCAAGGGAAATAGAGCTGGCATTTATAGTACATCAGGCCTAGCTGGAATATGGCTTTGCTCACCAGATGTTTTTTTGGTTAATAAGTACTTAAGACTTTATTTTTTGCTATGGGGAGTTTTGGACTTTTGACATTGTTATTGAACCTGACCCTACATTGCACAATTGTAATTTTTGTTTTTTTGAATTGATTAGCATTATTAAAACAAAGCCTTTAATAAACATATTAATGTGTAAAATGTTTCCCGCACATTGTGTGGGTTAAATGCTAGTACCTATAAGTGTTGAATCGCATACATCTGTATAGTAATAAACAAAGTATACATAGTTACAACTAGGTCTAATAGTTCTCACATTGTAAAATAATATATATATATATATATATATATATATATATATTTATATATATATTGCATTGTTTTTTCATACATATCTCACTATAAAATAATTCCCAACTACAAAATATATTTAATTTATTAGTTGCTACACTACCAAAAAAAAAAAAAAAACTTCTAATTTAAAACATAATATCAAATAACACACATTGAATTTTAAAAATAACAATCTAATATATTAATTCAATAATTATCCAATAAAAAATAATCATATTAAATTTTCACACGCATCGCGTGAGTATGTGACTAGTTTGGCTAAAAGTCCAATGCTCCCAATGTCCACACTCAACACTTAGTAATTGGATAGGTTGTGTTTGGGTTAATCTCCTCTCAAGCTAAGACAATTTGAGAGGGAAGAAAGCAGAGAGAGAAACTAAGGGAATTGAGTAGTAATTTGTAGGCTCACAATTACTAGCTCTCTAATGGTGTTTTTAGGGTTTTATCTCAAAAAATCTTCTTACAATTACCTGTAAAATGAGGGTATATATAATGTAGGAAAAAAGGAAGAAGGTTGCTTCTAGAAAATAACTTGCAGTGTAACCTGCAGGTCACTCGTAGGTCGGCCTACCCGCAAGACACTCAGCTGTAAATGACTTTTGAAATTCCTCACGTGCTCCTCACATGTCCACTCGCAGGTGCTGTAGTCCCAAGCCACTTGTGAGTCAATTTTGAGTTCCACTAAATGAGCAATTCTTCACCAACTCTAGACTAAACTCATATACATTAAGCACAAAAAAAAAAAAAAAAAAAAAAGAAATGAAATTACAATAAAATTAGCATGGAATAAAGCCAACAAAAACTAATGGAAAAATCACAACTTAACAATTGGTATGCATATGTGGATGGACCAGGGGAAGCCCAAGTGAATGTAGGTTACTTCTACTTGTGAGAGAAATGACATGTCTACACTACTATGGGATATAATTGGTCGGCTTTTAAGCAAAAAGGCACTATAATGAGAAGTTGGCGCATGTATGTAAAGTCCACAAAATTTACCTAAAGTGGACATTACACAAACAAGCCAATCAAGTTACTAGGTTCACCACTAAGTACCTTGAAACCTAGAGACACAAGCATCAACCTTATTAAGAATAAGACCTATCACAAAGTACACTGCTCCAAAATTAGAAAATTCAACCCAAACCCACATGACAAAGGATCATAAATGTGGAGTACCACTATACAATGTGACAAATCCAACGATTATACCCACGCTTGGTTTAAAGTCAACATGTACTAACAACCAACAATGGCAGCTTGAGGAATTTTTCTCAAGGTGTTCCTTAAGAAGTATAAATTATATAATCTAATAAAAAAAAGAAATTCATATATTGACAACAACAACAATAAAAAAAAACACGCAAATACATAAAATTTATAATTGTCTTCTACGAGTTTTCATATTTTGAATCTATAGAATTGTATGCATACTTTGAAAATTTGTGTACGTTTATTGTACAAAACTATTATATATTTTTATTCTAAAAAAAAAAAACTATTATATATATATATATATATATATATTAAATTGTGTATGCTAAATGTACAAAATAGTGTGTACATTTTTTGAAAAATTATATATGTTTAATGTGGACTCTGAAGAGATACTAGTTTGGGTGGCACGTATAAGGCACGTGCTACCCCTTTGAGTGAGAAAATTAAGATAGAACTTCCATTTGAAGAAGAACAAAACTATGTACTTAGTGTCCGTTTGGAATCCGCTTATTTTGCTGAAATTAAAAACTTTTTTAAAAGACAACCAAATAATTGAATACTTATTTTGCTAAAAGTACTCTAGATAAAAGTAAAAGTTAGTTGAAATAGTACACTGGGACCCATGAATAGTGATAATAGCTTAATTTTGCAAATTTATATCATTATTAGAAAGCATTATCATACTTATTTTGAATTAATTTATGCATTTTATAGTTGGTTTTGGAATAATGATGAATAATCAATTTTGTACTTAATTGAATTTTAAAATGTGAATTTGTCTTTTGTAGAATAATGAAATTAAATAAGTGGATTTGTGCAAAGAAGAAATACAGTGGGACCCATGAATAGTGATAATAGCTTAATTTTGCATATTTATATCATTATTAGAAAGCATTATCATACTTATTTTGAATTAATTTATGCATTTTATAGTTGGTTTTGGAATAATGCTGAATAATCAATTTTGTGCTTAATTGAATTTTAATATGTGAATTTGTCTTTTGTAGAATAATGAAATTAAATAAGTGGATTTGTGCAAATAAGAAAGCTAATGGACTTTACTTTTACATGGGCCATGATGAAGTCAAAGAAGACCAACCCAACTAAATTCGAGTCCAATTGGATTAAGGAATCAAATGAAATTTGCACTAAATCCAAAGTCCGATTCGGATTAGGATACCTGTGCACCAGTTTGTATTTGGAACATAATTTTCGGCTTAAATGTCCAATCGAGATGATTCAAGTTGGACTAGAAAGTTAACTTAAAGGGCTATAACTTTGTAGTTACCAAAAGTCCAAATAATGAAGTTAAATGGGCCAAAAATATCGGTAAAGTGAAGCCTAAAAACCTGGGATTTTCTCCAAACGGGAATTCAACTTGTAATAGGATTCCTTGACCTATTTAAATGCGCTTTGGGGCAAAATTCAGGGGGGAGCTGCCATAGAACATAATTTAGATTTTCTTAAAGTTTCTTTATAGTTTTTAGAGTTTTATTTGTGCTATAACTTGCTAGAAGCCTTGCTAAGGTAAGGGGTGAAATCCAACCGTTTATTGGTATGTTCTTAACAATTATTTTATGTTTTTAATGTTTATGTTATTATGTTTTTGATTGATTTACTCATCTAGAAAAGTTTTTAGTTCTTCATAATTCTTTGATTTATCGTAGACTCCGGGCACATTAAATGCTTAGTATCCCTTGCAAACTAATTCATTAGTTTTGTTTTGCCTAAAATCAATCAATTTCATGAAACTACCTTAGACAAATAATTCTTGAGTTCTTATTGTTAAATCATCCGACTAAGATCATCCTTCATTTGGATTTTAGTTGAGTTATAAAATAAATATTGTTAAGACTACCAATAGATGTGTTATGTGTGGCTCCCTAAACCTTAGTGTCTTAATATATTATTATTTTCTCTCAATTTAAATTAACTTTATTAAACCATAAAAAATCTATTCAATTAAACTTTATTATTTTAGTTTTACTCTCTTGTGGTTTGCTAATCAACTCCCTTTTCCCTTTGGACTTACCGAGTTATTACTTTGCGACAATCCTGTACTTGGGAGTATTATTTAAGTCGCAGCAAGTTTTTGGCACCATTGCTAGGGAGCAAACCCGGGTCACCCGCATGACAGGCAAGAATACTCACCACTATACTACAACAATGCCAAAGTGCAGGATTGTCATGAAATAATAACTTGTTAAGTCTGAGGTCAAATCCATAGGAAAAAGAAAATTGAGTAGCAAACCACAAGAGAATAAAACTAAAATAATAAATTTTAATTGAAGAGATTTTTTATGGTTTAGTAAAGTTAATTTAAATTGAGAGAAAATAACAATATATTAAGGTGCTAAGGTTTAAGGAACTACACATAACACATCTATTGGTAGTCTTAACAATATTTATTTTATAACTCAACTAAAATTCATATGAATGATGATCTTAGTCGGATGACTTAACAATAAAAACTCAAGAATTAACTGTCTAAGGTAGTTTCATGAAATTGATTGATTTTAGGCAAAACAAAACTAGTAAATTAGTTTGCAGGGAATACTAAGCATTTAACGTGCCCAAAGTTTACGATAAAACAAAGAATTATACAGAACTAAACACTTTTCTAGATGAGTAAATCAATCAAAAACATAATAATGTAAGCATTAAAACCATAAAATAATTGTTAAGAACATATCAATAAATGGTTAGGTTTCACCCCTTGCCTTACCAAGGTTTCTAGCAAGCCATAACACAAATAAAACTCTAAAGACTATAAAGAAACTTTAAGTTACGTTCTACGACAGCTCCCTCCTGAATTTTGCCCTAAAGAGCATTTAAATAGGTCAAGGAATCTTATTACAAGTTGAATTCCCGTTTGGAGAAAATCCCAGGTTTTTAGGCTTCAATTAACCAACATTTTCGGCCTATTTAACTTCAGAATTCGGACTTTTGGTAACTACAAAGTTGTAGCCCTTTAAGTTAAAGTTCCATCCCGACTTGAATCATCTCTAATGGACATCCGAGCCGAAAGTTATGTTCCAAATACTAACTAGTGCGCAGGCCGGAATCCTAATCCAAATTGGACTTGGATTTGGTACAAATTTCCTTTGATTCAAATTTCCTCCGATTCCTTGCTTCAATTGGACTCAAATTTAATTGGGTTGGCCTTCTTTAACTTCATCATGGCCCTTGTAAAAGTAAAGTCCATTAGCTTTCTTCTTTGTACAAATCCACTTATTTAATTTCATTATCTTATAAAAAACAAATTCATGCATTAAAATTTAATTAAGCACAAAATTGATTATTCAGCATTATTCCAAAACCAACTATACAATTTTTGAATTAACTCAAAATAAGTATGATATTGCTTTCTAATAATGATATAGATATGCAAAATTAAGCTATTATTAAATAGTATCAAAAATTGCGGTGGGATTCAGGAATACTAGCAAAAATAAGTGAATGGTAAAATAAGTTGGCAAAAATAATTTTTGCCTAACGAACACTTAAACTTCTATTTTCAACCGCAGTGGATTCTAATCTAATATATTATTACCTTATTTTGACATATAAAGAACTTACACCTTAATAGTTGTGAAAAATATTATGATAATAACAAAATGTCACGACATTTTCACAAGACAATACATTTATTTTTAGTTGTGTTAGATCTTGGTATAATATTTTATTATTTTCTTTTATTTTAGTTTGACCCGTAAAGAATCGATACATGTGTCACATCATTTTAAAAATGTCTCTATGTTTACATTGTATTTACAATGTAAATTTTTATTGAAGACATAAAAAAATTAGCAAATGTTGTACACATTTGCAAAATTTGTACAATATTTACCTTTTTTTTGCAAATGTATATAATATTTACCATTTTTTTTTTGTGTGTATATATTTTACAATGTGAGCTTATATTTTAAGTAGAAAGTAAACATATAAAAATCATTAAAAAAAAAAATAAAACAAAAACAAGCTTAAGCCAAACTCGTGTACTTGAAGAAAAAACCAAACTAGTGTACTTGAAGAAAAAAAAAAGAAAAGAAAAGGTGCTGCTCATCGATTCTCCTTATTTTAATACTTTTAGGTAATAGTACTACTTAATAATAAGTGTTATGTCGACAACATTTTTACAATACTTTTACAACAAAATTTAGTGGTAAGTTATTAATGATTTTAATTTGAACTTACCACTAAAATTATTTTTTCCCCACCAATAATAATCAATAATAATTTGTCACTTAAAATTTCTTGTGAAAATGTTGTGATATTATTTTAATATTAAAAAATTTTCTTTCTGACTAACTCACAATTTTGACATGTTACAAAAGAGAAAAAAGTTGAACAAACCAAAATCACTGTAGATAGAGCATTGGCTTTTTTCATATAATTAGTAGATATCTCAACATGCAAGGAGGACAAAAGAAATATAGTATGAAAAATATTTCTATGTGAAAGAAATATGCAACATTATTCACATCAATAGTAGAAATAAAATTAGGAAAGGCTCAAATCATACAATTGTTGAAAGTGTAGCTCTTTGAGAATTGGGGGTAAAAGAGGCCAAGGTCTTTGGAGATTCGACTTCGATTATAGCTCAAATGCGAAGGTTGTGGAAAGTGAAGAAAGAAAGAACACTTAAAGTCCTATTAGCAATATTTAGAGGATTTGACCAAAACCTTTGACAAGATTGAATATATGGTCATCCCTAGAGCACAAAATCAGTTTGCGGATGTCTTGGCTACTTTAGCTTCCATGGTTGAAATACTTTAACGAGTATGGACACGACTCTTAGAGATTGAACAAAGTTATGGGTTGGTACACAAAGAGAAGGTTGAAGCTTTAGTCTTGGTTGTAGAAGAGGAAGGGTTTCCTTGGTATTATGACATTATAAAATTCTTGGAATTTGGGGTATATCCAGATAGTGCCAACAAGAGAGGGCATCGTTTGATTAGGGTGGTGGTAATGCAATAAATCTTATGCGGAGGTCAACTCCATAAGAGATCCTATGATGGTATACATCTTCACTGTCTAAAGAAAGAAGAAGCCAAGAAAGTCATGGAAGAAATCCATCAAGGGATTTGTGGTTCTCATATGAATGGGAGAATATTAGCCAAGAAGATCTTAAGGATAGGGTACTATTATAACATGCTGGAGACCGATTATGTAGACTTTTTGAAGAGTGTTGAGAACTGTTTTTTCGGCCCACGTGGCATTACTTCATTGGCACTCCATGCCACATCAACATATTATTAGTTTTTTGGGTAAATCTATTTAAAGCCGAAAATAAGTTCATATCTCATTCAACTACATGGATTGGGCTCGCATGGCCCACAAGATCCTTACTTCAAGAGGCGGATTCATGGTCCACGTTTCCTCTTCATCAATTGGGATCATAACCCCATGACATTATCAACATCAACATATGGATTGGGCTTAAGCCATGAATCAAAGCTCACATCTCATATTACCTCTCTTACACTCATGACAAGTGGCTTCTTCAACAAGAGCCCATATTTACACAAAATAACAACAAAACCTGAGGTATGTCATCTCATCTTTGGCTTATGACCCAAGCTTATAAGTCTCTTTGGGGAAACTTTGGGAGTTGTGGTTTGGAGGGCCAAGAGGTATGTTCAAGAAAGCTCCAACGGTTTAAAGTTGGTAAAAGAAACATGTTTCTTGGGGTGTCTTCTCCAATCCCCTAAACTCTAATGAGTCCATGTGTAGTGGGTAACATATGGTAAGCATCTCTTATCATGTAGTACTTAAAATGATAAAATTCCCCATTGCTCTTTTCCTAAAGCTTAATATTCATCATATAACAAATGATCAATATCCCCAGTGGAGTCACCAAATGTTCGGGGGCCTAGTAAATATTCGGGGGCCTTTTGCGGATGCCCAGCCACGTGCGGTCCGTTGGAGGGATGACCTTACTAAAATACCCCTTTAAACTCAGCTAAATGGAACCTTTCATCAACACCTCAAGGGGGGACACCAATGGAGAATAACTCTCTCATACATTCCCTATTCTTTCTCCCTCTAAGAATCATCTGAAGCTCTCAATGAAGTACTAAGCTTCTGAGTTTTTAGTTTCAAAAATTAGGGACTAAACTCTTCAGCCCTTAGCTCATAAATTCCTTCATAAGCTTTCATACATCCTCCAGCAGAAAATCCCAGTAGCTTTGCTAAACACACTACAATACTATTACTCTCTTATACTCATCATCTTACTCTCCATATTCTGAAAAACACATATATCTTGCTGCCCATATCTCTAAACATCTCTTTCTTCACTTCTCTTACACAATATCATACACACTTACTACACCATTACATATAACACACCACAACTCTTCTAAGCTCCACTCTCATACTCTCTCACTTTGAAATTCTACTGTTTTGCTACCCATAAACACATCTCAATACTCTTCTACACTTATCTTATTGCTCCTATCTCCAAATGCCTAAACTCATTTCCATACTCTTCTCTTACAAAATCTTTCCTCTTGGAAAGCAATCTCTACAACATCTCCAACACTTATAATCTCATATTTTTACTATCTTTAACCACCATATCTCTCATACTTCCATATATCACACATATTACAAATGCTACATCCCACAAAACATCTATGTCTTTACCATCTCCACACTTCTCAAGAGATGCCAAACACTCATACTAAAAGCCCTTCTCATGGAAGGTATAAACTTCTATTACTAAAGTCCTTCTCCTAGAAGGCACCAAGATCTTATATCAAAAGCCCTTCTCTTAGAAGGCACAATTACTTCTTACATAAAGCCCTTCTCTTAGAAGGCACATATACTCCATACAAAAGCCCTTTTCATGGGAGGCAACTCTATTCATAACTTCACAACAATTAAAAGAGCATTGTCAAAGGGGAAACTCATTAAAGTGTATGATAAGAGGGGCAAGCTTAACCATCCCCTACACACAGCTGGACATTCTCTCCTCCGAGTTGCACCCATTTTCCGCCTTCAATCACGAAATTATCATGGCAAACTGCCTCTCTACCACCGGAGTCACTCTGCTAGGATATTATCAACTCATAAAAACGGTACAATCAAGGCTACAAACCATGCAAAGATGCATGATAAAAGGAACAAGCTTAACTAGCCTCTACTACCGGCATTCTATTGGAATCCCATTAGCTCACTGATGCTACACAACTGGGTTGCAAACCATCAGAGATAAGTGACTTTGCTTGCATATATTTAAATTTACATCATTAAGTACATGATTACTTTACTTCTGAATAAATACTATATTTCAACTACTATTTCAATTACTAATCAAAGCTATCATATCAAACGCATATTAGATATTTATTCAACCATTATCATGATTCTTAGACTTTGGCTTTAATGATTTTATAGGCTTAAAAAAATACGTTGGTAGCCATTGGACCACGTGGCCCAATGTTAAGTTCTGGACGTAACTCCCTAAAAAGAACCCAGGCCTAGTAAGGTCATCCCTCCAACGGACCACACGTGGCTAGGCATCCAAAAAAGGCCTCCGAACAAAGAGTTGCCATGATTGCCAAACACATGCAAATTTGAATCATGTGCCACCTAGTGAGCTATACAACATGACCTCTCCATGGCCT
Organism: Quercus dentata; assembly: GCA_028216015.1. Classification (NCBI taxonomy): domain Eukaryota; kingdom Viridiplantae; phylum Streptophyta; class Magnoliopsida; order Fagales; family Fagaceae; genus Quercus; species Quercus dentata. The sequence continues at coordinate 51,226,800 of CP116447.1, forward strand.
TTCTCAATCTGGGACATAGATGTGATTAGAAGAATAGCCCCCACGGCTTTGAATGGACATGAGTACATCCTAGTGGCGATTGACTACTTCACTAAGTGGGTGGAAGCGGACTCCTACTCCAAACTAAAAGCCAAGCATGTGGCTTGGTTCATAGAGAATAACATCATTTGTGTATGGGGTACCCCAAGAGATCATCTCGATAATGGCTCCCACTTTGAGGGAGAGGTTCAAAAGATCACAAAACTATACAATATTGAGCATCACAAGTCTGCACCATATCGACCACAAACCAATGGGGCCGTAGAAGCAGCCAATAAGAACGTGAAAACATCCTAGCCAAGATGGTAGTGACATGCAAGGATTGGGCCGAGAACCTCCCATTTGCCTTATGGGGTTACAGAACTTCTATCCATGCATCGACTGGGGCAACCCCTTACTCTTTGGTCTATGGTAGTGAAGCTATATTTCCCATTGAGGTAGAGATACAGTCTTTGAAAGTGCTAGTGGAAACTAAGGTCCTAGAGAAAGATTGGATGAAACAAATATATAAGCAATTGGCTTTGATAGGTGAAAAGATAGCTAGGGCATAGTACCATGCACAGGGATACCAAAAGAGGATTGTTAGGACATTTAACAAAAAGGTGAAACCTAGAAACCTTAAAGAAGGGGGCTCGATCCTAAAAGTGTTTAGAGATGAAACTTTTGATCTAAGAAGAAAGATGAAGCCAAGATGGTCCAGGCCTTTTATTATCAAGAAAATCATGTCGAAAGGTGCTACAAGAATTGCAAATTTGGATGGAGAAAAGATGCTTTGCCCAATCAACATGGATAGACTCTAAAGATATAACATTTGAAAGAAAAAGAAAAAAGTCTGCTAGATTGAAAACCCAAAAAGGTGGCCTAGGTAAAAATTAAGGCAAAAGAACCCCGCTAAATTGAAAACCCAAAAGGATAGTCTACACAAAAGATAGAGGCAAAGACCATGGGGATGGCGAAAATTCCTCAAAGAACGTCATGGGCAAAAATTACATGGCATGGAAAAAAGAAAAGAAAAAGAAGAATAATGACAATAAGCAAAGATAATAAATGGATGGAGATTTTGAGTGTTTGTTAATGGAGATTTCAATTATTTCATGAGTGGTTGAGCTTGTTAAGGGTACAAAAGGGAGGAGTGAGGTCAATGAAAGGGTGAAGTGTTTTTTTTTTTGGTGGTTTTGTTTTGCAGATATGAATATCCTTTGTCGTATGACATGTGTGAATTAGTTTAAGGGTGATTGAGCACCGCAAGCCTTTGGTATGATGGTCACTCCACAAATATATGTGCTTGTGTGGTTTGAGGGGTAAGGGCCAAGGTTCAAGTTTCCAAGAGGGAGCTCCACACACCTATACACTTTGATTAGGTTAGAATAGAATTTCTATCTTGTATATTAAAAAAAAAAAAAAAAAAGGTTTAAGGGTGATTGTTATAATTTCTAATGAAGAAAAAAAAGGTTATGTCTGGGTGAAGATAGCTATGATTTCTAGGTATTTTTCATTCTTTTCTATGCGACATGTATTTGTTTCGATCAAGTGGTCAGAGTTTTAAAGTGTAAGCAGTATAAGTGCATCTTCAATGGCTTCTTTAAAGCCAATTTTAGAGCATCAACACCCCCAAAAACCCACTCCAACAGCTTCTCCATCTCTATTTTTTTAGATTAGAGTTGCTACAGTGATTCTCCACAAGTAGAGAACACTATAGCTTTTACTATTCATCCTTCAAATGTTTTTTTCTATTATAATAATCAAGTATCGAATAAAAAAAATTTAGAAGATGTGTAGTTGTTAAAAAAAGAATAAAGAATCAATGAAGAAATAATATTTAAATGAGATGGAGAAAATGATAGAGAATCAGTTGGAAAGTGTATTTGAAAAAGTAGGTAGGTAAAAGCTAAATTTCACTGTTCACTCTCCAAACAGTACAAAAATATGGAGAAGTTGTTGGTGATGCTCTAAGTGGACTCAATCTAAACTTGACTTTCCGGATCTTTTGGTAAAACAACATTATTGAGACACCTTTTGTGAAATATTTTGAATAATTAGGAAGTTAAAATAAAGTAATGATAGTACCAATTAAAAAATTAGCACACTTAATGATTCTAAAAAAAGAAAAAAGAAAACAAAGTACCATTAATAATTCGTGTAGTGTCATTATGTCATGTTTCACCCTAACCAAAATTATAATGTATTCATGCTTCTTTTCTTTCTTTTATATTCTTTTCATATTTTTATGTTGATGGGTGATGTTTATTTTTTACATATATTTTTTCATTTTGTATTTTTGGTTACGTAATTAAATTTTATGATCTCTTTATTATTTATTTTATAGATCTCCATGTCATAAAATGATGGTATATTACTTTATGTTGGGAATATTTTAATATATCAAAATATTATTTTAATAAATAAATTAAATGCTGAATTGGTAAATTTAATGGAAAAAAAATTGTGGGAGCTATGTGTAAATCATATCCGAAACCCAGGAAAGAACTCCACTGCAATCACATGGAAACCAACCAAAAAACCAGAAAATCAGCACAGAAAAATACCTAAAACCTTAATGAAAATACCTAGAAAATACAAAAAAAAAAAAAAAAAAACACAGAAAAATAGCTTCCAAATCCTAGAAAATCAATCCTAAAACTCCCTCTGTACACACCATCAAAAACCCAGCAACAAACCATTGAAAAACCCTCAGAATCTCATTGCAAATCTACTGCTGAGATCGTGTGCAGTGGTTGGTGTTGGCGTGTAGTGGTTGTTGAGATCGTTGGTGGTGTTCTAGGTTCGTGGGTTATGGGTTATGGGTTTGTGGGTTGCGGATTGTTGAGATCGGTGAGTTTTGTGGGGTGGGTTGTTGCTGAGGTGCAGGCTCCACGGTGGTGGTGGTGGGAACTTGGGTTAAGATTGTGGTAGGGAATTGTGGGTTGCTTGCGGTGGATGTGAATGATGGCGATTGGGGGTGGACTAGGTGGTGGTGGGTTGAAATTGGGTTGTAATTGTGGTTAGGGATTGGGTAGTGGTTGGTTGTGGGTTTGTCGAGATGGTGATGGTGAGTTGTGTGAGGTTGGTTGCATCAAACGAAGAGAGAGAAAGGGAGAGAGAGTGACAAAAAGGGTAAGAGAGAAAAATTAATATAAAAATGAATAGTTTTTAGCTTGATGTGAAAAATATAACTTTTAATGGTGGATGAATTGTAAAGTGAGTTGTTAAAATAAATAAAGTAGTGTTTTAAAGTTTAAGATGTTTGATATAAATGCTCTAACGAGGAGTTACTATTTCACTTTCTTTATAAAAATAGAGAGTTTTTATTCCCTTATATCCTTATTTATAAATGTCGAAATTTATTGGGCGGGCTTTAAATCTAATGCGTGATTGACCCAACATCTTATATATTAATTAGGTAATCATTCTTGTAATGACCAATAAACCTATAATCAGAACCAAATCCTACTGCAATCTTTGACATGGCCATCGCCCATCGCCACATTACTTTTGCGTGAATATCATCAACAAGCAACAAATGGTCTAATTCTCCATGATGCCAAGTGATGATAATGACAAGTTAAGAGCAATTACATCAGCTTATGCATAAGATTTCGTCTATTTTACACTTAAAACCTACTTTTTCTATTTTACACCATCACTTTTACAAAACATTCACATCAGTTTATCTATTTTATAAGATATTTTAATAAAATATTCACTCTTCTCAATTTTTTTATTATTTCTCTCAACTACCCTTTACGTATGTGCTTTCTCTCTCTCTCTCCATTTTTTCTGATTTTTTGTTCACTCTTTATACCCATCTCTATACCCATTTCTAAACACAGATCACCTCTCCCTCTCGATCTAATCCACACCCTCTCGGTCGGATCTCTATAGACAGCTTCACCGCCATCTCAAACCCCTCACTCCTCAAACAAGACCCAATATCCACTCCTCAAGCAAAACCAACAAGACCCGGACTCACTCCTCAAGCAAGACTTAATCTCCACTCCCTCTTGATTAAGCATCGATTAAGCAAGACACAAGCACTGATCAAACAAGACCCACAAGCATTGATCATTCCAGTCAAGCACCAATCTATCTCTCTATTGTTTTGTCTATATGGGTTTGTTTGTGTGTGGGTGTGTCTGTGTATCTCTGTGTTGATTTGTTTGTGTGGATGTGTTTGTGTGTGGGTGTGTTTGTGAGCATCTGAGGAAAAAGAAGATGAGGAGAGGAAAGTCACTAAGTTTGTTGTGCACAGAAAGGTGCGAACGTGAAATTAATAAAATAATAAATACACATGCTATAGTAACCGTGCATATATGCACGGTTATTGTAGCAATTGTGTATTTATACCCAAGTTTACAACCACTGACATGGTTGATTTTTTGCTCAAATTGTGTAAAAGTAGTTACTTTTTCCATTTTGCACATTTATGCACAAGTTGATGTAATTGCTCTAAAGCCCACGTTTTAGGATACATTAGAAGAATTTACATGAGAGAGTTTTTGTGCTCATACTTTGGTTTCTTCTATAGGTGCTATGACTCCGGGATGATTTAGCACTCTGTATTCCAATGTTATTCACACTTTTCCAAATAGCATTTGTGTGCTTTCATATTGGATAATAGGCTAACTTTTTGCTATGTATTATTTGTAGATTTCGTACTATTTTTTGTTTTCATTTTTTTTTTCAAATAATTTAATTTTTAATTTTTTAAAGATAAGCTAATTTTTAATTTTTTTTAATCTCACTTATGCATACCCAAAATAAGGCTGTTGGGCTAAGCCTCTAATTGGGCTCACAATCTATTTGTATTGTGGGCTTTGGGTTTCCTACCATGGGTGATCCCTTACTCAGCAACCTAGGCACACTCCTATTTACTCAAACCCCACTATTTACCACACTGAGTTATTCCCTTTTTCCCTTAGAGTAACTACTCCTTTCTCTCCATGTCCTCTCCAAAATTTCCAACCCCCTTTTTCTCATCCTCTTCTCCTATTTATAGGCTAGGATAAGTGGGGGAGCTATGATTACTCCCCCTTACTAGTGCGAATGGGAGTCCAATTCTATCATCTCAAAGTGGAAGTTCTGTTGAGAATGTGGAAGTGGCATTGGAACTAATTCCCACCTTTCAAAGGTTTGCTCGATGTGATGTTCTCAAAGGCACTCTTGGGCAACCAAGTGTAGGGCATCTTCGAGCAATAACCTTCCCAACCAGGTCGGAAGTGATCGAGGGGTTTGCTTGAGGTATTTAAGCTAGCGTGGTCTTATTTTAGCTCTTGAGCCCAAATTGGATCCCGAGGTGTCCGGACCAAGGCTAAATGTCCGAAATGGGGATCGGAGGTGGGTTGGGCTACCAAGTCAGGTCCCCAGGCCCAATGGGCTTAGGGCCCAAACCCACGTACAATAACTCCCCCCTTGATTCGTGACCAGCTACCGGGAGTGAATCAAGGACAATCCACATTGTGTTGGTAGCTCCTCGGGAAGCCTAACCGTTAGCTACTGAAAGGATGAGACAGCCATTGATGTTTTCTCAAATGGAGCGTTATTCCATCCTATTATATTTAACCGTCGTCATCGTCTAACGGTTCGTAGCCTAAGCTCACGCGTGTGGCGATTCTGGGTAGAATCCAGAAGGAGTTTTCCTGCCTCTTTCATTAAATGCCTTCACTCCTATAAATAGTTCCCATGGTTTGTTCATTTCACTCTTTGCATCTTGTCTCCTTCGATTTACTCTTTACTTAGCGTATTTCTTCTATGCGTAAAACACTCTATTCCGGATCACTTCTTAGAGCCTAAAGTAAGTTCTCTTTACTCCTCCATTTTCATTCAATTTTTCTACATTCTAGAATTTAGGAATGGGGTATTCTCACCTCCTTGCGTCGTCGAGGCGTAGCCTTGGCTGATTTTAGAGCAACCTTTGGTGTTCCTGGAGACATTGATATCGCCTACTATCATGAAGGCGATATTGCTCTCCATAAACGTTCCAATACCAATGTAGCATTTTTTCCTTTGATGTCCATTCTTAAGGGTGGGTTTAGGCTCCCCGTGGATCCTCTAATCATAGGCACCCTTAGGTTTTATGGCCTTTGCCCCAACCAACTCCCCCAAATTTTTACCGAGTTGTTAGTTATGTAAGTAAACTAAACCAAATATTCGGGTTGCAATTAAATCACCACGATATCAACTTTATGTATAGTCCGTAGAAAACATTAGGCCCGACTATTATTTAAAAACTAGAGACATGCGAGTACGGCTTATATCATGCCTACCTGATTCCAACATAAACTCAAAGGGAAAGTTTGTCCGGGCGAGTGACAATTGGCTTGCCGATGAGCTCCCCTGTCCATTATCGCCACGCAATGTTAGTCGATCTGAGCATTTATACTTTTTTCTCTTTTTAATTGCATTTATCCTTGATCATCTTGCCCAAGTAGGCACTAACCAACCTTTGTGTTATTTTGATGCAGAAAGCAAAAGGTTCATGCTCGATCTTAGAGTAGTGCAAGTGAGGGACTTGAATTTTGTACTTTGGTCCAAAATATTTGTGCATCTTGGCTGACGGGCAGCTCCGGGCATCACATTTGATCCTTAGTCACGACCACTGTTTATACCACCTGGCAGCCTTTTGGACTAGCTTTGTTGATGGACAGCCCATTGCTGTCATATATTGATGTCCGGCACGCCAACTTCCTGTTGCCTTCCTTGACAATCGGCAAAGCTCGGGATCTAGGACCTAGATACATCACTACAAAAGATCTTGCACCAATAAGAGACGAATCAGTCAAATGCATGTCTCAAAGCCGTAAGGTCCACATGCCTGTTGAGGAGCCTGAAGCTCCGGTGCAAGTTATTGAGTCGACAAGAGCCAAATCCATACAATCCTTGGGTGTCGAATTCGATTCCGACGAAAAAGAAATGGTGACGAGACGTGCACTAACAATTGACTAATTTGTGCCTGGTGCCTAGTCAATAACCCGATAGCAGGAACCCCAGGGCAAAGACTTGAATTCCCCTTCTCCTTCTCCCCTCGGCCACTCCCGGAAAAGACAACGAACAGTTGAGCAACCCGCCGCTAATGTAAGGGACTCGCCATCAAGGACCCCTCCTCGAGCCTCTAGTGGGCTTACCATCCGAGAATCCCATTGTGATGCCCAACCAACCTCATAGGTCGGGTCTCACATTGCCTCCTCTTCATGGCGGGAGCTTGGCTTGGCGGCCAACCACCACATGCTCGGTGGCAAGCCATTGCTGGTAACTACAAGTGTAAGGGTGTGGGTGCGGGGAGAAGGGGGGGAGTGGCCTAAAGTCTGGTTCATGGACTTGTCTTGCTGAAGACGTCCATTTCTTCTTTGGAGCAAATGATGAATCGCTAGCCAAGCGCTTACAATGGCATACTATAGCGCAACACATCTTCCTACTCTTCTTCTATTTACTACAAAGTGTGCATATTCTCTTTTTTTTTCTTATATTTGTGGCTTTTACGTAATTAGGCAGCGCAATTGACCCATTTTATTGACGGGAGGTTGAAGAAGGCTACGGAGGACGCCGAACGAGAGAAGGCCCTCAAGGATGTAACAAAGGCCAAGGAGAAGGACCGAAAAAAGGCCGCCAAGGCTGTTGAGAAGAAGGTGCAAGCATCGGAGAAGGCTCGGGTGGTGGCGGAGAAAGGGAGGGCGGAGTTGGATTCGAAGCTTGGGAGGACTAAGCTTAAGAAGGTGGAGGCAAAGAGCTTGAACCTCGCTCAAGCCGATGAGATTGCTGACCTAAAGGTAGGCTTTAAAGGCTTATGAGAACAAATGGTACAACAAAGGCTTCGCTAATGCGGAAAATTCCGTGGAGCCTGTCATCCGCCAAGCTCAGAGGCTCGCATTCGGTGAGGGGTGGTTGGCCGTCCTACAAGCTGCAAGGGTTCCCGAGGATTCTCCCTTAAGGAACCTCAACCAAATCACTTTTCTGTACCCCTCTTACCCCATCCAAAATCCCCCAAATGCCGATGAGGAAGAGGAAACATCCAACATAAGGGAGCTAGTGCAAGAAATTGACTCCCACGTGGAGTTAGTTGACCTGGAAGTCACTAGCAGCCTCCGTGCTGGCGATCACCTTGAGGGTGCTCAAACCTAGCCTCCCACAATAGCTCAACCACCTGAAGGTATAATTGGCCAATATATTGGAGACGCAGCTTTTCTTCCACAGATCGATCCTACCATTTAATACTTATGTTTTTTACTTGCTTTTATTTTTTATGTGTTTACTTTTCTTTTACTTGTTTGTTTTGCCTAGAGCCACTAGGTTATGGTGATGGAATAGTGGTTTAACTCTTACTTTCCTAAGTTTTATTTCCCTATTTATTTTTATTGATTATTGTGGTGACCAGACATTGGTTTAATCTTTATTCGCTTGCTTTAATTATGCTTACAAATGTTTGTTGCTAAGTTATTATTTCAGTCATGCTTTTTGGTTGCATTTCTCTTTTATACATACACATATTCAAATGATTGTACGCTTTAATCTCGGTTTGCCTGCCAATCGTGTAATCGAATTTTCTTATTGATCTTCAAATGGCCGGGTAGTATCTTAGCATGCATGGTGGCCGGTGTCGGTTTGGAAGAGATCACCTATGTCTAGAAAGGATTGACTCCTCGTAATAATAACTAAATTTCACATATGTTAGCTCTTTAGGAAAACATATGGTAATTTCCTTCCTCGTGATGTGGGTTGTATCCGAGAGATTGGTTTCCATCCTTAGAATAATTCAACATAATCTCTATGCGTTCGGTAATTAGAATAGTCTTGGGAAGTTTGCTTCAATTCTTGGAGTATCTCAATGTAAAGTTCCTTCCCGTCTCAATGATGAAGATCTTACCGAGAAGTAGATTGCTCTTAGACAAAATTTAAGGTTAGGCTTCCACCTACTCGATGATTGAGATCGAATCGAGAAGCAAGTTTCTGTACTTGGAATAGTTTAACATAAGGTTTCCACCCACTAGTGATGAAAATCAAAACAAGACAGGTTTTGTCCTTAGAATAGTTTAACGTAAGGTTTCCACTTGTCCGATGATTGAGATCGAATCGAGGACAGATTTTTGTCCTTAGAATAATTTGCCTTAATTCTCTTTGCGTATATTGACCGGGGCTAATGAGTTAGCAAAGATGGAATTATAAGTACAAATACACCTACATGGACAAATATCACTTATATTAATTAACAATGCATAATAATACACTCAATATGTACCCTTGTGCATTGATAATCAGTGGTAGAATTTCTTTAGATTGTAGGCATTCTATGGCTAGGGAAGAGGTCTCTTGTCCAAATCCTCCAAATAATATGCCCCCGTGCTGCGCAATAGTAGTAACTTTCTATGGTCCCTCCCAAATTGGTGCTAATTTCCCTGTGTTGGTGTCCCCTGTATTCCCTACTACTTTCTAAAGTACTAGATCTCCTGCTCCAAACTCCCTTTTCCTCACGTTCCTATTGTATCTCCGAGCAAGTTTTTGTTGATATTCTCACCACCCATATAGTCGTTGATTCCCAGCGTTCTTCCAATAGGTTTAACTGTTTCAAAGATCAACTCTAAATTCTCAAGGAGGCTGAATCTTGAAACATGAGCACTACATAAGTTCACTTCTGCTGGTATGACTGCTTCCGGTTTGTATGTTAGGGAGAACGGGGTTTCTCCCGTGGACCTTCTCGGGGTAGTTCGGTATGCCTATAAAACACTGGACAACTCTTCCGCCCATTTGCCCTTAGCACCTTTTAACCTCCTCTTCAACTCGTTCACAATGGCCTTATTGGTGGCCTCGGCTTGGCCGTTGCTCTATGGATATGGTAGGGTGGAATATCGATTTGTGATGCCAAGGCGACCATAAAACTTGCGGAGAGCTTTGCTATCAAATTGCAACCCATTATTTGACACTCGGGACTCTAGTACCCCGAATCTCATCACTATATTCCTCCATACAAACTTCTTAACATCCATATCCCGGATATTTGCCAACGCCTCTGCCTCTACCCATTTGGTGAAGTAATCCATGGCTACTAGGACAAACCTCCGGTTTCTGTTGCTCGAGGGAATGGACCAATGACAATATCTAGCCCCCACTATGCAAAGGGCCAAGGGCTACTAATGGGATTCAAGCTTCCCGCAGGTTGGTGGATCATAGGGGCGTGCTTTTGACATTGCTCACATTTTCGTGCATACTCGTTAGCATCCTTTTGCATTCGTGGCCACCAAAATCCCCGAGTCATTGCACACTGAGCTAATAAACGTCCCTTGATGTGAAGCACCACTCAAACAACCAATACTAAGCGGTTGTCCAACATACTTTTTTTTCTTCTTTCTCATCAGCCACACTTGGTACTTGGCTAAGAAGTTGATGATCGGATCCATCCAACACGGCTCAACCATTGCCACCAATGAGACATCTACTCCTATACGATACTTGGTTCTACTACCAACTCCACTTTTATTAATCGAGAAATTCCCTCGGTTGATGATGACGCCAATGTGGCCAAAGAGTCGACGTGCCGATTGTGCCTCCTTGCCACCTGTACCACTTTGACGCTCAGCAAAGCGGTCCATAGTTTGCTTCACCATCCGCAAGTACTCCATCATCCGGGGATCCTTGGCCTCAAAGCTCCCCCATGCATTTGACCACCAACAGAGAATCCGAATAGAGCTCTACCTCTTTGGCACCTAGATCTAACACAACTCTCAACCCAAACGGCAAAGCCTCATACTTGGCCTCGTTGTTGGAGGCCTTAAAGCCTAACCTAAAGGAATGTTCCAATTTCATTCCCTCTAGGGTGATGACTACGATCCCAGCCCCGGTTCCTAATGTGCTAGATGCACCGTCCATAAATACCTTCCACGGGATCACCTCTACAGGGCAAACCATTTCCTTCCCCCCTCTCGAGGAAAACTCTGCCTCAAAATCAATGAGTACCTTGCCCTTTACTAAGCTTCTTGGCTTATACCTAATGTCAAAGGAGCCCAGCCGAGTCCCTTACTTAGCTATTCTTCCCGTGAAGTCATATCTCTTTAATAACGACTATAATGGATGCTCGATTAACACGTAAACGGTGTGAGCTTAAGTAGTGGGGTAACTTCAGTGTAGCATGCACTAGCGCTAACAATAACTTCTCTAAAGGCAAATACCTTGTCTTAGCATCAACCAGGGTCTTACTAATGTAGTATACTAGCTGTTGCATCCCTTGGTCCCTCAAAAGCACGGCACTCATGGCATGTTTTGACACCAAAAGATACATGAATAAATCTTCCCCAGGTTAAGGTTGTCGCATAGGCACTCACACCAAATATTTTTTCAACTCCTGGAAAGCCCTTTCACATTCCTCACTCCACTAGAACCCCTTCCACTTCTTCAAAAGCTGGTAAAATGGATGGCAATGGTCGAGTGAACTTGGAAATAAACCGGTTAAGGGCAGCTAACATGCCGGTCAATACTTGGACTTCCTTTGGATTGCTCGGTGGTTTGAGGCGTTTCACTGCTTCAATTTGATTGGGGTTGACTTCAATTCCTTGGTTCGTGATCAAATACCCTAGGAATTTGCCAACCCCCACTTCGAAGGCACATTTATTGACATTTAGGCGCAACTTGTGACGTTGAAGTACTTCAAACACCTCCTTAAGATCATCAACATGTTGTATCTCTTGTTTGCTTTTTACCACCATATCATCAATGTAAACCTCATTTGTGCACCTAATCTTATCCCTAAACATTCTCGTCATCATCCGTTGATACGTGGCCCCAGCATTCTTCAACCCAAATGGCATCACAATATATGATAGTTAGCATTAGGTGAAATAAACATCATTTTCTCCTAATCCTCGGCAATCAAAGCGATCCGATGGTAACCCCGAAAAGCATCCAAAAAACTCATCCTCGGGTGTCCATATTTGGCGTCTACCAATTGATCAATCTTCGGCATAGGGAATGGATCCTTCAAACATGCTTGGTTTAGGTTGGTGAAGTCAACTCAAACCCTCCATTTGTTGTTCTTCTTTTTTACCACCACGGTATTCGCAAGCCACTCCGGAAAAAATATTTCTTTTATGGCCCCGGCTTCCTTCAATTTCTTAACCTCTTACCTGACAGCATCGACGTGCTCCTTAGCTAATCTCCTCGATTTATGCTTCTTGGAAGGGTACAAGGGATCCACGTTGAGCTTGTGAACTATGAACCCGGGGTCCACCCCGGGCACCTCATATGGGCTCCAAGCGAATATGTCCACATTTTGAACAAGAAACAGTAACATATCTACCCTCTCCTTATCCTTCACACTCACTCTAATAAAAAAATACTTGTCATCATCCTGAAATATCTTTACTCTCACCAAGTTCTTGGCACAAATAGCCCCCGCTTCCTTTTAGGGTCCTTGTAATTGCTATAAGGGTGTCTCCTTGGTTGATTCCTTTTGCTTGATTCCTTGGTCAACTGCGGCTACCAAGCACTACCTGGATACTTGCCGATTACCCCTTACCACAAAGAATTCCCTTAATGTGAAACTTAACCTTCACATGCAAGGTGGACGATACGACCCCCATTGCGTGAATCGATGACCTTCCAAGGTTTGCTGTGTATGAAGAGAAAGAAGTGACCACTATGAATGTTACCATCACCTCCTTACCTTCCATATTTACGAGAAGCAAGATCTTCCCTTCTGGGATCACCATGTGACCATCAAACCCCATCGGGGGTGTATCGTACTTGGTGAAATTTTCATTCTTTAGACCAAGCCCTTTGAACAGGTTGGGATACATCACCTCGACACCGCTCCCCTGATCTATCAAAACTCTTTTGACTATGAAACCATTTATTCGGGCCGCAACCACCAAGGCATCATCATGCGGTTGAATTGTGCACTCCGGATCGTTATCATTGAAGGCAATGGGCTCTCAAGTGTACTTCAACTTCTTGCTGAAAGGTTGCTCACCCTTGCTTTTCACCGACACCACAACCAGCACCCCATTCCTCTTGGACACTTGAAAGCCCCTTGGGGCTGCGTGGATGACTTCTATTACTCCGAATGGGGGTGGGAGAGGATTCCCGAGGAGCCGAGCACCCTACCCGACTTCCTAATTCCTGGGGTCAACCACAAACTCTTTCAAATACCCTACCTTTACCAACTACTCCAAATGATCTTTTAACTCTCTACACTTTGCTTGATGGTGTGCCCCTTGTCCCTATGGTAAGTATAGTACAGATTCTGATTCCTTCTCAAAAGATCGCCCCCTATCCTGTTCGGCCACCGGAAGTACGACTCATTCTTGATTCAATCCACAATCCTGTATATTGGCTCCTTGAAGGCTACATTCACTTCCCCACACTGTGGCCTCAACTCTTAAATCCTCAAATCCTTCCGAAGCTTGGACTATAAATCAATATGTCGAGGATGATTTATGACCGGGGCATTGCCTTTGCTCAGTAACCTGTCATCTTCCAACCGCTTGTATTCTTCAATATGCCTCATCAACTACCTCATATCCTCGGGAAGCCTTCTTGTCAACGAGTCCTAGAACTCGGAATCCTCGGGTAACCCCATCCGGAAAGTGCTTGCCGCAATTTTTTCGTTACCCCCGTCAATCTCGTTGTACAGCTCCTAGTACCAGCTAGCATAACTACGAAGGGTTTCCCCAGCCCCCATTTTCATCGATAACAGCGCGTCTACGGGCTGTGGAACTCGGCTGCGGGTTATGAACCGGACACCAAACTCTTAAATCAATTCAGAAAAACTGTGAATCAAGCCTTTCCTTAGTCCATTGAACCATCTTAAAGTAGTGGGACCAAGGCTCAAGGGAAATACTTTACACATCAATGCATCATTATGAGTGTGTAAAGACATCATTTAAATATAATGGCTTACATGCTCCACCGGGTCCATCTCTCCATCGTAAGAATTAAACGGCGGTCATGTAAATTTGCTTGGCATAGGAGCCCCTTCGATGTCCCTTGAGAATGGTGAAAGGCAACTCGGTGTAATGCGTGGCTCATAACAACCATAGCCTCATTCCGGGGTCGTCTCTCATCCGGGGAAATTGAATCTCGGTCTACATATTCCTGTAAGCGATCCTGGTGCCGATGAGACCCGAATTGATGGGACCCCGCTCCACGGTGATCCTTCACACTAACCGACCTTTCTCCTCGACCCTCGTGGTCTTTTCTCTGATGCATACCTCTCGCTTGCAACTCCAAATCCCTTACCAAACTACGAAGACGTTCGAGTTCCTCGTCCCTTTGCTCAAGCTCATCATCCCTCCTGTTGAAACGATTGCGCCCCGAGGCATCGGACATCGTCGATCGTTTGAAACGACCTTTCGCCAAGGCCGGATTGCCCTTCCTCATCCTCCCTATCTTTATGTCTCTTCTGTCTTCTTTCCCGCTAGGTGGATCCCCGAGAAGACCTCCTAGAGCCACTTTCAACATAACTCCCTAATTGACCTCCGGACATTTTTCCATTCTAGCCCTAGTAGAACCACAACTTTGTAGGAGATTCTCACAGACGGCGCCAATTATGCGTACCCAAAATAAGGTTGTTGGGCTAAGCCTCTAATTGGGCTCGCAATCTATTTGTATTGTGGGCTTTGGGTTTCCTACCATGGGTGATCCTTTGCTCAGCAACCTAGGCGCACTCCTGTTTACTCAAATCCTCTCTTTACCACACTGAGTTATTCCCTTTTTCCCTTAGAGTAATGCTCCTTTCTCTCCATGTCCTCTCCAAAATTTCCAACCTCCTTTTTCTCATCCGCTTCTCCTATTTATAGGCTAGGATAAATGGGGGAGCTATGATTACTCCCCCTTACTAGTGCGAATGGGGGTCCAATTTTATCATCTCAAAGTGGAAGTTCTGTCGGGAAGGTGGAAGTGGCATTGGAACTAATTCCCACCTTTCAGAGTCCTACTTGGCAACGATGTTCTCAAAGGCACTACCAGGCAGCCAAGTGTAGGGCGTCTCCGAGCAATAACCTTCCCGACTAGGATCGGGGGGTTTGCTTGAGGTATTTAAGCTAGCGTGGTCTTATTTCAGCTCTTGGGCCCAAATTGGATCTTGAGGTGTCCGAACCAAGGCTAAACGTCTAAAGTGGGGATGGGAGGTGGGGTGGGTTGCCGTGTCAGGTCCCTAGGCCCAATGGGCCTGGGGCCTAGACCTCCGTACATCACTTTATGCAAATAAATTAACATAAATAAGCAATTCCCGAACCGACACTTCTAAAAGTTGTATCTTTGCTTCAAAAAGCCGACCTACATATGGTGGGTAACAATGGAAACAATGCTTTAATTGATTGTAAGGTTTTGGTTTTAACTTTGCTTTGTTGAGCATGTATATATGTTGTGTTTAGTGCTTTGTGAGATTATGCTTTTATTTTTAGGTATTTGGGGGCGGGGTTAATCTATTTGGGAGTGTGTTTTTATGTTTTTATATGTGTAGGGTTCATATGGAAAATACTCTGTATAAGCCTTCTATTGTAAGAAAAGTATTTGGGGGTAGAGTTAACCAATGCTCTAAGGACATTGGTTTAAGAAATATTTTTAAAAAAATTATAAAAAAATGAAAAAAAGTAATTTTTTTTGACAATTTTTATATTTCCTTTAATATTGATATTAAAACTTTCTTAAAATGATCCATTAAAAAATGCACTAAAGGCACCCATTAACCAGATCCAAAGAGATTTTATATATGCTACCTCATTAATGTTCTTTGTCTTACCTTCAAGGAAGTCAACACCATACCGGTACCGACCATACGAAGGAAATATACCATATCAGCTATTAAACTAATACCGGCACTTCTCTAAAATGTATAAAAAAAAAAAAAACATGTTGTCTTGGCCAATATTGGCGTTTCGATCAAGACAATTAAAAAAAGTTAAATTTTTTATTTAAAAAAAAAAAACATATTTTTTAAGCTAATATATTGGTTAATGTACTCAAACTAATATTTAGACTTATAAAATATGTGAATTTTATTTTTTAAATATACATAAAAATTAATAAATTCATATTTACATAAATAAATCAGTGACGAAATATGTATGTATAAATAGTGATAACGTCAAAACGGGTACACATATTATTAATTGGTAACGAAATATTTTGTTCTTCTGTCCAAATCAAAATGGCCTTCAATACAAAATTGACTTTCTTGTTTACCAGCCCTCTACTTTCGTTGGTGTTGAATTGCCATCACCTTGTTTGAGTGAGGTCAAATGGAAAGGTGAAATGTTTTTGCAGATATGAATATCCTTCGTCGTGTGACATGTGTGAATTACGATTGGATGGTTAGAGTGTTATTCAGAACCTGGTGAAACACAATCAAAATTGGTCAAAATTAGGATTTGATCATAATTTTATGACACTCGTCTATGTCTGACCAGGATGAATGTACTCAATCTAACTTTGATTTTCGAATTCTTTTGGTAAAACAACATTTTGGAAACACTCTTGTTACTTGGTGTTAGTTTGGATAGCAAACGCAGCTAGTGTTTGTATTTTTTCCTGGATCACATGCACTGTTCACAAGACCTGTAAATATAAAATTAAGCCAAAAAAAAAAAAAAAAAAACTTTAAACCTAGATCCTACAGACACTATTCATAATTTAAAATTATTTTGCTATAATATTTTTAGTAATAAATTTTTAATTTTTAATAATAAGTAATATTTAAATAGACCCTTAAAAAGACTGAAATATTTTGAAAAATTAAATAGAGGGACGATAGTACCAATTATAAAATTAGTACCGTATACTTTACGGTTCTAAAATAAATAAATAAAATAAAATAAAGAGTACCATTTATAATTGGTAGCGTCATCATGTTTCACCCTAGCTAAAGTTGTAATGTATTTTGGTACGTTCTGACATGTTTTGACTAATATTTATATTTCAATTCTGTTTTCTTTCTTTTACTTCCTTTGTTGATTAGTGCTGTTTATTTACTTTTTTCAGTTTGTGTTGTTCGTTACATAATTAAATTGGGTAAATTTCACTAGCATATTCTGAGATTGGGACTAATACAAATCAAATCCAAGATTTTTCAAAACTAGTCAATTGGTTGCTAAACTCAACTTAGTCCCTAATCAGTTAGTTATTTTTTCTCAAATGTTTTAGGGATTAAATTGATTTTAGGGATCATATTTGTTAGTTTTGAAAAGTCTTGAACCTGATTAGTATTAATCCAAACCTTAGAGAGTATGAATGGAATTTACTCAATTAAATTTTATAGAGCTCTTATTATATATTTTATAGACCACCATGTTATAAAATGATGGTTGGAACATTTCAATATTAAAATATTATTTAATAAATTAATTAAACGATGAACTGATAAATTTAACAAGAAAAAATGTGGAGCTATGTGGGGTAAAAGGAAAGTTAATATTTTAGTTAAAGTTTGAATCCCATATTAATAAAGAAGAGGGTCCTTTTTCTTTTTCTTTCTCTCTCTCTCTCTTTTTTTTTTTTTTTTTTTTTCTTTTTGCTTTTTTTTTTTATTATTTTATTATTTTTTTTTTTTATAAAAGATAGAATTTCTACTTTAACATAATCTAAGTGTTTATGTGTGTGAAACTCCCTTATGGAGACTTGAACTCCGGCCTAGGGGTGTCAATTCGGGTTAGCGTGTCGGGTTCGTGTCGTGTCAAGGTAGGGGTATTCGACTAAATGGTTCAACTCTAACCCGACCCATTTAATAATCGTGTCATGATCCTTCAACCCTAACCCGATTTGTTAATAAGACGGGTTGACCTAACCCAACCCATTTGACACGCTTAATAAATGAGTCGTGTTGGGTTAACACGAATGTAATACAATCCATTTCAACCTGCATAATATAACATCCATCTAGAAATAATTTTTTTTACATCCCAAAAAGCAGTGCATACACTTCAAGTATTCAACTCACATTCAAAATAATATAATTCAACAAAAATATAACATTCATCTAAAAAATAAATTCATTACCCTTCAAATGAAATGCATACACTTCAACGCAAATTCAAAATAACTAAGTTTAACAAAAATAAAATAACATAGTTAAAAAATATATATAATATTCTTGGAACTCGTCAAATGCTAAGTATCAATATTGAAAGAATTTGAGTAAACAGTAGACTAATCCTGACTATGACCATGATTATCATCTATAAATTCTTTGTTGATGTCCAAATTCATAACATCTTCCATAAGCTCATCCAATTTTATTTGTGCAAGTTCTATGCCAAAAAAAAAAGTTTTAGTAGTTCTACGGTCTGTAAAGTTTCAATTTCCAATTATATCCCTTGTAAATTTTTGTAATTACTCACTTTTCTTTTTAAATTTAAAATATATGTTGGATATAAAAGGTATTTGATAAATCTAAAATAAAATAAATATTTATTTGTTAAATGAGTTAAACGGGTTGTGTTAAGTGGGTCATTTCGAGTTGACACAAATAAATTGGCATGTCAAACGTGTCTATTGCGGGTTATGCGAGTTGACCTGCTTATGACACGTTTCTTATCGTGTCGCTTTCGAGTCGACTCGTTTATGACCCAAACCCATTAAGGTCTAACCCTAATCCGAAAAAACCTGTGTCGGGTTTGTGTCGTGTTCGCGGGTTGGGTCGAACATTGATACCCCTACTCCGGCCCTTACCCCCCACACCCTACAAGCACTTATACTTGTGGAGTGACCAATGCACTAAGGATGTGCGGTGGTGGAAAGAGGGTCCTTATTTTATTTATAAGTGTCAAAATTTATTGGGCTTAAATATGATGCACAAGAAAATAGATTAAACCCAGGAGCATATCACGTTCAATTAATGTGGTCTAGTTGGACCAATAATAAGGTAGCATAATTATAAATACATAGGTCACTACCACATCACGATTTGGGTCGACATCATAGCTGTCGTGAACTCTACTTTGGAAATTCGCACCACCACCATGCCACCTCGACAACCCCCACTTAATACCCCAATTTATCCACCATAATCAAATATCTAAGAGCAACCACATAAGCTCGTGAAAAAGATTCCGTCTATTTTACACAAAAAACCTACTTTTTCTATTTTACACCATTACTTTTACAAAACACCCACATCAATTTATCTATTTTACAAGACTATTCAATAAAATATTCATTATTCATCAATTTTTTATTATTTTCCCTAATGGTCATACTTTTTTAATTTAAACTTATATTTTAAGTAAACTACCAACACCGGTGGCTCAGCCAATAGAGCCGCTTGTGGTGGAGGTCCGATGGCCCACCAGATTGGTGTCTCCGACCATTGTACCGCCATCATCGGTGGGCTGATTGTTGTAATAGTGTCTCTGACGACCGCCACCGAATCGATGTCTCCGACCACCGTATTACTAGAATCGGTGACTGAATTGATGCTATTGAATCGATGTCTCCGATCAATGGTAATTTTTTTTTTGACCCAACGGTCATAATTTTTATTGTTATATCCACCGGTCATAATTTTGAAATTCAAACGGTAAATTCAAACCTAACTTTAAACCCAATGGTAAATTCAAACATAAATGTCATATTTTTTAACTTTAAATCCAATGGTAAATTCAATAATTTAAAACACATAACTTTAAGTCCACTCATAATTTATAGTTATTCAATAATTTAAAACACAACAGAACAATAATGTAGAACCATGCAGAACAATAATTTTTCTTTCTTTATCTCGAACAGGGGTATTTAACCCCTTGCTAACAACAGAAAAGTAATGCAGAACTATGCAGAAAATCATGTCTGCAGAATTCAAAAAAATAACATTATGCAGAAAAATAACACTATGCAAAAAAATAACATTATACAGAAAAATGACAAGATGCAGAAAAATAACAATATGCAGAAAAATAACATTATGCAGAAAAATGACACTATGCAGAAAAATGACAAGATGCAGAAAAATGACAGTATGCAGAAAAATAACACTATGCAGAAAAATAATTATGCAGAAAAATAACATTATGCCGAAAAATGACACTATGCAGAAAAATAACAGTATGCAGAAAGAAAAATGACACTATGCAGAAAAAATGACAAGATATGCAGAAAAATAACACTATGCACAAAAATAATTATGCAGAAAAGTAACATTATGCAGAAAAATAACATTATGCAGAAAAATAACAGTATGCAGAAAAATGACACTATGCAGAAAAATAACAGTATGCAGAAAAATTGTGTATGCAGAAAAATAACACTGCAGAACAATAACACTGCAGAAAAATAATTATGCAGAAAAATAACATTATGCAGAAAAATGACACTATGCAGAAAAATAACACTATGCAGAAAAATAATTATGCAGAAAAATCACATTATGCAGAAAAATAAAAGTATGTAGAAAAATAACAAGATGCGAGAAAAAACAACACTGCAGAACAATAACACTATGCAGAAAAATGACACTATGCAGAAAAGTGACACTGCAGAAAAATAACACTATGCAGCAAAATAATTATGCAGAAAAATGACACTATACAGAAAAATAACACTATGCAGAAAAATAACAATATACAGAAAAATAACACTGCAAAACAATGACATTATGCAGAAAAATGACACTATGCAGAAAAGTGACACTGCAGAAAAATAACATTATGCAGAACAATAACACTATGCAGAAAAATAACACTATGCAGAAAAGTGACACTGCAGAAAAATAACATTATGCAGAACAATAACACTATGCAGAAAAATAACACTATGCAGAAAAATAACAGCATGCAGAAAAATAACACTGCAGAAAAATAACATTATGCAGAACAATAACACTATGCAGAAAAATAATTATGCAGAAAAATAATATTATGCAGAAAAATGACACAATGCAAGTACAGCCACCTGTTGAGAAAGTGCGGAAAAATAGCATATACAACTAATAAAATCAGCAACCAATAAAATAGCATATTTACATTCAAATGACATTTACAACCAATAAAATCAGCAAGTACAACCAGCACAATACAAAATTTACAACATTGTATCTATTTCCTTACACAAGTAAAAGCTACAAAAATATATATCTAATATGTGCTAGTATCTTTGCAATATACAAAAAATTACTTGGTTAGATATTGTCAATAATAATATTCCATTATGATGCATATTTAGACCTTAACCTCTCCAAGATTTCCAAACGACGTAGACGAATGTATTCTTTTTGCTCAGGATCCATAGTTCTTGTATCTTTCATCATAAGTTCATCTTCAATTTTCCTCTTTTCTACTTCATTCTTCTCTTCCTTGATACAAATCAACTCTCTTCGTTCTTCGGATGCAATGCGCATTGCCTCTCTTCGTTCTTCTAATGCAAAGCGCATACTTTCCTTTTTCTCCTCATGCATTCTTCACTTTTCTTCCTTGATTTCGTCCAATTGGGAGGAAAGTGTTGGGATCACGTCATCACAATTCTTTCTTTTCTTTAATTTCTCCTTTTCGGCCTTCTTGCCTATAGGTCTCTCCAAGGTTTCGCCGGAGTTCATCTCTTCATTATCTTCATCTACATTTATTGAGCTTGCCAAGGATTGTGTGGCTGGTTGTCTTGTGCGGGCCTTCAAACTATCTCTTAGAACCAACCACTTAGCTTCATTCCTCAAAATTCTCCACCAATGCTCCAATTGAAATGCATTTTTGCAATTAATTTGATACATAGTTTTTGCATCTTCAATCTACAAAAGTAAAAAATTGAAAATAATAAGAATCATAAAACTAAAAGTGTTTTGATGTACAATACATATTAAATGTTGAGTTTAAATACCTTGTCATGCTCAATTTTACCGCTTTCATTCCCTTTCTCAATTTGGGCCAAGCATCCACAGAACTTGTTGGTCTCCCTTTGAATTGTTGACCACCGACTATTTAAAGAATCCTTAGTGCGGTTAAATTTCTTGTCATTGTGGAAGGTAGACCAAATTCTCTCCCAAAATGTTGTGTGTTTTTGGTCCGTCGATGTCACGGCATCTAAGCTAACATTGAGCCACGCCGACACTAGCTTAGTGTCTTCATCTATGGTGAAGTTGATTCCCCGTTGACCTCTCTTAGTAGTTGATTTTTTTGCAATAGGGGGTATAGATTGTCCCATTTCAACTTGGGGTGGAGATTGATGGACATTGACGTCTGAATGCGGAGTGGACATCAAATTACTGCTGTTAAAACACTCAAAACCTTGTTCATTGTCTTGTAAAATGTCAAGGAAGCGGGGATTTTGATTTTGTGAGTCCATCACCTAACAAACACCAAAGTAATTCAGAAGCAGCACTAATAAGCAACAAAATTGAAAACAAAAAGAAAAGGCATTGAGAGCATGGAATTCAACCACAACCAAGCAATCACAACCAAGCATAGATGAAGCACCCTTATGGTCTAATTCATAACCAAGCACCCTTATGGTCTAATTCATTGACCAATTCATGTACAAACACAAGAAAATCAAACCTCAAAGCAACAGAATTGAGAGCATGGAATTCAACCACAGAAATAATAAGTATTCAACCTCAAACCTCAAACATCAAACACAAGATAAAACCCACATGGAATTCTAACTTGCTAGGCATCATTTTTTTTTTTTTAGTAAGTACTTGGGCAGCCGCCATATTGCAAATAAATTTTAGCAAAATCCATGTGTAAGAATGAAATTTAAAAGAATACAATAAAGAACGCATGGCACTAAAATGTTTATATCAAATGCTAAATCCATAGACAAAAATGCTAAATTTCCTTCCTATATTGAAATGTACATATTACATCTTTTCTTTATGAATATTTTTCTTTTTATTCCAAACTTTCTTCTCTTCCAAATTTAAATTCCTTTTATTTTCCATACAAGCAACCAATTAGAGAAACAACTATTTAGTATAAAATAAAAAAATAAAAAAATACTTCCAGTGATCTATTTTTGGTTAAATCAATTGAAGATTGGACACTGTAGGGAGCTCCTAATCGCCATCTCCGTGTTGGTGGGTGCTTCTAGCTGCAGCTACTTAGTGCTAATACTAATTCTATTAAGGGTTAGTCTTCTTTGTCCTGTTCCACAGCATTTATATGGCTTTCTTTTTGGTTGGGGAAAATGAGTAGTTTAGGCTGTATGTTGAAGATCTCTAATCTAAGAAATGTTAGTGGAAATGGAAAATGACTAGTTTACGCTGCCCGAGACAAGACCCAATACACCCGCCTGATAATCTAGTGACTTTTGCTAAGCAACAAAACCAGCCACAACAGCCAAAGGCTACAATACAGGGCAAGCTACCCCAAACAACAACTTGACAAAACCAGCTAAACTACACAACCAAGTCCAATTATACATACACACTGACCAGGCACAAAATCTCAGCAGCTAACTAACCAAATACAAGGTAATCACGGCAATAAAGCTAACAACCAAATATCCACAAAGTAAATCAACTAGAACTCGTAACTATGAACATCAAACAGAGCAAAGTTCATAAATTAAAACATAGATTGAAACTTTTTTGACCTATCAAGAACAAAGTTCATAAATTAAAACTCGTTTATGTAGAACTATCCCATGGAGGTACTAAAATAGCACACCAGCTCTCAAAAATAACTTCGGTGTGCTCAAAGAATCCATAAAAAAAACCCCCAAACCAGAAAAAATTTGAAACAAGAAACCCCCAAAAAAATTAGTTTAGAGAAACTCCCAAGAATCTTGATTGAAACCAAAAAACTCTAAAATCTCAATGAGAAAAACCCATACCTTTTTTAGAGAAATCAGCCCCAACGTCTGTCAATAGAGAAGATTCCATCAACCCAATGATCCACCCTCCTCATCGGAATCGCAAAACTCCTAAACCGATCAGATTTTATTTCTCATGGTGATGAGAATGAGCAAAAGAATTCGGTGGTGAGAATGAGCAAAAGAATATGAGAGGAAGAACTCAAGAGGGAGAGGGAAGGTCGAGAGTAAGAGAGGCGTTGGTGTGCTCAGTGAGATGAGAGAGAAAAAAAGAGCGAAAATGAGGTTTTGTTTACTGTACATATAATATTATTTTAAGTTATAAATGGGCTACAGTGCCCGTGTAAATTTACACGGGTACTGTAGCTCGTTGAAAAATATACACGGGTTTACACGATTTTACAAAGACTGATGTAGTGTGTTTTTGCTTCAAAATGTGTACAAATGGTCAAAATGTGTATTTTACACATTTATACACAATTATCCAAGAGCTGATATGAATGCTCTAAGTTTGGTTATGCAAGCGTGGTTTGTCATGGTAAAGGTGAGTTTGGAAGGGACATTAGTGTCTACTCAAGTGGAAGTGGAACTGTGGAGGAAGGTGACTGGGTTAGGAGATTTAAGGATTTTGTATTGTTTGGAGAAAAAAAATTAATAAATAAATAAATAAAAATAAATATAAAAAATAAAAAGGAGATTGTGATTGGGTTTGGGTTTGACAGCTTAGTATGCGTTTGGAAAGCGCGTTATGCATTTTTCACGTCCACGTTTTGCATTTTTATCTTTTTTATTTTTAAGCCGTGATTGTTGACTTTTCTCCCGTGAACAGTGTACACACCAAAGGGTCCCGTGTGCAATTTGTTCTTCGGACCCACAAACTTCACTTTTCAGCAACTTTTTCATTAAAAATGGGTCTCACAAGACTATTCACACATTTAAAAATTATTTTGCTACAGTGTTTTCAGTTTTCAGTTTTCAATTTTCAACTGTATCCAAACGGACCCGTAGTTTATGAGTTATTAGTGATTTTTTTTTTCATTGGAAAAAGTTAATGGATACCCCCAAAGGCATTAATTTAAGATATATTTTTAAAAACTTTTTATGGAAAAAAAAAAAGTAGTAATTAATTTTTTTAATAGTTTTTTATATTTCCTATAAAAGTTGTGTCAAAATTTTTCTAAAATGATTTATTAATAATAGCCTTACGGGCACCCGTTGACCCAATATATGATTAAGGGCAAGACTTAGGTACAGATCTCGAACTGTTCCTTAGGTTCCCCTCTTAAGATTTTGCCATCTGTTCCTTAGGTTCCCCTTTTAAGATTTTGCCATGTGGATTTTTTCTCATGGGATGGAAGTGTATTTTTTAGTTAAGTAGTCATATGACTCAATCTTAAGTAAGGAATCTAAGAAACAACACCTAAAGTATTGTACCTAAGTTTTGTCTTATGATTAATTAGGTAATCAATATCGAGAGGCCCAACAAACATATGATATAATAAAGTCCACTCATCATAAAATGATATAATAAAACCCCTCCTCATAACCAAACCCTAATCCAACGATTTGTTGGGTCCCTAGGAAGGCAAATATGGCAGCTCATACTCTAGTGAGATGGTCCCTTTTTAATAATTTTGTAGGTTTCTTTGATGTTACAAATTGCCCCCTTGTTTTGGTAATGTTCTAAAGGTGGAAGCTAATTTTCTTTCTGCTGTATAATTTCCTTTCTTTTTGCTATGTTTTCTTCGTTTGGATTTTTTTTTTTTTGTAATAAAAAGTTTATGTTCATAAAATTAAAAAAATAAAATAAAATAAAAAAACCCTACAGCTATCCTTGACATGGCCACATTATTACTATTGCTCCATAATGCCAAATGCTACATGACAAATGAATTTTATGGGCCAAAATGGCCAACTGGCCCTAAAATCGTAACTATATAGTTAGTAGGCTCCATTTACAAACATAATAAGTTTCTAGCATCTCGAGCCTTAAAGGCTCGATTTTGGCCTCAAAATTGAGCCTTTAAGGCTCGGTTTTCTATTGTGATCTGGCCAAATCCCGGGGGGCATGTCCACGTGGAAATCGAGTCTTAAAGACTCGATTTCCACGTGGACATGCCCCGTGGGATTTGAGCCATTCTGATGTGGGCAAATCCAAGGTGCCTTGTCCACATGGAAATTGAGTCTCTAAGACTCGATTTCCATGTGGACATGCCCAAACCCATTAACACATTTATATTGCATTAACACATTGATCTCGAGGCTCAGAGACTCGGTTTGCTAAAAGTGAAACCAAGTCTCAGAAACTCGATTTTGGACTGCAGAAACTCTCTTCTTTTGATCGTGTCTGGTCATATCTTGGTCCCACAGTTCAGCTGGTTTTTGTCTGTGCTGGGTTTCTTGGGAGTCAGCCTTTGCGGTTTGCAC
Organism: Quercus dentata; assembly: GCA_028216015.1. Lineage (NCBI taxonomy): Eukaryota > Viridiplantae > Streptophyta > Magnoliopsida > Fagales > Fagaceae > Quercus > Quercus dentata. The sequence continues at coordinate 51,252,978 of CP116447.1, forward strand.
ATGCTTTCTCACTCATTGTAGGTTTCTCTAGTGTCATACACATTCAGCTAGCACCCACATCCTTCCTGTCTTAGTGATTTTCATTTCAAAGAGCAGAATGTCTGTCTCTCTCTTTCACTCTCATACAAAACTCACCCCATTACAAACTTCAAATCAAACTCACCCCACATCCTCATGTCAGGTAAGGTTTCTCAATCTCTCTAGTTGTTAGTTACATATATATATATATATATATATATATATATATATATATATATATATATATATATATATATATTATTAGGGTTTTTTTATGGGTATGTATATCATGACTAATTTTTTTGTTTGGTTTGATATTGTTTTTTATATTTTTGATAGAATGATTTGAAGGTTTGTAATGGGGTGAGTTGTGTGTTTAGTTTTTTTTTTTTTTTTTTATAATTAATGATTTTTATTTTTTTTATTTTTATTTTCGAAACAAATGATAATGATTGAGTGTGTTTGTATGTGAATATGCAAATGTGGGGTTTGTAACAAGTTATATTTGCTAGTGTATATATTTGCTAGGATTTTATAAAAAGTAAAAAATATATTTAGGTATATATTTGTATTGTTAGGCTTTTATCATGACTATTTTTGCAAGTTAGTGTATATATTTGCTAGGATTTTATACAAAGTAAAAAATATTGTAGATATATATTTGTATTGTTAGGCTTTTATCATGACTATTTTTGCAAGTTAATGTATATATTTGCTAGGATTTTATAACAAGTAAAAAATATTGTAGATATATATTTGTATTGTTAGGCTTTTATCATGGCTATTTTTCTTGTTGTTTGGTTTGATATTTTTATTTATATTAGTTAGAGCTGAGTTGAAATTTTGTAATGGGGGTGAGTTTTGTTTTTAGTTTTTTTATTTGTTTGAGTACGAAATGATAATGATTGAGTGTGTTTGTATGTGATGTGGGGTGAGTGTATGCAATTGTGGGGTGAGAATTTGTAATTTTTGTACTTTGAGTAGATAGAAAAGGTTTTGTAATTGATATTAAATGAAAGAGATAAAATATGTCGCTAACATCTTATACTTGACTCTCTAATAGGTTCACAACATCTGAAGAATATTGATATAAATGTATACTACGGTGGACCCCTTGACAATCCTGGGGGGATTGAGGGATTTCCATTTACAGGATCGGGTATCCAATGCTACCCCATGATGATAAGTCATAAGTTGAAGACGTTGAATGATTTGAAGTTGAAAATAATGGACGAATTGAATTTGAACTCTGCTTGGTATGACATCAAGATTATTTATCGTTACCCACAAGAAGTCCTACATGAACGGATAAATTACGGGTATATGGCGATTAAAGAAGACAAACATGTGAAGATGATGTTTAATAGGATCCAGAAAATGCCCCAAGTAAATGCTTCTGAGTTGTACATAAGTTCAGAGCTGCTTGCGGAAGTTGATATTGAGATGGTGCAACAAACAACTACGTCTTTACAATTTATAGCCCTTGATGATGGATGCACTGCAATGGGAGGGTATACGATGGGAGGTTATATGCTCCCATCTCAAGATCATGTTGTCCATACTAGTGAAACCCTCCATTGTCAAGAGACACATTTAGAGGAGGATGACGAAGACAAAGACTATGTCGAAGACGAAGACGAAGACGAGGATCATGCTGCGAATGATGGTGAAAGTATTGATGGTGTGGATGAGTACGAAGAGAGGATTGAGCGAGGTGACTTTGAGAACGATGTGGATGACCATGAAGTTGTTCCCCATTTTGAAGAGGAAAATATGGAGTTCCATGATGAAGGTGATGCAGACGATGATATTGGCATTCAAATGTGATACAAATATGACCACCGGCTACGGACCTCCTGCTGACTCATTCTACGCAAATACTTGGGAAAATATATTTGATCCTTCACCTCTATTAGAACCATTTGTTTGTACTTGGCAAGATGGGATGCATTTTTCTAAAGGGTTGACTTTTGCAAATAAATCGGCGGTGAAGCGTGCATTGATAATATATGCAGCAAATGATAATAGAAATTTTATAACCCGGAGGTCGATCAAAACAAAATTGTGCGTCGCATGCGCTAACGACAACCGCAAGTGGTACATTGGGACATTCATGAAGGCTAAACTTAATGGTTTGTGGGTGGTCACGTCTTATGTGGGTCCACACACTTGTATACCCTTTGGCCTGCAAAGAGACGGTAAAATGATGGATTCTAATTTTGTTGCATCAGAAATTGTGGAAAAATTGCGACAAAATCACACTGCTCGTATTGATGAGCTTTGGGAGATCATACGTACTAAGTATAATAATAAGTTTTCTTACTATAAAGTATGGGACGCAAAACAAAAGGCAATTGCTAAGATATTTGGGGATTGGGAGGAGTCTTATCAAAGGTTGCGGAAGTTGTTGTTGGCATACTTGGATCGGGATTCAGGCACCCAATACAGCTATCACACCATACCTAGGCCATACGAAGGTATTGCGGTATACGCTATGTATATTGGGCATTCGTTCCATGCATTGCTGCATTCAAATATTGCAGGCCAGTGATCAATATTGATGGGACTCATTTGTATGGTAAATACAAAGGGGTGTTGATGATTGCAATGGCAAATGATGCTAACCAAAAGGTTTTGCCTCTTGCCTTTGCTGTTGTGGACAGGGAGTCGGGGCCTAGTTGGGGTTGGCTTTTAGAGTGTCTCAGGACTTCCATAGAGCATGTCATACCTAAGGATGGAATTTGCATTATTTCTAACCGACATAAAGGTATCGGATGCGCCATTCGAGAGTGGCCTAGAGGTGAGGACGGAAGAGAACAGGTATATCACCAATATTGCCTTCGACATGTTGCTAGCAACTTCAACACAAAATTTGAGGACCCGACTCTAAAGGCATTGGCCTTGAAAGCTGGATATGCGACTCATGAAGCGAAATTTGAGTCCATAATGCAAACCATTAAGGAGGCCGAGATTAATTTACTGAGGGGTGTAGACCCTACTAATCGCCACATCCTACGCTATATGCTATACACATATCTAATAGCTAGGGAGTCTTGCTCCTAAGTGTGCATTTATGAAATTAAGAGTAATCAAGTAAGACGATGATCAAATTATAACATGTTTTCTATGCTCAGATACTGTGAAAGAAAAGAAATTTTTATAATTCACATATTAAAATATGTACATATATTAGTTTTAAAGTCAATCATGGATCACCCTGGTACCACAAGTTTGCCATAATATGTGCTGTGGTTTGTTACATAAATATACATCAATGTACAAGAATCATGTGTAAAATCTGTACATATTGCAATATGATGTGACACATTATTTGTGTTTTATACTAATATTAATGACCAAGAAAAAAGTTTGTTGACTTTTCCATAGCCAACTTAGAACCCAGTTCTAAATCGGACTAAATTGGATGAGATATGCTTGTTTGAACATCTAAACTTTCTAGAGATATTGTTGTCCGATTTTGCTTTAGAATTAGTTTAAATGGGCCAAGAATCTTGTAATTTAGTGACATTTCCTGATCTCTTTTATAAGGAAAACCAGCTTTTAAATCCCCCTCCTCAATAATTGAATAGGGTTTAGGTTTTGTTTTCAAAGGGGCATTTGGTTCCTAGAGTTCAAAAGCACCCGTAGCTTAAAGCCGTAAGTTCTATGTGCTTTGTTGGCTGAATCAAAGCAACCCAAATATGCAAAATCGATTCTAGATACCTAAAACCAATTTGTGCCAAGCCAGCCAACCTAAACAAAACTTCTAACCAAAATCCCTTAATCAAAACTAAATCTAATCCATCTATTTAAACTAATTAAACAAAACCATTCCTAATCGAAAAACCTAAATCATAACCAATCAACCAAAATACCCGAATCTAAATCATAAATAATGCCCAAATGATTCTAAAAGAAATTTCACTGAATATGACCTATACCCATTCTTTGACTTTATCATCCTGTTCTTTCATTCTTCAACGAATTAAAAAATTAAAGAATTGAAAAGCCTTCCTTCCATAGAGATTCACATTCCTACTTATATAGATTAAGGGAAATTCCTAATTTACTTTTTCATTCCCACTTGATTTGTATTGCTTATAACTTTGTCTACAATAATCCCTGCTCTATTTCAATATTCAAGTGCACGAAAGAGATTAAGACTCACTTAAGTTCTTTAAATCTGCTCCTTTATTTTAACCCACCACCATAGATAGCTAAATACGAAAAAATTAACACAAATAACTAAACTAAAATCACTTTTACTCAAATACCTTAATCAAAACCAAATATAACCTAAAGACCTAAAACTGAAACCAATCCAAACAAATATCAAAAAACTTGATCATATTTAATGCACAAACTAAAAAGCTAAGATAAAAACATAACTTAAAGACCTAAATCAAAACTACCCAAACAAATATCAAATTCTAATCTTATTTAATGGTCAAACTTAAAAGCGAAGAGAAAAAATTACTGGTAGTGGTTACGGCATAACAAAGGCAAGAGGCTCGACGTTAGTGTGAAGACAACCAAATCGACTCTACTCTCTATTTATTTGTTCAAGAATCAGGCGATGCAAATGAAATAGAAATTCATTTAAAAATAAATGCAACATAAGATAAATGAAGCAATTCTAACCTTTCAAATTAATTCAAGAACTCATGTTGAAGTATAATAAATGGTCTATTCAAAGGAGAGAGCCCTTTGTAGCATAAAATAGTTGGGAATGAGTAGTTAAAGACATTACATAACTGAAAAAAAGACTATGTAATTTGTTTCTTCAATAGCAAACTACTAAGTGCTTTTTTATATGCATATAATTTAGTAATTTGTAATGGTACTATAACATTTAAATATATGAGATAACTATTTCATATAAACTTGTAAGTCCTAAGCTTCTAATAGACAAGCAAATGGGCCTAATGAGATATACAATTCTCTCCTAAAAGCTATAATCCTAATCAGCAATAACAATTTAACCTGAAGCCAGAAATTTGGAAAGTCTTAAGGATGGCAACAACAATATGCACTATCCAAGCAAGTTTGACTTGAGCCAAAGAGAGTTGAATGTCATCTGCACTCACCAAATCCAAACCCAAATTTCATAAAAATCATAAAATAAAAATTAAATAAAGTATCTACATATTACACCACAAAATCCAAACCTAAATTTCACAAAAATCAAAACTGAAAATTAAATAAATAACCTAAATGTTAAGTATCCAAATCCAAACCCAAAATTTCACAATAATCAAAACAAAAAATCAAATAAATAACTTACCAAGCAAAATCGGAATGGGTATGGGTATGGTGAGGAAAAATGAATGGGTATGGGGGTGGTAATGAGAGAGAGGGAGAAAAGGAGAAAGGATCTTCTAGTGAGGTAGAGAGAGATCGAGGAGGAGAGGAGCCGATGGTCGGGCTCGACCTCGTTGGCGTCGTCATGGTCAAGGCTGGGCTTTGCTCGTCGATGCCGGCGGGGTTGTGTGTGTGTGTGAGCGTGTGTGAATGTTAGAGGCCGTGTGAGAGATAGAGAGAAAATGAGAGAGTGAGGGTGAGAGAGTGAGAGTGCTCTGGTTTATGTGAGTGTGAGTGTGAGTGTGAGTGAGAGTGAGAGAATAGAGACGAAGACGTTAATTTTGAAAAACCCCAATTGGAAACCGAGTCTCTAAGACTCGATTTCCGGGGGCTTCCACGTGGTTCATCCACGTTGGCACACACGTGGAAATCGAGTCTTAGAGACTTGATTTCCATGTGAATGCCAAGTGGCGACTCTGCCACATCAACGCCGATCCAAGCATACAAACCGAGCCTCAAAGACTCGATTTTGAAGGCCAAAATCGAGTCTTTAAGACTCGAGATGCTAGTAAGTTATAATGTTTGTAAACGGAGCCTACTAACTATATAGTTACGATTTTAGGACCAGTTGGCCATTTTGGCCAATTTTATGTTATTCATTCATACTTTTCCAAATAGCATAAAGCTCTATCTTTGTTTTAAAAAGACCACCGGCCACGTTTCTCTCCCCTGTAGGAGCGTTTTCTCTCTCAAATATGAGTTTGTCTCTCCCTTTATTCTGTGTGTTAAGGGTATTATCTTGGCCTACTCATCCAAGCTGGTTTGAGTAGTAGCCTGGGAAGCGCAAATCTATGGAGCAGGAGGTTCTAGAAAATTTTCAAAAGTTATAGCTAACAAAAGAGGAGCCTGATGATATAGTTATTACAAATGTTGCTAGAGCAGAGCTTCTTGAAGAATGCTCGTTAAGTCTCTTTGGGTGCCTCCTCACAGATCGTCAACAAAATCAAAGGGCTTTCAAGAACACTTTGAGGACGGCGTGGAAGATGGGATCAGATTTGAGGATTGTAGAGGTAGGGAATAATATATTGCAATATAAATTTAGTTCGTTGTGTCAGCTGGAGTGGGTTGAAAGAAGTGATCCATGGAATTTTGATAATAACCTATTTCTTTTAGGTCGATGGAGGAAGGGGTTAAGAGCTTCAAATATTTCTTTTACCCATGCTCCTTTTTGGGTTCAAGTCTGGGGTTTACCATTTGAGTATATGTAAGAAGATGCTGGCAAAGATATAGGAAGCAGACTTGGCAAAGATCATTTCAGGCAGAGCAAGCGAAGTTTATGCAGATTCGGGTAGAAATTCCTATTGATAAAACCTCTTCGTAGAGGAGGAAACATTACCAATGCAGAAGGAGAGCAGTCTTCAATCATCTTCAGGTATGAACGTCTCCCTACCTTTTGTTATATTTGTGAAATTCTTGGGCATGATGATAAACATTGCACTCTAAGTCAAATGGAAGCATTGAAAGAGAGGCAGTATGGAGATTGGCTCAAAGCTGGAGGCGTGGTCAGAAGTGCAAGTGAAAAAGGAAAGGGATTTGAGGGAGGAAGTCCGAATCGTGTGGACGGAGATCGTATCAGTTTTAGACCAAGAAGCACAGTGGCAAACGGCAGCTCTTCAGGCTTGTCCAAAGATGGTGTTGAGGATGGTCAGAACAGTAACAATGGGTTAGCAGTGAAGATGGCCGCAAATTCTGAGACACTGACAAGGGATTTCAATTCAAACTTGAAGGTGAGTGAAAACCTGAACGGATGGGACAAGATAGAAGAGGCAGCACGTGGGTGGATATTTTGCTAGGATTTTCGATCCAAGGAGAACGACACTAGAAGCAATCTTGCTAAGGAGTCGGTCAGGCCGAATGCAGATGCCATGTCAGCAGTAGTTTTTCAAACAGTTGGGCCTAGTTGTTAAGAACCTGAGGTGTCCAGCCCAATTAAGTCAAAAAAGGAAGCCCTTAAAATATATCAACCAAATGGGATGGGCCTGGCTTCTGAAGTTGAAAAAGAAAAAGAAATAATAAGTAAGGGAAGGTGGAAGAAAATGGCTAGAGAGAAGGATAAGGCCCAAGATGAAGAAATGGTGTTTAAAGGCCCAGAGGTTAGAAACAAAAGAGCGAAAAGTATTGAGGAACTGATAGAAGTTGAAGGCAGAGTGTAGAAGAAGCTACGAAGACAGGCATGTAAAGACAAAAGTTCAAATTTTATTGATGAAACGGCGATGACTGCTAGGCAGCACCGTCGAGAAAAAGAAGGGCTTTAGGATGGAACTGTCGAGGGCTTGGGAACCCTCGGTCGGTTCGAGTGTTGCGCACTCTTATGCAACAATGGGATCCCGATTTTGTGTTCTTATCGGAAACAAAACCGAAAAAGAAAAGTATGGAGAAGAAGAAGGTGAGTGTTGGTTTTATTAATGGTTTAGTTATTCCAAGTCATGGAAGAAGTGGAGGTTTGGCTTTCTTGTAGAGGAAGGATATTATTGTTGACCTTCAGAGTTATTCAGATAGGCATATTGATGCCATTGTTACTCAAGATACGGGGTTTAAATGGCGGATTATCGGGTTTTATGAAAATCCCGAGGTCCATAGAAGGAAAGAGTCTTGGGATTTATTAAAGGCTCTTAGTAGAAAATTTCAGCTTCCCGGCTGTGTTTTGGAGATTTTAATAAAATTGGATCACCATGGAGAAAATGGGGGGTGCTCAAAGATCTCAAAAGCAGATGGATGATTTTAGGGAAGCAATTAACTGTTGTAGATTCATTGACCTTGGGTTACGTGGTCCGGAATTCACTTGGTGCAATATGCAAGAAGGAAGGCACAAAATGTATCTTCGGTTGGATCGTGCTCTGGTTGGATCGTGATCATTATAAGGATATGAGAGTACATCACCTTGTGGAATCTACTAGTGACCATTGTGCGCTCTTGATTACTGATTTCATAGTGTCACAAAGCCCCAAGAAGAGAAGGTTCCAGTTTGAAGCTATATGGATGAGAAGGGATGAATGCAGAGATATTATCAAGGCAGCTTGGAATGAAAGTGAAAATTTATACAATCCGAATGGCATGGTAGCAGGTCCGAATCAATGTCTTGATGGATTATTGAGGTGCAACAAGTCAATGTTTGGCCATGTTCCAAAGCGGTTCAGTCTAAAAGGAAAGCCCTTAATGAGTTAGTGCTAAGGGATCATGATGGAAGTAATGGTCATGAAATTAACAAGCTTAGAAAGGAGATTAATGACTTGCTGGATTGTGAGAAAATCATGTGGCAACAAAGATCTAAAGTTTAGTGGATGGGTCTAGGGGATTGCAATACAAGATATTTCTACACAAAGGCATTTGGGAGAAAAAAGAAAAATACCATATCTAGGCTTATGGATGAAAGGGGGAATTGGAGAGAGTTCGCTTTAGGGGTGGTCAAGTGGTCTGTTTCATATTTTGAGAAGTCGTGTATGACTTCCCATCCTAATAAGATTTTAGAGGTTGTTGAAGCTATTGATCCTAAAGTTTCAATTGAAATGAATCAAAGCTTGATTAAGCAGTTCACACGAGAGGAAATTGAAACTACCTTGAAGCGGATGCACCCGACCACGTCTCCCTACCCCGGATGGTATGCCAGCTATCTTTTATAAAAAATATTGGGATATTGTGGGTAATGATGTTGTGGGAATGGTTTTAAATGTTTTAAATTCCAATATTTCTATGGCTGATATAAATAAAACTTTCATTACTCTTATCCCAAAAATGAACAATCTAGCTAAAATGACAGATTTTAGATCGATTAGTATAAGCAATGTTATCTATAAACTCATCTCTAAGGTCTTAGCTAATCGTCTCAAGAGAGATGGGAAAGATTGATATATGGCAATTAAATTAGACATGAGCAAGGCTTATGATAGGGTGGAATGGGGCTTCATTGAGCAGGTTATGAAAAAATTGGGCTTTCATGAAAATTGGATTTGTCCGATAATGCGTTGCATAACTTCAGTTTTCTATTATATGCTTATTAATGGTGTAGCTTATGGTAACATTATACCTTCGAGGGGTCTCCATCAAGGAGATCCCCTATCATCTTACTTGTTCTTACTATGTACAGATGGCTTTTCCTCTCTCATTTGTAAAGCAGTAAGAAATCGGTTGATGGGTGGCTTATCCATTTGCAAAGAATATCACACATCTCTTCTTTGTGGATGATAGTTTACTTTTCTATAAAGCTAATGGCCAGGAATGTCATCGATTAATTGAAATCCTCTGCTTGTATGAAGTCGCCTTTGGTCAAAAAATAAATGCAGACAAATCTTCGGTTTTCTTTAGTGCCAACACGGAGGAGGAAAAGAAAAATGAGATTTTAGAGATATTGGGGCCTATGCAAGATTCTCGGCATAGTACGTATTTGGGTCTCCCCTCTATTATTGGTAAATCAAAGAATCAAGTGTTTGTTGAGATTAGAGAAAGAGTTGGAAGGAAGTTAGCCGGGTGGAAGGAAAAACTTCTTTCTATAAGGGGTAGAGAGATCCTCATAAAGGCGGTGGCCCAAGCTATCCCTATGTATACTATGAGTTGTTTTCAATTATCTAAGGGATTGTGTGATGATATTGAGGGTATGATGAGAAGATTTTGGTGGGGGCAACGTGGTCAGGAGTCGAGGATTGCTTGGGTGAGTTGGAAGCGTTTGTGCAAATCTAAGCTTAAGGGTGTGATGGGTTTTAGAAACCTTCAAGCTTTCAATCTTGCCATGCTTGCAAAGTAAGGTTGGAGGCTTCTCTTGAATCCAAACTCTCTAGTAGCTCGAGTATATAAGGCTAAATACTATCCCCATGGAGATGTCCTCAATGTGAGTTTTGGATCTAGACCATCCTATGCTTGGAGGAGCATAATGCAAGGGCTTGAAGTTGTTAAGAGAGGTACTTATTGGAGAGTTGGCAATGGTAGGTTGATCCATATATGGAGTGATAAGTGGCTGCCAACCCCCACAACGTACAAAGTGGTCTCCCGGCCAAAATTTTTTGATGATTATCCCATGGCCTTGGCTTTAATTGATTATAACACTAGGAGGTGGAAGGCTGATCTTATTAAGTCCATTTTTTTGCCGTTCAAATCAAAGACGATTCTCAACATCCCAATTAGTTATAATCTTCCTAAGGACAAAATTATTTGGGCTGCCAAGGGAGTTTTTTTCTGTCAAAAGTGCCTACTATGTAGCTCTCAATTTAATGGATTCTTCTGAGGAAGGAGAAAGCTCTTGTGGGGATCCAAAGGAACGGTTGTGGAAGAAGGTTTGGCACTTAAATATTCCCAAAGATCAAGATCTTTGCATGGAGAGCTTGTATGGATGCCCTTCCAACAATGGTGAATCGGAAGAAAAGAGGCATCGGTGAAAATGAATTTTGTCCTTTCTGTGGAAGTGAAGTGGAGTCAATTTTTCACTCTCTCATCAAGTGTGAAGTGGCAAAAAGGGTTTGGGATTTTTGGGAAGCCCAATTTGTTGAGAATGGGCAGGAGCTGTATGATTTGTCTGAAGTTGCGTTGCAAATCCTGGACAAAGGAACAGCTCGAGATCTTGAGGTGTTTTTTGGAGTAGCTTGGTAAATATGGTATAATAGGAACTTAATTGTTTTTTAGTCAACTTGCAGGTTGCCGAGCCATGTATGGGGCTTTGCAAACAAATATCTTCATGAATATAGAGGGGCAAGAGTGTCTGTGAATAAGAGACAAGGAAATGGAAATTGCAGGTGGACTCTTCCGCCTCCTGGAGTTTTCAAGGTGAATGTGGATGGGGCGACATCGGAGAATGGGAGAAACTCAAGTGTTGGAGCTGTTATTAGAGATTCTTGTGGAGGAGTTACAGCAGCTTGCTGTAAATATTTCCAAGGCAATTTCTCAGTAGCTGAAGTGGAAGCTCTCGCGATAGAGACTGGAATTTTACTTGCCCATGACATGAAGATATCTCAAGTTATCATAGAGTCTGACGCTGCCACTACCGTTAGCAATATTAATGAGAAGTTTGTGGATGGTGGTCTTGGGCATTTGTATCAAGGAATTCTTGCTTTGCTGAGCTCATTCACCAGTTGGAAAATCAAACATTTGAATAGGGAGTACAACAAAGCTGCACATGAGGTAGCTCATCTAGCTAGAAGGAGTGAAGCCTCTCAGGTGTGGGTGGGGGTTTGTCCTCCTGCTTTGCTTGAGGTGATTCAGACGGATTGTATTTGACTGATCATGTTAGTTTCGTTTCTGTCATCTTTGTTGTACTTCAAATTTGGTTGTTTGGTCGATTGTATTTCAAAGCTTTGTAAAAAAAAAAAGACCACCGGCCAAATATATTTTTTTTTTTTTAAGTAAAGGCTAATAAAAATCAAAGCAAAGAAACAGAGCCAAAGAGCAAAAAAAAATAGACAAAAAAAAAAAAAATTGTCATACCTATTAAATTGGTAAACTTTCATTAGTGACCCATTATTAATAATTTATCCTATCAACAATATCAAATTTTTGGTCAAAATACTTAGTGTGTTTCTCCAAGATCAAAACCATATCTGAAATCAGAAAGATGTGGCCCACTCCAATCATTAGATTAAAATAAATAAATATAATATATATATAGTACATGTTTTATTTTTTATTTTTATATTTTTGTGTGTGAATGCGATGCAGCCACGAGTGACAAGACTACCCAACGTGTCATACTCTTCTTTATTTGGCACAACTATATAATTAATCTACTCAACCACATTTCTCTCAACCATATATCTCCAGAACATATTTCTCAAAAAAATATATATCTCCAGAACATCGCAGAAATCGAGGTAGAGAGAGAGAGCACAAATCACAAAAAGGGTAGCCATGGTGATGTCTGTGTTTCTGAGTTTTATTTTCCCACCACCCCCATCACTTTTCATCAAGGCCATGTCAGTTGTGAGCTTAACATCATTGGCTTATACTGGGTTCTCGGAAGCAAGAGGAAAGCACTTGAACTACTCCAAATTTTGGAATGCAAATTCTCACCAATCTATAACAAAAATTAAACTTTCTAGCAGAACAGGCATGCTCTTTCTCTATACTCCGGCGTTTCTTGCTGCTCTCACATCCTTTGTGCTTTTCCCAAATCATGATCTCCGAACTCTGTTGCTTAAGTCAGCTCTAGCCCTTCATTTCTTTAAGAGGATCTTTGAGGTACAATCCCATCCCTCTCTCTCTCCTTCACACACACACACACACAAGTTTATTTTGTTGAATTATAGTTACTGTTTTTTTTTTATTATACCACAACATGTATTTCTCAAAGTGCAAACATAGTTGAAAAGTTTAATCATGTAAAGAGATTATTGTTAGATGATTAAAGGACATTTAAAGGTATTACTCAAAGGGAAAGACAATGATTTTGTGTATAAGTTTGGAGAAGCTCAAGACAGTGATCTAGAAAAGATATTGATGTCTTACAAGAAAACGTATTCCATTTTATATATCATTCTTGTTTGGCAATTATAATGGATGAATTTATGTTATTGACAATTGGAACAAATAGATCTAATATATATAGAGGCAGTCAATTAGTGTTTTCTTGTTTGATTTCGTACTTGGTTAAATACTTAAATACTATACCGTGTTTTATAGGTGCTAGTTGTTCACCAATTCAGCGGCGGGATGATACTTGATTCTGCAATTCCTATCTCTCTTAGCTATTTCTTGTCCACTGCAAGCATGATTTATGCCCAGCACCTATCACAAGACATTTCAGAGCCACCAGTTGATCTGAAGTATCCTGGAATTTTGTTGTTTCTTATAGGAATTGGTGGCAACTTTTACCACCATTACCTCCTCTCTAAACTGAGGGGAAATGGTGACAAAGAGTATAGGATTCCAAAGGGTGGTTTGTTTGACTTAGTGATATGCCCACACTATCTTTTTGAAATTATAGATTTCTTAGGGATCTCTTTTATCTCCCAAACACTGTATGCATTCTCCTTCACTTTAGGCACTATTTTTTACTTGATGGGAAGGAGTTATGCCACCAGGAGATGGTATCTCTCAAAATTTGAAAATTTTCCCGAGGATGTTAAGGCTCTCATTCCATATCTTTTCTAAAAACTCTGTTAAAATATTGATAGTTTGAAGATATATGTAACTTATCGTTTTTAGATTCCTCTTGTAAAAGATTTGTTGTTTGATAAGTGAACACCAAAGTGGTATTAAGAAGATTACCAATGGTTAACACTTGAAATCTTACCTAGTTTTTAAAAGAAGGAAAAGAAGGAAAATTTTATTTTTTGTCTCTATATTTAGGTGGTATTTTTATTTTCGTTCTTGCTGATTCATAAGTTTCGTTTTGGTCCTTATTTTTTTTTTTTTTTTTTTTTTGATAACATTTCATTTTGGTCATTACCATTTATGGGTGGCAACGGGGTGGGACAGGCCCTCTTCAAAGGAGAGAAGACGTATGAACATTCTCTGAATCTAAAGTTACAAAAATAAAACATTAGTTATACTTAGCATGAGAACAATAAAATGCATAAACAACAATAATGGCCATAGGAACGTGTCAAATGTGTTAAATGAATATATTATTATTAGCAACAACGCGATGTGTGTTATACCATGTTGTGTATGTTAGAATGGATGTGAAAGGAGAAGAATAGAATAGGAACACCGAGAACACGAAGGTTACGTGGTTCAGCCTTGACGGCCTACATCCACGGAAGAATCCCTTAAGGGCTATATCTTTATTGTGTAAGAGTGTAGGACAATAACATCCCGTGTTACAATGAACCCTAATATGAGTATATATAGACGACTAAACCCTAGACTACTAGTACAAGTAGGACTAGGATTGAGCCTATTACATTGGGCTAATATATGTTTAATATATATCTCTAACACCCTCCCTCAAACTCAAGGCGGAAGCTCGATGAAGGTTTTAGGTTGGATAAACATGAGAAGATCATTTGGAGATGCCGTGAATAATGCCTTTTGAAGAAATCACATTGAAGAATATGCCAATTGACCAATTTCGGAGTCTCAAATGCAGAAACAGAGCCCAAAATTGGAATCTACGTGAAAAACTAAGCAAGATAGGCCTTGTCGGAAAATTTTGACTTTTGGTCAAAGGTCAACGCAAAAAGTCAAAGTCACATAGATCCTGGTCAAGTCAACGATCAAGGCTCACGGGTCAGATCCGGGTGGTCCGAGTTGGGTCGGTCGGGTCAACGGTCGGCTAGGTGATGAGGTGTCGACGAGGCGACACTCTGCGACATGGCTAGATGATGAGTCTGATGACGTGGACTAGGGCGTGCGTGGCATGTTGACGTGGAGCGGTGGCGTCATTCGGTAACGTCAAATGACATCGATGGCGATTCTTCGCGCGTGGAAGGTGCGTGACAACATTAACGGGGCGTGGTGGTGAGACACATACCCGGGCGGTGCGTATCAACGCGTGTGAGTTCGTTTGATCACCGAGATTCTCCTCGCCAAGTAGATCGGGGGACAACAAGGCCGTCTTGGCGGCGCGTGTGGCTGAGATCCAAGTTGGGAGTCAAGAACGTTCGGCGGCGCGTGTGAGAATTCCAGGAGCCATTGTTCGCGCGTGGTGGCGCATGCGGCCGCCATTGGAGGTCGGGTGCCTGGGTTTTGTAGATCGGTGGACGAGAAGGCCATCATGGCGGCGCGTGTACCAAGAACATGATCGGAAGTCGAGAATCGAGGCGGCACGTGGGAGATTTTCCGGAGACAACTAAGGCGCGGGGAGGTGCGCGGCGGGGCTTCGGGTGACCGGTTTACTGGTTTTCCTCACAAGAGGTTGAGGAGCACCTCTGTGGTGTTGGTTTCAACAGGCGAAGGCTTGATGTGCACAGATCTGAAAAGTTAAGTCACGGCTTTGCTTGAGTTTGTGGATCTGGACACAGAAATGAGCCATGGCGGTTGCAAGATCTTTGTGAAATATGGATCCAGAGACAAGCATTTGTGACTTCTGATGGTGGTGTGCACGTGAGAATCTTCTTTTGCTTGTTAGAGATGTTTGTTTGATGCCAAGAACAAAGTTTGGCTCTGATACCATGTTAAATGGATATATTATTATTAGCAACAACGCGATGTGTGTTATACCATGTTGTGTATGCTAGAGTGAATGCGGAAAGAGAAGAATAGAATAGGAACACCGAGAACACGAAAGTTACGTGGTTCAGCCTTGAGTTTGAGGGAGGGTGTTAAATGAATATATTATTATTAGCAACAACGCGATGTGTGTTATACCATATTGTGTATGCTAGAGTGGATGCGGAAGAAGAAGAATAGAATAGGAACATCGAGAATACGAAGGTTACATGGTTCAGCCTTGACGGCCTACATCCATAAAGGAATCCCTTAAGGGCTACATCTTTATTGTGTAAGAGTGTAGTACAATAACATCCTGTGTTACAATGAACTCTAACATGAGTATATATAGACGACTAAACCCTAGACTACTAGTACAAGTAGGACTGGGTTTAGGCCTATTACATTGGGCTAATATATGTTTAATATATATCTCTAACACCCTCCCTCAAACTCAAGGTTGAATCAAATAACCTTCGTGTTCTCGGTGTTCCTATTCTATTATTTTCCTTCCGCATCCACTCTAGCATACACAACATGGTATAACACACATCACTTTGTTGCTAATATATGTTTAATATATATCTCTAACAAAATGTATAAAATTGTTTCAACACTACACGAATCCATATGTAAAAAAATTGTTTGGACACTACACAACCAGATACATACATTGCCAGCCGTATGAAAATCAGTACCTTTTCTATATGGCAGAAACATATCGATCACCAACTTTTCAATATATTGGAGGATTTTGTAGTAAGACTTTGTAGTCGGTGAAGAGGTTTTGAATATAGACAATTTTTTTTTTTTTTTTTTTTTTTTTTTTGTTGATCCAAATCATGAACGAGTATAAAATATCCTCAGAAAGCTCAACATATAAGAGGGAACATGATAGTAATAGTTGTAATTGACCATAAAGATTCTCTCAAACAACTACTTTTGATTCAAAACATGATTAATCTTCTAGGTGTTGCTTGGATATTTATAATTATGTATATAATTGACCCATTTTTGCCAATTCTACAATAAAGGATGATCAACTGTGACTTTCAACTGACAGAGTTAGTAGATACCAATAACTGAAGCAAGTTCGTTAAATCTAGGGGCAATTAAGGATACTTTACAGCGCCAATAATTGAAGCAAGTCCATTAAATCTAGAGGAAATTCAAGATATTTCCTCAACCCAAATCGAACCCACAAATCCACAACCACCACCACCACCACCAGTCCACAGCAAGAAAAAAAAAAAAAAAAAAAAAACCAACCCAAATCAAACCCACAAATCCACAACCACCACCACCGACCACCACGATTGCACAAAAAAAAAAAAAAAAAAAAAAAAAAAAAAAAAACCAACCCAAATCGAACCCACAGCCACAAATCACAAATCGGACCCAACCATCACAAATTGAACCCACGCTGGTACGACCCACCACCAACAAAACGACCCACCACTACCACCATCTCCATCGTGACCCCTGAAATCCAGCAACCCAAACGCCGAAATCCACTAAACCCAAATCCCGCTACCCAAACGTCGAAACCACACACCAATCTCAACCCCGATACCAACGTACACCGAAGCACAACCACAACCCAAAGAATAGAGTGGAAGTGAGGGAAGCCACTTTGATCCATGAGGCCGGAGCACAACGTTGAGAGAGAGAGGTTGAGAGAGAATACCGAGAGAGAGAGAGAGAGAGAGAGAGAGAGAGAGAGAGGGGCATTTTTTTAATAAAAAGTTGGAATAAAATAATGTTTTTTTTAGCTCTAATGAACGGTGCACATCTATAGATAGATGTGCACTGTTCATATGGAGCTAAAAAAAATGGATATAGCTCCACTTCTGGAGCACCATTTTAGCAACAATATAGTTATAGCTAGCTACACCGCCGCAAATGCTCTAACACATCAAACTGACACACGTGACACGTGCTAGTTGACCTCAATTACATGATGACGTGTGGAATTTATTATTGCATGTAATTATTCAACCTAAGCACATCTTTAAAATACTTCAAATAAAAATAAAATAAAATAAAATAATTTCAAACCCTTGAAAATCAAACCAGTGACCCATTGGTTGGTGCTTAACTTACTAATGGGGTGTTTGAAACACGGGGAGTTGAAAAAACAATCAGTAATCTTAAAACTTGAAAGAATTAGAAAACAGGTTTGACCCGTTTTCGATTTTTAGAACTGATTATTAATGTAAAAAAAAAAAAAAAAAAAAAACTGAAATTTAGAGGTTAACCTGATTGGACTGGTCAAGTCTAGGTTTTAAATAAGTGAAAATATTGCAATAATTTCACGACAAATTTTAGGTGACAAAACATTATTGTTTCTAATTTAAGCCTAACATTTTCACTTTGTCTTGTTCTCTTGTTTGTGCTTATAGTCAATATATAATTTTGGCTAAAAAGCAAAATTGACTCCTTAACTTTCTTTAGATTTTATTTCAGTTCTTTAACTTTACTTTTATTCATTTTAGCCCTCTAAATTTCAAATTTATTCAATTAAGACCTTTTCATTAACTTTTATTAAAATTTTTGGAAAAAAAAAATCTAGAAAATATTTTTCAATTTGAATTTTTTTAATATAAAAAATTTGAAGAAAAATTTATAAAATTGAAAAATTAACCACAACATATAACAAAAACTGATAAAAAAAAACTTTAATTAAATAAACTTGAAAGATAGAAGATTGAAATGAAATCTGAAAAACTTAGACATCAATTTTGCATTTTATTCTATAATTTTCTAGCCTAGAATCTTGCCTATTGGACCGCTATCTGTGATGAATGTGGAGAGGCCCAATGGAAGATATGGAGAAGTCCGCCATGACATGTCAATTCCCCCTATCGTAATTATTCTTTTGTTGCGTATTGTTTATTCCGGTTGAAATAGTTGAAAATGTTTTGTTCCATTCATTCAATCGATGCACATAATCCCAACTTCCATTTTGGCTCAAAAGAAAAAGCCTGTTTCAATCGATACGCGAATTTCAACCGGTACATACTCTCAGTTTTTTTTTTTTTTTTTTTTTTAATTGTAATATCTATTTTCACTTTGTTCTCTCATATGTCTCTCATGAAAAAAAGTGGTTTGCATATGTACAAATTAATTGTAATAAAATATTTATAACTTTGTTTTAACTGTTAATTGATATATGCTATAACTTTTACGCCAAAGTATTGTCAAATGTTACTGTCAAGGGCAGCAACTCATTATAGAAAGATAAGAGGAATCAAGACACTCAAGGTAGAGTAATGGGTGCCATTTTTTTTTTTTTTTTTTTTTTTTTTTTTTTTTTTTTTGCTTATATACAAGTTCGTTGTCTTTTTTTTTTTTAAAAAAAAAAAAAAAAAAAAAAAAAAAAGATGGGTGTGATTTTACTGATGATGAGTCATATATTTGTTGTCTTTAGACTTTTTTTTTTATTTATTTATATTTATTTATTTATTTATTTTATTTTTCTAGTAAGAGCATAAGCTACTAAAATATATAGCAGATATGCAGGTTTTTTTTTTTTTTTTTTTTTTTTTTTTTTGGGGATAATTCAATAGTATGTCTTCCTTGGAAACATCAA
This sequence comes from Quercus dentata, assembly GCA_028216015.1. Taxonomy (NCBI): domain Eukaryota; kingdom Viridiplantae; phylum Streptophyta; class Magnoliopsida; order Fagales; family Fagaceae; genus Quercus; species Quercus dentata. Next base: position 51,272,020 of record CP116447.1, read on the forward strand.
GTGGTGCCAAACAGTTGAATTACGAGGCTCTTGACTTGGTATGGGTCTTAAGATGCTTGGGATTGCTAGCACAGAGTGATGATATCAGTTTCTTGTTGGTCTCCATTCATTTCATCAATGGAACAATAAGACAAAAGTGACCTTTTATGGGTGGTGCTGCAATTTTAGTTCTCTTAATTGTGATATGTGAAAACACTAATTCTGGAATTGCCTTTTCCATTTTGATTCAAAAAACTTTGCAAATAATCTAAGATTGGCATACATCATGCATGGCCATTCTCTCCTTGCAAAGTTGCAATTACTCTTATCGTTGTTTTCATCACTACTAATAACCATTGCCTTTAGGGATATGCTGTTGTCAACACTATTTCTTCATCACCACTGTCATACATCATTGAGATACTATCTTTAGGAATAATCTGTACCATTGACTTAATGGTCTTGGAATCAGGGATATAGTTATCCTTCAACAGTTGCAGTCACTGTTATAAGCCCGTGGTTATCACCATCACAAACATTGTCATGTTCGTCTCCATTGTCATAATATCATCTGTCACCATCAGATACGTTGTCATCATTATCATTTTTATGATTGTAATTGTCATTATCAATGCACAGTATTTAACAAAGTATGCAAACTCAGCACAAAAAGAGAATGAATTCTATGAAACACCTTATTCTGGGCCATTTTTATTTCAACTTTATATATATATATGTGTGTGTGTGTGTGTGTGTGTGTGTGTGTTTTTTTTTAGTTATTGATACCATGGAAATCAAAAGCAACACTCAGGGATATGGACTGAGCCCCCAATTGCCACCAAGTTTCAAATTTGAGCTCCCATTTTTTCTTTTTATTGAAATGGAGAATTTTCAAATGCTCATGTTATGAACAATATCAAGTATCAGGCAATTTACCTGATTTCTATGCAGGATTTAGGAAATAGAGTGCATATGGATCGCCTCAATGGTTCTGCCCGTCTCATGATAGTTTCAGATCTTGATTCTACAATGGTAGATTTCCTGTTAATTTGTTTATAATTTTTTATTGATATCTTCGTGCTATCCTTCTAGTGATTCAATTGGATAAGTGTTTGTGATGCAGGTTGATCATGATGATCTGGATAACCTCTCTCTTCTTAGATTTAATGCATTATGGGAAGCCTATTACCGTCATGATTCTTTGCTTGTGTTCTCAACGGGAAGGTCACCTACAAGTTACAAGAAGTTGAGGAATAAGAAACCCTTGTTGACCCCTGATATAACCATAATGTCAGTGGGAACTGAGATTGCATATGGTGAATCAATGGTACCAGACACTGCCTGGACACAATATCTGAACGAGAAGTGGAACAGAGACATAGTCACACAGGAAACGGCTAAGTTTCCAGAACTTACTCCCCAGGTACATTTTCTTGCTAATAGACTTTGGTAGTTGCCTTGGCCTTAATATGGACTGTGTGCTTAAGACTTTTGGATATTGTGTTATACAATTATTATGACAAAAATAGGAATGTATTTACGATTTGAGACAATCGAATATTTGTGATGAGTTTTCATACTTAAAATTTTATGTGTTTATTGCAGTCAGAAAAGCAGCAACGACCACACAAAGTTAGCTTTTACGTGGAGAAGGCTAAGGCCTGGGAAATAATCAATGTTCTCCCTAAACGTCTGGAGGAACGTGGTGTAAGGATATGCCTGTTGATCTAAACCATATTGCTAGAACATTAACAATCTCTTTTAATGCTACTTATATGCTCAAGGATTTTGAGGATTATCTCTTTCATTCATGCTTTGATGGCCTTGTTTTAATTTTTCTTGATGTGTTTGTTACTAAAGCTTCTTATTTATTCTTGAATACATATTCATCTAATCTTGATTTGTTCTTGCCCAGTTAGATGTAAAAATAATTTATAGCAGCGGGATTGCACTGGATATATTACCACAAGGTGCTGGCAAAGGGCAGGCTCTTGCATATCTGCTTAAAAATTTCAAAGTTGATGGAAAAGTGCCTATGCATACTCTTGTTTGTGGTGACTCTGGAAATGATGCCGAACTGTACAGCGTTCCTGAAGTCTATGGTGTGATGGTTTGTAGTCTGATAAGCATGTTTAGTTTATCATGTGCTTGTTTTATGTCATCCTAGTTACAAATTGATAATTGTGATATCAAGTGCCACTTATTATTGAATATGCAGGTTAGCAATGCACAGGAAGAATTGTTGCAGTGGTATACACAAAATGCCAAGAATAATCCTAATATAATTCATGCCACTGAGAGATGTGCAGCTGGGATCATACAAGCCATTGGTAATTTTTGTCTGGGACCAAATGTATCTCCAAGAGATATTAGAGACTTTCAAAAATGCAAAGTAGACATTTTTAGTCCTAGTCATGAAGTAGTGAAGTATTATTTGTTTTATGAGAGATGGCGACGTGCAGAAGTTGAGAAGTCTGAGCAGTACGTGCAAAATCTAAAGTCAGTATTTGTAAGTGTAATCTGGTATTATTCTACATTATATTATTAAACAATGCAGTAGAAGCAAAAATATAGCCTGGCGAAAGCCATTTTGAAGCCCTTCATTTGAGAAATGTAGATTTCAAAGTGAAGAATAATTTTTGAGTTGAAGATTGAATAAAGAGAATTAGCTAAGGAAGGACCAAATAAAACAAAAAGGAAAGAGGTGGATTCAGGCAGTGAGACAAGACATGATGTTCTTTATTCCTCAACAACATGACACTAGACATAGGATTAGTGTTCAATTGAACCTTCATAATTAATAACCATGGTGAATATAAACTTATTAGTTGTTTCTCTACCTCTTCTATAAATTAATAAAATAATAATAATAAGAACGCAGAAGGAAACATAAGCATTTTTTGATTGAAGAATCCAAGCATAATCAATTTTAGAAACTATTTCATATACATGCAGTCAATTCTTACCTTGCATACCTTTTCTGTCATTGCAATTTGATAGAATTTGCTAAAAACAACAATTTAATTGCTACTTTGCTCTTACTTTTTTTTTCCCTCCTTTCCTCTAGTGTCCATTGGGTATTTTTGTCCATCCCTCTGGAGGTGAGAAACCTTTCCACCAGTGTATAGATTCTATGGCAAAATTGTATGGGGACATGCAGGGACACCAATTTCGGGTATGGGTGGATCGAATATCTTCTGCACAAATTGGTTCAGACATATGGTTGGTGAAGTTTCATAAGTGGGAGTTATCTGGTGAGATTTTCTTGATGAACATAATTGATATTGATATTTGAACTCTTAGTTTGTATTCTACTTTACATCTTTTGGGATGGACTGGGCTATGCTCAGCCTAGTTCAGTCCTGTAATAGCCCACTCTATATAAAGAATTCCTTCATTCTGTCCATGGTTGAACTCAATGCAGATTCTGATCCTAATCATAACTGAGCCTGACCATGCTGTCCTAGACCATTCAAGCTCCAAATTGTTGTCTAAACTCCCAAAAATAGCCTCTGATTTCTGCAATTGTTAATGCTCTATTTCTTAAGGAAACATTTGTACATAAAGTAGATAATAAATTTGGCTGAGGCATGTCTATACATCCTGCAAAATTTATCCTCATATAGAGATTTGCTTTTCATATCTCAGGTGGCAGTCTAAATTCTCTATTGGCTTAGGACTAGAATAACTCCAACTTTATCAGTGATGAAATTTTTTTTTTTCTTTTGTTCTTTACTACTGTAGGAAAAATTTGATAAATAAGGGCACCAACTATCATCTATCCTTTTCAGTAGTTTTGTTATTGTTGGGATGAAATGAATGGCAATTGTTACAAGTACCTTTGTTCTGAAACCATCTTGATTATTCATCAATCTAAGTTGTTCATTGTCTTTTTGAATATTTAATATTTTATTTTTCTAGAATATGTGAAACAAAGCACTTATGCAATAGCAATGCAACACATACACATCATTATCCAGGTTGCTAACTCCAGCCATTGACATTATATGAATCAAACCTCAAACTACTAAATCCAGTATATCATCTTCACTAAGAGTTTAGTTAAAAATTGACATGGCATTAAAGGAAGTGTTTCCAAATATGTTACTGATAGCTGAGGACGAAGATGAATCCATGCAGTTTAAGTGCTATGCAAGTTGGGGAATTCCTCAGAATCTCAATTTTATTCATGTCTTTCATGTATTGGAATTGGAGTCAGCTGATTCTCTCTTGCTTTGGTCTATGCCATTCTAAATTCCTGTTGGAGAAGGGCCTAACTGACTGTGGTGGAAGCTGAACTGCAGTGGCAAGTTCAATGTTTGTTCTTGTTCTGAGGTATTGAGTATTTCTATTGGTTTGCAGTCCCCTTGGAGGAGTATCTGGGGTTGCAAAATCCACAAAGAAGGTTATTTTTTTAGGGGGTCAGCAACATTAGGTAAGATTTTTTGTGCGGACAATTTTTCCCAAAAGAAATATCATCCTAGTGGGTTGGTGTTGTATCTGCAAAGGATTTGGCAAAGGATATATATGGTCTTTTGTCTTTAATGTTTTTTGGAGTCCATTGGGGATGCTGCAGAGGGTGATTGATGCATGCTTTTGTTGGAAAGTATAGGAGTTGCTCCATCTGATGTGCAGCTCATTTATGCCTTATGTGGATAATTTGGAGAGAGAGAGAGAGAGAGGAATAACCACTTATTTAACATGATGAGCTGTCTGCTTTTGAGGTGAAGTCAATATTTCCATTCTTTGTATGAGTGGTTGAGTTCTTTTGGCACTGTTTCTATTCTTTCTTTTGTAGATTTTATAGAATTTCTAGAGCTTAGTTTGTAATTTTTTAGGGCAACCTATTCTATTCTTATTCTCTACAGAAGTCTTATGACTTCTTGTTGCTTATCAAAGAGAAGGAAAAAAAAAATCTTATAGCAGCATCTTTATGCATCACTGTTGTAGAAGAAAATAAAGCAAAATGACTTTTTCAAGTACTGTAAGCCGTGAGTAGCGAAATGGCTTCATTATTAGTAGATTTTCTTGTCCTTGCTTGGAGTTTTGTCATATGCAGTACAGTAGACTGGCTACAGTTGTATTAAAGAGCTAAATTAGCCAAATTGGAATGGCTACTGACGAGTCTTTAACAACAGCTAAAGGCTCTAGTGGTTCCAAACAAGTGATAGGTTGGTTTTCTTTCTTCTTTACTTCTCCTAGCAAGGGGATAATGAGTTCCCATAGGCATCTGGTTGGGTTTCCTCACCTGGGTGACTTTGTAGCAGTGAGGTTCATTGCAGGCCTCTGAAATTGTCCTATTCGTTAGATAATATGCATACAGCTTTAAATAAGTAGTCTGTGTTTCTTATTATATTTTGAAAGATTGGACAACCACAAGAACCAAAACTTCTTTAAAGGATTGGTTAATTTTTGAATATTTCTCATAGAGCTCTCCTTTTTCTCCAAAAGAAAAAGGCTTTACTACTACAACATCAACAATAAAGCTGTATTCCCAAAACTTTGAGGTCAGCTATGGTTCCTCAACATGTACTATTTTCCTCTTTTCTATCTTATCCAAAATCGTACTCTGTTGTCACCTCTTTAATTAATATATTCTTTTCACTACTTCAACCAATGTTATTTTACATCTTTCTCTTCCTTTTTTCATTTGAAAAGGCAGATGCCTGTGTGTGCGATAAGATAGGGAAATCTATTGCAGCAAGAGAGAGTGAGAGTGAGAAAGAGAGCAATGCACACAGATGGAGAAAGAAGAGAGCGTGGATCATGGATGAGATAAATTAAGAATAGAAACTTGTTGATGTCATCTTACAATCATATTGCTTAATTGACCTTTTTATTTAGATTCTTAATTTTGCTAAGCAAAAATAAAGAAGAAGAGCTTCATGGGAATTTTTGTGTGAAAAGAGCATAAATTGAAAACTTCTGCATGAAGCTCTTTATAGTAAAGAGAGTTTATAAAATCTTTGCATTTTCTCTCACTTGCGTCTATTGCTAAATTGTTGGTTGTTCTTATAGGGATTGAGCTGCAGTGCTATGTGACAACAGTCTTAATGAGTTTAAAGGTATTACCATAAATCATTTCTTCTCATTCCTTGAAGAGTTATGCTTGTGCCACATAAAGTGCCACAACTTGTGCCACAACTCGCCCACGTGGTGAGTTGTGAATGGTATCATTCACAACTCGCCACGTAAGCGAGTTGTGGCATAAGTTGTGCCACTTTATGTGGCACTAGCATAGCTCTTCCTTGAAATATATTACTATCCTTTGACTCCTTTCTAATTTACTACTTGATTACATTGGAAAGAGCAATAGTATGGTAATTATTAATGTATTATTTGTGATTTCTGGGTTTCATCAGGTTGAGCTACCAGGTGGTTTCAGCTGGGTGCACGTGCATCAGACTTGGTTGGATGGTTCACGAGCAAGAGACCAGATAGTTTGGTGTTTCTAGGTTTCCAACTAGTTCAACATTTATTGTTAAACCCACTTTAGATTTCTGCATCTAGAGCATTGCTATATTCTTAACCAAGGTTGTCAAAATCGGGATCCTATGTAGGTTCATGAGAGGCAAGTAGGATCGTAGATTGTAGAATTGAATTGTGGATCATAAGATCTTACATTATTTGAGAAAAAAAAACAAAAAATACACATTGGTATATTAAATAATCACATAGATTATACATTCATTGATATAATTATCATACATCACCACATCCATTTGTAAGCATTATTTAAAGAGGCCAAAAAGCTCAAAACGTGACACTTTATTGAGATATTTTTTATTTGGGTCCAACTAACACTCTCTTTACATTAGAGTGAAAAAACTTTGTCTATTGAGATTTTATTTTTCATTTGGGTTCAACTGAGCCTTCTGTCAAGTTAAAAAAAATTATAAGAAATCAAGGTTGTTTGAGATCATCATAATCATACGATCCTACCGATCCTAAACGATCGCAAAGATTCTCAAAAAATCCAGATCGTTTTGGACAGATGAGATTGTAAAATCGTAGGATCGTAGGATTTAGATCGAGATTTTGACAACTATGCTCTTAACTATTCTTCTTTCTTTTCTTTTCCTTCTTTTTTTTTTTTTTTTTTTTTTTTTTTTTTTTTTTTTTTTTTTTGAAGCATACTGTTAACTATTCTTGATACGGTGAATAAAATCATCTGATCACCACCAATTTCTCACCAATTCTTCACTGTTACATTGATTCTGTGTTTGAGTATACTATAGTTCATTTGCATACAGTGACACTATAGGCTCTAAGTGAACTTAGTTCACCAAATTGTGCACATAAGGCATAAGCAAAGAGGGGCTGCATTCCAAAAACCAAGTTCTCTAACCAAAAAGTACATCTATAACTCTCTTAGGCATTACCACTGAACTCTAAGCATAACAAAGATAAAAATTTACAACTCACAAGCAACTGGGCAATGAACTGAGGGATCTTGCAGGCTACCAATTCCAATTCCAGCTTGGAATACAGTGTGTATTATGCACTAGCCACTCTGGATGATGTTTCTCTTCACCAAACACAGTATATGTTTCCTTACAAAGTCTCCAATTTTATCACCGTTATGAGCAGAACATTTGTTCTCTGACTAAGTGCTAAAGGAGTTCCTTTTAGCAGTGCATTTTGAAATATTTTCTAAGAATCAACTTCAATTATATGACATGTTATTAGAAAAAGCGGAAATGTAAATTGTTAAAATTAATCTAATTAATAATATGACCCTATTGCTTGAGTAAATCAACAAATATTAAATTGTTTTTACTAACTTAGGCATATAATTATTTTTTATATTATTGATTGCAATGCTATAAAATGTGTTGTTTTGCACATCATAGGTAATTAAGCACCTTTGAATATTTGAAGCAAATATTTTCTTGATAACGTAATATTCATCATTTACTTGTATAGTGTTCCTATCATCCCAAGGAACACACTCGTTAAAACTGTCTTGGACTGCAAACAGGCTTGCAGCAGCTTCAGACCCTAGCAATAAAATGGCAATTCTAACTTTCTCGCTGAGCAGAAAAAGATAAAACATAATAAAGAAAAAAAGAATGTTACATGCCTCAGATCAAAATGAACCATACCATACCTCATCCATGCCCAAATGAACAACCCTCTCCTCAAGTGCACCGATTTCCTTGACATTGAACTTCTGGAGCAAAGTAATATTGGATGTACGTAGTAGACATAGGCTTCACTACCAAGTCATCCATCACCACACAAGTCACCACCCCTTTCACATAACTACCCTCATCATTGAACAATGCTTCTTTTGCCATAGTTGGAGAAATATATATGGTACATTAACAGACATCAAGTATTGGCATTGTGGGCAACTGACACGTGGATCATCAGCTACATTTTGGTGATAATACTGATACATGTAAAACTTGTTAACACTCGCTGATTTTACAGTACTTGACAGCAAGAGAGGGTGACTAGTAGCACCTGCTGGAGTTTTGGGCTTTAGAATGGCATCCTTGCTCTTTGGCTGCAAGTAAGCCTCACTGAGAGTTTCTATGTTCTCATACACATTCCCTAGGGAACCCACCATGCTATTCTTGGTGAGTAGATTAATTACATTTCCAAGTGGTAGAGAAAGAAGGTTAAATAAGAAATCTACAAAGTCCTTTCCAGCTTCTGCAAATAGGACTTTGTTGCTCTTTGTGTAAATTAGGAGCTTCTCACTTTGCAGGTTGCCATTGCTGTATAGGCTGATTAATTGTGGTATGAAATTTGAAGTGGCTATGTTGATAAGGGCATATATAATGTGGTCGGAGGAGGCTCCAATACACAGGGAAGAGGAATGGTCGAAATATAGGGTTGCTGCAATTAAGGCCATGCCTAATGTGTACTAATTTTAGTAATTTTGTTCTATAAAATTACATTCTGTTTCCCTTAAACAATATCATTAATTCTTTTAAGAACAATGCTATACTCACAAACTTTTATACAACATTTTTACAAACTTTTTTGGGAGCAAATTCTTATTGATATGCATATGAGCCCACAACTCACATCATTTTGTTTTTTACTTAACAGTAACCATTTATCACATCGGTAATTCATAAACAAGTTTGTAACTCTAGCATTTTCCTCATTTTAGTGACCATAAAAAAATTTATAAATCTAAAATCTAAAATAAAGCCAAAAAGAAGAAGCTCAACAATAAAAATTACCAGTAGTAAAAGAAAAAGTAAAACTAAAAAAAAAAAAAAATATATATATATATATATATTAAGATCAACTAACCAATTTTATCCAAAATAAACAACTCTACCCTTTACAAAATTCTAAGAAAAAATAATTTTTTCTTACCCACACCAAAAAAAAAAAAAAAAAAACTCAACAACAAAGTAGTAGCAGAATTAAAGATTGAAACTGCCGCACACAATCAACAATATATATAGCCACCCCCTTTATGAATTTTTTATTCAAAAAAATTATAAGTCACATTATTCCAAAAAATTTGAATTTTTTTATACTAACATTTATGAAGACCTTTTTCTTTCTAAAGGAATGGCGGAGCCTTATATTGCCATAACTAATGTAGCTACTAGCTATATATATTACAATCAACGTGTAAATTTTAAAGTTTGGTATGATGAAGTACGTTCTAATGTATGATGATGATGTATAGAGTAATGTATCCTTTTGTTGACGTTCACATCGATGAAGGCATGAGTGCTAGTTATCATTAAGGGCGATTGTGGTTTTTGAAATTAGAGCGTTTTTGAGAGCTTAAGAGTGGGTTTTAAAAACCAAAAACTTTGTTTCGCAATAGAAACTCATCATAACCTTTTTTATAAACGCTCATTTCAAATCAAAAACACCATTTTACAATCACTTATACAAACGCATCCTTAGAGTTGCTTGTTCTCCAGCATTGCTTATTATGTTTTATTACTCATTTTAAAGATGCTTGATCAAGATATTTGGTGTCGGAATTGCTTGTTCTCCAGAATCGCTAAGATGTGAGCATCTTTCATTTTAATATGAATGGAATGACATGCTCAGTTCAAGGTAAATGCTAGACTCAGAATCTACTCAGGTCGGTTGGGTTGAGCATGATCCAACCCAGCCTAGTTAAATCAATGCAAACTTGGGAAGCAATAACTAAGTTCCCATAATTTTTATCTAAAGTTACACCGTTACCTCGACTCTACAATTATTATGATAGCTAAAAATCATGTAATTGTTGCTAATAATATTGCGCCATTGAGATTTATTATAAACACAACACCATGCCCTAATTAAGGTAACACAATGAATTCTTAAACCCTCTAAAATTCATTCTATAAAAAGAATAATCTTTGATTTAAGCATAGGAGAGGGACACTAAGGTTGGCACAAACAATAACACCACATCGACAACTCTCTAAATTATCACATTTAGTTATGTTAAACTATTTTTTTTTTAAGGGGACTTAACTATTCCTCTAAAAAAAAGTGATTTATTTGTAGTAAAACTGTATATAATATATTTCAAAATTATGATCTACTCTAGTATCAAAATATTAATTTTTATACATGTGTATCTGCTTTTATGCATGTGTAATGGTTTATCTTAACTCGTGACTACCATATTAGTACCAAAATTAGGCCCCAAATAAAAAAATCCTAGCTCTGCCCCTATGCACAGGTGTTTAATAGGTGATAAAAATATTAAAGGTGGATGTTTAATAGGTGATAAGAATATTAAAGGAAAAAAGAAAAGAGACATTAAAAGAAGTGGTTGTTTCCATGTGGAACTACTAGGTGTCACATGCTTTTGTTTGTTGTCAAACCAATTTTAAGATAGCTGGCTGTTTAAAAACAAATTGATTCTTAAAAAAATAAAAATAAAAAATAAAAATTCAATCACTTTAATGCCCCACTTAGTTACTAAGCTTGGCGATCTTAATTGGTCTAGCAATAAATTATAATAAATAAATATAAAATAACCTTAACATCTCTTTTTTCACTTATTAAAAACCACTAAATAATTTAAAGAAATCTCCGGCTTTGATTCAAACAATTTCTCATTTTAAAGATGGCTACCAACCCATGGTGGGTGGGGTTGGCTCTTTATAACCCAAGGGCGGGGGGTCTTCTAAGGGGGACAAGCTATGTACCACAAATCCACAAGCCAACTGCATCCATATTTTTGGAATTCCAGCACAAATTCAACCACTTTAATGGCCCACTTGGTTACAAGTCTACATTACTAAGCTCGGCACTTTTAAATGGTCTTGCAATAACTTATTAATAAACTATTTGTTTAGGATTTTAACGATGTGGGATTACATTGTTCTCGGACTTTAATTCACGGTAAAGTCGGCGTATTATGCTTTTTTTTTTCTTTGTCTTTTTTTTTTTTGAGAATCAATACCATGCATTTTATTAATCAAAGGCTTTGCAAATCAGCCTGAAGTACATTTGCAAGTTCTGGTGGTACATCTTCCATCCGGACTTGTAAAAAAGGGGAAAGGATTGCTCATCTCGCAAGTGAGTGAGCTACGATGTTGCATTGCCTACATGCATGTGAATAACTTACATCCGACAAACTAGAGGCTAAATACCGTATGTCCCGAACAATGTGTCCAAAGTGAGCCAAGGTGTACGAACCGGTTTTGAGAGCAGTGATGAGGATTTGAGAGTCTCCTTCCAACACTACTCGGGTGAAACTAGTTTCTTGTGCTAGGATTAGTGCTCTGCGAGCCGCCAATGCCTCCACTTCGATGACTGTCGAGGGAAAGGGAATTTGTTGAGAAAGGGACGCCATGACCTGCCCACCTCCATTCCTAATTACCACTTCAATACCCGCACGTTATCTCCGCCTGAAACAGAGCACCATCAAAATTTATTTTGTAATACTCATCATCAAGTGGTGTCCAACGTCTTGATATTCTTCTCATAGCCGAGGTCGTGATTGTGTTATGCGGTGAAAATTCCCTCAATCTGTCTTTGGCCTGTGAGAGTAGTTGTCCAAGTGTACCACAAGTTTTCCCAAGCCAAAGATTATTCCTTTTATTCCACAAAGCCCGGACTACCATAGAGAAAAAGGCCGGATCTCTACTCTCTACAAGAATACTGCCAATGAGATCAATAAAATAAGTTTTTTGCCTTAAGCTACTATGATTCCATAATGGTGTTAGGGACCATAGTTCTTCAAGCTTCGAACATTGAAAAAGAGCATGGAGCACATCTTCTTGCTTTCGCCCGGCATTTTCACAACAGTCATCCGTAATAATTTTTCTCCTCACCAAATTCATCTTTGTGGGTAGTGAATTTTTGTTTGCCTTCCAAACCAGGTGTTTTACCTTACTCGAGATTGACATATTCCAAATTTCCTGCCAAAGTGGTTTCAAGTTCTCATAATCCAATTGCCCGGGTCTGCTGTGTGCTTTTTCAAGTTCTGAAAATTTTTAACCCGATTTTACTCAATACTCTCCATTCGGGTTGTGTGGCCAAATTAATGCATCCGGTTGGGCTGTGTGGCGGAGGGGTATCTTGCGCACCATAGCTGCTTCAAACGCCATAAAGGTTGACTCTAGTACATTCACTTTCCAACACCTCTGGTCTTGATCAATGAGGCTGCATACCTTTGCCACACCCCCCATGTTCCTCCTTGGTGACAGAATTTTTGGCGAGTGCTTGAGGGGCAACCATCTATCTCCCCATATGTCCATTGACTTCCCATCCCCTATTCTCCAAATTGCCCCTCTCCAAATTACCTCCCTACCTCTAATAATGCTTTTCCAAGCATAAGAGGCTGAACTTGCGGTAGCTGCTTCCATGACCGAATAGTTGGGGAAGAATTTAGCCTTGAACACCCGGTAAAACAATGAAGTTTTGTCATGCAACAAGCGCCATGTTTGCTTTGCGAGCAATGCATCATTAAACTGAGATAAATCTTTAAAGCCCAAACCACCCCGTGATTTTGGCTTACATAGATCTTCCCACCTTATCCAATGTACTTTACGTCCATCCCCCCTTTGTCCCCAAAAGAAACGTTGGATTAGTACTTCAATATCATGACACAAGCCACTTGGTAATTTGAAACAAGACATGGTATACGTAGGGAGCGCTTGGGCCACTGTCTTGATCAAGATTTCCCTCCCTGCTTGAGATAAAAGCTTCCCCTCCCACCCTTGAAGTTTCTTCCATACCTGTTGCTTTATATTATCAAAGCTTTCCTTCTTCTTTCTACCAATAAAACTAGGTAGACCTAGGTATTTCTCATATTGTTGAACAACGGGAACACCAAGAGCATCTTTGATTGCATCTTGCACTCCTTGAGATGTGGATTTGCTAAAGAATAGCGTTGTTTTATCTCTATTGATTTGTTGGCCAGATGCTCTTTCATAGGTGGCAAGGATCTCCAACTACTTTGCACACTCCTCTGTCTTAGACCTGCAAAAAATAAGATTGTCATCTGCAAAAAGGAGGTGTGTTAGTTTAGGTCCGTTTCTGCAAATTGATACACCCCTTATATTTCCCTCAATCTCCGCCTTTCTAAGTAGGCCATAAAAGCCTTCAAGACATGGCAAGAATAAATATGGGGAGAAAGGGTCACCCCGACATAGCCCCCTAGTTGGTGTGATTTTCCCATGTGGCTCACCATTAATCAACACTAAGTAAGTAGGCGAGGAAATGCATTGCATCATAAGTTGGACCAAAGTATCATCAAACCCCATTTTTTCATCAGCTTCTCCATGTATGGCATTCCACCCTATCATAGGCCTTAGACATGTCCAGTTTGAGTGCCATATAGCCTACCTCCCCCGAGCTATGATTTTGCATGTAATGCGGTGTTTCAAAATCCACCATTATATTATCTAAGATCAACTTGTCCGTCATGAAGGCGCTTTGTTGTTCGGAGACTATCTGTGGTAGGACTTTCTTCAACCTGTTTGCCAACACCTTGGAGAAGATTCTATATAATACATTGCTAAGGCAAATAGGACGATATTGAGAGGTAAATTCCGGATTTTTTACTTTAGGGATTAAGGTAATAAAGGAATGACATAATAACTCGGGGAGGGTACCCGAATTTGGCAACATTTTATCAAAAACCCAAAACTATTAATTTTTGGGTAAACAATTATTCTTTCAAAGCTCGGGTATTATTTGGCAAAAATATTATATTTTGCTCAAATCCCAAAGTTAATAATCTTTGGACAACATATTTTGACATGTTAAATCCTTTAGCAAATATGCTACTTTATGGGAAACATAAAATATTTATGGCATATTATCCATCTCATAAAACTATTTATTCTACAAAATATATGGGAATTATACTTATTTTTCCATAAGAAAGTACAACTACAAAAGCCCATGTATAGTACAAACCCATGGTAAGACTATTTATTTTGTAAGGACATGCAAGCCCTAGAAGCTCAATGATAAGGTCCAATTGAAACAGTCTAGCCCATGTGCCCAATCTTAGCAACTCAAGCTCATGTGGGTGACTGGAATGGTTAGGCCAATTACAATTCAGTTTCAACACAACTAGACTAACAGTTGAGACCCATTGAAATCACCTTTAGCTTGTCAAACCAGGTCGAGGGGGGACACATGTTAAGTCGAGCTTAAACCCTTCCTTGGCAAGTAGATTTCTGATGATGATTGACAATACATAAAGCCTTGCTGATGTGTGAAGGTCAAGTCACCACTCTTCCTCTCTTTTCCAACAAATTCGGTTAAAAAGCTATGGGAAGCCATAACCGGACCTTGGAAGGTTCTGGAACTGCTACTATACAACTTACTACCTTGCTAAAAATATGTATTATTTGGTTCATGAACCAAGCACATGAACCCCAACGGAAAAACTTAGAGAAATGTGGTTTGAAGGGCACCAAGGAGATGTCCAACAGAGTTTCTAGCAAGGGGCTTTAAAATTGACACCTAACTTAGGGTGACACAATCTGCCCTAGGAGCTCTGATACTAGCAACAGATGACCGAGATCACCACCCATAATACATGCTCTAATCTCATTGGCTGAGGACATTCCAGCATTTAATATTTGTTGAGGACCATTTTTTCGGCCCACGTGGCCTTACTTCATTGGCAACCCATGATACATCAACATATTATTGATTTTTTGGGTAAATCCATTTAAAGCCCAAAATAAGCTCATATCTCATTCAACTACATGGATTGGGCTCACATGGCCCGTGAGATCCTTAGTTCAAGAGGCGGATTCATGGATCATATTTCCTCTTCATCAATTGGGATCATAACCCCAACGACATCATCAACATCAACATATGGATCGGGCTTAAGCAATGAATCAAAGCTCACGACCCATATTACCTCTCTTACACTCATGGCAAGTGGCCTCTTCAACAAGAGCCCATATTTACACAAAATGACAATAAAACCCAAGGTACATCATTTCATCTTCAACTTATGATCTAAGCTCTTAAGTCTCTTTGGGGAAACTTTGGGAGTCGTGGTTTGGAGGGTCAAGAGGCATGTTCATAAAAGCTCCAGTGGTTTAAAATTGATAAAAGAGACATGTTGCTTGGCGTGTTTTCTCCAACTCCCTGAACTCCGACGAGTCCTTGTGTAGCGGGTAACATATGGTAAGCATCTCTTATCACATAGCACTTTAGATGATAAAATTCTCCATTGCTTTTTTCTTAAAACTTAATATTCATCATGTGACAAATACCCAATATCCCTAGCCGTTGCTATACAAATTTAGAAATTTCATTATATTATTTTACATAAATCTACATTACTACTTTCAGCTAAAATCCAACTCAAACACATGGCCTAGTCTGATAGGCTATCTTTTATCTCCAACTATATACAAAATATTCATGATATCTCTAATATCCAGTGCATTGCCCACCACAATCGGACCATATATTTCTCTGCCAACCGCTAGAACAGAGCATTAAATACTTTTCTTGCCCACCAAGATTATGTCATAACCCAACGAGGCCTTTACTAAATCTCCATAACTTCATTAACATTCAACCAATCCTTCTATTACTTGCTAAAAATGTATTGTAATGGAATCTTGGACCAAAAACACAAACACCCAAAAAAGGAAACATTTCTAGCTGAACCCCAGCAATGTATTCAAGACTTGACACCGACCGAAGTGATATCATTAGTCATTTAATGCTGAAATCCCAACAACTAGTCGCTATACCCAAAATAGCAAGATACCCTTCAAAGAGATCTTACCATTTTTCAGCCAAATCCATGAAATGACCTTTCCAAAAATCAAATCACCCAACCGACCTCATTTGCTTCTGCCCAAAGCAAACAACTGTCTTATGACAGTTGTCTCAAAATAGTCATTACAACTTTTCCCTGTCAACTGGGACAACTTTTCGAACAACTATGACAACTAACCCAAGAATTTGAGTATTGCTGATTTTTCCACATTTGGCTAAAACCAAAACCAACTATTGTAACTACCTTTTTCTTGCCAAAATACTTTCCTTTTCACATTACTCTTTCCCTAGCGACTCTTACCCGAAACAGCAAGAACACCTTAAAGCTAAACATACAATTTTCGGCCAAATCTTAAGATGGATTCTCTAAAGATTCATTGCTATTTGGGACAGATTTTGGTTGATATTCTTTGCTAAAATACCCCCTTAAACTCAGCTCTAAAGGGGACCCTTCATCAACACCTCAAAGGGGGACACCAATGGAGAACAACTCTCTCATACACTTCCCTACTCTATCTCCCTCTAATAATCTTCTCAAGCTCTTAATGAAGTCATAAGCTTCTGAGTTTTTTAGTTTCTAAATTAGGAACTAAACTCTTCAGACTTTAGCTCATAAATGCCCTTCACAAGCCTTCATACATCCCAACAGAAAATCCCAAAAACTTTGCTAAACACACTACAACACCATTACTCTTTTATACCCATTCTCTCACTCTTCATATCCAGAAAATATGTCTATCTTACTGCTCTTATCTCCAAATACCTAAACACATCTTCATACTCTTCTCTTACAAAATCTTTCCTCTTGGAAAGCAATCTCTACAATTTCTCCAACAGTTATAATCTCATATTTTTACTATCTTTAACCTCCATATCTCTCATACTTCCATATATTACATATTAAAAATACTACACCCACAAAACATCTATATCTTTTACCATCTCCACACTTCTCAAAAGATATCAAATACTCATCTTGGAAGGCATGAACTTCTATTACTAAAGCTCTTCTCCTAAAAGGTACCAAGATCTCATATCAAAGCCCTTCTCTTAGAAGGCACAACTACTTCTTACTAAAGCCCTTCTCCTAGAAGACACCAAGATCTTATATCAAAGCCCTTCTCTTAGAAGGCACAACTACTTCTTACAAAAGCCCTTCCCTTAGAAGGCACAAATTACATCTTACAAAAGCCCTTCCCATGAAGGGCAACACTATTCATAACTTCACAATAATTAAAAGAGCATTGTCAAAGGGAAACTCATTTAAGTGCATGATAAGAGGAGCAAGTTTAACCAGCCGCTACACATAGCTAGGCATACTCTCTCTCCCTCCAGTTGCACCCATTTTTCCTCTTCAATCTTGAAGTCATCATGGTAAACTGCCTCTCTCTACGGCTGAGTCACTCTGTTGGGATGTTGTTTACTCACTAATGCTACACCACTGGGGCTGCAAACCATACAAAGATAAATGACTTTGTTTCCATATTTTTAAATTTATATCATTGAGTACATGATTACTTTACCTCTAAATAAATACTACTTTACTTCAACTGTTATTACAACTACTAATCAAAGCTATTATATCAAATGCATATTGTATATTTATTCGACCATTATCGTGATTCTTAGATTTTGGCTTTAATGGTCTTGTAGGCTTAAAAGTACGCCGGTAGCCGTTGGACCACGTGGCCCAATGTTGAGTTCCGGAGGCAACTCCCCAAAAAGAACCCGGGCCTTGTAAGGTTATCCCTCCAACAGACCACACGTAGCTGGACAACCGAAAAAGGCCCCCGAACAATATTAAGTCAAAACCTCTAACCGATATTACCCAAAACAACAAATACTCCTTAAAGCTAAACATACCATTCTTGGACAAATTCTAAGATGGATCTTTTGAAGATTTATTACTAATCGGGACAGATTTTAGCTAAGATTCTTTGCTAAATACCCCTTTAAATTCAGCTATAAATAAAGCCCCTCATCAACACACCACACCACAAGGGAAGAACTAATCTCTCATAACTTCTGTTCTTACTCTCTTGCTCTAATTATCTTCTTAGCTCTTTAATGAGGTTCTAAGTTCGTATTACTCAAGTTAGTAACTAAGTTCTTCAGCCCTTAGCTCATAAATACCTCTCATGCTACTATTCATAAATACCTATCTATCCCCTAGCAAAAAATCCTAGCAACATTGCTAAGTACTCTCTCACCATTCATACTACCAAAATGACTCTCACTACTCACTACATATACTATCATTATAAGCATACCCTGGCATAATAGTGATTTTGCTGTGCTAGCTAGAATCTCTCTCTCTCCCTTCATCTCACACTAAGCTTTCTCCATCATTTGTTATAATGGATCTCATAATGTTTGTCTATTGCTTTACAATTGAAGGCTATAACGTATTTGTGACTATAGAATTTTTCTCTCATGTTGTTATAATGGAGAACTTTCTCTATGGGTCCTTCAGATGATGACTTTGGAGATGTAGACACTCTACTTAATTTATGAAATAACTAACGGTTGGAGGTTTATTTAGTTTTGTCTTGTTTCTGACTAGAATATTTTTCTGTTGGGCTATTTTTTTTTGTTGTAATAGGCTTTTCTATTTGTGCCAACGTGTTTGATAAAGGAAATTTTTTGGGCCTTCCCATAATTCTTGCCGGGCCTAACCTAGGCAAAAAGCATAAAAAAGGGATCTCGCAAAAGTTTCACCGATAGCCTTAGGGTCATGCTTCAAGCCTCTCATCAAGTTTCGGTTTGGCCTCTAACCTAACTACAACACGTTTGTCGGAGGGAATAAACTTTTTCACCCCTCGACATTCTAGGTTCGATACCCAGTGAAGTCGCCAAAATGTTAGGGGGAAAAAAGTTTTCCCTCCGACAAATGTGCTTTAATTGGGTGGGGGCCAAACCAAAACCCGACGATGGGCTTGAAGCACGACCCAAAGGCTATTAGTGAAACTTTTAAGAGATTCCCATTTTTTATGCTTTTTGCCTAGTTTAGGCCAGACAAGGATTATGGGAAGGGCCAAAACATTTCTTATAGCAAACACGTCAACACAAATGAAAAAGCCCACTGCAACAAATAAACATCCTAGCAATAAAATATTCTAGCTATAAAATAAGACAAAACTTAATAAACCACCAGCCGTTAGTTATTTCATAAATTAAGTAGAGTTTCTACATCTCCAAAGTCATCATCCGAGGGACCCATTAAAAGAAAGTCCTCCATTATAACAACATGAGGGAAAAATTCTAAAGTCACAAATATATTATAGCCTTCAATTGTAAAGTAATAGACAAACACTATGGGATCTATTATAACAAATGATGGAGAAAGCTTAGTGTGAGATGAAGGGCAAGAGAGAGAGATTTCAGCTAGCGTAGCAAGATCATTTTTATGCCAAGGCATGCTTGTAATAGTTGTATATGTAGTGAGTAATAGGGGTCATTTTGGTAGTATGAGTAGTGAGAGAGTATTTTAGCTATGCTGCTAGGATTTTCTGCTAAAGGATAGATAACTATTTATGAATAGTAGTATGAGAGGTATTTATGAGCTAAGGGCTGAAGAATTTAGTTACTAACTTAAGTACTAAGAACTCAGAAGCTCATTAAAGAGCTAAGAAGATAATTAGAGCAAGAGAGTAAGAAGAGAAGTTATGAGAGATTAGTTCTTCTCTTATGGTGTGGTGTGTCTTGGTGTGTTGATGAAGGGCTTTATTTATAGCTGAGTTTAAGGGGGTATTTAGCAAAGAATCTTAACTAAAATATGTCCCAATTAGTAATAAATCTTCAGAAGATCCAACTTAGGACTTGACCAAGAATGGTATGTTCAACTTTAAGGAGTATTTGTTGTTTTAGGTAATATCGCTTGGAGGTTCTAACTTAGTATTAAATGCTGGATTATTCTCAGCCAATGAGATTAGAGCATGTATTAGGGTCGTGATCTTGGTTATCTGCTACTAGTATCAAAGTTCCTAGGGTAGATTGTGTCACCTCAAGCTAGGTGTCAATCTTGGAGCCCCTTGTTGAAAACTCTGCTGGAGATGTTTTTAGTACCCTTCAAACCACATTTCCCTAAATTTCCCCATTGGGGTTCATGTGCTTGGTTCATGAACCGGATAATACATATTTTTAGCAAGGTAGTAAGTTGTACAAGAATAGTTCCAGAAGCTTCCAAGGTTTGGTTATGGCTTCCCATAGCTTCTTGACTAAATTTGTTGGAGAAGAGAGGGAGAGTAGGCGACTTGACCTTCACACGTCAACACGACTTTATGTCTTGTCAATCATCATAAAAAATCTACGTGCCAAGGAAGGGTTTAAGCTCAACTTGACATGTGACCCCCTTTGACCTGATTTGACAAGCTCAAGGTGATTGCAATGGGTCCAACTGTCGATCTAGTTGTGCTAAAACTGAATTGTAATCGGCCTAACCATTCTAGTCACCCACATGAGCTTGAGTTGCTGAGATTGGGCATGGGCTAGACTGTTTTGGCTAGGTCTTATCATTGAGTTTTTAGGGCTTGCATATCCCTACAAAATAAATAGTCTTATCAATAGTTTGTACTATACATGGGCTTTTTTAGTTGTAATTTCTTATGGAAAAATAAGTATAATTCCCATAAATTTTGTAGAATAAATAGTTTTATGAGATGGGTAATATGTCATAAATATTTTATGTTTCTCATCGCTTATTATATTTGCTATGGGATTTAGCATGTCAAAATATGTTGTTGCCAAAGATTATTAACTTTGGGATTTTGGCATAATACAATATTTTTGCTAAATAATACTTGGGTTTTGATAGAATAATTGTTTGCCCAAAAATTAATAGTTTTGGGTTTTTGATAAAATTTACCAAAGTAGTACTGGGCTTTTTGTAAAATGTTGTCAAAATAGTATTTGGCTTTTAATAAAATAAGTTGAGATTTTGTAAAATATTACCGTGTAGCAACGGCCTTTATAATAGGGTGTCATGTGGCAACGGGCTTTGTAATATGGTGTCGTGTAGCAACCGACTTTGTAATATGGTGTCGTGTAGCAACCGACTTTGTAATAGGGTGCGGTGTAGCAACAGGCTTTGTAAAGAGTGTCTTGTAGTAACAGGCTTTGTAAAGAGTGTCGTGTAGCAACGTGTTTTGTAATAGAGTGCTATGTAGCAGCAGGCTTTGTAATAGAGTGCCGTGTAGCAACGAGCTTTGTAAAGAGTGTCGTGTAGCAATGATCTATGTAATCGGGTGTTGTGTAGTAACGGGTTTTGTAAAGAGTTTTGTTGGGTATTTTTGGGTTTTGCCCACAAGATAAATGAGTTTGGGCTTTTATAGAGATGGTATAATTTTGTGACCCAATTTTGATAATGGTATGAGAAGTATTTGTATGGGCCCAAGTTGGGCAATAATATGGGAAATATTTGTGAGGGCCCAAAATAATTTATAGGGCTTGTATGGGTATTTTTGGTGAGTGGGCAAATGAAATTAGGATATGAAAAATTATACCTCAACATGTTTGCAAAATAATCCTATCAACATTCCATCAGTACTTTCAAGGGTGTTAGTGGGGTGATTATTTTTGCACGTATGTACTTGACTTATTGGATTTTGATATACCTAACATGGTATCATTTAATATTAAATACTATTTTTTTAACATGGTATCATTTAATATTAAATACTATTTTTTAGCTCATTTACTAGAAAACTCAACTCTCTAAGAAGGCTTGCTATTAACCATCAATACCATGGATGTGAAATTTGAATGTCTTTACCCTTGTCTCCTTTGTTTGTCAAATTCTTTTAGAAGTGAGTTTATTTTGATACAATCGCTTATCATTAATCTTTTTTCATCATTCCACTTCGGTAAAATTCCATTTTTGTGCCATAACATTTTCTTTCCTCAAACAAAAAGATCATGTAATAAAAAACATAATTATTATGTTTATAGTTTTTTCGCTAAAATATGACCTTTCTCTCAACGGTAATCATTTACATATATTTTTATTTTTTAAAATTTAATAGAATTAAATTAATATATTTGTATAAAAATTAGAAATTAGAAATTAGAAATGGAAGGATCCATATAAACCAATTATCCAAGCATTCCCTCAATTTTTTGGCTTACTTTTCAAGAGTTCAACTACATCCACATAATCATAAAAATTATCACAAGACAAATACATGAGGACAAATCATAACAGAAAAATCGAGCTCAAAAAATGGCTTCAAAAAGTTGCTTCTTCCAATAATCAGAAGTCATAGTACAATCAAATAAGTACACTGAGTGCCTGAAGGTGTTGCTCTTTTCCCTACACTAAACTACCAGAAGTTAGTTTCTAAATTGCACTTTGAGAGGAGCATCCAATGTACTACACCATCTAACAAATCCAATTACTTCTGTTTTAGCCAGTTGTTTGAAGCTGCATAGTTAATCAGCATTTAAGGAAAACAAATGGTAAGTACAATAAATGTGCAACAGATAGAAATTGTTTAAAAAAAAAAAAAAAAAAAAAACTTTCAGATTTTTTAGGTGAAAAAACCATACCTGTGAGATACAAAGTGATAATTACAGAAACTATAATGGTAAGTGTGGATGGCTTTGCATGAACACCAGCTGAGGTTGACCTATAGTAAGAATATAAATAGCTTAAGAAAACAAGTTCAATAAATAGAAATAGTAATAAAAGAATGACATCACAAGTACATATGCCACTATGAAACCAAGCTACAAAGATTGATTCTTTGATGAAGTGATCAAGCAGATTATTTTTTTTATTTTTTATTTTTAATGAAAATCATGAGTAATAAAAGTCATGAGTAAATAATGACTAAATTGTTAGACTTTTCTTAATCATTGATAGAATGATCCTTTAGAATATAGTAATGTTTCAAATCAAATGCCACAAAAGCAAAATGGACACAGTAACTGCTAAGTAAACAGAAAATTTATTTATGAACAAAATAAAATATCAGCGTCATCCATGACTTCACAAAACAATAGTAAGTGAAGAAATAAACCACAACAAAAGAAATTAAGCCAAGGAACCATACAAAAGGAAGGGGCAGGATAACATAAATAATCCTTTTTTTTTTCTTTGCCTATAATATTAATTAAAAGTTAAGACATGAGCACTTAATAGAATTTACCATGACACTAGCTCCTTAACAGACTCAGTTGTGACTCCAAACTCAAACGGGAAAAGTGGATCATAGTGAGAATCCTGGAAATTCATTGGCAGTTGATCTACAGTTCTAAACCATGTTCTAGGAAGCTTTCCACTGAATCCATAGTCACCATAAAGGACATCAGTCACACCTTGGCCCTCAGTTCCTGGTAACCATGCAGCCACCAGGGCATGAATTGATGAAAGATATGGTTCGATCACAATAGGTCTGCCAGAAATGACAACAACCACACACTTGACAGCCTCACAAACATTCTTAATGATGCTTGGTCCAGGATCCACCATAGTGAGAGTCATGCTGTCCCCTAACGTCTCGGAATAAGGGAGCTCACCAACAACAACAATGGCATATGCGAAGTTGTTAGACTTGACAAAGTCACTATCAGGATTTTCACGGTAGACAACTTCTGTGCTTGGGTCAACTGTTGAAGTTACAGCACCAAGGATAGTGGTTCCTACTCAGCAAAAGAAAATCCATCAATTTTATTGCTTACCAGTATTCATTATTCACATGGGAAATGACTGCTACTGTACAAAACTAATCAGGGTGAATTAGAAATAGGAAAGCCAACCATAAAGCTGTAGCTTCTACCATTGTCTAGACAACACATGCTTATGTGAAGCATACTAAACACAAATGTGCTCGAGGACCTTCAAGCAATGGGCAAAAAAAATTCCCATGAAGGTAGATTAGTCCCAAAGTCACTAAAGACAAATTTATACCAAGGAATTTCCAGACCATCCAGTGTATTTCATCAAACTATGTAGCCAAGTTTTAATAAATTATCTGCAAAATATTCACTTGCATCCCAGTGTCACCATATAATTCCAAGTTATTTGAAAATTTTCAGAAGGGAACACTCATTTTCAAATATTTTCCAACCTAAATGGATTATCCCTACTTAATAGCAATACCTACCAGCCAAATTTCCAATATTGACACACTCAACAACTAGTAACTGGATCTTATATGTCATTGTTGTCCAAGTGATAGATGATAATAGTACTTAATGCATATTTGGTTCATGCGAAAGAACATACCCCTTGTATAGTTGTTACCACTAAATCCTTCCCATTCAATTGTCCAACCACCACATTGATAACCCAAATTGTCAGCATGAGTACCAGAAACTAAGATCTTTGGAGCCTTCTTGGATAGTGGTAATATTGGATTTGTTTTATTTTCCCCATTCTTCAGTAGCACTAGTGATTTCCTCACAGCTTCTCTTGCCAAGTCTCTGTGTGCCTAGTCAAGTAACAGGAAATTCATTTGCTCATAGCTGTTAATTTTTTATTTGCACTAGATTACCAAGCATATTTACAATATTGAGAAGGAGAGGCAAAGGAAGTCAGGAAACCACATTTTAGCCATAAAGAATCTCAGAAAAATTATAAAAACTATTTTGGCATGGGATTTTAATAAGATACAAATGTTTATCCCATCTAATTTAACCAACTACAATTGCAAGCCTAAATAGCAAGAGCAACTGGAAATATTTATAAGTTGACAGACAAATTCAAAAGCTGGGAACAAATTGACTGACCTGGCTACCAAGTTCATTGACTAGGCTGAAATCAGCCAGGGGATTCTCAAAGATACCCATGGTGAACTTTACTAGCAAAATCCTCGCCACAGCATCGTCAATGCGATCCATCGGGATGAAATTGTTCTTGACCAGGTAGGTAAGATCATCAATGAAATCAGTATAGTTGAAAGGGACCATTACCTGTTAAACACGAGAACCAAGCCTCTGAGTTAATTAAATAGTTTCATCTAGATTGGCATTTTTGTATGGAATACAGAACAACAGAAATGTAGTTTTCTTGTTCATTAGTTAATGAGATTTGTCCCAAAAGATCGCCACTGACCATGTCAATGCCGGCTTGAATTGCAGCTTGGACAGAGTATGTGTAGTTTGAATGCGGTGGTGAGGTAATCCTATCAACACCCTCCCAATCTGAGATAAACAAGCCCTGACAGTTAATAAAACATTAATTGTAGTTAGCATGAGACACGTGAAAAGAGATACCTACCATGGAACAATAAACAGTAACAACAACAACAACAATAAAATATTTTAAGCCTCATTTTGAAGCAAGATGTAAAGCAAGGGTAAGTAGAATATAATATGAATCTAGTAAAAATAAAAACATAATTTGTAGTGTAGATTGATGGTTGAAAACAATGAAAAAGTGACTGCTGTAAATAAAAATCATTCTTTAAGGATTTTATACCTAGAAATTTAGAGAAACCTTAACATCCTTTCATTGATATAGTGTTGGATGGTCAAAATAACTTTTCAGAAAAAGAATGCAGCCAGAAGAAAATTGTTGACATTTGTTTTGGTGGGGGGGAGAGGGAATACGATAAAAGATATAAAATGCAAGCATATGAGAGAAACTCCATGTAGTACAAGATCAATGACTTGAGGAGTAAATAAGTGATATGCTTAAGTAAACAAATTAAGGGTCTGGAGGTAGTCTTTACAGAATGTTGATATATGTTCTAATGAAAAATGATATGAATCTTAAGAATTTAACAAAAGACGTGACTCTAGCAAGTGCCAGATTTTGAAAGAGATTGTGTAGCCTGCTGCGACTATTAAGTGTAGTTCTGCGTTTAATGCCACCATGAAATGGAACAATGAAGAATAGCATAGCTCACAATATAACTTGCAAGTTTTATATAATGAAAGAAGATTTTTTTTTATTGATTAAAACATGTAAGCGGGCAATATCTCAGTTCTGTGTCTGCCTATTTCTTTGTGCATAAATAAGGAGATGCAATCAGGCTATTGGTCTTCGGTGTCCATCTGATTACATTGTTAACAATAGAAAAACAACAATTAGATTGGAAATATAAAAAAGAACATTAACCTTAAACTTAAGAGTGCCTTTCAAGAAGTTAGTAACTAGTTCATGGTTTGCATGCATCTTTACTCCATTCCAGCTGGAGTAGGAAACCATGACTGTAGATACACCCTTGATGATGGCATCAGAATAGGCAGGCATGTGAATGCTGAGCAACCCATGCCGGTCAGTCACGGTGTTATTCTCATTGATGCCCTTGGTTGTCCCACCATCTCCTACAAAATGCTTTGCGCAAGCTGCCACCTTTTTCCTGCAGGAAATTTATAAATTAAATCAAGTAAATAGTGAACAATTAAATTAATAAAAAATATTTATTACGCATAAATCAATCTAGGAACTTTTTATTTTTTGGGCTTGAATCCTGGAAAGTATGGAGTATGGCATTTTAGCTATGGAGATACTGTCCCTTCAATTAATAATTAAAGAATCATGAGAAAGGTAGGCATAGGGTAAATCATATTATCCATAAATGCCGTAAGGTTCATACTTCCCACCAACATATGGAACTCCCTTCCAAGAATTAGAAGGAATCTCTCCTTGTAATCCAGGTATAATTTCTGTCATCTCTTGCACAATTTGGGGATCCTCACTGTAGCTTTCATAACACCGTCCCCACCTTGGATCTCTACAGACCTGGAGAAAAGATTTCAGGCAAATTTCAAAGTTATATAACAAAACACATAAAAGGCAATCATTTTGCAGCTTCAAATATGTAGCACACTATCTAAAACATTATGATTTTATTTAGGACTCTGCAGTATATCTTTTACCGCAATGCATGGAGCAAACACATAAGGAATCCCTGTAGCTCTGACTTCAAGTGCAGTTGCTTCACCAATCCTCCGCACCAGTTCAGGGTCCCTATGCATTAAAAGATTATTTCAACATAAGGATACATATGTAATTCAGTATCTTCCCAGTCAATGCACATTAAATCATGTTAAATGAGTTCCATGTTATATTACACCTCAACTCTTTGCATCAACATAATGAGACCTATTCAAAAGGAATGTAACTTTAACAGGATTTAGTTGAATTGATACATTTACTAGGCATTCCTTGTGTAATAAATGCCATATTGAATGTGTTCCAAACTAGATGCCAAAAGAATTTCATATATCTACTTGCCTTGTAGCTCCAAGACCAATGTTATGAGGAAATATTGTAGCATTATAGACATTATTGTGTCCATGAACAGCATCAATACCATAGATCATTGGAATGCCCAAACGAGTGGACATAGACCCTTTCTGAAATCCGTTAATCATATTTACCCAATCCTCTGCACTAGCCTGTGGAAGTGGTGCACTTCCACCACCACTCAATACACTGCCTGCAAAAAAAGCCATACATCAGTCCACCCTCTGTTATATGAATTTATCTTTATTATATTTGGTATCCCAGTATTTCAATATTAAAGTGTTTTTAATTGTCAAGTTTCTTGGCCCCATATTGGCAATATGTCTTTCTGCTTTAGTTTATCTCTAATGAAGAATGGAAGAACAGACCAATTTTTATATTATAAGTAAAACAAACTATATATATAAGTAAAACAAAGTCAATTTTCAAAAAAGTGTCAGGGCAAACTTACACATAGAACAAGGTTTGAGAGAGAGAGAGATAGAGAGGCAATTAAGTGAAGCGAAAAGCATAGAATCATCTACTAGTAGCTCAGAAAATTTAGTGTCCAAAGTTCAATATATACTTCTGTATTAAAAGTCTGTACATAAATAGGAATTCCAGTATTCAGATGCACTTATAATTTGATATTACAGTTCTGCATTATATGTATATAAAGCATCAAATAGAGTGCATAAGTCAAAATTCGTCCATGAAGTTAAATCATCAAGGAATTTTCTTATGAACATCAAAATCTATAACTTCCAAAAAGTTAATAAAATAATATCAATCAATTTGGTATCATTACCACCAGAGGGATTTCCACAGATTTTTCACTTCCAACTGTATGGGAACAGGTACAAATGAAATGATTTAACTTCAAAAAAAAAAAAAAAAATGCCACCTTTATGATTCAAAGTGTATCACACATTGTAGGACCATACAAACAAACGCTAAAATTGACCCATTAAAGATACAAATTCCAAAAGCACAAAGTGGGTTCATTGAAAACTAAACATGGAATGATGCCAAATGCGCATAGGGTAGAAGCTTTGATATGATTGATTTTTACCAATGAAGTAAGTCATGGTGTTTAATATATATGGGAAAAGAATAAATCAAGTAACTCAAAAAAAAAAACTTGAACAATGAGTTAAAGCTCGACTATATGTGTTCGAAACAAAATTAAATAAACCAACAGTGAATTTTTAATGCTCTCGGCTTGGCATTCACAGCCATATTCCCACATTTTTTTTCACTTCCAACTGTATGAGAACAAGAACAAATGAAATGATTAACTTCAAATCAAACAAAAAAAAAAAATGCCACCTTTATGATTCCAAGTATAACACACATTGTAGGACCATAGAAACAAACACTAAAATTAACCCATTAAAGATTCAAATTCCACAAATCACAAAGTGGATTCATCGAAAACTAAACATGGATTGATACCAAATGCACATAAAATAGAAACTTTGATATAAGTGAATTTTACCAATGTAGTAAGTCTTCATAACCTCAGCATTGGCCACACTCCTATCAATCTGAACCATCTGACCAATCTTCTCCTCCAGACTCATTCGACCCAACAGGTCCTTTACCCGAACCGCCACGGGTTGGTTCGGGTCTTTGTACTTGATGGACTCAGTCTCTGCCATTGCAGCACTCCACAACCACCACAAGCACACAACCCCCACTGCTTGGACTAATATCCTAACCATCTTCTTTCTTCTTTCACTTGCTACCCCACACTAAAACAAAGAAGACCCAGTTACTTAAACTGTGAAAAAATGACCCCCCCAAAAAAAAAAAAATTCATACCTTTTTGTTTCTGTTTGGTTGCTAAGAAAATGTCAGGAAAAAGAAAGGAATTTTAAAACTTAAATACTTGTCTATAAAGGATTCTTTTTTATTTCTTTTCCTGGGTCCAATCCAAAGTCTCAGAAAATAAGAAAAGCATCACACAGCTCAAAAGCACAGGATTCAGATTCACCATTTCCCTTAATTTGCTTTTGCTCACCTTTTTCTAAAAGCTTTCTCAGAGCCAAACGTACACCGTAGAAAACAGTCTCAGAAAAGAGAGAGAAAGATTACAGTAAAAGGCAAAAAAAGAAAGAAAGAAAGAAAGAAACTTTAGTCTTTAGGCAAATGGGAGTGGTGATAAGTGTCAAGTGTAGTTGAACAGAAAGAAAATGATGCACAAGTTTTATGCTTGTGCAACAGACCTACCAATTTTCAATCTCTGCTGAGAGGTGAAGGCGGTAATAAAGACGAGAAGTGATAAGAGTTAAAAGAGACTAGAAGTGGGTTTCAATGTCACAACTTCCATTCCATAGTTCTCCACGTCGGTCTTCCCAATATGTGACGTGGGAGTGGGCCAAACGTGTGTTTTAGTCGTGCGGTCACTCACGGATCATGCTTCATAGTCAAAAAGTCCTTTTCATTTTTTTTGGCTGAGCATGGTCCATGAAATCATGATAGCATGAGAATGTTTTCGGCGGAAAATATAGGATATAAGAGCATTCACAGCCGGTTTTGCTATCTCATCTTATTTTACCATTCAAAAAACTACTTTATCAATTATACTATACCATTTTACAATTCACCCAACATCCCAAAATTCTATTTTTTCCTCCATTTTATTTAAATATTCTATTTTATTCTTTTTTACTATTTCTCTTTTTCTATTCATTTTCCTTTCTTTCTCCCTCAACCTCTAGCAGACTAGCACCGGTTTCAACACAAAGCCACACACAGAGACCCATGATACACCTATCCAAACCCATCACCACACACACAGAGCCACACACACACAAACACAAGTAATCACTCCTTTGAAACAAACTGTTTCATTCTTGAAAAACCACGACAAAAAAGATTAAGAATCAAGATTCATAAGTTTTATTTTCTCTCTCTTCTTCCTCAACTTTCTAGGAAACCAAACAGTTCGCAAAACAACAACAAAACCCCTTAAACCTTCTCTTATTTTCTTTCATCTTCACACCAAACAAAAATAGAACACAATCCAAGAGTTTCAAACCCAAAAAAAAAAAAAAAAAACTAATCAAACATGCAAAAGAAACCCATCACCGATGCCTTGTCGGAATCACAATCGGAGCCATTGGAGCTCCGATTCAAACCCATCGAAGCCCTCACACCGATCCAAACCCAGCCCACCGACCCACCGTCATCAAAACCCACAATCTCCACCGTTGTCAAAACCCACACCTCTAAAGAAACCCACCATCGATGCCTCGTCGGAATCACTATCGGAGCCATCGGAGCTCCGATTCAAACCCATCGGAGCTGTTGGAGCCCTCACGCCGATCCATCCGATTCCACTGTTGAGGAAGCCACGGGGTCTTGGGTTTGAAGAGAGCAGAGAGCAAATGAGAAAGAGAGAGAAAAGAAGAGAAATAATGAGAGAGGAGAGAGAAATTTCCTGGTTAAAAATGTGGAGAGAGTATTAAATTTTTTTTTTTTTTTTTTTTATACCATTCAGCTACAGTACCATCTTACATTTAAGATGGTATCGTAGCTATATGCCAAAAAAAATTTGGCATTTCCCATATGGCCTTCCAGCTGCTGAGCGTGTTTTGGGCTTGAATGGTAAAAGGAGCTTACATTTGGCAAATAGCCTTTCCAATGCTGATGCTCTAACAGTGTTGTTACAAGATTTTTATAGCGATAATTGCTAGTTTTATTACAAAGTAAATTAAAATAATAGCTATTTTTTTTTATTATTAAGGTAAAATTTGAATTCCTAATCATATATTTAATTATAAAAAATTTTATCAATTAAGCTAATCATACTTAACATAATTTTTTTTATAGGCTAACATAATTCTTTTGAATTAGAACAAATTAGAAATTAATATTATAACCTTGGATAGGTTTGGACGGATTTTGGTCCAACCAACATACAGGGTAACATTTATAACATTGACGGTGAAAGTGGCCCACTATTACTATTTAGCAAAAAAATTAGCAATTTACCAATGTTTCAAAAATATATAGGAATCTACCACCTTTTTGAAATTCGAGTTTGTGAAACTTGAGTTCGCTGTGAAACTTGAGTTCCAAAAACTTGAGTCCTTTGAAAAAATGTACTCTGAAAATTTTTAAAATTTTTTATGGTACTCGAGCTCTACCATAAAAAATTTTCAAGATTTTTTCCATGGTACTCGAGTTCAAGATTTTTTTCATATTACTCAAGTTCCATAAACTCGAGTACCATGAAAAACTCGATTTCACCAAACTCGAGTATCCAAAAAGTGATAGATCCTTACATATTTTTGATACAAAGAGATTGCAACATAGTTTACAAAAAAGTATTATTTGACTATTTTCGCCTAACTATGTGTCTAGTATCTAGCACAACTTAAATTTGAGTAATTCACTACTTTCATCAATCCTGGACCACCTCTAAAGTGAAATGTTCATATCTCCTAAATAATCCAATAAAAAAAGATTTATTATTCATCAGAAGGTATAATGATGTCTTGGATCGGGAAGGGTCAAACAATTGACTAGGCCCCATCGGGCTTTATTTCCAGGCCCAAGGATTGGGTTATTTTTTTAATGCGATTTCTTAGGTTCCTAAGAAAGTGGTTGAGAGTTGAAAGTTGAGAGAGTGCTTCAGTTCATTATCATTGGTACCCATTTGAGTATAGTTGATAAGAGCTGACCATTATTTATGCGCAACCAATTTGAGTAGTACGTGTATAATTTAGGCTATCAATAAAATACTATTAATTAATCAGCAGAGAGAAGAAATATTTGAGGGTTAGGAGTTTGGCGATGTCTTTGGTATTGGTTGAAGTGGTACAGAAATTTGTAGTTGTGTGCGACAGAAGCTATGGGTGGGTTTTTAATTAGGTTTATCAAAGACAGGACAAACATGAAAATAAACAAAGTATTAGGTTTACTTCAGGGGAAAAAAAAGTACAGAAGACAATATTTTTCACTGCTCTCCCCCCAACTGTTGACATAATTTGTTGTAGTGTATAACAAAAATAATGTCAATTATAAACCCAAGTCTTACTCCAATTACAATAAATCATATTAACAATTGTAAAAAATAAATTATATAAAATGTTGCCATTAACATTACTTGGAAAATAAAAGTATTTTCTTATGACAAGAAAATAATGTTAAGGTGGAGTTTGAACCATAAATTGACAAATTATTATTTACCAATTGAATTAATTAAAACTCACATTTCATTTAAGTTTAAGGTTGGCTTATTAAAGCATTACTCTTTTCTTTTCTTTTCCTAATTGCTTCAGACCTTTTGATATATATATATATATATATATATATATATAGAGAGAGAGAGAGAGAGAGAGAGAGAGAGAGAGAGAGAGAGAGAGAGAGAGAGAGATTTAAGAATTTTAAAATGGGTTTGAGTTGAACAGGAGTTTTTCCATGGTCGCACACTTTTTCACACATTTTGGCACAACATGCAAATTTGTCAATGTATGATTAAATTATATCACTCACATATGGAAACCACTACTGGTATTTGTGAAAAAATAATCCAATTATCATTTGACATGTGTATTAGTTGTGACAAAGTGTGTGCAAAAGCGTATACACTTTTAACACAACTTGCATATTAGTTAATGTGTGATTAGATTATATCACTCACATATATAGACCACTACTGGTATTTGTGAAAATTAATCCAATTATTAGTTGACATGTTTAATATTGTTTGGAAAGAGTTCGTATTTTATACCTCATATATTCATATCCAATCTGATTATGCAATTAAAATTACCAAAATACTCCCTTTTGATTATTTAATTTTCACCCAAAAAAAAAAAAAAAACTAGGATTTCTACCACAAAAATACATGTGCTACTCTTTTTCTCTTAAAAAATTTGTAAAAAAACAATGGATTGGCAAAGGACAAAATATAAAAATGCTTTATATTCCTTCACTCTTGTGTCTCTTATGACTCTCTCACAACATGTAAATTAGTAAATGTAATACTCACATATGTGTAGAATCCATACATACTGTGAATACCACGTACTATGAAAGAGATGTCTTATAAAATCACCTTATAATATAATTTTTTCTTTTCATGAGGGATAATTGGATAAGTTGTGCTTTGCCAAATTGTGTATAATAGTTTTATTTATTTTTTGTTTCTATTACGATTCGAGGCTTGGCACACTTTTTTTTTTTTTATAGGAAACTTGAAACGTTTAATTTGCCAAAGAAGTTTTTTGGTCTAAAAAGTAGAAAACTGTTCTTAAAATTGAAGTTACTAATAAAACATACCCTAAGCCTTTTTATATCTTTGTTTCCTATACCACCCATTGGACACTACCTATGGTAAGACAAATGAATAAATTTGGGATACATTTGGTTATATAAATATATATAAATATATATATATATATATATATATATATATATATATATATATATATATATATATATATATATATATATATATATGTGTGTATATATTTTGAGAACAAGGTAAGTGAATTTTTATTAAAAAATTAAGACAAATCGGATTGGAGCACACACATATATAGGATGACTTTTTTTTTTTTTTTTTTAGGGAATATTAGGATGAATTTGGGATGAAATTTCTAAATTGTAATGGGTTTGGTACGTAAAATGAGAGCCTTTGAGTTTGCTAACATATAGTTAATTCTTTCTTAAACCACTCACTATCATTCTTAACTTATTAAAAGAGGTTCTATACATTTTTATTTTTTTTTTGTTTATTTTTTTTTTATAAGAGGTTCTATAAATGTTCCACTTTTTCAAAACAATGATTAATAAAAAAACTTAAATAAGTCAAAATCTACCAAGCCGATACTAAAATAGCAACAACTAAACAATAATAGCTTAGCAAAAATATATATATAGTGTGGACGAGGATCCCTAATCTCATTTAAGTGGGTTGCTAAGATGATTTCCGAGGATGCACCTCGGATCTCGGGGATGAGCATTGGACAACCACGAGATGAACACTCGTTGACCTTAGGGACAAGTAGTAACCATAGGAGGCTCATAAAGTTAAAATATCACAAACGGAAGAAAGTAGATTTGGCATGGGTTATGAGAAGGGTGAAAGGAGAAGGGTGTAGAAGGTATCCCCTCCGCATTAAATGCGAGACAACTACTCCTCTAGCCGTATTCATGAGGAAATGACCATGAACAATGGTGGCACAGCTCAAATTGCAAGGCGGAAGCTTACTAGTATATTCTGGATGAGATAGAAGTGTTGGGAATGCAATCTCAACCCTCCAAGTGTAAGATTAAGATAATCTATGTGTAAATATAAAAGGAAAAATAAAGATCCTTATAGATGGAGAAAGAGGGGGAGAGAAAAGAGGACTTTTTGAAGGAAGAAGAAAAGTACATGTGAAAAAGAGAAAAGGAGGCTTAGATATAAAAGATCTTCCTCGGGTTGAACCGATGATCCCTTTTTCTTCATAATTGTGTGATCCTAGTCATTTATTTGACATTTCTTCTCATTGTGATTAACTTTAGCTCATTACGTAGTCAATACCCTACCCATTTTCTAACAAATTCATTGTGGTAGGCTCATTAGGCCACTGTCTGGTCATTTTTGGGCTATAGGTCTGTTTGTGCCCTTACATACATAAATACATATATATATATATATATTATAATATAATATAATATAAAAATCTGTCATGGTTGTTTTTCTTTTGCACAATTTTTACCACAACTTTTGTCACAAATTTTTTCATAATTTATTGAGGTTGTTGACTGTGAGTGGAAAAAAAAATCACTATTATATGAACTTATCATTCACTAATCATAATAGACAATTTCAGCAAAATATGGGAAAAAATTGTGGCAAAACACAAAAAATTTCATGCCGTGCTACAATTCGATCTGATTCGATACAATATGCATGTGTTGTACGTATTGCTCTTTTGTTTAAGTCAGCCATATATATTTTGCCACCTGATTCAATACAGAATGGCAACTTAGATGCATTTAAAGCTATTTATCCAAAAAAAAAAAAAAAAGGTTTGTTTAAAGCTATATATAGATCCTACACATGCGGTGTGGTGTGATGTGGTGTGGACGTGGTGTACATCTTTCGAATCTTTGAGTTAGGTCCTACATCCAGATTTGCATCAACGACCACATTCACCAAAAAATCCCAAATGGTACTAAACTGTTGCGAGATATTCTATTATTCTACTTGCACTTTCTCGAACATCAGACCCATACCTCCTACTTGGGCCCCTCAAACATGTCAAATTGGTTAGTAACAATTTAGACCATACTTTATCATTATCAGCTAAGTATTATCAATCATGGCCTTGAAATTTTTAAAGTTCGACCATGCCGTTTTGTTGTGTATAGATTGAATAAATAACCTGCGCGCCCCGCATGACCCACCTTTACCAGTTTCGTGCTGCGCGGAATTCCCCAACCTCAAAGAGAGGTGATGAGATGAGTAATAGTTTTGCACACCCCACCTCGTCTTATCCACCGAATGCATATATATACACATATCATCTAATATATATTTAATTTATTTATACCTATAACGTAATGTTATTTTTTACATATTCTAGTTATATATAACATAATTTTTTATACTTGTTTTAGTAATATCTTCAAAATACTTTCGTCTAGTTCTCTGTTTGTACTTTGATGCACGATCTCCATTTCCCTTTGTATTTTATATGTATCTCATTAATGTTAGAGCAATCTCATTAGTATTAGTAAAATATCTTCAATTTATCCTAAATTCAACCTACTCCACTACCGCTCCGAATGGGTCCTCACCCTAAAGAGGAGATAGGGCGGGGACAAGGCACCCATGGTCCGTCCCTGCCCCCACCCCATTGCCATCCCTATTAATGTGTGTAAATCGTTAATAGCATCTTGAATTAATGGAATTTTTACACCCCTCAACGGGATGCTCAAGATTTATTATCATGAGTAATGGTTATATACAACAACCATGTAATATAGATGTGGACCCTACAAGCAAGTGTGAGATCCATCTCTATGTAAGATGAGTGTTGTAAGCTGTTAGACAATGGAATATGTGCATGTTCTTAGGGAATATGTGGCTGCAGTACTGCCTAGTCTTTGGGCGAGGTTATCTTTGGCATGCAAGCTAAGAATATTTTCTTAGACTTGGTTAGCAGTTTATTTATTCATTTGTTTTATCTTTGAAAATTGGCTGAAGTGGTTTAGAGATGTATTGCGTTGCGGTTGTCAAATTTTTATTCAGATTCAAATCTTATAAAGAGGACAAAAAAGCATAAAGAGAAACAAAGAAAAATCTCTTCATATAACAAGGAAAATACAAAGAATGGCAGCTGTTAGTTAATCTAAATGTCTTCAGCACTAGTAACTTGTAATTGTAAGATTTTGTGAAAATGGTGAGACCATTAAACTTCAAATATTCCCTTGCAGTTTTTTATTCTTTTATTTTTTGGGTAAAAATATTTCCGTGCAAGTCAGAACAAATGGACTAGATAGGTACAACAAATCAAACACACTCCTGGAGAAGGAAGTAAATATTGTAAATGATTTACATTTACAAGTTGTTCCAGTGAATGAAAGTGACATCAAGAAAATAAAAATTAAAACAACAAAATGGTGAAGCAATTCATGGAAATTATAGATGGGAGGTTTTTTTACCCCTCAAAAAAGTTAAAGCATTCATAGGGAAAGAATACTTTGTAAATTGATAACAGTTAAGCAAGAAAGCTGATCGAGTACAGTCTCTAATAAGTTCAAGGAGAAGACTAACCGTGAGACATTTACTCAATGGCATAAAGACAAGATTGCAATACTGTCTCGTCCTGCGTCTATCAATTCAATTTTACAATTAAATTATAATCACAACACGTTAGACATCTACAACAAATAAAATAAAAATTAAAAAAAAACACCTGACGTGCATGTACCTAAGACACATTTGAAACAAATGAAATCTACCATAGACAAAACTATTTACCAATTACCATGAATTCAAAACATTTGCCAAAGCTTTGAGAAAAAAAATGAATTAGAAAAAGAAAAGAAAAATCATCAAGAGAATTATATATGAAGCCCCATAAATTAAAGGTTCCTTATACAATGGCAATATAGTCTTAGAAGCCTTTCAAATTATAAATCCAAGAAAATTGTACAAAGAAACAGTGCAAGTGCAATAGTTAGACACAAATTGCAAAATATGTACTTTGAAAATACATAACAAACTCATCATGAACACCATTTTTTTTTAAATCTCTTTTTCTGTGGAAACATTCATTATTATCTTTTCCTGATGCATGTATCTATATATATTAGTTCGAGATATCTCTCTCTCTGTCTAACATAGCCCAAAGACAGAAAAACTGAGCTACTAGCTAATTGTATGAAATCTGAGTATAGAAGTGGAGAAGAGAAATTCATTTACCTGAAATCTGAATCTGCTTGCATGTTGGTGGTTGACTAAGCCAAGTTGAGCAGAAAAGTTAATGGAGATTATAGACTTATTGTACAGAATAAGAGCGCTTTTTTTGACTTTTGAGTGAAAAACTTTTTAGCAGCATGCCTTCGCCCAAACGTGAGTTCCATTTAAGAACGATCCATCTTTTTTGTTATGGACTATTATGTCCTTCATAAGTAGGTTCTCTTCAACTTTTCATTGGATAGTTAAATAGACTAGGACATAATAATTTGGACATGGCTTGCACCAAAAAATAATTAAATATATTGATTAATATAAGTTAAATGTATGGTTATATATAATTTTTTTTTTTAGGATTGTTGAGGTCTATATATAATATTGTGGTAACCTTGAATGATATACCAAGATCTGATCTGAAATATTTCATTTATCCGAGTAAATCAAAACAGTTTTTTTTTGTACAAAATTGACTTCTTTGACATAACCCCATAAGACTATATTTATTTGGATTGAGATATTGTGCAATACACTAGGGTATTGCATGGTACAATTTTCTCACAATAAAAATTTTAACTTTTTTATTACGCTTTTCATATATTTTTTTTTATTCAAGCATCTAGATTGAAACTTGAAAGTTCCAAAAGGAACATTCTATTTGAACCCTTCAAAAGTATTGCATAGTGGCAGAGGCGGAGCTAGGGGGCGAGGGGGCCATTGCCCCCCCTAGCTTTTCCAATTTTCCATTAGAGTAGTGAAAAATTTAGAATCTATACAAAAAATGACTTACTGCCCCCTCTCAAATTTTAGAATTTGGTCCTTCAAAATAAAAAATTTAGACCTTACACATGCATAATTGCCCCTCAAAATTTTCAAGTAGTTTAGAAAAACCCAACAAATTTAATTAGTGCAAAAAAACCCAAAATTTTAAATTACTACAAAGATATAGCCCATTTCATAGCCCATGGCCTTCAAGTACCAAAAAAAAAAAAAAAAAAAAACCAAAATTTCCTTATTATACATCCCAAATCACCAGATCAATCCTTCAAATATATCAACATAGATTTTTCTTTTCTTTTTTAAAGACCCAAAACTCTTTGAAAAAAAAAAAAACCCAAAACAAATCTAACCCATCGCGCCGCCGCTTGCCTTGCCATGAGTCCGTGGTCGTCCATTGACTCTAGCTCCTTCAAAGCACCACAGGTATCTCTCCCTCTATTTCTATCTCTTTCTTTAACCTGTGAAGGCTATGAACACCAAGTAATGTAAAGCAAAGACACTAATTAAGTAATTATGATATACTGCTTTTGTTATACTTTGTGTCTTTGTCACGGTTGTATTGTTGTACTTCAAAGAATTAAATTTTAAAGGATTAAACTTGTTTGAGTTTGTTTTGTGGTGGGTCCGCCGATTTCATACATAACTTGTGGCTGTGATTTTTTTACCTATTTGTTTATAGCTTTTATATAATATATTAATAATAATAATACCGTCTTTGGCTTTGTTGTTGATTTTGCTCGTGAGTGAATGTATGTGTCATTGGAATTTTTTTTTTTTTTTTTTTTGAGAGTATGTATTATTGAAACTTGATACATGAAAAGTGAATGTTATGTAAGAATCCTATATAATATTAATAATGTTGTGTAGTTTATTAGTAGTGTAGACTTGATTGTTCATACATTTTTTTTTCTTTTTAAATTCACTGAATAACTAATTCATAAAATTTAATATTAATGTTTCAAAATATGAGTGATTTATGGGAAAAATGTTCACAATTTATTTATATTTTAAGGAAAGAAAATGTTTAGTATAATGAAGAATGTAAGGCACAATTTTGTTGAGTTAAAATTTATTTATGAAATAATTTTTTTTACTTAACAATTTCATTATATTTATTATTTAGTTGCCCCCCCCCCCAAACAAATTTCCTAGCTCCGCCACTGCATAGTGGGATCTCGATCCTATTCAATATTTTAAAATTAGTTTCTCTCAATAAAAATATTTCTCCTTCCTCTTGTCCTCGTTTTATCTCTTAACCACCGAATCAATCATATAAGGACCCAAATCACAACTCACTAGTCTATCAAGTTGAAGAAACCTAACAAGTTAATGAGTTTTGGTGACTTAGAATCAAAAGAGTCAATTTCATACTCAAGACCGATTTGATAAAAAAAAAACAAAATATTTTGGTGCCAATCAATCAGTGGTGGCTCCATAAAATTTATTTTAGGGGCGGTCAATTTGAACAACTTATTAGTACTTTGTAATTGTTCTAACTATTGATTTTTTTTTTTTTTTTTTTTTGTGGGTCTATAGCATTAGACTATTAAGGATTCAACTCAACAATTCAATCAAAAATAATATTTGGCTTCACTCTTTACTATATCATGCCTCATATAATATAATAAACAAAGAGTAAATTACTACCCATTGATAGGTCCGTAAACTCCATACCCCTCTCATAAATAACAAATTATAAGCAATTAAGTAGTTTAAGATTTGTTTAGCTTTCTCAAAAGATAAATATTACTATTTATATCATTATTATTAAGCTATTATTAGCAAATTAAATTAATGAACTTAATATAATGTTTTTAATAAAATTCATAATAATATAAAATGATTAAATTGTGAATTCCAGTTAGCTCAACCGGTAAATTCTCTGATGATTATATAAGAGATCCGGGGTTCAATCCCCGCCTATACCAAAAACTTATTGGTGTTTTAGTCTGATGATAAAGAGCTATCATCGGGATCGGACGTCATAGGTTAAAACTCTCTAAAAAAAATGATTAAATTGGTTATTCAAAAAAATATATATCAAATCTGATATTTTTGGTAAATAAACAAACATGTAGGAATATTTGTAAGTTATGAAACTTCAAGGAAGCTTCCTTTAAACTTTAAACTATACACCCATCACCTACACATGGAATATCACATTTATTACTACTCTTTTTTATTTCCAAATCTCAATAGCTATCTTACTTTTTAGTTTCCCTTCTCAAATAAGTTTCAAGTGTAGACGTTAAAGAATAAAATTTCAGGCTTAAGCTTCCTCTAACATGCTTCTGAATTTCTGTTATCTTCTTCTTCTTCTTCATGTTTTTCTCCTCTTACCGTATAGCTATGCATCTTTTAATTTCTTGATGGACCTTCCTATCTTTTTTCATCAGTTTTTAGTGTTAAGAGTGTTTAAATTTTTATTTTAGGTGTTCCAAAAAAAAAAAAAGTTTTAAAATATTATATTTTTTTTTTGCTTCAGGTTAGGGGGTTCATTTGTAGTTTGAAACACCTGCTTTCAACATGGTGCCACCACTGCAGTTGATATCAGTGTATTGTTTTAAGCTTAATGCAATTATATATAAATATAAATATATATATATATATATATATATATATTTTTTTTTCTTTTTCTTTTTTGGGTGCAGGTCATGTCCAAATTATTTTAAGCCTATGCCTATGTCCAAGTTTATTTGACTGAACTTTCTCTTAGATAGTCAAATAGACTTGAACATAGGCTTAAAATAATTTGGACATGAGTCACATGACCTGCACCCAAAAAAGAAAAAATGAAAAAAAAAAAATATATATATATAAAGGAGAAAAGCCCCTCATAAAATACAACCACCCCTTAAACAAGTCCTTTTTTGGGGGGAAAAATGCATGAGAGTGATAAAATCATTATTTATTTATGAGAATTTTATTGATATATAAATATATATAGCTGTAAAATAAAGTTAATGTCAGTTAGTATAATCTATACATTTACTGTCATAGACTTAGAGTTAAGTCATTTCTTAAACCCATTGTTAAATACTGGAAGACAAAAATAAAATTAAGAAAAAAAGAAGAAAACAAAAACAAACAGTAGACCAAAAAAGAAGAAAGAAACAAAGAGCATAGTTAGGAATTCCATTTTGTTCGGCCCAAAATGGTTAGAATTTTTCATTCCAATTAATTAACCGGTATGAACCACTCTTATATTTCACTTCATTCTAAATTCTGGCCCATTTTACTCTATTCCACTTGTTTTAGTCCATTCTACTAAATTCCACTTGGTATGGAGATAGTCGGTATATAAATGAATTATTAATTTTTTCCAAAATCTCACATATGATATCTTATTATTATTTTCCATAATAATGTGTTTTTCTTATTTACTTTATTCACATTTGGCATTTTTTTTCTTCATTAATATTTTTTTTTCTTTACTTATTTATGACATGTTATATATTTATATTATGTAATGGTGATATTAAGAATATGCATTAATTGATTTTTTAATTAATAATTTGGTATGGTATAATATCATACGATCGATGTAGACTTAGGCATATAATATTTTCAATATATATATATAATATGGTGTAGCTTTATGCAATGTTATATTACCTAATATTTTTTAATTGGATGCAAATTTTAGCAAATTTACCGTTAGATTACATTATCTTCATATGTTCTCCATGCTTGCAAAATTTCAAGATTATCAAATATCAATAGTGATGTCTTCAATCAATTGTTTAAATTCAAGTTTTGGTAGTTTAAAATAATGCATCAAAGATGAGCTTTTTGATCGAATGATAAATAAAATTCGATTGACATGAAAATTGGCATGCATGGTAGGAACACATAGAATAGGTAATCCAACGATAAGATTTTCAAAATATAAACTCAATAACAAGTTATTGGATAGCATAACATAACTTAGAGTTACATTTAATGTAACTTGAACCCAAATTATATATAGATTTAGTAGTAACCCTGAAATGGTATTCAAAAATAGGCTGATACCGAAATGTTTCGTTCCAATGAACAAACTGAAATGGAGTTTGAAACAGTATTTAGAACATGTCAAAGAGGCAAGGAGCAATAGATATAAGGAGAAGAAAAAAAACGTCGTTACGATGATGCTAAGTTCAACGTCTAAGTCTCACAACATTCTCACCAACGATGGTTGAAACTTCAACAATGTGGACTAGGTGTTGCAAGTACCCAAAAAAAAAAAAAAAAAAAAAAACTCACTTGAATCTGTACCAGTCCAAAACGAGTTTATTGCCAAAAAACATAGAAATTTGCCAAAATGATCTAGTACAGTTCAATATTTATGATGGTACAAATTAGCTTTGTAATGTACCATTTCAGGTATCAATATGAAAAATTCCAGTTGTACCAGCCTGTATGGTACGAATTTGAATTCCTTACTTTAATTTGAATGGGTAGATTAAAATAATGGTAAACAATAATGCCTCAAGTAAAGAGTACAAGTTGTAATAGGATCTTTTTCATTTGAAATAGATTCATTTTATGGTTTAGATTATAGAGATATTATTCCTACAAATTTTAAGAAATATTCATTCAATGTCATGTTATTTAAAATTTTAAATAAAGTGACGATGCCTTGTTGGATTTAAGAAATAAAATCTTAGGCTGCGTTTGTTTTGGTGTAAAACCATTTTCAAGAAATGATTTTACACCTCACCGCATGTTTGGTTGCGCATGGAAAATAGAATTTTTCGGAAAACAATTTCAGTTAACCGTGTGTTTTATGGCTTTGACCCGGAAAATATTTTACACTTCTATTTTCACTACAAATGATTTCCGAACTCAGACGCGCACAGAGAGAGAGAGAGAGAGAGAGAGAGAGAGAGAGAGAGAGAGAGAGAGAGAGAGAGAGAGAGAGAGAGAGAGAGAGAAGAGAGACTAAGAGAGACTAGAGAGAGTGAGATTGGGCTTGCGCCGTCGAGCTCGGACCACCGCCCCAAGCCCAGACGCGCTGCTGAGCTCGCACCGGCAAGATCTAGCCACGAGATCGCACCATAGAGCTCGCGCTGCGAGATCGCGCCGGCAAGATCTAGCCACAAGATCACGCCATAGAGCTCGGGCTGCGAGATCGCGCCGTCGAGATCCCGCTAGGGAGATCGCACCGTGAGATCGCACCGTGAGATTGTCCCACCGCCCTCTAGATCGAACTCTTTTCGTCTCAATCTCGCCGCCACCGAAGCCCGCCGCCACTAGACCGATCTCTCGCCCGAAGCCCGACACCTGAACTCTTTTCTCGATCTACCTCTCCCTTTCCCTCGATTTGCGATCACTCTCTCTTCCTCCTCCCTCTCTCTCAATTTAACCGAATGGTTTTGTGTATTGAGAATGGTTTTGTTTTGATTTTTGTTTCTTTAAAAGTTTACATATTACAATTTTCTATTATAAAATTTGTTTGGTAGTTGAGAAAATTGGTAAGAAAATGTGAGAAACTAGTAGGAAAATAGCATTTTTAGAATGCAACCAAACACATGAAAACATTTTCTAGAACAATTTTCATAATGCAATCAAACACTTGAAAATATTTTCCTTTCCCGAAAATATTTTACACCTGAAAATATTTTACACTCGAAAAATATTTTACACCCAATCAAACACAACCTTAACTGTGAAATGGAGAGGATCCTATTCATACAAGTCGAAGTCTTATTTATAGGTAGTATTGTAAAGAGTTTATTGTTTTTATTGGAGAAATGATAAAAACTCTTACAAATAACATGGACTAAGTTTCTTTGTAGAGTAATTTGATTTTTTTTTTTTTTTTTTTTTTTGCAGTTGAAAGACACTCATATATAAGAGAGAGAGAGAGAGCATAATCATTTGGGAGATAGCACAAAGAGATCTCTTTGTCGAGTGTTGAGTTTTTGTAGAGTGCAAAAA
The DNA here is from genome assembly GCA_028216015.1 of Quercus dentata. NCBI lineage: Eukaryota > Viridiplantae > Streptophyta > Magnoliopsida > Fagales > Fagaceae > Quercus > Quercus dentata. The sequence goes on from CP116447.1 coordinate 51,316,500, forward strand.
TGAAGAAAAATTTATGAGAGCTTGTTTATTGTGTTAGCAGAAGATTACCATTTGATGTTTTATATAGGGACTTAGACTTGTGCTAAGAATGTGTGGGAGAGCAAATAAAAATAAGAGTTTTTTCTTTGGCTGAGAGACACATAAGGATCACAAATTGAGTTTTTCTCTGGAATGAATTTAATTTTTTGGATTCTATTACTAGAGAAAGTTCAAGTATTTAGAGTAGAGATGCCACTTCGAAGTTGATATTCTTGTATTTATTGTGAAACTCGGCCTTTAACTCCAACTTAAGAATACATTGTAATTAATTTGTTCATAATGGATTTGTTCGGAGCTGATTCCATACTTTTTCCCTTCACGTGAAAGGATATCTCACGCAAATTTTGGTGGTTATTTTGTGAGTGGTTTATTTTCTTTGTAGGTAAATTGCATTTTTACCGTAGAATTTTTGTTAGAGTATTTTTGAAACTATTTATTATAAATTACAACCAAGCTTAATTAATGTGGTAATTTTTTAAATGATTTAATTAATATTTACAAATATTTATAACCATATCTTCATTTATTTTTTTTATACAAGATAGAAACTTTACTCTAGTCTAATCTAAATGTATATATATATGAAACTCCTTCTTAGATACTTGAACCTCGGCTCTTACCCTCCACACCCCACACGCACTTATACTTATGGAGTAACCATTGCACTAAGGATATGTGGTGATACCATATCTTGATTTCAAATATTTAGTATTATCTAAAAATTAACTCGATAATTAGTTTAATTGTGATGCCCAATTAACAACTTAGTGAACATACTAAACAAAATTTTTAATACGCAAATAGGACAGAAATGGGTGACAAGAAAATCACATATTTAGAAACTTTTGTAAGATACAATCATGTCTACTTTCTTTATGATGTAAATAAAAAATAAAAAATAAAAAACGTCTTCCTATAATGGTAGTTTACGTTTGCACTGTTGGTTCAGTTGTAAGGCCATATCCAAATGGGAAGAGTGGATCATAGTTTGGATCCCCAATATTCATTGGGAGTTGATCAACTCGTCTAAACCAAGTTCTAGCCAACTTGCCAGTGAATCCATAATCACCAAAAAGAACCTCAGCCACACCTTTGCCTTCAGTACCTGGGAGCCATGCAGCCACAAGACCATCCATTGATTCAAGATATGGTTCAAGCACAAGGGGACGCCCGGAGATGACAACTACAACACACTTGATATTGCTGCATGTATTGTTGATTATACTTGGTCCGGGATCGGGGAGTGTGAGGTCCATATTATCACCATTAGTCTCTGCATATGGTTTCTCACCTACTACCACAATAGCATATGAGAAAGAACTGAACCTCACTGTGGCAGGGTCTGGGTTCTCAATGAATTCCACCTTGGTGCTTGGGTCAACAGTTTCTTGAATGCCTTGGAGGATGGTGGTTCCTGTCATAAAAAAAGTAGTTCTTTCAAAGAGATAGATTGCTGAATTATTGGAGGATAACCAAATGTAATTGCAAAGGGATTTAATTTGGAAAACTTGAAAATCATCCATTTTTATTAATGGCACTTAAAGCGAGCACTTTTTCTTTTATGGTGAACAATGAAAGCACCCCAAAAAGAACCAACTAGTTCCCACTTTCCAATATGGATAAATAGAGTTAGGATGTTTCATGTTAAAATGTTATGTTGTAACTTAATGGCAAGTTCATAACTACATCAAACACCTACTACCAAGTGATAGACAGTAAATTGAAATTATATTGGTATAGAGGGTTTTCAAAAAATCACTAAATAAAAATAAATAAATAAAAAAACAGTAACTATCAAAAGGTTCATCACCAACATAAATCATATCAAACAATTTCTTGAATCTTTTCCCAACAAATGTATGACAAACACAAAGCAGTAAGGCATGCACATGCAGCCCAACTCTATCTACTAATTATTGGTATATATCAGTACCATTATATACACAAAATACCCATATTATACATAGAAAATAATGTCATCCTATCTCAGTAAATTCACTCGAAAACAAATCATGCAATGCATACCCTAACCATAACATTATAAGCTACCATGAACATATTCCAAAAAGCGATCATTATTTGCATAGTCACAAAAGATATTTAAAAATGAACGAAAATTGATTGACGTATATATAAATCACACAAATACAAGCACAACTCAAATAGAGACACAACACACACATACACATCAAATGGATACAAGCCCTATTAACTCAAATTGAGAACCAAATACAAGTCCTAAAAACGCGGCTAGCTATAGGACCTTTTTTTTTTGTAGTGAACAAATAATTCCTATTAATCTCTGCTGAAGCAAAACACACATACCTCAAGATGCAAAAATACTTTTCTTCAACCTAAAATCTTGCTAATTGGCCAAGTTTTACAAATTATTCACAATCTGTGTTGGAAGTTTACTCTAGGGTTTCAATTTATTGGCCTCATGGTCAATTTTCATATGATGGAAATTTAGTTATTTTAGTTCTTTTAAGTCGACTTTATTCAGTGAGTAGACCTGGAATTCATGTATTGTTCACGAGTGCAATTTTCCGTCCAAGATAAACCTCAATTTAGAATGGACATTGCAACAATTCTCAAATGATGGGATTAATTGGGAGAATTGAACATTTGGGGTAGGGACATTATAATTCATATGAAAGATTAGAGTGAAAAGTAAAATTTGCTCCCTTTTTAAATATTTCTCCATATGAACTTAGCTACAAACACAAAGTCACCAAGCACACATCTAAGACCACATGCTAATGGGTATAGTACTAGTTCGTATAACCCTTTTTATTGTGGAGAAAATAGTTCATATGACTTATAATTTGCACACAAATCTAATTGAAAAGAATATATTATATAGTAAGAAAGTAGACCATTGGGGAAAATAAATTGTATAGCATTGGTAGTATATATTTACCAATTGTGAGGTCATTGCCACTGAGTCCTTGCCATTCGATTGTCCATCCACCGCATTGATAGCCCAAGTTGTCTGCATGAGTTCCAACAACAAGAATCTTTGGCTGTTCCTTGATGAGGGGCAAAAAACCCCCAGCATACGTAGGCTTTCCATTTTTTAATAAAACAAGAGATTTCCTCACAGCTTCCCTAGCAATATCTCTATTTTCCTAATGAACACATGGAATGTGACCAAGAGTTAGCCAATACAAAATATAACAAGACATTTATGTCAAAACTATAGACTATATATACGAATTAGATAGTGAATTATAACTAAGAGTTTTATACCTCAATTAGTTAACATTTTCTTATATTTCCAATAAAGATATTCAGAATTCAAATTTTTTTTCTCCAACAATCAAATTATTAAAAACAAAAAAAATAATAATGAATTATATATTTTAATATTTATTATATAAATAAAAAAGGAAATAAAAGCTCATGGAAAAATTAACCAGGTTAAATAAAGAAATTATAAATTATAAAGTTCACCAAAAGTTATTCATTATATATATATATATATATATATATATATATATATATATATATATATATTTTTTTTTTTTTTTTTTTTTTTTTTGAGATACTTCATTTTTTTATACTATATGTTAGCTTTGGTGATGAAAAATTTTCCTCATCACCAAAAATACATTTTGTTATAGTGTATTCCTAGCTCAAATGACACTTTATTAAGGTAGAGGATAAGGTAAGGGTCGAAGACCCTCTAAAATTAGGTATATGATTACCAAAAAAGAAAATATATGAAGGAAAAAAAAAAAAAAAAAAAAAAAAAAAAAAAGCGATTAGTTTGGGATATTAAGGGTCTGTTTGGATAGAACTTATTTTGCTGAAACTGAAAACTGAAAACACTGTAGCAAAATAATTTTTAAATGTGTAAATAGTATCGTGAGACCCATTTTTAATGAAAAAATTGATAAAAAATGAAATTTGTGGGTTCGTGAATAGTGCACGGATGCACTCTTCACGAAAAACTGGTCAAATGTTGCGACTCTCGTTCATATACGATACATGAACAATGAGTCGCTTGTGAGGGGGAAAACGAGTGAAAAAAAAAAAAAAAAACGCAACGCAAGAGACGTTGGAATCCAACACACACTAAGGGTCTGTTTGGATAGAACTTATTTTGCTTAAACTCAAAACTGAAAACTGAAAACACTGTAGCAAAATAATTTTTAAATGTGTAAATAGTACCGTGGGACCCATTTTTAATGAAAAAATTGATAAAAAATGAAATTTGTGGATCCGTGAACAGTGCACGGATGCACTGCTCACTGAAAAACTGGTCAAATGTTGTGGCTACTGTTTATGTACAGTACATGAACAAACAAGAACCGCTGAGGAAAAACGCATGAAAAAAAAAAAAAAACACAGAAACGGAAACGCAACGCAGCAGACGTTGGAACCAAATACACACTAAGTAGCTAACCTGGCCTCCAAGCATATCAGCTAGACTGTTATCAGCCATAGGGTTCTCAAAGAGACCCAAGGTGAACTTAACCCGCAAGATCCTACTTACGGCGTCATCTATTCGGCTCATGGGAATGACATTCTTATTAACCAGATCGGTCAAGCCATCAATAAATTCTGGGTAATTGTAAGGAACCATGACCTGCAACAAATATGAAATCAGGCATCTTTCTCAACCACAGCAATTTTTAAGACAAATATCGGTATATATGTGAAAAAAAACGTTTCTAGATTTTCATACTACTATTTAGGGTAGTGAAAATAGATGTAAGAAGAAGGCCTCAAGGGGTTTTTGAATGATTCTAATATTCTTCTTAATTACATCAATTTGACAGTATACTCTTCTCGGGATTGGTATTTGGTGTCGCTGTTAGAAATTTATCGGCACTCACAAGATAGTAGGTCCTACACGTGGGTGCCATTACATATCATATGTAACAATGACATAAAATTCTTTTTTCTCTGCTCTACAAAAATAAAAATAAAAATCCTTGCAGATTCAAACAAAGTAAAAACGTGTTTTACCACTTCCCAACCATTAATGGATAAGGAAAAAAATTTCTCATAATGGTGTACCTAAATTTTGAAGACTCATTGTCATAAATTTGTAAAAAATTAGAAAATATTTGCAAGACTACACAAAGGTTTCCAATGATATAGGAATAATTGTAGGCACTCAGTTTAACCCCAAAAAAAAAAAAATTGGGTAACCATGCACATGACTTGAAGAAATCTTTAGCTGAGTTTTGTAACTGACCATGTCAATTCCAGCTAGAATTGCAGCTTGAATAGAATATGTGTAGTTTGCATGTGGTGGAGAGGTAATCCTGTCAAGTCCTTGCCAATCTGAGATGATGAAACCCTGAAAGGTTCAACCCATAATTCAATTAGAAATATTCTCACGTATAAATTTTGTAAGAGAATGATAAAATATTACAAATTTTACTATATAAACTTTATAGACTGAAATGTCAACTTCTAACTAAATACAAAACAAAACAAAAGTTAAGAAATTAATTTATTATAATATTATTGAGGTGTCAATAATCTATTCATAGTTATGTCAGTTTATAAGATTTATGAAATAAAATTGACAATAATTTAATAAAAACTACTAATAATAATAAATTAGAAATTACCTCGAAATGGAGTCTTTTTTTAAGAAACCGAGTCACCAACCTTTCGTTTGCATGCATCTTCACTCCGTTCACACTCGAGTAGGATACCATGATAGTAGAAACACCCTTAATGATTGAAATATAGTAAGGAGGCATGTGGATGCCGAACAATACTCGCGGGGTAACAATGGTGTCATTTTCATTAATGCCCTTCATTGTGCCTCCATCACCAACATAGTGCTTTGCACAAGCTGCCACCTTATTCCTGTATGCAATGCAATCATAAACATTGGTATGGATTTCACATATATTTGGCACTAGTGGCTATTGATTTCTTTTTCTTTTTTTTTTTTTGTAAACAAAAATTTTGAATTTACCATCTTTGAAACAAAGATCAAATAAAGTAAAGTAAAGGAGACACTGATTCTTACTTTCCTTCAATATATGGATGGGAGACATAAGAATTATTAGGGAGTTCTCCTTGCAACCCTGAGATGATCTCAGTCATCATTTTGACAATCTTGGGGTCCTCACTGTAGCTCTCGTAGCATCGACCCCACCTCGGATCTCTGCAGACCTGCATTATTCAACAGAGAATATAGCATTGATGAAAAAAGAATTGCTCATGTACTAAAATAAAATAAAATAAAAGTTTACCACACGAGTGATTTTAGTAAAATTATTTCTTTTAGTCTAACGTAAAGTGATCAACTTTAGTTCCTAAAAGACTTTGTTAAAAACTTATTTCCTTCTCCCTTGTTTGGGTGTGTATTTGTTTCTTTATATCAATTTAAATTTTAGAGACAAAAATTGTTCCTGTACTAAACTTTAAGGAAAGATATTATGTTTAAGAAAGTAGAAAAAAAAAAGAGCGAAATTCAGTTATTAAGGTTTTCTTCTATATAGAGTCCATTTCTATGAAGAAATTTTTACTTACCGCAACACATGGAGCAAATGTATAAGGAATTCCAGTGGCTCGAACTTCACGTGCAGTTGCACTCCCGATCCTCCTTATAAGGTCAGGATCTCTACAGTAGATCACAGAATGTGCATAACAAGTTTAATTCATGCATTGTGGAGTACCACAGAATAGTGGATTGATCTTATTATCAATTTACATGTTGAATACAAAACAGAAACATTGTATTTAAAAACTAAAAGCAATGCATTTCTTATAAGGCTAAAATACTCATATTTTAAAAAATAAAAAATAAAATTAACTGTGAACCTCAATCAATATAGGATACATAGCTAGCAGAATAACAATAATTAAATGCAAAATCAGTATCTGATGAGTCAGAAAGGGGTAGAGTTGTTCTGATATCTAAGTCATCCTAAAATAAAATTACCATTAATATTATACAAGCAGATTTATAATAAAATTTTGAAAAACAAGAATTAAAATACACTAGCCTTAGCACACGCGCTTTACATGTATGATGAGTTTTTTTTTTTTTTTTTTTTTTTTTTTTTTTTAATATCATAATTTTTCAATTTGAATTTATCTATTGTTAGTGAGGTTACACAAGAAATGATTTTTTTAAAACTAAAATTTAGGAATTTGAAAATGAGTAAACTGATAGATTTAGTATGTGCTAATATTTAAAGGAAAATGTATCAAACGTATATGAAATATATTTAAATAAAGAGTGTGTTCTAATTTTTAAGAAAAAAGTTTCTCTGGTAGTTTTCTGTTTTTGAATTACAATTTTAACCTTATTTTTTATTTTTTAGGAATAATGATTATCTAATTAGATTAGAGGTATTTTTAACCTTTTTTTTGAAGTCATAACTAATTTTTTGAGTCATCTTAATATCTATACTAACTATAAGAAAATTCTCCATTTTGGACTGAACTTTTATGTGGTTCAAAAATACCCCAAAACTTTAACTTTAATAGAGAAAAAACTTGAGGATGACTTAGTAAAAATATAATTCCAACTCCACTTAAAATGCTTACAAAGTATAACACTTTTCTATTAATCTATGTCTTCAAAATAAACTTATTCAATTTTTTTTTTAAGAGGAAATTATGACACTAGACCCAAAAAAAAAAAAAAAAAGCCTCATCGCACATGCAAAGCATATGTAATGAGGCTAGTATAGAGATAAATGCAGGGATATAAATGAAACGCATACCTGGTTTTATCCAATATTGATTATATATGCATTTTAAAATTTTAAGTGAGGTAACATGGGAAAGGATTTTTAAAAAACTAAAATTTAGGATTTTGAAAATGAGTAAACCAATGGGTTTAGTGTGTGCTAATATTTAAGAAAAAGGTTTCTCAAGTAGTTTTTTGTTTTTAAATTTTGTTGAATTACAGTTTTAACTCTATTTTTTTTTTTTTTTTTAGGAATAAGGATTATCTAATTATATTAGAATCATTTTAAACATTTTTTAAAGTCATAACTAATTTTTTTAATCATCTTAATATATAGAGAAAATATATAGAGATATAAATAAAATGCATACCTAGTTTTATCCAATATTGATTATATAAATGAAATGCATACTTGGTTTTATTCAATATTGATTATATATGCATTTTGAAATTTTCAGTAAGGTTATACGGGAAAGACTTTTTAAAAAACTAAAATTTAGGATTTTGAAAATGAGTAAACTTATAGGTTTAGTGTGTGTTAATATTTAAGGGAAAATGTATCAAACCTGTGTAAGATATATTTAAATAGAAAGTGTGTGATAATTCTTAATTCTTAAGAAAGAATTTTCTTTAGTAGTTTTCTATTTTTAAGTTGAATTACAATTTTAACCCTATTTTTTATTTTTTAGGAATAAAGATTATCTAATTATATTAGAGTCATTTTAAAACTTTTTTGATATCATAATTAACTTTTTGAATCATCTTAATATATAAAGATATAAATGAAATGCATGCCTAGTTTTATCCAATATTGATTATATATGCATTTTGAAATTTTCAAGTGAGTTTTGATTAGCTTTTTTTTCTTTTAATTTATAATTTATTTGCTTGTGTAGAGCATTCAAAACTTCTTTTTTTAGGTATAATTATATTTTTGTTAACTTCTAGCAAATATACTTTCAGTGAAAAAAACTAATCCAAAAAAATCATGTTGATCATGCACTTGCCTGGTCACTCCAAGGCCCACATTATGAGGAAAAATGGTTGCATTGTACGCATTGTTGTGGCCATGAACAGCATCAATTCCATATATCATAGGGATTGCAAGACGAGTGGACATAGCCCCTTTCTGAAAATCGTTCACTGCATCAATCCATTGCTGTGCAGTAGCCTTAGGAGCAGGGACACTCCCTCCACCACTTAATACACTTCCTATATATAGCAATGCCAATTTTTTCAATTTATTAAATCTCAAAAACACAATTCCTGAAATTATTGCTCAAGCAATTCAAGCAATGCAATAATAGAAGTCATTCAGTCACCAATAAAGAATTTATTCATGATTTCAGCAGAGGCATTGGCACGTTCAATTTGGACCATCTGACCAATCTTTTCTTGAAGAGTCATTCTCATCATGAGATCCCTGATCCTAATACGAATTGGCTGGTTCGGGTCTGTGTATGCCGTGTATCCTGTCACTTTTGCCATGTTGGATGCATAGCAACATAATACTAAAATCAAAAATCCCAGGAAGGGGGTTGAAATTCTTGCCATTTTGTCCCCCTACAAGTCCTGCGAAAATAAAGAATGAAAGGTGATATAGGAGACCACCAATAAACCAAGAACCATTAACATTGTATCCAAATGTATCGTGGTTACCATCACGCGCAATGGTAACTCTACAAGTACAAAGTTCTTGGGGTAGGGATGGAAGAAGGGTCGAAATTTAAGTTTTTAGAAATGAGCTTCACGTATATATATACTTAAATTAAACTAGAATAGAATTTCTATTTTGTATAAAATAAAAAATGTATACGTGAATATAAAAAGTCATTGAAAAATCATGGTTTTGTTTCTAAGTTCACATTTTATGGAAGCTAAAGAAAAATATGATTATGAAAACCCAAGAAGTATGTGGAAAATAAAACTACCAGCAAGTCACAGGAAAAGAAGGGACAGATAAAAAAGCAATAAGAGAAAGAACTTACAGAAAAAACTAAAAAACTAACTGCAGTTTAGAAGATTGAAGATGGGTATAAATAAGGAAGCATAGTGGCATAGTGCTTGAAATGGACTGGAATAGGATTAGGAAAGTGTAAATATGGAAGGCATCATTTGCTAATATTTTCACAGGGTTACGTATATTCTGTTTGAAGCTGGGTTTCTCCTATAATATAGCGGGAGGTCAATGCATTTGTTGAATTTTGAAACACAATTCTGTCATTACTAAGTAAAGCTAGTCTATTTTGTGAGAAGGTATTTAGTATCAAACGATACCATATCAATGGTATCAAAATCCAAAAAATGAGATATGTCTGCAAAAATAACAATATCACTAATCAGTGGCGGAGCCAGGATTTTGATTTAGAGGGGGCAAAATTGAAAGACAATAGTTAAAGTGAAATTAATATAAAAAAATATTAATAGATAATAATAACAAAATAAATAAACAATTATAAGAAAATAAATATATTTCATATCATTAAAATAAATAAACAAAAATAACCAATTCATAGTTACTACAAAATTTACAACAAAAAGTTTATAAATTGATGTGATAAAATGTTATTAGTGTTACTTAAACAATATAATGAATAAATGTTAATTTAGAATTATTTTTTGTGATTGGTGACGTGCCAATTTGTAAGATATAAGTAGTAAAATTTGTAACATTTTTAGCATCACTCAACAATAAAATACTGTGAAAAACAATATAATGAATAGATGTTTAGAATTATTTTTTTGTGATTGGTGACGTGCCAATTTGTAAGATATTAGTAAAATTTGTAACATCTCTAACATCACTCAATAATAAAATACTGTGAAAAGTATTATTTATAGTGAAAATGGTAAAAATAATAATAGAAAAGAAAAAAGAAAACAATGGTGAAATAGGTGTCTAACGTGGGGCAAGACAAAAGCTACATACAATAACAGTGAAATAGGTGAAAATGTGACATGGTTAGATATTTGAGAAAACTATTTTTTATTTTCTTTTTCCTGTCAGACTCACTTTCAAGTTTCAACCAAGTGAGAGTCCTTTTTTTTTTGTTTTTTCTGTATGCTAATGAGTAACTATTTAACATTAAATGGACAAGAAAATTTTAGGAGTCGGAGGGGGCAGGTGCCCCCCTCGCCCCCTCGGCTCCGCCCCTGTCACTAATAAATAAAAGACATGTGTCAGTAAATAGTTATTTTTACAACCATATTTCTCGTTAATTTTATTTTAATACGAATAACTTGGTATCATTCTATACAAGATACTTTATCCTTCTCTATCCACAAGCTCAACCTGCTAAGTTTGGTTGTTGGCTAAAGATTTTGGTTTTGGAGAAAGTTTGTATTGCTTTAATGAATCATTTATGTTGACAAGTGTGTTCTAAAAGTAAAAGCTAAAATGCATTTAATATTTTATTAAATACTATTATTTATATATTTTTAAAAATAAAATTTTTTCTAGAAAAAAAAAAAAAAAAAAAAGACAATCTCTTTCACACACACACAAAAAAAAAGACACAATCACAATAAAGTTATGTGTTCAAACTAATGATTTATTTCCAAGATTTTTTTAATAAATGTTCAACAAAAAGGTTTTAATGCCCTTTTTTTTCTTGAGATTAAAATCTTATTTTAGTCTAATCCAAGTGTACATGGGTGTAAAGTTTCTCTTCCGGAGACTTGAACTCCGACCTTTACCCCTTCCACAAGAACTTATAGTTATGAAGTGACCATTATATCAAGGGTGCAAAGTGATATTGCCAATTTTTAAAAAATAAAATAAGATTCATTTATAGATAATTTACTGGTTTACATGTGCAAATTTATTATGGTTGTTTATTCTTCTCTTAAATAGACCCATTAAATGCCCCTTAATTGATTGTCCTATTTGGGTTTACTATTATTTCAATTATTTTTTGTTTTTCAAATAATCTAACTTTTAGAACATGTTTGGTAAATTATAATAGATACTGTAATGTAATAACTATTCCTATGGTTTAGCTGTTTCGAAGAGTTTGGTTATGTTTTTATTATAGGGAATAATAATTTTTTATGAATAACTATTCTTTAAAATTAGGAATAACTATTTCTCTCTAAGAGTAGGTGTAATAATTTATAACATTAATATATTTTCAAATAAACAAACTTTCCATATCCATAAAACAATTATGGAAATTAAAAAAATATATAAAATAATAACTCATCTCTCTCAAATTTAAAATATATTATTTTCTAAGAAATATAATTGTATAAGTGAGATATTTCTTAAAATAGATCTTAAGTTTTATTGTAATGCTACAACTTACAACCAAACTAATAAATTTTATCCCACGTTGGTTGTGTATCTAGTATCTGCTGTTTTTAACTCCAATTTACAACTACAATGGTTAGGTCATTTTGTAGTTGTACTCTGATTATGTAACGTATTATAAACCTAGTTTAAAACATTAATATTACTATTTTAGTGTATGTTTTAATAAGTATTACTGTTTACACAAAAAAAAAAAAAAAAAAAAACCAACCAAACTAATGAATATGTTTGTGTAGGGACACGATTTTTAACGACCCAAGGATGACGTTGGGCTCGTGTGTAAAGGGCCCGAACAATATGATTTGTAGAGAGTGGGTTTGGAAAGACCTGCCTTTGGGCGCCGAGTTTCGGTCTGGTCCCGGTTTCATGAGCGATCATACAAAGATGAGTTTGGACTGTATAGCTGAGCCTTGCATCAATGTAGTTTGAAAGGTTTGACTCCTCGGAATTAGTCCGAGGAGCATTACATTCTCACCATTCCTCCTCCCTCTTTTCAGGATCCCCCCCCCTTTTTATACTAGTATTTACCTCTCATCCTTCATCTACGTGTCGTTTTCCTGGTTTGGGGTATTTACTCGTCCTATCAATCCATACGTCGAGTGGTTGGGGAAAAACTGGATAGCATGGTATAGAGTATGGGCTCGTCGGTATTTGGGCTCCACATTATGGTGTTGGCGGCTTTCTCGTTTGTACGGCTCTTGTCTGGGTTTGTCCTTTTCTTCAGCGCTTTGTGAGGTGTTGAGCGTGAGATCGTCCTCGGCGGTGGGCTCCTCGGCTTGGGTTTTGGGCCCTTAATGTGAAATGGGCTGGGATTTCAAATTTCAGGCCCCACCACCCACAATAGCCCCTCAAAATCCTGCGCCCCGACTTTTAGTTGGGGAAGAGGATTTTGGTGATGTTGGGCCCACCTCGCGGCTTTGCTCAAGTTCCGTACCTTATTGTTATTTGTGTTCTTCCATTTGCATGGGAGATGTGCCGAATTAAGAGGCGTTACTTCATTCTTCACCCGCTCGGTGTCCTTTGATGTTTCAGTACTCGAGGCGCACCTTCACGAGGACCTTTAAATCTTGCGGTGGCGGATAGTGTTGGAAATTGTGCCAGAGCTACCTTGTCTGCAGCGTTTCTTGGGAATCTGCTCAAATTAAATTAAATGACACCTCCTTACCCATTATATAAGTAGGATAGGTGGTTATTCTCCTGGCGTATAAACCCTTCTGCTCTCTTTCAAAATCATAACCCTTTATCCATAACTAGTTCCCACCTCCAATGTCGTCTTCCCTTAGTGCAACATGTCCGAGGCTTGGGTGGAGGTGGAGGAACTTCACCCGCCACAGAGGCACCGGACCCTTCCAAGACTTAAGGTGATGTGGTGCAGGCAGGCGGGGAGGCACAGATTTAAGGTGTCCTCCCGCTTGGATATGGTGGGAACAAGACCCCCCCTCTTTCGGTCAAAATCCGGCAGGTTCTGTCACACCAGATTTTTGGTGTGTCAAAAGAAAGGTTTTCCGCCATCGCCGCCGTCTGCGATACCGCAGCGTGGTTCCGTGGAGGCTCATCAACTTCCGGTTCCCCGCACCTTTTCTTCAGCAGGGCTAACCTCGAGTTGGACTCCCGGCACCTTTTCTTCAACAATCTTGACCAAGTCGGGCTCTTTTGCTGCCTGAGTTATAGGCATGTAAAAGTATTGAGGAATGGCTCCCCTAGACGAAGTTTTAAAGCGGCATCACGTCTCTCCCCTGCACCTACTCTTCGGCTTTTTCTTAATTCCCTTGTATTTTTTCTTTTTTGTTTTGTGTAGTTAGTTTCGGTATGAGCTTATTTGAGCTCTTTCAATGTACTGTTGTCTTGTTCCTTTGTCTTAATAAAAGATGAATTTATTTCTTTTTAAATACTTTTCATTTCTGCAACAATTATTTTGGGCATGGGTATGCTACATGTGTGCTTTCCTTTGATGATACTTAGAGCAAGAAACCTTGAAACAGAAACCTACTAATTCTAGTTTATCGATATTATCAGGCATAATAATGATAATTCCCAGTAAATTAAAACTCATAAAACTAACCGGGATAATGGCCGAGTGCTTCGTAATGCAGGCAAGGCGACCGTCCGAGAACGATAAACTCTAAATAATTCATCCGAGAGGGTAACCGAACAAAGTGAGGGACTTCGACTCTATTTTTGGCAACATATTGCCCTATATATTGCATCAATCCTCTTGGTATTGAGGATCCGAGGATAAACCGGAGAATCCATGTGGTTTAGGGATTAGCCCAACTATCAATGGGGAATTCTCCTCGGATAGATTCTAATGTCCATGTAACGTCCTGGTCGTGCCCAAACCCATGTTGTCTCTTCTAGGTAGTCGGTTTCCCAATAGGCTTGAGTCCGAGGACCATAGAAGGCCTGGGTTCTGTCCAAAACTTGTAATTTTTCTTTTGAGTACTTGGTTTCCCCATAGGCTTGAGTCCGAGGACCATGCAAAGCCTTGGTTCTGTCCAAAACTGGTAATTTTTCTTTTGAGTACTTGGTTTCCCCATAGGCTTGAGTCCGAGGACCATGCAAGGCCTTGGTTCTGTCCAAAACTTGTAAGTTTTCTTTTGAGTACTTGGTTTCCCCATAGGCTTGAGTCCGAGGACCATGCAAAGTCTTGGTTCTGTCCAAAACTTGTAAATTTTCTTTTGAGTACTTGGTTTCCCCATAGGCTTGAATCAGAGGACCATGCAAGGCCTTGGTTCTGTCCAAAACTTGTAAGTTTTCTTTTGAGTACTTGGTTTCCCCATAGGCTTGAGTCCGAGGATCATGCAAGGCCTTGGTTCTGTCCAAAACTTGTAAGTTTTCTTTTGAGTACTTGGTTTCCCCATAGACTTGAGTCCGAGGACCATATAAGGCTTTGGTTCTGTCCAAAACTTGTAAGTTTTATTTTGAGTACTTGGTTTCCCCATAGGCTTGAGTCCGAGGACCATGCAAAGCCTTGGTTCTGTCCAAAACTTGTAAATTTTCTTTTGAGTACTTGGTTTCCCCATAGGCTTGAGTCCGAGGACCATGCAAGGCCTTAGTTCTGTAAAAAACTTGTAATTTTTCTTTTGAGTAGTTTTTTCTCTGTATTTATTTGTTTTTCAAAGGTCAGCCCATAGACCATGGCAGGGAGAGTTGGCTTGAGGCCAGAAGCCCCTAGAGCTGCCAGCGCCGTTAGCACCGCAGGCATAGCCCATAGCCCCTAGCAGTAGTTTATGTCGAAGCAACAATCGCATGTCGCCGAAGATGGAGGAAACCCCGCGAACCTCTACTTGCTAGAGAGTTGACTCCACCGCCACCTGGGCCAATGTGCAAGCCTCCCCACAGACGGCGCCAATTGTAGGGACACGATTTTTAACGACCCAAGGATGACGTTGGGCTCGTGTGTAAAGGGCCCGAACAATATGATTTGTAGAGAGTGAGTTTGGAAAGGCCTGCCTTTGGGCGCCGAGTTTCGGTCCGGTCCCGGTTTCATGAGCGATCATACAAAGATGGGTTTGGACTGTATAGCTGAGCCTTGCATCAATGTAGTTTGAAAGGTTTGACTCCTCGGAATTAGTCCGAGGAGCATTACATTCTCACCATTCCTCCTCCCTCTTTTTCAGGATCCCCCCTTTTTATACTAGTATTTACCTCCCATCCTTCATCTACGTGTCAGTTTTTCCTGGTTTGGGGTATTTACTCGTCCTATCAATCCATACGTCAGAGTGGTTGGGGAAAAGCTGGATAGCATGGTATATATGGAGTATGGGCTCGTCAGTAAGCTGGGCTCCACATTATGGTGTTGGCGGCTTTCTCGTTTGTACGGCTCTTGTACTGGGTTTATCCTTTTCTTCAGGCGCTTTGTGAGGTGTTGAGCGTAAGATCGTCCTCGGCAAGAGGGGCTCCTCGGCTTGGGCTTTGGGCCCTTAATGTGAAATGGGCTGGGATTTCAAATTTCAGGCCCCACCACCCACAGTTTGGTTATTTCATCATAACACATTTTATTTCCACTAATAAAGACTACCATTGCTATTGTAATTCACATTCAGTGTACCAAACGTGTCTTTAGTTTGTTTTGTTTTGTTTTTTTGGGGAATAACTAATAAGCTAGTTTCTAGATTTTTGTCACACATTTAACATAAAAGTTACAAAAAACTATGTCTATTGATAAACATTGACAGAGGATTATGACATAAATGGTAATCTTTATTACTAAGAATTAAAAGTGTTATAATAGAATAATTAAATAATGAAATTTAGTTACAAAATTTGTTGTATCCTAACTCAATATCTTTCTATTGGAGGTAAATTTTGACAAATCCACCATTAGATTATATCTTTTTCTTATATCCTCTATGCTTGCAAAATTTTTAGAAAATTAAAGATCAATAGCAATGTCATCAATAAATTGTTTAAATTGCAAGTTTTTTTAGTTTAAAATTATACATAAAATATAAGCTTATAGATCATATAATAAATAATATCCAATTGACACAGAATTTAACTTGTGTATTAAGAACATAAAGAATATGCAATTCAATAGTTGGATTTTTAAAATATGTAGTAATATTTATTTTATTGAGTAAGTTTGTAACTTTAGACTATATCTAGTTTTGTAACTAAACTTTGTCCATAACTAAACCTATTAATAAGTTTGGTTGTAAGTTGTAATATTAGAAATAAACTTAAAATATATTTTAGGAAATATCTTACTCATACAATTATATTTACTAAAAACTAATATTTTTTAAATTTGAAAGAGAGATTAGTTTTTTTTTTTTTTTCAACTATAATACTATTCCCCTATTTAGAATCCTCATTTTAGATGCCCAAAGTACCCTCAAATTCATATGCATAGAAAGTTTAAATAATATGGTTAGACATGTAAAATTGCTAATTTTAAAACTCCTAAAATTTAGCTAAATTTTTAAAAAATCAATTTTTTCTCTCTCATGTTAGTCTCACTCTCTCAAACTACCGAATAGCTAAACCATTGGAAAACTATTATATTACCATGTCTATTATAGTTCACCAAATGTACTCTACGCAATAAACTACCGAAAAACGCGAGGTATCCAAATTGAATTTGAATGTTTATTGTTTTTTAACTTGTCACACACTTCAACATAACTTGGACATTTGTCAATGTGTTCTTGGATTATATCCCTCACATATGGGGACCACCATTGATACTTGTGAAAATTAATTCAATCTTCACTTGATATTTGTATTAGATGTGACAAAGTATGTGCAAGAGCCTGTGCTTCCAAACTTTTTGAATTTTTAAAGTTGTTAAGACTATAATTGTTTGGAAAGAGTTTGTATTTTATACCTCATATACTCATATCCAACCTAATTATGCATTTAAAATTACTAAAATTTCCCTATTGATTATTTTATTTACACACATAAAAAAATTAAAAAAAAAAAAAAAAAAAAAACTAAGGTTTCTACCACAGAATATGTGTTGTAAGGACTGAATTTGGATTGTACCTAGTATAGGGTTGAGTTTTAGCCCAATAAGCCCAAACAATGAATTTATAGAGCATGGGTGAAAGAACTAGTCCTACTCCGGAAGAAATACAATAAAAGTTGCTGAATTAAGATTGTTAAACACAAATAAAATAAGAAAATCAGTCATCGGCACGGCTTGAGAAGTCTATGTTGTAATATCTTGTTTTTTTTAACAAAGTTACAAGAGTTCACAATATTATTACCCAGATTTCTTGATTTTTTCGACCCCCTCTTTTAGGCCATCTTCCTATGCTATATACTACAATCTTGGTATCATCCTTACCATACACGTGTAGGTTAGATTCTAGGAACTCCTTCTTGTCCCATCCAACACCTCCCAGAACCATCAACTAGTAGTTGTAAGGCCGCTTGACCACTATTCAGGTATCACCTCCACATTAATGCAGCTAGAGAGTTAGTTGGGAGGCATTTAATGTGGAGGTAGCAGCTTTTGAAGATATTTGTTGCCTCCCCTTTGCTTATCTCTTATTCAATGTCCGACTTTTAGTTGTGATGCAACCTTAAAGAGTGTCCAGGGTGATAAGACATTCTTACTGACCTCAAATCTCCATTTTCGAGATGACTTTTCTCCTCAGACGTATTTTGAACTATCACATACAATCTTTATGTCTTCTTCTTATATCATTCCCATTATAACTTTATTTGACCATCCTCAGTTGGCCCCCACATGTGTGATACTCTTTCTTCTAAAGAATCTACAAAAAATACAATGGAGTAGCAGAGGAAAAATCTTTAAATGCCCTTGTTCTCCTTCATTCTTGTAATGCTCTTTATTGAAGAATGTATCTTATGAGGTCTCTCCTTCAATACATGTGAGACCCACATATGTGTGGTCCTTTTACTGAGAGATTTATTGTTCTTTGTCAAATTGTGTTTATTGGTTTTGTTTTTTGTTTCAATTAGGATTTGAAGGTTGGTAACTTGGCATGCTTTAAGTTGCTAAAGAAATTTTTTGGTCTAAAAAGCATAAAACAGTTCTTAAAATTGGAAAACTTAAGGGGGGAAAAAGTTACTAAATTTACCCTAAACCTTTTTATATCATTTTTTCCTATAAAACCAATTGGATCCAACCCATGGTAAGATAACTACAACTTTACTCACTTTCTTTTTATTAGATGTGAATTTTGAAAAATCCTCTATTAGATTACATTTTCTTCTTATTGCTCTATGTTTGCAAAATTTCAAGAAAACCAAAAATCAATAACTATGTTATCAATCAAATGTTTAAATTTTAAATTTTTGTAGTCTAAAATTATACACAAAAATTAAGTTTATGTATCGAATAGTAAATAATATCTAATTAGCACGAAATTTGACATGCTTGTTAAGAATATAAAAAACATGCAATTTGATGATTAAATTTTCAAAATACATACTCAAATTAAATTTTTTAGTGTAAGTGTAGAATACTGTTCAAACCCTTGTTGGACCATAAACCCACATTTAATTTGGAGGTGATGGCTACGAAGTCTATACGCCACTGTCTCCTATTCTTCTGACGAAGTCAACATTCTTGATACAAAGGCTATCTATTTCCCCTTTTTACTTATTTGGGGGAGGCTATTGTCTGACGATTGAGGAGTTGGTGTGGTCCTCGGCTGGCCTCTTCGAGGGCGTGTCCACTCCCAATTGACCTCCTTTGGTGGACCTCATGTTATCTTGGACATCTCGAGCTCCTGGCCTTTCTCTTTGGTTCCATTGGACCGAGCCCACTCTCCTCTTTCCTTCCACATTTCTGCCCCAACCCTGTTCCTTTTTCTCTGGCTCATGGGCTCGTAATTATTATTTGGTCCATACAACCCCCCACCCCAAAGGACAAAAAAGCATAAAGAAAAACAAAGAAAGAAAAGTCTCTTCATATAATAAGGAACATATAAAGAATGACAACTATTAGTTAATCTAAATATTGTCAGCATTAATAACTTCCAATTGTAAGGTTATGTGAAAATGATGAGACCATTAAACTTCAAATATTCCCTTGCAGTTTATATATATATATATTTAGAAGCTTTTGAAAGATACAATCATGTATACTTCTTATATGAAAACCAAAAAAAAAAAAAAAAAAACCTCTTCCTATAGGAGATGGTTGTTTACATTTGCTTTATTGGCTGAGTTGTAAGGCCAAATCCAAATGGGAACAGTGGATCATAGTGTGCATCCCCAACATTCATTGGGAGTTGATCAACTCGTTTAAACCAAGTTCTAGCCAACTTGCCAGTGAATCCATAATCACCAAAAAGAACATCAGCCACACCTTGACCTTCAGTACCTGGGAGCCATGCAGCCACAAGAGCATCCATTGATTCAAGATATGGTTCAATCACAAGGGGACGCCCGGAGACGACAACTACAACACACTTGATATGGCTGCATACGTTCTTGATTGTATCTGGTCCAGGAGCGGGGAGAGTGAGGTTCAAATTATCACCATTAGTCTCTGCATATGGTTGCTCACCTACTACCACAATGGCATATGCGTAGTCATTGGAAGTGATAAAAGCAGTGTCTGGGTTCTCATTGTAGACCACTTGGGTGCTTGGATCAACAGTGTCTTTAATGGCTTTGAGGATGGTGGTTCCTGTCATAAAATAGAAGTTCTTTCAATGAGATAGATTGCTGAATTTAAATGATAAATGGAAGGCTGATGTATTATTGGAGAATAACCAAATGTAATTGCAAAGGGAGATAATTTGGAAAACATGAAAATCATCCATTTTTATTAATGGCACTTAAAAGTGAGCACTTTTTGTTTATGGTGAACAATGAAAGCACCCCCAAAGGAACCAACTAGTTCCCAATATGGATGAATAGAGTTAGGATATTTCATGTTAAAATGTCATGTTGTAACCTAATGGCATGGTCATAACAACATCAAACACCTACTACCATGTGATAGATAGTAAATTGAAGTTATATGGCTATAGATGGTTTAAAAAAAAAAATCACTATATTCTCTTTAAAAAAACAAAGAAGATAAACACAGTAACTAATTGAAAAGAATATAGTCAGAAAGTAGACCATTGGGGAAAAAAACATACCCGAAGTGAGGTTATTCCCACTGAGTCCTTGCCATTCGATTGTCCATCCACCGCATTGATAGCCCAAGTTGTCTGCATTAGTTCCAGCAACAAGAATCTTTGGCGCTTTCTTGGGGAGGGGCAAAATAGGCCCAGTATATGCAGACTTTCCATTTTTCAATAAAACAAGTGATTTCCTCACAGCTTCCCTAGCAATTTCTCTATGTTCCTAATGAAAAACATGGAATTTGATCAAGAGTTGACCAATACAAAATATAACTAACCGTTTATGTCAATCTATAGACTATATATGAATTGGATAGTGGATATAACTAAGAGTCTTGTGACTCAACTAGTTGGCACTTTATTGTATTTTTAATGGAGACATCCAAAGTTTAAATTTCCTTCCACTCTTCTAACTATAAAATTATAAAATAAATAAAAAAATCATTGAATTATATATTTAATATTTTAGAAGCTATTATATATTTAGAAAAGGAAATAAAAGCTCAATCGAAAAATTAACCAGCTTAAATAAAGAGATTATAAAGTTCACCAATTAGTCGTAGCTCAAATGGCATATTTTCTTAAGGTAGAGGATAAGGTCACCCTCTAAAATTAGGAATATAATTACCAAAAAAAAAAAATGAAAAACAAAGCTTAGTTTGGGATATTAAGTGGCTAACCTGGGCTCCAAGCATATCAGCTAGACTGTTATCAGCCAGAGGGTTTTCAAAGAGACCCATGGAGAACTTAACACGCAAGATCCTCCTTACAGCATCATCTATTCGGCTCAAGGGAATGAAATTCTTGTTAATCAGATTGGTCAAGTCATCAACAAATTCTGTGACATTGTAAGGACCCATGACCTGCAACAAAAATGAAATCAGGCATCTCTCTCAACTATAGCAACTTTAGACAAATATCAACCAAGCTTCAGGTAGAACTATGAAAAAATTATATTGAAAAATAACAATTCTAGTTTTTCATACTATCATTTAGGGTAGTGAAATTAGATGTAAGAAGAAGGCCTCAAGGGCTTTTTGAATGATTCTAATATAAGCAAAAATGCGCTTTGCTACTTCCCAACCATTAACGGATGAGGAAAAAGAATTCTCATAAGGGTGCACCTAAAATTTTGAAGACTCATTGCCTTAAATTTGTAAAAAATTAGAAAATCTTTGCAAAACTACACAAAGGTATCCAATGATATAGGAATGATTGCAGGCACTCAGTTTAACAAAAAATAAATTTCGGGAACCATGCACGATTTGAAGAAATCTTTAGCTGAGTTTGTAACCGACCATGTCAACACCAGCTAGAATTGAAGCTTGAATAGAATATGTGTAGTTTGAATGTGGTGGAGAGGTAATCTTGTCAATTCCTTGCCAATCTGAGATGATGAAACCCTGAAAGGTTCAACCCATAATCCAATTAGAAATATTCTCATGAACAAAAGAGAAATTAAGGAAACTTATTTATTATGTTGTTGAGGTGTCAATAATCTACTCATAGTCATGTCAGTTTATAAGATTTATGTATCAAAATTGACAATAAATTTATAAAAACTACTAATACTGAATTAGAAATTACCCTGAACTTGAGTCTATTCTTAAGAAACCCAGTCAACAGCTCTTGGTTTGCATGCATCTTCACTCCATTAAAACTTGAGTAGGATGCCATGATAGTAGAAACACCCCTAATGATTGAATTATAGTAAGCAGGCATGTGGATGCTGTACAATTCGTGCTGGCTAACTATAGTGTCGTTTTCATTAATGCCCTTGACTGTGCCTCCATCACCAACATAGTGCTTTGCACAAGCTGCCACCTTATCCCTGTATGCAATGTAATCATAAACATTGGTATGGATTTCACATATATTTGGCACTAGCATATAATAAAGGCTTTGTAGATACATACTAATAGAATTAATTGTGGCTATTGATTTCTTTCTTTTTTTTTTTTTTTTTTTAAAAAAAAAAATTGAATTTACCATCTTTGAAACAAAGATCAAATAAAGTAAAGGGGACACTATTTCTTACTTTCCTCCAACGTATGGTCTGCCCAACCAAGATTTATCAGGGAGATCTCCTTGCAACCCAGAGATGATCTCAGTCATCATTTGGACAATCTTGGGGTCCTCACTGTAGCTCTCGTAGCATCGACCCCACCTTGGATCTCTGCAGACCTGCATTATTCAACAGAGAATATAGGATTACTGAAAAAAAAAAGATAAAACTAAAGTTTAGCACACGAGCAATTTTAGTATCTAAATTTTAAAATGATTTCATTTAGTCTAATGTAAAGTGACCAACTTTAGCTCTGAAAAGACTTCGTGATCGATTTATTCCCTAACAAATTTAAAAATGATTACTTTTAGATGCCCTTATGGAGTGATGTCATGTCAATTTTTCAGTTGACCATATCATGGAAGGGACTAAAGCAATCAATTCAAATTTCAGAGACTAAAATTGCTTTTGTGCTAAACTTTAAGGACAAATACAGATGTTCAGGTTATCTTTATATATAGTTCATTCCTATGAAGAAATTTTTACTTACCGCAATACATGGAGCAAAAGCATAAGGAATTCCAGTGGCTCGAACTTCATTTGCAGTTGCAATCCCAATCTTCTTTATAAGTTGAGGATCCCTATAGTAGATCACAGAATGTCACAGAATAATGGATTGATCTTATCAGTTTACTTGTTGAATACAGAACAGAAAAACTCATATTCAAAAAACTAAAAACAATGCATTTCTTATAAGGCTAAAATACTCATATTTAAAATAAAATAAAATAAAAAATCAAATCAACTGTGAACTTCAATAAATATAGGATACATAGCTAGCAGAATAACAATAATTAAATGCAAAATCAGCATCTGATGTGTCTAAAAAGGGTAGAGTTGTTATACTATTGATCTCAAGTGGATGAACAGATATCTAAGTCACCCTATTTATTGTCGAAAGAAAATTACAATTAATATCATTCAAGCAAATTTATAATAAAATTTTCTAAAACAAGAATTAAATATAATAAAATACATATACACGAAATGCATATATACCGGGTTTTATCCAATATTGATTATATATGCATTTAGAAATTTTCAGGTGAGTTTGGATTAGCTTTACTCATTTAATTTTAATTTTTTTGTTTGTGTAAAGCATTCAAAACTTCATTTTTGTTAACTTCTAGCTCAAACGCACAAAAATCATGTTAATTAAGCACTTGCCTGGTGACTCCAAGGCCCACATTATGAGGAAAAATGGTTGCATTGTACACATTGTTGTGGCCATGAACGGCATCAATTCCATACATCATAGGGATTCCAAGACGAGTGGCAAGAGCCCCTTCCTGAATTTTGTTCACCGTATCAATCCATTGCTGTGGAGTAGCCTTAGGAGCAGGAACACTCCCTCCACCACTTAATACACTTCCTATAGCAATGCCCATATTATTAGAACCTCAAAAACACAATTAGAAGTTATTCA
Organism: Quercus dentata; assembly: GCA_028216015.1. Classification (NCBI taxonomy): domain Eukaryota; kingdom Viridiplantae; phylum Streptophyta; class Magnoliopsida; order Fagales; family Fagaceae; genus Quercus; species Quercus dentata. The sequence continues at coordinate 51,340,569 of CP116447.1, forward strand.
ATCCCATTTGCATAGCATACCAATATAAAATTGCTTCATGATTTGTGCGGTGGCATTGACACGTTCAATTTGGACCATCTGACCGATCTTTTCTTCGAGAGTCATTCTCTTCATGAGGTCCTTGATCCTAGCACCGATTGGCCGCTTCGGGTCTTTGTATGCCGCGTATGCTGCCGCTTGTACCATGTTGGATGCATAGCAACATAATAATACTAAAAGAAAAATTCCCAGGAAGAAGGTTGAAATTCTTGCCATTTTGTTGTCCCCTACAAGTCCTGCAAAAATAAACCAAGAACCATTAACATTGTATCCAAATGTGTTGTGGTTGTTTATCTCAAAAAAAAAAAAAAAAAAACTTACAGGACAAAAATAAATGGATGGAGTTGAGAAGATTTTGAAGGTGGGTATAAATAAGGAAGCTTATTAGTGGCATAGTGCTTGAAATAGACTGGAAAAGGATTAGAACAATGTAATATGAAAGAAAAAAGAAAAGTGACATCATTTGCTGATTTTGAATGCATTTTTTGAATTTTGAAAGGCAGCTCTGCCATCGACAATTAAAAGCTGGTCTTCTCTCAGTTCTCTGCCCAAAAGCTCAACTGGAGAAACTTTGTCGATTGCTTTAATAAATGGTTTATGTTAACCGTGTTTAAATGCATTTAATGTTTTATTAAATAAATATTTTGACACTAGGGTGAGTCCCAAAAAAAATCATTCCAACCTAACTCATCACATAAATTTAACTTAAAAAAAAAAAAAAAAATTCGCCTGTGGCGATCATTGTCCCACACCTCACGGTACAGTTAGGTCGGATTGAACCCATAGGTTGGACAGATTTTTTATTATTATTAAATTAAATAGAAAAAAATATAAATATAAATATAAATATACATATATTAAAAAAACTCAAAAATTAGTATGAATGCAACTCCTTAAAGGCAAACAAACTCTAATGATTAGACAACAATAGTTATTTACTAAGGCTTGTGTAAACTAATTGGTTTTTATATAAGATAGAAAGAGCTTATTATTTTAAAAATTTTATTAATTATATAATATATTTTAAATATATATATTAAATATATGGGTGGGTTGGATCGAGTTTGGAAGGTTTAGAATTTTATGACCCAAACCTGATGCGGTGTAGGCGTGTAAAAATAGAATCTATAACACACAAATACTACAACTCTTCCACTAAACCTAAGTTCTACGAGAACACTAGGCTAATAGGCAAAGTAATAGAGAAAACCTCTCTAGCAAACTTTTATTCAAAAACACACATATAACAATAACAATCAACCCCTCTATAAAGCGTATTTATAGGAATAGAATTTCTCCTACTCCTTTTAGGAAAAGAAATAATAAACCTACTTCTACTTGAGAAAGGAAAAACAATTTAACTAGGAAAAGAAAACAATTAAAATCCTAATTCAACTAGGAAAAAGAAAATAACGTAAAATATTAAAATATTTTATTCTTCCTTAACCAATCTGCATCAAAACCTAACCCAACCTGCTATCAAAAAAAATTTTGTAACCCAACCCAACCCACCATGGTTTTGGCGGATTGGCGAGTTGGTTGCACACCCCTAGTTTTTAGGAAAAAAAAACACAATTACAATAAATTTATATGTTCAAACTAATGATATTTCCCAGATTTTTTTTTCTTCTGTTTTTTTCTTCCCAAAAGAGAGCTGGCATGTTAAAAAATAATAGATATTGAGATATTCTTTTTTTTTTTTTTCAAAAATAAAAAATAGATACTCAGCCACAAGCTTTTAATGCTTTTTTTTTTTTTTTTTTTTATAATTGAGATAGAATTCCTACTTTAGCATAATCTAAGTGTATATGTATGTAAAGTTATATCTTAAAGACTTAAGTCATGACCCTTACCCTTTTCTCAAATTTAAAAAAAAAAAAAAAAAAAAAAAAAAAGTCATGACCCTTACCCCTCCTATTAAAATTTGTATTTACGAAGTGATCATCACACTAAGAGTATATAGTAGTATAACAACCCAAAACAAACATTAAAAAAAAACTAAAAAAAAAAAAAAGCTATGCCATTATAATTTAAGTGAGGGTAGTTTTGTAATCCCTTCCCCAAGATATTTCTAATAAGTGGCACATATTGCTCCACTGGAAGGATTGCCAAAGTAGTCATTCCAACCAATAAAATAATGTCACCTATGCAAATATATGAGTCAGCTTTCTAATCAAGATAAGAAATGAAAAATAAAAGGCCAAAATACTAAACCCACCCTTTAAGTTTTACCACTTTTCATTTCAATCCTCTAAATTTGGGTTTTGTCATTTTAGTTATCTAAGTTTCATTTATTCCCAATTAAGTCCTCCATAGTGTTTTGTTAGTTGTTGTTGTTAACTTACCAAAACGATGCAGTTTTGGTCTTTAGTTAATATTTATTTTTTATTTCTTAATTTCACAAAAACATTAATTTATAAAAAAATTAAAAAAAATAAAAAACTGAATTAGAGGGGAACGACATCTTTCCCTCCCTCACACCCTTGAAGAAAAAAATTAATCCCCACCTCTCCCACTTAACATCTAAGAAACTAGGATGAGAGAGAGGGGGAAAGAGAGAGGAGTGAGAGATCAAGAGGACCGGAGGAAAGAGAGAGATCACAATAGAGAAAGAGAGATCGAGAAAGGGAGAGACCGAGAGGGGGAAATAGGGAGAAGAGAGATCGAGAGGGAGAAGAGAGATAGAGAACTGGTGTTTATGACAGCTCGGACTAGGGATACTCAATGGCTTCGCTCCGCTCTAGGAGGTGTACTCAACGACTCCGAAATTGTTTTTGTAAGTTGAGCTAGGTTTTCAATTTCAATTTATGTTCTTGTGGATATTAGCTTAACTGTGGGAGCATTACTTATTTTGAAGCACATATTCTAAGAAAGATTTTGCTCTCTTAAAATGATTTAGACATAACCCACTATATTTTATGTCCTAGATCGGTGAACCATTGATTACTATTGTGCACGCCGAAGGTGAGATTGTTGGGCCTGACCTCACTTGAGCTCACAACATACTTGTAAGGTGGGCTTAGGATTTCCTACTTTGGGTTGTTCTTGGCACAGAGACTCAATGTAGATTCTCCTTTCTCTTTCTGAATCACTGTTTTCTCTCTATACTCTTTATTTTTGTGAACCTCTTAACAACCTTTTTTCCTTTCCATCTTCTTATATTTATAGCTCTGGATTAGTGAAGAGACCATGATTACAACCATAGTTAGTGCAATTAGGGGTCCAATATCATCAGTTGTAAGTGGGTGGTTAGGTGGGGGTTGGAATGTGGCGAATGTGGCCTTGGAACTTGGTTCCAACTCAAGCGAGAATGCTCGGTAGTGATGTTTCCTGGGAACCGCCAAGCATACTATGGTGTGTTCGGACGTTAGTCCTTCTTTATTATTCAGGAACATTTTGCCGAGCAATGGTCAGGTGATGAAACTTGGGCTTGTAGTTTATGAGGGTTGAGTAGAAAGAGATTAGAGATGTGGGTGTGGGGTCATTCTCATTGGGCTTGAATCCAAGGCCCAATTGGATCTGGGTACCTCGGTGCTGTGCAACTATCATTATTATTAACTATTGTGAAAGTTTCTTTACATTTTGGAAAGATTTTGACAAATGTGAAGGTTGATAGTATTAATTATGTAATTGTTTAATTATTGTGAACATTATACATGTTGCATGCTAAGTGTTTGGAAAAATGCCTATATGAGTTAAGGGATTGAATTTCTTGGCTTTTGTTGTGATGATTGTCATACGAGGTTGTAATTTCATGTGTGCTTTCTTCGACAAGTGTTTTACTTTAGCTAATTTTATCATGGTTTGATAATGACATGTTTTGTATCATATTGGTAAATGCACATTGTTTGCAAATCGAAATCAAAATGTTTGATTGTGTTAGGGTCCTTTGGATCACTTGTACACTTGTTTGATATCCTTTGGGGATAAGTGCCTTGGGATAGGCAAGTTAGGCTCTAGGCCCTCAATTTGATTTTAGGGGATCATTTTCGATCTACGAAGACAAGTTTGACGGTACTTTGTAATAGGCCTTGTTATTAGGTGGTGCTTGGTTGACATAATATTGGTTGGCCATTCAAGGTAAGTGGCTTCTTAATGGAATTTTTGAAAAATAATCATATTGCATAAAACATTGTTTTTGGTTAAATACATTTTGGGAAATTGTTTGTGGAAACTATATTTTCCTAAAAAGTATCATGTTTTGTGTGTGTGTGTGTGTGTGTATTGTAGGAGGGCAAAAGTCCTGCCCATACTAGGCCCAATTCAAGTATCCCTAAGTTTGGGTTTGGCCCAAACTTAATGAAAACCAAGCTACAACACAAACTTACATGTCCTTGGTAAGCAAATCCAAACAAACCCCACTACCCCGAGGATGGAAGGTAGTGTCTTGGGGGAATCCGCCTGCTAAACACGAGATAAGGTGTCGGGCACAAGTGATATAATTACAATAAACTTATGCGTTCAAACTAGTGATTTATTTCCAAGATTTTTTTTCCCCAAAAGAGTCCTTTTAAGGACACATTTAATATTCAACCACAAGCTTTTAATGCCCTTTTTTGTATTTCTGAGATAGAAATATTACTTTAGCCTAATTTAAGAGTATGTTTGGGAATAATTTATTTAATTTTTTGTTGAAAACATTTTATTGAAAGTATTCTAAAGTATACTTGTTCCTTAAAAAAATTGAAAAAGTGAGAAAATGCGGGAAAAAAAATAAGATTTTAAAAAGTTGTACATAAAAACTAAAAAAAAGTTAAAAGTTAAAAGCTAAAAGCTAAACTTAGAAGGCGATGCCAAACAATCTCTAAGTGTATATGTGCGTGAAACTCCCTCATGAATACTTAAGCATTTAACCTTACTCCTCCCACAAGAACTTGTACTTGTAGAGTGTATATGCCAAACATTTTTTTTTTCTTTTAGGAAATAACTAGTAAGTTAGTTTTTAATTTTTTATCACGCACACAATTAGTAAATACGTGTAAGATAATCTTACACATACTTTCGTAATAATTAAAAACTTGCATCTCCCAAACATTTGTCAAATGTATGAATCTTGAAAGTGATTTTGAGATTGGAAGTACCATACACCGCATTTTGGGAGGCGGGGAGGGGGGGGGGGGGGACGTAAATTCCCCCAGTTGCTATTTTACAACCAAAACCCCAAAAAACATGCTCCATCCAGGTTGGCAAATGTAAAAAATTTATGCCGTCCATGAACAGTAAGTTTCTACATATACAACCCATTGTTCAAAGGTTGTAAACTTAAAATCTAATATTTTATTCTCTCTCCCATTCTTCTTTCTTCTTTCTTCTTTGACTCTTCCTCTTTTCTATCTCCACTTTTCTCTATCTATCTTTCTTTCTATATCTCTCCACTCTTCACTCTATATTTGATTTTTTCCCTCTCTCCTCAATTTCTTTCTTAGTTGTTTTTGGTTGGTTTGAATAGGTGCTTATTGGGTTTGAATAGGTGCTTATTGCGTAAATACCCCCAGTTGCTATTTTACAACCAAAACCCCAAGAAACATGCTCCATCCAGGTTGGCAAATGTAAAAAATTTATGCCATCTATGAACAGTAAGTTTCTACATATACAACCCATTGTTCAAAGGTTATAAACTTAAAATCTAATATTTTATTCTCCCTCCCATTCTTCTTTCTTCTTTCTTCTTTGACTCTTCCTATTTTCTATCTCCATTTTTCTCTATCTATCTCTCTTTCTATATCTCTCCACTCTTCACTCTATATTTGATTTTTTTCTCTCTCCTCAATTTCTTTCTTAGTTGTTTTTGGTTGGTTTGAATAGGTGCTTATTGGGTTTAAAGTGGTGGGTTATTTCAATGGTTGCTCGGTTTGCATTGTGGTGGGTTTCAGTGGTGGTCTTGTAGGTGTTGGATGGGTTTCACGGTGGAGATTAGGTTTGGTTATAAGTCACGATGGAGATCAAGTTTGAGATTAGGTTTGAGTTTCAATTGTCTCTCCCTTTTTAGTTGTTTGGATCTCAATTTTGGTGGTAGCCAGTGTGGAGAGGGGTGGAGCTGTGGCTTGAATCAATTAGGGCTAGGTTGAATTGGTTGCATGCGATGGCTATTTTGGCTTGGGTTGAATCGGTGTAGAGATTGGGTATTTTGGCTTGGATTTTAATGGTGTGGTTGGGTTTTTGGTTGGTTTTGTGTTTCGGTGGTGTGGATTAGCGATTGGTTTTGTTGGTTGATTTTGGTGTTTAGGTGGTTGTTAGCGGCGTTGGGTTTGTTATGGTGGTGCAAAATGCAAAGAGTTCATGGGTTTTGGGTTATCTGATTTGGGTTTTTTGTAATTTTTTTTTTGTTGGTTTTGGGTAATTTTGGAATGGGTTTGTTGGGGTTTCACTATGTTTATTTTGGGTCTAGATTCTTGTTGGTTTGGTATAGATTTAATTAGTTGATTTTGGTAGGGATGGATTTGGTTGCTAGGCTTGTGGTATAGATGGGTTTGCTTGCTGGATGCACAGAGAGGAGAAGAAGACTTTCTATTAAGCAATAACAGAGTGAAAAAAAAAAAAAAAAAAGGGGGAAAGAAAGAAAGATGGAGAAGAGAGAATTAATTTGTTTAAATTATTTGTTGGTATAGAAAATTAGAAACTTAGATGTTAGGTGATTTGTAAAATGAAATGGTAAAATAAATAAAATAGGTTTTAAGGGTATAAAATAGGAACTTTTTTGCATCCTCGGATGCTAATGCTCTTATGGATCATATAAAAATTAGTTTGTAAAACGGCTTTTTAAATGTTTAAAAGATAAAACTGGATGGCTGTTAATTTGACATTAACGTAAAAGTTCAAAGTTCAAACACATGTATAATATAAGTAAACATATTTTCTATTTATAGTTAGTAAAATATGGTATGAGTTTAATATATGGAGAGTTGTATATTGGTATATTTTTAAAAATTATGTTTCAAAAATTTGGCGTAAAAATACAAAAATGGAAGAAAAAATGGTACATTTATATAGTATGTTGTGTTTATCTTTAAAAAAAATCATAACAATAAAATGGAGACATTTACCCCTTTTTGTCAAATAAATAGAATAATTGTATCACAACCTTTACTTCTAGTCATATGTGATTAAATCCAACATCTCAAACAAATTTCTTTTAGAGTGATACTATAAATATTACAAAATTTACTATATGTCTTACATTAATGTGTCATTCATAAAAGATAATTTGAACACTCATTTTTTGTGTTAAAATGAAACCAATTACATTCTTTATTATATAAGTTTATAATTTATATATGGATTCCAGCTAACCAATTACATTCTTTATTATATAAGTTTATAATTTACAGATGGATTCCAGTTAGTTCAATTAGTAAAGTATCTTATGCTTTAATAAGAAATCTGGGGTTTAATCCCTACTTACACAAAAAACAAATTGGCGTCTTGGTTTGATGATAAAGAACAATTATCACAAAAGCGGATGCCGTAGATTGAAATTCTATAGGCAAAAAAAATTATAATTTATATTTAGTAAAATTTGTAGTAATTTTAGCTTTTTTTTTTTTTTTTTTTTTTTTATATAAATTATTATTTTAGCATGGGGAGCATACAACATAGACTCTAAAGCAACGAAAAAAATTGGGATGTGTGTTTTGGCAAATTTTTATATATATATTTTTTGGTTTATAATATTAGCAAAAGATTACGATTGGGTGTTTTAGGGTCTTTGAGTATCTCCAGAAGTTTCTCCAAATTTTTGTATTATTTGAAGAGTGAATAATTACATTTACCCTTTACCTACCTACTTTTTCAAATGCACTCTTTATCCTTTCTTTATTTCATTTAAATATTATTTCTTTATTTGTTCTTTTTTGTTTTTTTTATTCATTCCAAACAACCATATTTTTCTAAATCTCCCAATATAGTGAGTTGTTAGTGTTTATTGTAATTCAAAGTTTATCAAATTTATGTTGTTCCTACGCAATTTTTTTTTTTTTTTTTTTTATAAATTTTAAATTCTATGTAATTTGAAATTTATCAAATTTGTGTGATTTAGAATGAATTAATTAGCTCAATAACATAATTTTCTCTTAAAAAATTCATTAATTTTACCTTTTTTGGGATTATTATTATTCTTTTTTATATATTATTATTCATTAATTTATCATTATTCAAAAATGAAGAAAAAAGTATGGGACAATAATTATTCTAATTTATCATTAACCCATTTTTTCCACCATACACGAACACACCCCTTTCGTATATACAACCCATTTTTCCACCACACACTCCTTTAAAATTACAATTTGCAACCCATTCTCCACTGCATACCAAAAGTTTAGAATAGAAAATATCTCATCCCTAGGAATGGACCTAGACTTGTAGTTAAGGGGGTGACTTTGTTGTTGGTTATGTGCGGTGGCTTAGCCACTAAGGTGTTGTTGTTGTTGTTGTTGTTGTTGTTGTTTTTTTTTTTTTTTTTTTTTTTTTTTTTTTTGAATTTGATGCGTGTTTTTGGGTAAAATTGGTTGATTAGATTTAATTTTTTTTAGCTTCATTATTAGTAATTTTTGTTGCTGAGCTAATTTTTTTAGGATTGAATATTTTGTTTTAAATTTTAAATTTATAGATTTTTTTGTGGTCTTAAAAAATGAAAATGTTAGAGCTACAAATGTTTTTACAAATAGCTGATGTGATAAGTGGTTGTTAGTAAGTAAAAAAATGATGTAAACGGTAGGTTTAGATATGAACTAATAAGAATTTGCTACTTTAATAATTTGTAAAAAATATTGTAGAAAAATTTGTGATCATAACATCACTCTTAAAATAATTAATGATATTATTGAAGGGGCAAAGTGTAATTTTATAGAAAAAAATTTCTAAAATTAATACCTAGTATATATTCTAAGGCTACCTCCATCCCTGCTCATCCTAAAACAAAAACTCAAACTCAAAGACTCAAACAGAGAAAGAAAACTAGTGGAGAACAAAGACCCATAGAGATCCTTCACACTGGGGAGACAATCAAGTTGTCTTCGTCTTCTCATGATGTCTTTCACACCATGCAAAGCCTCGTTGTCAATCTGCTCTGCCTCCAAAACAGCTCGTCCTCCTCCTCACAACCAACAACATGTGGCCCAGATAGGTCTTTCTCTTTTTTCTTTTTCCTTTCATGCTATTATTATTTTGATTTCATTAGGCTTATGAGAAAGACCATTTTTGTTTTGGAATCTTTTGATTATGTTTTGTGTTTTTGTTCTAATTGTGGTATGTTGTATTTTGTAACCGTTGAAGAAAAGAAGCAAGAGAGTGTGAAGAACGAAAGAGAAAAGTGATGAGAGAGAGAGAGAGAGAGAGAGAGAGAGAGAATAATTTTTTATTCAATTGGGATTATTTTAAGAGAGAAAAATGTTTGGAGTTACTATAGTAATTGCTACAGTGCTCTCTATTCTCCAGGAGAGCTACCATAGCAACTCTTAGCCCTCATTTGGGAGGAGGAAATAGAATGGAATGAAAATGAATAAAAAGAATAATTTTATAATATTCTTTCATTCTCTTGTTTGAGAGTTTAAGTAAATGGGTAGGAATACTCACTTTTTATTCTCTTAAAATCTCAAATTTTCATTCTCCCGAAATTGGAAGAAATCGGAGGGAATGAAAATAAATTTGATGAATTTTTTTACTAAAACTCTTAAAATATCCCTATATATTCAACCATTTATTTTAAAATTGGGGTCTAATAGTAATATTGTCATAAAATAATTTCATTCCATTCCCTCTATGTTACTCTCAAACAAGATTACTTACATTCCATTCATTTTCATTACTTTTCATTTCTTTATTTTAAAACATCCAATAAGATTACTTAATTCTATTTCATTCCATTCTTTTCCATTCCTTTTTCTTGTTTAAATACATTCTATTCCATTCCACTCCATTCTCTTATGGTCATTCAATTCCATTCCCTTATGAACATCCAAACAAAGCCTTACTTTTGTGATACTATATATACAATGGAATGGCCCATTGTTCCCTTTCTTGTGACTTGAGAGAAATTTCTTTAAAGTTTCTTGTAAAAATGTTTCTTTTCTTATGTTCTCTTGGAAATTAATGGAGTATTAGCTATATCTTTAAATAATTTTATAATCAATTTCTTAACTCATCACTAAGCCAATATCATATAAGCAATTGTGCAGAAAAGTGCAATATTCCAGCTGCAATGATGTGTTGATCCTGTAGCTCATGTAACAAAGTACTTCCTAAGGCTTGCACTCCAAAAGAAAAGCAAATACAACATCAATGTCATAGACTCATAGTGGTGACTCTAGAGAGGCACTATGAAGAAATAGCAATATTCAAACATAAAGTCTGATGCATTTGCAACTCTAGAAGCAAACAAATTTTGTCAGATTAGAAGCTTTTGAGTTTTGACAAGAAAATTTCAACATCTCAAATATTTAGAAGCTTTTGAAAGATACAATCATGTACTCTTATATGAAAACAAAAAATAACCTCTTCCTGTGGGAGATGGTTGTTTACGTTTGCTTTATTGGCTGAGTTGTCAGGCCAAATTCAAATGGGAAGAGTGGATCGTAGTGTGCATCCCCAAAATTCATTGGGAGTTGATCAACTCGTTTAAACCAAGTTCTAGCCAACTTGCCAGTGAATCCATAATCACCAAAAAGAACATCAGCCACACCTTGACCTTCAGTACCTGGGAGCCATGCAGCCACAAGAGCGTCCATCGATTCAAGATATGGTTCAATCACAAGGGGACGCCCGGAGACGACAACTACAACACACTTGATACGGCTACATACATTCTTGATTGTATCTGGTCCGGGAGCTGGGAGAGTGAGGTTCAAATTATCACCATTAGTCTCTGCATATGGTTGCTCACCCACTACAACAATGGCATATGCGAAGTCATCAGAATTGATAAAGGCAGGGTCTGGGTTCTCCTTGAAGACCACTTGGGTGCTTGAGTCAACAGTGTCTTTAATGGCTTTGAGGATGGTGGTTCCTGTCATAAAATAGTGGTTCTTTCAATGAGATAGATTGCTGAATTTGAATGGCAAATGGAAGGCAGATGCATTATTGGAGAATAACCAAATGTAATCTTGCAAAAGGAGATAATTTGGAAAACATGAAAATCATCCATTTTTATTAATGGCACTTAAAGTGAGCACTTTTTCTTTATGGTGAACAATGAAAGCACCCCCAAAAGAATCAACTAGTTCCCAATATGGATGTTTTTTATAAAAAAAAAAAAATACAGGTTCCCAATATGGATGAATAGAGTTAGGATGTTTCATGTTAAAATTTCATGTTGTAACTTAATGGCAGGGTCATAACTACATCAACTATCAAGCACTTACTACCAAGTGATAGTTAGTAAACTGAAGTTATATGGGTATAGAGGGTTTAAAAAAAATCACTAAAATCTCAGTAAAATATAAAGAAGATAAACAATAATTATCAAAAGGTTCATCATACATAGTTATATCATCACCAGCATAAACCATATCAAACAATCTCTTGAATATTTACGCAACAAATGTATGACAAACACAAAGCAGCAAGGCATGCATATGCAACCCAACTCTACTAATTATTCGTATATATGGGACCATTTATATACACAAAATACCATATTATACGTAGCATACAATGTCATCATATCTTAGTAAATTCAATCGAAAAATAATCATGCAATGCATACCCTAATCATGAACATATTCCAAAAAAACAATCCTTATTAGCACAATCACTATAGATATTTAAAAATAGAGCAAAATTGATCATCTCATATATAAATCACACAAATACAAATACAACAACTCAAATAGAGACACAACACACACATACATCACATAGATACAAGCCCTATTAACTCAGATTTAGAACCAGCACACACACATATACATCATACAAATAAGACCTACTAATCTCAGCCAAAGCAAAATAGGCATGCCTCAAGATGCAAAAATGCTTTTCTCCAACCTAAAATCTTGCAAATTGGTCAAGTCTTACAATCATGCTTGATTTGTGTTGGAAATTTACTCTAGGGTTTCAATTTATTGGTCTGATGGTCGATTCTCATATGCAGGAAATTTAGTTATTTTAATTCTTTTAAGTCGACTTTACACAGTGAGTAGACCTAGAATTCATATATTGTACGCTAGTGCAATTTTCTGTCCAAGATAACCCTTAATTTAGAGTGGACATCTATCATCACATCAATTCTCAAAATATGGGATTAATTCCAAGAAAAATTAGGATGAAAAGCAAAATTTGCCTCTTTGGTTTTTCACCATATGAACTTAGCTACTGCACACACATATACACATCACATGGAATTCATTATAATTTGCACACAAACCTAATTGAAAAGGAAATAGTCAGAAAGTAGACAATTAGGGGGAAAAAAACAATGTACAGCATTGGTAGAGTATATGTACCAGAAGTGAGGTTATTGCCACTGAGTCCCTGCCATTCGATTGTCCAACCACCGCATTGATAGCCCAAGTTGTCTGCATGAGTTCCAGCAACAAGAATCCTTTGCGATTTCCTGGGGAGGGGCAAAACAGGCCCAGCATATGCAGACTTTCCATTTTTCAATAAAACAAGTGATTTCCTCACAGCTTCCCTAGCAAGTTCTCTATGTTCCTAATGAAAAAAACATGGAATTTGATCAAGAGTTGACCAATACAAAATATAACAAGCCATTTATGTCAAAATTTATAGACTATATATGAATTAGATAGAGAGTGGATTATAATCAAGAGCCTTGTAGATTAACTAGTTGGCACTTTCTTGTATTTACAACAGAGACATTTAGGGTTCAAATTTTCCCTTCCCAAGTCCCCAATTATCAAATTATCAACCAAAAAAAAAAAAAAAAAAAAAAACAATAGTGGATTTTATATTTTAGTAGTTAATATATAAATAATAAAAAAAGGAAATAAAAACTCATGGAAAAATTAACCATGATAAATAAAGAGATTAAAAAGTTCAAAAATTAGTCCAAAAAAGAGATTAGTTTGGGATATTAAGTAGCTAACCTTGGCTCCAAGCAAATCAGCTTGACTGTCATCAGCCAGAGGGTTCTCAAAGAGACCCATGGTGAACTTAACCCGCAAGATCCTCTTTACGGCATCATCTATTCGGCTCACGGGAATGACATTCTTATTAACCAGATTGGTCAAGTCATCAATAAATTCTGGGTAATCGTAAGGAACCATGACCTGCAACAAATATGAAATCAGGCATCTATGATCTATCTCAACTATAGCAATATTTTAGACAAATATCAACCAAACTGGTAGAACTATGAATAAGCTATATCAGTATGTGAAAAATAACATTTCAAGATTTTCATACTGCCATTTAGGATTTTATGTAACAGTGACATAAAATCCTTTTCTCTCTGCTCTCAAAAAAAATTCCTTGCAGCATGAAAACAAAGCAAAAACGCGCTTTACTGGATAAGGAAATAGAATTCTCATAAGGGAACATATCTAAATTTTGAAGATTCATTGTCATAAATTTGTAAAAAATTAGAAAATCTTTGCAAGACTACACAAAGGTTTCCAATGATATAGGAATAATTGTAGGCACTCAGTTTTTTTAAAAAAACAAATATTGGGGAACCATGCACATGACTTGAAGAAATCTTTAGCTGAGTTTTGTGACTGACCATGTCAATTCCAGCTAGAATTGAAGCTTGAATAGAATATGTGTAGTTTGCATGTGGTGGAGAGGTAATCCTGTCAATTCCTTGCCAATCTGAGATGATGAAACCCTGAAAGGTTCAACCCATAATTCATTAGAAATATTCTCACGCATATATTTTGTAAGAGAGTGATGGCGTTTTACAAAATTTACTACATGAACTTTACAAATTGAAATGTCAACTTCTAAATACAAAAACAAAAGAGAATTAAGAATTTTTTTTTTTTATGTTGTTGAGGTGTCAATAATATATTCATTGTCATGTCAGCTTATAAGATTTGTGTACTAAAATTGACAATGACTTTATAAAAACTACTAAAACTAAATTAGAAATTACCCTGAACTTGAGTCTATTCTTAAGAAACCCAGTCAACAGCTCTTGGTTTGCATGCATCTTCACTCCATTCAAACTTGAGTAGGATGCCATGATAGTAGAAACACCCCTAATGATTGAATTATAGTAAGCAGGCATGTGGATGCTGAGCAATTCGTGCTGGCTAACTATAGTGTTGTTTTCATTAATGCCCTTGACTGTGCCTCCATCACCAACATAGTGCTTTGCACAAGCTGCCACCTTATCCCTGTATGCAATGTAATCATAAACATTGGTATGGATTTCACATATATCTGGCACTAGTTTATAATAAAGGTTTTGTACATACAGTGTGCAAAATTTTGGAAATTTACCATCTTTGAAACAAATATAAAATAAAGTAATAAAGTAAAGGAGACACTAATTCTTACTTTCCTCCAACATATGGTCTGCCCAACCAAGATTTATCAGGGAGATCTCCTTGCAAACCAGAGATGATCTCAGTCATTGCTCGGACAATTTTGGGGTCCTCACTATAGCTCTCGTAGCATCGACCCCATCTCGGATCTCTGCAGACCTGCATTATTTAACAGAGAATATATGATTGATGAAAAAAAAGAAGAAGATAAAAGTCTAGTACACGAGCGATTTTAGTATCTAAATCTTAAAATGAATTCATTTAGTCTAATATAAAGTGATCAACTTTAGTATCTAAAAGACTTTGTGATTGATTTATTCCTTATCAAATTTCAAAATAATTACTGTCATGTCAATTTTTCGTTTTACCATGTCATTAAGGGACTAAGCGATCAATTTAAATTTCAGAGACTAAAATTACTCTTGTGCTAAACTTTTAAGAGCAAAAATAGGTGTTCAGGTTATTTTTATATATAGTTCATTCCTATGAAGAAATTTTTACTTACCGCAATACATGGAGCAAAAGCATAAGGAATTCCAGTGGCTCGAACTTCACGTGCAGTTGCAGTCCCAATCTTCTTTATAAGTTGAGGATCCCTATAGTAGATCACAGAATGTGTATAGCAAGTTTAATTTATGCATCTTGGGAGTATCACAGAATAATGGATTGATCGTATCAGTTTATGTGTTGAATACAAAGCAGAAATATTGTATTTAGAATCTAAAAGCATTGCATTTCTTATAAGGCTAAAATACTCATATAAAAAAACATCAGATTTTCTGTGAATTTCAATCAATATAGGATACATAAAAATGATTAAGGACAAGATCAGCATCTGATGTGCCTAAAAAGGGTAGAGTTTTATAATATTGACCTTAAGTGGACAAACCCATATCTAAATCATCCTATGTATTGTCAAAAGAAAATTACAATTAATAGTATTCAGGTAAATTTATAATAAAATTTTGTAAAACAAGAATTAAATGCAATAAAATACATATACATGAAATGCATACCTGGTTTTATCCAATATTGACTATATATGCTTTTAGAAATTTTCAGGTGAGTTTGGATTAGCTTTTTTCTTTTAAATTTTTAATTCAATTGTTTGTGTAAAGCATTCAAAACTTCATTTTTTAGGTGTAATTATATTTTTGATAACTTTTAGAAAATGAACTTTCAGTAAAAATGCTAATTCAAACCTCAAGCACTTGCCTGGTGACTCCAAGCCCCACATTATGAGGAAAAATGGTTGCATTGTACACATTGTTGTGGCCATGAACAGCATCAATTCCATATATCATAGGGATTCCAAGACGAGTGGAAAGAGCCCCTTCTTGAATTTTGTTCACCGTATCAATCCATTGCCGGGAAGTAGCCTGAGGAGCAGGGACACTCCCTCCACCACTTAATACACTTCCTATAGCAATAACCATTTTTTTTTTCAATTTATTAAAATCTCAAATACACAATTCCTGAAATAATTGCTCAAAAAATTCAGGCAATGCAATAATAGAAGTCATTCAATCTATATGCATACCAATATAGAATTTATTCACGATTTCAGCAGTGGCATTGGCACGTTCAATTTGGACCATCTGACCAATCTTTTCTTCAATAGTCATTCTCTTCATTAGATCCCTGATCCTAGCACCAAGAGGCCGCTTCGGGTCTTTGTATACCGCGTATTCTGTTGCTTGTACCATGTTGGATGCACAGCAACATAAAACTAAAATAAAAAATCCTAGGTACGATGTTGAAATTCCTGTCATTTTGTCCCCCTACAAATCCTGTTAAAATTAAGAATGAAAGGTGATATCAGAGTCCAACAATAAACCAAGAACCATTGAAATTGTATCCAAATGTATATTGGAAAACTTGTAAGAATCCTAAACTAAGGCTTTGTGTTAGATGAGAAAACTAATGCACAAAATGTCTGGTTGAGAACAAAGAAGCTTCTAAAACAAGTCATTGATCATAATGCAATTTCTAAGTTCTACTTTCCGTGGAAGCTAAAGACGAATAAGATTACGAAGCAGCAAAAGTATCTGGAAAAGAAGGGGTAAATTTAAATAATAATAATAATAATAAAAAAAGCAATAAGAGAAAGCACTTACACGAAAAAATAAATGCAGTTGAGAAGATTGAAGTTGGGTATAAATAAGGAAGCCTAGTGCTTGAAATAGACACGAAAAGGATTAGAACAATATAGTACGATGGAAAAGAAACGTAACAACCAGCTTTAGAGACATTATTTGCTAATTTTTTTTCACTGGGTGTTGTCTGTTTGAAATTAAACGTGGGTTTCTCCTGTAATGTAGGGGGAGGTTAATGCATTTGTTAAATTTTGAATCGCGACTCTGTCATCACCAATTAAAGCTGGTCTTCTCTGCCCACAAGCACAACTAGCTAAGTTTGGTTGTTGCCTAAAGATTTTGGTTGTGGAGACTGGAGAGAGTTTTTTTTTTTTTTTTTTTTGATGATGTGGTTGCGGAGAGAATTTGTTGATTGCTTTAATGAATGGTTTATTTTGACGAGTGTGTTCTAAAGTAAAAGTTAAAATGCATTTAATATCTACCAATCCATCTATACTATATACATATAAGAGAGAAAATCACCTTTTTTGAGCTCGACTTTAACATAGTTAAAATATCCTTAGATCTTACCTTAAATAGGGGACAACCTAGTAAAAATATATCTCAAACTTCATTTAAAATGTTTACAAAATAGGACACTTTCCTACTAATTCATATCTTCAAAACAAATTTATCCAAAAATTTGATAAAAAAAATTCTCAGTCCATTTTGAAAAACAGTCTAAACAGATTAATCTCTCTAAATGAGAGCTTTAAGGCTTTATTTTTTTAGTTGTGTCATAATCTAAAAATTTAAATGAATGGAAAATTATGACACTAGACCCAAAAAAAAAAAAAAAAAAAAAGAGCCTCATCGCACGCACAAAGTGCGTGTGATGAGACTAGTACTACTTATAAGAGGATTCCCCTCTTTGAACTGAACTTTTATCTGATTCAAACATACCCTCATTAATGAAAAATAACTTTTCTTAGAAATAAGGTCATAAATGTTAAATAATAAATTTTATGGATAAAACCCAATCCAATCCTACCAACACACATTCAACAATATCAAACGCACATCTAAATGCATGAAACATTGTTAAAATGTAATGAGAATGCAATACATGAGCATATAACATCAAATCAAAAACACCCAACCCAATAATTTCACAAAAATCTCTTTGAACTGAACTTTTATCCGATTCAAACATACTCTTACTAATGAAGGATAACTTCTCTTAGAAATAAGGTCATAGATGTCAAATAATAAATTTTATGGGCAAAACCCAATCCAATCCTACCAGCACACATTCAATAATATCAAACGCACATCTAAATGCATGAAACAATGTTAAAATGCAATGAGAATGCAATACATGAGCATATAACATCAACTCAAAAACACCCAACCCAACAATTTCACAAAAATCTCAAAACCCCAAAAATTTTCAAAAACCCCAAAACCTAGGTCTAAAGGTGCATGAATGCATGAAAAAGAGGGTTTAAGAATACTTACCAAAGGGTTAAGGCTTG
The DNA here is from genome assembly GCA_028216015.1 of Quercus dentata. Classification (NCBI taxonomy): domain Eukaryota; kingdom Viridiplantae; phylum Streptophyta; class Magnoliopsida; order Fagales; family Fagaceae; genus Quercus; species Quercus dentata. The sequence goes on from CP116447.1 coordinate 51,358,662, forward strand.
ATCTAGGCCGAAAAACATGAGGGGAGAGGGTTTTGAGTGAAAGAAAGGGTTTGGAGTGAGAGAGAAAGATTTTCTGTCGAGAGAGAGAGAAGTGAGAAATGATATCACCCCTTAAATAGAAATCGCAGCTCAATGGATCGAAGTATCTATCGAAATTTATCAAGCACTAAATCTTGACAGAAATGAATCTGTCGAGGTGTTGTCGAGGATCTGTCGATGGCAAGAACACTTCAATGGATCAAGAATCAGTCGAGAATATATCGACCCGATAGAAGGTTCAGAAAAATGGCTCGATGGATCGAAGAAACTGTCGAGAATCTATCTAGAAGAAACCCAGAAAGCTCGATGGATCAAGATTCCGTTAAGATCTGTCGAGAAAAGAAGTAAGAAGGGCTCGATAGAAGAGAATCTATCGAGAAGTCATTGAGCTTAAAGAAAAGGAGGTTTCAAGAAGGGAAAAACATAGAGAGATGAATGCAACAAGCAAGCTACTCAAACAAATATCCAACCAACATGTTAAGCCCTTAAAACATCTCTCAACAATAATGTAAAACATTCAAGATCCAAAACACACACATACACACTAAACAAGTCTAACCAATTTTATATTTTAAAAACAAGTTAAAACAGTTTAGTGAGCATATATTAACACATGTATTCCTTGTGATGGCCAAATCATATTGTACCTGCACATGTATCAAAAGTAGCAAAGAATTTTGCATGTTGTGTGTGAAAACATAGCAAGAGTGCATAAATGTCTCATATTATGACGATTTGAGATATGAGAAAATCAAATACACTCACACATAATCATAATCGCTTGATGGGGACTGTCACCTTCGAGGTACATCCTATAACTCCCACATGTCCTAGAAACACGCTTTCAATCATATTTAAAAGCATTTTGATTCTTTTTACTTTTGTTTTTCTTTGCATATTTTCTTTTTGAACATATAATGCATGGGCATATAAGAGAAAAGAAATACCCAATTATGTAAGCCAAAAACATCACAATTTTGTTATGTCGAAGCACACAAATGTTATACATGATTGGCGGGCTTTAGTGGTGAGGTAGTCATTTATGCCTTTCTTTTAGGATTTTCTAGTCCTTCCCGTCAAAAAAATTGATATGAGTGTTAAGATATAAGAGATTAATTAATCGTACTCATCACAAACACAAGCCACAAAGCTCACTTGCTTAGTTGTGCATTGAGATGCTCATCTAAGCTATAAGAGATATAAAGTTTAGAAAACTTTATTTCAATGGCCATCCAAGGTACACAAATACCAATATACACAAATACACACTGTTTTTGTATTTTTCTGAATTTTCAATATTTTTTTATAAAAAGCAAAAATAAACAAAAACTGAAAAACAACCAAGCAAAAAATAAAGAAACACACAAAGCATGAAACTAGATGCAAATGCATAAGAAATGAGGAGAAAGAGAAGAGATCACTCCGTGGAGATTACACCAATGTTTTGGCATAGGAATTCAAACCATTTGCTATCAAGAGGTTTAGTAAACAAATCGGCCTTCTGATCATCGGTATGGATGAACTTAAGAGTGAGTGTGCCATCTTCGACAAGCTCCCGAATGCGGTAGTGTCATATCTCTATATGTTTTGTTTGAGAATGTTGAACAGGATTTTTAGAGATGTTAATGGCACATGTATTGTCACAATAAATGGTAAGATATTCTTGACAAATACCATAATCAAATGGGAGTTTTTGCATCCACAAAAGTTGGGTGCAATAGCTACCTACAGCAATGTATTCAACCTCAATAGTGGATAATGAGATGGAATTATGCTTCTTACTCATCTAGGAGACAAAATTATTACCCACATAAAAGCAACCCCCAGAAGTACTTTTTCTATAATCAACATTCCTAGCCTAGTCTGCATCAAAATACTCATCTAAGATTATTACCCAAATCGGTAGTGGATTTGACATATTTTACATTTTTTTTTTAAAGTAATCATATGAGACTCTTTAGGGTTTACCTAATATCTAACACACACTCCTACATTATAACTAATGTCGGGTCTACTAGCGATAAGGTAAAGGAGTCTACCTATCATGCTTCTATATAAAGAAAAATCAACACTTTTGCCTAACTAGTCAACAGTGAGTTTAATATTAGGGCTCATGGGGGTTCTAATAGGACTAGCAGAATCCAAACAAAACTTTTTCACAAGATTTTTGAAATATTTAGATTGAGATATGAATATACCTTACTCTTCTTGACGAATCTGCAATCCAAGGAAGGAATTTAACTCTCCTATCATGCTCATCTCGAACTTAGCTTGCATAAGCGTTGAAAAGTCATGAGCAAGTTCATCCTTTGTAGATCCGAAGATGATATCATCAACATAGACTTGAGCTACTATTAACTTGCCATTCTCCCTTTTGATAAAGAAAGTTTGATTAGCATGTCCTCTTGTGAAACCACATGAGATCGGGTATTGTGTAAGCCGGTCATACCAAGCTCTAAGTGCTTGCTTTAGTCCATAGAGAGCCTTCTTGAGGAACAACACATGATCCGGAAAGTGTGGATCAATGAATCCTTTAGGCTGAGCAACATAGACATCTTCTTTAAGAAACCTATCCAAGAATGCAGTCTTCATATCCATTTGGTAAAGCTTGAACTTCAAGTGAAAGCCAGGTCTAAGAGAACCCTAATGGATTCCATGCGAGCTACAGGAGCAAATGTTTCATCAAAATCTACTCCTTCGACTTGAGAGTATCCTTGGGCCACTAGATGAGCCTTGTTAAGAATCACATTTCCCTCCTCATCGCTTTTATTATGAAATATCCACTTTATGCCAATGATGTGCTCTCCTACCAGTCTAGGGACTATGGTCCAGACATCATTCCTTTGAAACTGGAGCGATTCATCATGCATGACCTCAACCCAGCTTTCATCCTAGAGAGCATCCTCAACCTTGGTGGGTTCAACCTGCGACAAATAGCAAGAATAAGACACAAAGTTAGCAACACATTTATCAACTCTACGATTTTTTAGTGTAAGTTCATTCATATTTCCCACAATAACTTCCGGAGAGTGATTCAGCTTGATCCCTAAGGAAGGTCCTTTCTCTTCATGAGATTCAGACTTAGGTGATGTAGGAATATTTGTTGAGACTTCTATAACACTTGGAGTGCTTGGAGAAACGGGCTCTTGATCAACTTCTTCATGAACAACCTTAGGCTTTAAAGGAAGAATTTCCTTAGGTGTTTCCTCACTACTTTTCTCAGAACCAGAATCTGAAGCTTCATCAATAACAACATTAACGGTTTCCATCACCTTCTTGGTTCTTTTGTTGTACACCCGATAAGCTTTGCTTGTGGAGGAGTATTCTAAAAATATTCCTTCATCGCTTCGGGAGTCAAACTTTCCCACATTCTCTCTATCCTTAAGGATGAAACAAGTACTTCCAAAGATTCTAAAATACTTCACATTCGGCTTTCTTCCCTTCAATAATTCATAGGGAGTCTTCTTTGTACCGGGTCTAAAATATACCTTGTTAATCGTATGACATGTGGTGTTGATTGCTTCTCCCGATAAATTTCTAGCCACATTCTTATTGTGTAATATGGCTCTAGCCATCTCCCGAATGACTCTGTTCTTTTTTTCTACTACACTATTTTGCTGAGGAGTAATAGGAGCAAAGAATTCTTGAGATATACCAAATTCAGTGCAAAAAGATTCCATGTGTGAGTTCTCGAATTCTTTACCATGATCACTTCGAATTTGATGAATTTTCATGTTCTTCTCATTTTGCAATCTTGTACACAAAACTTCAATGTGCTTAGGAGCATTTGACTTGTATCTTAGAAGAATGACCCAACTGTACCTGGTGAAATCATTTACTACAACCATGATGTATCTCTTTCCTCCAAGAGATTCGGTTCTATTTGGACCCATGAGATCTAAATGTAGTAGCTCCAAAGGTCTAGATGTAGCTAATGTCCGAGTGCCTGGATGTTTTGCTTTCGTCTGTTTCCTAAGTCGACACAGTCCACACATAACATTGCAAACCATGCTAAGCTTTGGTATTCCCAACACCGATTCATGCTTAGATACAATTGATAGATATTTGTAGTTAGCATGTCCCATTCTTTTGTGCCATAAGTCTTCATTTGGCAACAAATACTATTGCACACAATATTAGCATCAGGTACCAATCCATAGCGATTATCCAAAGTGCGGACTCTGCTTATGAGTTTCTTTCCAAACTCATTCAAAACGAGACACTTTCCTTTTGAAAACAACACCATGAAGTCTTGATCACATATCTAACTTATGCTCAATAAGTTCGCCCTCAGACCTTCTACATACAACACATTTGTAATTTCTAGCAGTCTAGGTAGAGAGACGATTCCCTCCCCTTTTATTTGTGATTTGCTCCCATCACCAAAAGTGACATTTCCACCTTTCTTAGACTTGAAATCCTTAAAGAGAGAACGGTCTCCAGTCATGTGTCTCGAGTATCCACTGTGAAGGTACTATAAACATGTGTTCATTACCTTAAATGCAAACTTCATCATAAAGCACACTTCATGCTTGCTTGACAAATTAGTAGGAATGGTTTTCTCTCTCATTTGCCATTTATGAATAAAACCTTTAAGTTTCATCTTTCTCATACGAACTCCTTTGCACATCTTCATTTTGAGACAGTCTAGTTTCTTCCTTGTCACACTAAGACATTTTTCAATAATCATCAAAATAGCTTTCAAATAACTTTTAGACTTATATTTTCTGAAACACTCAATCAAAATAGAGATTAGAAAAGCAAGATGTATTTGAAGATCTTTTCATGCCACTTATAGCCATGACAATAAGGGTCAATGGATCACACAAGAAATATTAAACTTAATCAGAATGTGCCCACTCTAATACCACTTGATAGACAAAAAATGTATTGACCAATTTGGCAAATTAATTATTTAAGTCAATTTAACATGCAATAGCGTGGTAGCACAAACAAATCGCCAACTAAGTTAAATGCAGTGAAAAAATAAGTTTGACTCGGATGATTTGTTTATGAATGGAGAAAACCACCGAGGCAAAACCCCACTGGGTGAATTTAAGGTCACTATTCTTGAGAATCCACTATTATCAAAACAAGCGATTACAAGTAAAAGGAATCTCAATACCTAATACCAACTTACAGTTGAACCTTTACCCCAATACCCAATTGGACTTGTATTGTAGCGGCAATCTCTCTGTTCAATGCACGAATCCCAATATGTGACTAACCAATGATGCACAGATCCCAATACGTGACTAACACACCAACTTGAGGAAGATTGTTGGTTGCAAAGTTCTTTAATTCATCAACAGTGAAGATTAGGAAGCTTCTTGGTCACAAAACCCTTAGCGTAAAGACGTAGTAGCTTCTATAGAGAATATGATGAACTAGAGCAATTTCTATCTCCGGTCATAATATGCATGGATTATTCTTTTACAACACCTTGCATCCTTTTTGATGGCTCTTAAATTAATCCTTATATATGTCTAGGGTTGTGAGAAAAGAAACCCTACACAAATACTCAAGGATATACGTATAATTAGATCTGGAAAACCTGATTTCGTAATTCTTGACAGATACAACTTGTGTCCAGCTTTCGTCGAGCTTCAATATTAAATCTCGATAGAAGTCTTTTTGTCGAGACTGTTGTCAAGTTTTAATGAACAACACTTCCTTCACTTGTTTCTTGGTCAGACTTGCATGGGTTCAATACTAAACTTGAACACTTATTTTTTGAAGTACTAAACCCATCCAAGATCTACCAAATTACAAGTAAAGTGCGTTTTGTCAAAGGATTAGCCAATTACATCAAATATGTCCCTAACAAAAATAACTTTCCAAGGTAAACCATGCTAGCTTAAGGTAGATTTGGAGGTGGAATTAGCATGAATCCAATCCATGATAGGTTCAATAAATGGTCCTTTACAATCATAGGGAACCCCCAACTCCCTCCAATAGGAATTTGCATAAAAGCATTCTTAAAGGAAATGATTTAGGGACTCATTTCCCTTTATAGAAGATCGAACAGATGCTATCAAGGGTAAAACCCCTTGAACCCAACACTTTGCAAGTAGGAACACTGTTATGCCAGCACAACCATTGAAAAAATATATAAAATTCGAGGTGTGATTAAAACTTTCCATAACTATTCTCAAGAATCAGAAATTGGGTTCAAAAGATTTAACCCTTTAGCTAGTAAATATGCAGATTTAAGAGAGAATGACCCATCCTTAGAATAGGCCCAGTAGGAGGCATCCTCAGAGCCTAATTCCACGGAAAAGGGAACAACTTGAATTGCTTTACACTGTTACACACATCATCAGGTAGAGCAAAGGAAAGAACATGGTGAAACTAGTTACTCCCCTGATTTCTAATATCAACCACATATAGACTGTATTCTTCTCGGGTCTGAAGCCCTTCCATAATGGAAGCCAGAATTCATACCAAAGATTGGTGGAAGCACCATTTCAAATCACCCGTTTGAGCCCACTATGTAAAATATAACCACCCTTTTTATATGCAGCCCAAATCTTGGAGCAAGAGAGCTTCGTTCCCTTATATGAAATCCTAGCAGTGAAATATTTGGTCATCAACATTTTTGCCCAAGGGGCCTCTTGCTCATTAGCTAAACTCCAACACAACTTAGTAAGGATAGCCTCATTTCTTGTTCTCATTTCCAAAATACCAAGTCCCCCAAGATGCTTAGGTAGGGTAATAGTACTCCACTTGACCGTATGAAGTTTCTCTTCTCTTGAGTTGACCCTCATAAAAAATCTTTATTTAACTTATTCACTGCTTCACATACTTTTATTGGAGGAGCACAACATTGTATATAGTACTCCGTGATTGGGGTAAAGGCAGAATTGATGTGAATTCTTTTGCTTGCTAGTGACAAAATCCTTGCCTTCCAACTACCTAGCTTCTCTTGGGCTCTCTCAATCACAAAATTAAAGGCATTCCCATTTCTCTCTTGATGATAGATAGGAAACCCCAGATATCTCCCCAGATTGGTAGTGGCTTGAATACCAAGATGTTGGCGTATGACTAGTTTCTTCTCAGTGTTTTCATCAAAGGCTTTTAGGCATAGATCATAAATAAATACTCTTAAAAAAAATTAATTTACGAGTAGGCCTTTCTCAATAATTTACTTGAATAGTTGGCGACTTGGCGGTATGTCTTAATTTAATTTATTCTTTTGTTTTCAATTTCTTATAAAATACCCTCTCTTTGACTTTTCAAAAGCAAAACTTCCCTTATTTTTTAAGAGTGCGCTTGTGATTAATAAAAACTAGCTTGTAGTTTTATGGATATACATGGATATACTTAAATGATATACATTAAAATATATAGTATAATTCATATATATAATTTAAATACTATTGATATATAGTCATTCTTATATTTTGTTAACTCTTCAAAAAATCTTGTAAAAATATTATTAAGTAGAAAATGTAAATTGTCCATATTTTTTAATTTTTTTTATTAATTCTTAATTTTTGATATTGTGAAGCACACTTTTTTTTTTTTTTTTTTTTTTACAGTTCATTAATTCTAAACTCTCTAGTTTTAATACTCAATAACTCACTTGGATGAATATTTATGATGTGATTTTACATTTAGCTCAAAAATTAAGAAATAAAACTCTCTAAAAAAAAAAAAATTTAAGACACATAAGATAAAATTGGACTTCAATTATAGAATTTAATTGAATTTTCTCTAACTTTTACCTATCAATCTATATATAGATTATTTTTATAATATTCCTATTGAAAAAATAAGTACCAGAAGGCTCAAACTGTACATAAGAGGAATTAAAATTCCATTAGGCTATGAATCATTGATTTTTGTTTATTTTTACTCAATGTTGAATGTTATATCTTTAAACATATTTTATGTTCGCTGTGTGTGTCCCTTTAGTTAAATTGAAAATTATTTTTTTTATTTTTTATTTGTTGAGAGAAACGTAATTATTTTGAACTCGAATAAAATTTGAGTCAGTGTAAGCAACTTTCTTCTTTCTTTTTCTTTTTTTTTTTTTTTGGTTGGATGTAAAATTTTAAATAAATAACCTCCTAATGCACGCATTGAAAAAGTATAGACCAAACAAAGAACCAACTTTTTGCTGGGTACACAAGGAACTCTGATCTTTATTTGTAGAAGAAGTTATACTACGACTTGTTAGAAACAATTGAAGCTCATAAAACATCACAATCCCAAAAAGGCAACCCAAAAGTAAGTCTCAAAAGCCCGTAATATCATCACAAAACCAATGCAACCAAAAAGGAATAGTCTCATTGATAGGAAAACTCAATTGTTATGCAACTTCAAAAGTATCACGTATATAAAGGTATGCACAACTCGCAAAGCTTTACCAATCAAAAGCATCGATCATCATCACAGTTTATCTGTGATAGAGAGAGGCATAGAATTCAAACAAAAAAGCAACTAAAATGGCTATGAAACAACGATCTGGAGGGATTTCGGCCACCCTTCCAGGACAATCTGTCCGTTCAGTATATGAGAATTTCCAGCCAATTTCTGAAAGGAAGGAAGATGAAGGATCTACAATTTTGCTTGTTCATCTTCCTGGTTTGTTTAAAAGCTTACTACTCATCTTATATTCATTTACTAATTTACGTTTTAACATGCCATCATGCAATTGTTTAAATATAAGTTTTATATTAGTGGTTGTTGCTTAGATATTCCCATTAAACTCAACCATGTGTTGTACTTTAACTAAAAGAATTTGGTCTAGAAAATAAATAAATATATTAGAAAAGTAGATTCATGATTCAAAATGTTTCAATTATTTATTAGGATTTTAGAAGAAAATTCTTCCGACCCATCACATGAAAATTTAAATTAATATACTCCTACACATTTAATTGTATGAATTTTTTTAATAATTATATGACTTGTTTAAATTACTTAAATGACGTTTCAAAAACCATTTACCTTAACCTCAAGAGGCACAAAGCTAAGAGAAAAAGATCTTCTACAATTTAAGTCCAGTCCATTTTGTCCATTTCTTGGTTTAAATTAAATTTTACAAATTTAAAGATATAGGGTTCAATTTCAAATTTTCCTCAAAAAAAAAAAAAAAGATGTTCAATTTCAAATCAACCCCTTTGATATTTTGCTTTTTCAGGCTTTGTGAAAGAGCGAATAAAAATCATATATCTGAACAACGCTCGTATGGTAAGGGTTCATGGAGAACGACCACTTGGAGATAACAAATGGAGCCGTTTCAATGAAACTTTTCCGGTTCCAGAGAATTGTGACGTAGATCAAATTCATGGCAAGTTTTACCAAGGAATACTAACCATTACAATGCCCAAGCAGGTCATAGCAAAAGCTGGTCCTAGTAAAGAACAAGCTAAAGCAACTCAAAAAGCTCCACACCCTCCAAAATCTAGTGCTGAGACAGAGCCTCAAAAGGTCCAAGAAGTTATTCCTCCTAAACCTACTTCATCTACGTGGGATGAAAAGCAAAGGGAAAACAAAGCTTCCATTAAGCCAAAGGTGCAAAAGGGTGTGGAAGATGTTCCTCCAAAAGCAACTTCAACTGCCATAGACTCAAAAAAGAGGGAAGTGAAGATTGGTCAATCTGAGAGCCCTGAGAAGGCACAGAAGGGTCAGGATGTAACTCCTCCAAAAGCTACTTCATCCTCAGATACCAAAAGGCAAATGAAGGAAAAGAATGTGGAGTTAAGAGATTATAAAATTGTTGAAAAGAAGAACTTTGAATGGATTGGAGCAAAAGAGAATGAGAAAGGTGTAGAAAAGAATATGGTCATCAAGGGAAAGGAAAGTGGTGAGACAAGTGCAAAGTTAGAGATGGGTGAAAGCAGTACTGCCTCAAAAGTTTCAGTGGAAAAGGAAAAGAAAAGGAAAGAGATATATGGTGGTGGTAATAAAGATGAGCCTGAGTCTAATGGAGTTTATCATGATGCTGAGGAAGAGGGATTCAAGGGTGTAACAGTTTCTGCTATGAAGAGAGTGAAGAATCTAACCAAAAGGGTCAATGAAGATGAGAGGCAGATGCTGGTAAATATTGGTGCAGCAGTTCTTGTGATTTTTGCACTTGGAGCTTATGTCTCCTACAGCTATATCTCCTCTGGAAGAGCCAAAAACTAGTTCTTATAGTACTTTCCTGTGCTAACATAAGTTCCAATTTGTAAAAATAAACTGCCTATGAATCCCATTGTGTAATATTTGGCAAGCATCAACTCTTATATTGCAAACCATACTGATTACAAGTTACAAGTTTGTAGTGCTCTATGTTTGTAGTTCGAAATTTGAACCCCATCTCCTCCTCCCCCACTATCTACCTATCTCAGAAAAAGGGAAAAGAAAAGAAAATTACGATAAATACTGGTAAAATGGTACAACCAAAGCAAGAGATGGTTAATAATTTAATTGGTTACATAGCATTTCTTAACCAGAAAGGATGAGCTCATTATTAATTTTTTTTAATATATACCAAACGATTTGGGGAAGCAACTAGTTGCTGTTGTATTATTGATAGCAAAAGGACCTAAGATGCTCTACGTAATTTCTCCCCTTCAATTATTCTGTCTGCTACAATTCCAAATTTTAGGTTGTCTTGGTCACCTAATACAAAAGTAGTTTCTCTTATTCATTAACATCAAAGAAGTAAACAAAAAACCTTTTCTAGCACAAGTTGTGTTAATGCCCAACACTGGGACATCATGCTCTAATACCATTTTAAATTGTCGATTGTCTCAAAAGCTTAAACTATTGAAATATGATAACTTTAATCATTTAACAACATACTTCTAACAAATTGATAAGCTAATTTATGCAACAATGTTATCCAATCATACACCATGAAAATTATTTTGCAAACCCATCTTAAGCTTTAAGATTCAGGCCCATCATGAATATATATAAACCTATCACTTCTTCCATTATCTATTGACCTATAAGATTCAAATACACACTTGCATTCCAACACATGCACAATAGTAGGTGAAGGTGATAAAATATTAGGCCTGATGGGCTTACCTTAATGGGCCTGACGGATTGGGTCTCTTGGGCCTCTGTAAAGATGGTCCCGACTTTGAAGGCCCATCACCGACTGACATAGTAAGGGCCCATGATCCGAAACGTCCATAGCCCAGAAAACCCTAAGATCCGGAAACGGGAATCCTTGCTCACCACGTTTAGAAGAATTGGGAGTAGAGTCCCACATTGAAAAGATGTGGAAACCAAAAAGGAAAAGTCAACCCTTTATCACTATAAAAGGCCTAATGCCCACAGAAAATCGAGGTGCGCTTTAATTGACCCTCTCTTACGCTCTAAGTTAAACAAAGAGAATTCTAACTTGACCGTCGGAGAACCTTTGGCGGCACCACACCGGTGCTCTCGAAGGATTCTTTCAATTGCTTCGTCGTGCGGGTTCGATTCGAGTCGCGAGTACGGTGTGACCCATTGGTGACAATTTTCGACGTCATCGATTGGCGCCGTGCAGTGGGAAACAGGGTGCGGTAACATTCCTAGACAAAAGAGTTACATGGTACTCACACGCTCGATGGCAACCACTAACGACGTCCCACGAAGAAGCCCCTACGATCGCCCTTGAGAGACAGGTCAAGACGCTCGCCGCAGCCGTGGAGCGCCTCACCAAACAAAACCACGACCTGGTAGAGCAAATGAATCAAAAGAGTGTGGCGGTGAATAGCCAAGGAGAAGATCAAGAAGGGAACAAAGTGCGGAAAGGAGGAATAATGACGGACCGCAAGAAAGTAACGCCCGAGCAAACAAGTGCGACGGGGCGCTAGCATCCCTTCAAAGGATCGGATACAGCTCCACAACCCATCATCGCGGAGATGCGGGCGATGAAGGAACAGATGGAAGTACTTGATGAACGCTCTCAAGAGGCGAGTGTCCGGTGATCTTGACGACCTTGTCAACCGGACTGACTCGCCATTTACAAATCCCGTCAATTCCTTCCCCCCCGCCGAGTAAGTTCCGCATGCCGTAGTATGGACGATTATGACGGAATCGGGGACCCTCTCGATCACCTAGAGACCTTCAAGACCCCGATGCACCTTCGGGGAGTGGCAGACGCAATTATGTGTAGGGCATTCCCTACAACCCTGAAGGGCGCAGCAAGGATTTGGTTCATCGACTAACACCAAACTCCATCGGCACCTTCAAGGAGCCGAGCGCTCGATTCACTACACACTTCATCGGAGGACATCGGTACAAGAAATCCACGACTTGTCCGATGAATATCAAGCAGAGAGAGGAGGAGACGTTACGGGCCTACATATCACGCTTCAATAAAGAAGCGCTCTCGACGATGAAGCCGACGACAAGATATTGGTGGCCGCGTTCACGAACGGGCTGAAGGGGGGTAAGTTTCTGTTCTCCCTCTACAAAAATGACCCAAAGACCATGTCAGGGGTGCTTTACAGGGCCACCAAGTATATGAACGCTGAAGACGCTCTACTAGCCCGAGAAGACAGACCGAAGAAAAGAGACAGACAAGAGGATCCCCGACAGGACCAGGGGCGGAAAAAAGGACGGATGGGAGATCGGAGGGAGGAGAGACGTCCAAAACCCATGGGAGGAAGGTTCACGAGTTTCACCCCGTTGACCGCTCCGATAGACCAAGTCCTAATGCAGATTAAGGACGAAGGATCCCTGACATTTCCGGGAAAGCTCAAGAGTGATCCCAACAAAAGGTCCAGAGACAAATATTGCCGCTTCCACCGTGACCATGGTCACGACACTGCCGATTGCTACGACTTAAAGCAACAAATCGAAACCCTTATCCGACAAGGGAAGCTCAAGAAGTTCGTCGACAAGGAAAGAATGGATCAACCCCCACAAGAACAACACCTCCGTCGAGAAAACGAGTGACCAAGGCCCCCATTAGGGGACATAAGGATGATAATTGGAGGAACAACTGCGGCCGGATCGTCAAAAAAGGCTCGCAAAACGTACCTTCGGATGGTACAGAATGTCCATTTGGCGGGCACGGTACCAAAGATGGCAAGAAGGAAAGGCCCCATTATCGGGTTCTCGGAAGAGGATGCAAGACGCCTACACCATCCACACGACGATGCCCTAAATCGTCACACCTTGCGAGCGGCGACTACAATATCCACCGAGTGTTGGTCGACAACGGTAGTTCGGCCGACATCTTGTATTATCCGGCGTTCCAACAAATGAGGATTGATAGAGAGCAGCTAATACCGACAAACGCCCGCTCGTTGGTTTCGGAGGGAGTAGGATATTCCCTTTGGGAGCAGATCACGTTATCGGTGACGGTAGGAGATTACCCCAACAAATCACCAAAGACGTAACATTCTTGGTAGTCGATTGCTCGTCGACCTACAATGCTATTATTGGGCGACCCACGCTCAACTCGTGGAAGGCGGCAACATCAACTTACCACCGATGATCAAGTTCCCAACAGTATGGGGTAGGAGAGCTACGCGGAAGTCAAATTGCCGCACGAGAGTGCTACGTAGCTATGATGGAGGTCAAGACCGGATCCAGGCCTTGAACATAGAAGAACACCGAACGACGGCGGAACCTACAGAGAGAAGCTAGAGGAGATAACCCTCGGCAGTTCAATCCATATCGAACCACCAAGATCGGAACGCTTGCCAAACCCGCAATCCGTCAAGAGCTCGTAGCTTTCTTGAGGAGCAATAAGGATGTGTTCGCCGGAGCCATGACGATATGCCAGAATCGATCCCTCGGTCATGGTACATAAGTTGAATGTGCTGCCCTCGTTCCCACCCGTCCGACAAAAGAAGAGAGTATTCGCCCCGGAGCGAGACCGAGCAATAGCGGAAGAGGTCCGCAAACTCCAAGAGGCAAGCTTCATCAGGGAAGTCTACTACCCCGATTGGGTGGCGAATGTGGTAATGGTGAAGAAAACGAGCGGCAAATGGCGGATGTGCGTGGACTTCACCGATCTTAACAAAGCATGCCCCAAAGATAGCTATCCCCTTCCAAGGGTCGACATCCTAGTAGACTCGACGGCTCAACACCAATTGCTAAGCTTCATGGATGCTTTCTCGGGTTATAACCAGATTCGCATGCACGAGGACGATCGGAGAAGACTTCGTTTGTAACCAGTCAAGGACTCTTCTGTTATAAAGTAATGCCATTCGGCCCGAAGAATGCAGGGGCAACATACCGAGACTAATGAACAAGATGTTCGCACAAAAAATCGAGAGGAATGTCCAAGTCTATGTCGACGATATCTTTGGTGAAGAGCCTAAGGAGGAAGACCACTTGGAAGATCTCAAGGAAACATTCGCACGCTTGATCCTACAACATGAAACTCAATCCGGAAAGTGCGCATTCGGTGTGACGGCAGGCAAATTCCTAGGATTCATGGTATCTCAAAGGGGATTGAAGCTAACCCGGACAAAATCCGAGCCATAATGGAGATGGCCCCCCGAGAAACGTGAAGGAAGTACAGAGCCTTAACGGCAAGGTAGCGGCACTCAATAGATTCGTGTCGAGAGCGACGGACAAGTGTTTACCCTTCTTTCGAACATTGAAAAAGTCATTCGAGTGGACGGACGAGTGTCGCAAAGCCTTCGAGGAGTTAAAAGTCTATTTATCTTCACCACCTCTCCGAGCCCCTCGCAACCAGGTGAAGAACTCTTCCTCTATTTGGTCTCTCCCTGCGGCCGTCGTCAGCGACCTTGATCGAGAGAAGAGGATAGGGCACGAGAAGCCCGTGTACTACGCCACCGTAGGGCGCTCAGCGATGCCAAGAAAGATACCAGCCTATGGAAAAACTCGCTTTTGCATTGGTCACGGCGGCTCGTAAGCTCAAGCCCTACTTTCAAGCCCATACCGTGAACGTCATGACCGACAAGCCCTTGCGTAGGGCATTGAGCAATCCTGGCCGCGGGTCGACCGACGCTGTGGGCAATAGAATTGAGTGAGTTTGACATCAAGTACCAACCACGTATGGCCATTAAAGGACAAGCTATAGCCGACTTCATAGCGAGTTTACGCGGACGCGGACAAAGGGGCGGGGAACCCCCAAATGGAACATCTACACCGACGGATCATCCAATAAGCGAGTTGGAGGAGCCGGCATAGTATTGTCACACCAAGAAGACGAGATTGAATGTATGGTCCGTCTCGAGTTCCCCATTACCAACAATGAAGCGAGAATACGAAGCGGTGGCGGCGGGACTCGACCTAGCCAAAGCCGTCGGAGTGAAAGTGTGGCCGCCGTGCATTGCGACTCTCAAAGTCGTGACCAATCAAGTAAACGGAGATTATGAATGCAAAGGGGAAAGGTTGAAAAGATATCTTGATCAAGTAAGGGCGAGAGTCGACGGGCTAAAAGCAATGTTCGTCCCGATCCCGAGGGGAGAAAATGAGCTCGCCGATCGACTAGCCAAAGCCGCTTCAGCAGAACATATGACGGCACCGGGTAATGTACTTTCCTTTGTTCAAATCTTTCCGCTAATAGACCCCGACAACATGCAGGAGATACGCTCCGAAAGAAACTGGACTACACAGATAACTTCATACTTAAAGGACGGGTTCTTGCCCGAAGAAAAAAGGAGGCAAAGAAAGAAAGCTAAAAGTCCAAGCAGCAAGATTCGTCTTAATAAAGGATATTCTTTACAAAAGAGGTTTCTCCCGTCCCTATCTTAGATGCCTGGGGGTGAAGAGGCGGACTACGTGATGAGGGAAGTACACGAAGGGATATGCGGGAACCATTCTCGATCGCGGTCGTTAGTACACAAGCTGGTACGAGCCGGGTATTACTGGCCAACCATGTAGAAGGATGCCGAATCCTACGTTAAAAGCTGCGACAAATGCCAGAGGTTCAGCAATTTTATCGGACAGCCAGGTGAAGAACTAACCCCTATAACGGCTCCATGGCCGTTCGCTCGATGGGGACTAGACATCATGGGACCTTTCCCAACGGCGATAAGGCAACAAAAGTTCTTGGTAGTGGGCATTGACTACTTCACAAAATGGGTAGAAGCGGAAGCTTTGGCCACCATTACGAAAAAGAACATTAGAAGCTTTGTGTCAGGCGGAGCATCGTATGTAGGTTTGGTATTCCTAGAGTTCTTGTCTCGGATAACGGGAGGCGATTCGACAACGGCCACTTCCGGGATTTCTCGCACACAAACTGGGAATAAAAACCACTACTCATCACCCGCCCATCCTCGGGCTAATGGCCAGGTTGAAGTCACGAACCGATCCTGTTAAAGATTATCAAGACTCGGCTCGAGGGGGCAAAAGGGTATATGGCCGAAGAATTGCCGAGCGTCTTCGTGGGCATACAGACAACGGCGAGGACTCCGACAGAGAAACACCATTTCGACCGACATACGGGAGCGAGGCGATCATCCCAGCCAGGTTGGGCTCACAAGCTACGGGGTTCACAACCATGACGAGAGCAGAATGACGAATCCATGAGGCTACAAATGGACCTGATAGATGAGGTTAGGTCGGCAGAGAGCAAAGGATCGCTAGATACCGTGGATCGCATGTCCGGACATTTCAACTCCCGGTCCGACACGAAACTTTCAAGTAGGAGACCTCGTACTCGGGAGGGTCATGGGCGCAACTAGAGACTCTACACAGGGAAAACTCGACCCCAACCGGGGAAGGACCTTATAGAGTTACGTCGTGGAAAAGGAAAGGAACATACCACCGGAGACAACAGACGGAGAGAAGCTACCGCATCCATGGAATGCCGAGCATTTGAGGAAATACTACCAAGTAGTAGTGACACAAAGAAACCCAGTTTTTGTTTGAGCTTTTTATAAGTTTCTCTTTTAACTGTCTTTTTGCTACAATTCAGTTGTGCCTTTTTAAGCCCGGGGGGGCAGGCACTTTTCCTTTACGCATTTCTATCAACTTTGATTTTCTACTTGGATGTCATTACAATTGCCCACAAAATCAAGTCCACAAGATGGACAGATGCAAAATCAAGTCCAAAAGATGGACGGATAAGCCTACGAGGATTATCACTTTCAACAAAATGGACAGATACAAAAAGGAGTCCACACAGTGGACGGATCACTAAGGTGATTAAACACAAGTCCACAGTGAACGGATCACTAAGGTGATTAAACTAAGTCCACAAAGTGGACGGATCACTAAGGTGATTAAACATAAGTCCACAGTGGACGGATCACTAAGGTGATTAAACTAAGTCCACAAAGTGGACGGATCACTAAGGTGATTAAACATAAGTCCACAGTGGACGGATCACTAAGGTGACGAAACATAAGTCCACAGTGGACGGATCATTAAGGTGATTAAACTAAGTCCACAAAGTGGACGGATCACTAAGGTGATTAAACATAAGTCCACAAAGGATGGATCACTAAGGTGATTAAACTAAGTCCACAAAGTGGACGGATCACTAAGGTGATTAAACATAAGTCCACAGTGGACGGATCACTAAGGTGACGAAACATAAGTCCACAGTGGACGGATCACTAAGGTGATTAGACATAATCCCACAAAGTGGACGGATCACTAAGGTGATTTAACATAAGTCCACAAAGTGGACGGATCACTAAGGTGATTAAACATAAGTCCACAGTGGACGAATCACTAAGGTGACGAAACATAAGTCCACAGTGGACGGATAACTAAGGTGATTAAACATAAGTCCACAGTGGACGGATCACTAAGGTGACGAAACACAAGTCCACAAAATGGACGGATCACTAAGATGATGAAATATAACTCCACAAAGTGGACGGACCACTAACAACGTTAATTTTTTATAAGTCCGTTAAATAGGCGGTACATTTAAAAGTGTCATACAACACCACAGAAGTGGACGGATCCTCATAATAAACCTCTAAAAATAGACGGATGAGGAAAATCCTCACGGATGTAATTGCTCAATCAACAAAAAAATAAGTCCGCAATTTGGACGGAATATCATGGACAAACAAAATATTCTCATACAAGCCCTTCCTCAGGAAAGAGGACGGACCTTTAAACAAAGTACCAAACAATTATAGAAAGCATATATGAACATTCAGCCAAAAGCCCAAAAGGCAAGTGTTTGATACAAGTAAAGAAGACGGACGATTAAAATGTAAATTAAAAAAAAAAAAAAAAAAAAAAAAAAAAAAAAAAAGGGGGAAGGATGGATTGTTCTCAAAATGAATTACATAAACATTAATCTTCCTTTTGTTCGGCGACCTAGACGTCCTTTGACGGGGCGGACTCTCCGTCTCCTTGAGCAGCATCTTCGCCAAAGAGGAACTCCGTATTTTCGGAGGCGACGGGGAGGGCAGAGGTCCGGGCTTGGTCCTTAAGTTTGACCATTGATAAATCCAGCTCTGGATAGGCGTTCTTGACTTGATGGAGAGAATCGTCGAAGCCTTGAAGGAAAGAGTTTGACAGCTCGCCCAAGCAGGACTCTGAGCATCGGTACTCCTCGACGGCTACCTCCTTTCCATGACGGATCTCTTCCTTGAGTTCTTTGATCTCCGCCTCCCTTTTCTCGATGACCGTCGGCGCAGAGGCCGTCTTTTCCTCCAGCTCCTTCCTCGCCTTCTCGTAAAGCACGAGCTTCTTCTCCATCTTGGACCTCCATTGATGGAGTTGTCCGAGCTCTTCCTCCGTCTGCTCTGCCTTCGCGCACACCCGGTCCAAGGCACTCTCACGGTTGAGACACCGGTCCAAGAGACCCTTCATCATGACCAAGGACTGCGAGTAGAAAAGAGACCGTCACATGATGTAAATAGCAACAAAAAAAAAAAAAAAAAATATATATATATATATATATATATAAACTTATTTGACATAACCAACTGAAGCGACGGCGAAGAGGCCCGTCTCCCCCATGGCCTCTGTCGAATGGTTGCCCGGATCTTCGTAGTCTTCTTCCGTGATGATGGACGACACTTTCTCCAATGCGTACTTGGAGTCGTCGCGAGAAGGGAAGGAGGTCTCTCTTGCTTACCCTCCGGGGCCGTCATCAATCCTTTACCCGTCCCCCGCTTCGCCGGGGTGACGGTCTTGATACCCTCAGCCATTAAACCAACCACAGGTTCAAGTGAGACCTTTGGTTGCTTAAATGGACGGTCAGATTTTGATGTCGGTTTCCTCTTAGGGGCTGAAGCCGACACCTTAGGTACCACCTCGCCGGATTCCCTCTTCTTGACGGCTTGGGATTTGATCAAAGCTCTCCTTTTTGCGTCCTCCATCTCTCGCAAATAATGACGGATGAAATTAAAACTACGTAAGGGCGCTTAAATGACAAAGTAAAGTTGACGGGCTTACGTCTATGAACTCGTTCGTCGTATCTAATTGCCTCTTGGGTGGGCTCAGGACCGTCACAGTACCAATGTATGGTCCTTGGGTTCACCAACTTAGCCCAAGTCCTTTCCTCCGTCGTAGTTTTCCTGCAAATCTTTTCAAGGAAACTAAACTCCTCAAGGCCGACTTGTGGGCGCCGTCTACACCGCAGAGAAAAGGTGATCAAGATATACACATAAAAATGGACGGATATGAAAAGCAAGACAAAATTAAGACGGATGCATACGTGTCTGATTTATAATCGCCCAAGTTGTGTCGACGGGCATGTACTCCGTCTCCCCGGATGGTTCATCCATCTGTCACCCTCCAGGAAGAAGTACCGACTCTTCCGGTCTCTATTTGAGTCCGGGGTCTCAAAATCACCTTCAACAAAGGGCTCCGACTAGCAAAACTATACATCCCCTTGATCCGTAAATCTCGCCTGGGGCGGTAATGAATGAAGAAATTCACGGACCGTCGCTTTCCTTTCCCGTCCGACATTGCGCCGTAAAGAATCTCCATGGCTATGAAGACCCTCCAGGCGTTAGGGGATATCCGGGTGACGGACAACCCCGATATCTTCGTAAGAGTTCCCTATGAAGTGTGGAAAGCGGAATCGAAGTCCAGCCTTCAACGCCGCTCGTACACTCCGACACCGTCTATCCCTTCATAGTAACACTTCTCCGACACGTAAGGTAGACGGATGGAAACATAGTCGGGGATTTGGAAGTTGGTTCAAGAAGGTCTTTGAAGTGCTTCTCCCGATGACGGATGTAAACCTATGCACCGTCCACTCGCAACATGATGAACTGTCTTAGTCCATCAGCACCTACAGCGGACTCCAAAGGTTTCGATCCCCGTCGTCATCGGAACCCTCTATTTCAACTATCTCCACATCCTCATTTGTTGAGGATGAAGAGGAGGCAGACGGACTCCTATCTTCGCCGGGGCTCTCTTGGTCTTTATGACCGGACGGGTATACATCCTCGTATTCCGTCCCATCACGAACCACCGACCGGTTACTTGACGCACTAGACATTTCCTACAATTGACAATGAAACCTAAGACCGACGGGTTTGAAAGTGTTGACGGATATGGAAAGCCTAACAATGATGCATGGACGGAAATGTAACTTGACTATAGTAAATTAGAAGCACTTACCAAACTTAGCAGAGGAGAGGTGACGGTTGGTGTAATCGGTAGATGTTCGTCCTTGACGGATTACTCCGACAAGGTTGACGGCTTCGCTCTGACAAGTGATTTCTGAGTGAAAATTGAAAAATGAGAGAATGAGGCGCCTTATATATATAGGAGATGCACGGAAGACGAAGCGGCGCTTGATCCTATACAACGACCACGAGAGATTGACACGTGGCATGCTCAATAAATGTTGACAACCCGTCGCACCCATCATGTAGCCGTCATCATATTCTGCATAACTCCGTCAACCAGTTGTAACAACTTTAGTCGTTTTTCTCTCTCACGGATCCCATTCCGTTGTAAAACGCCCGTCAGACCCCTACTTTATGATCGTCACCCCATTGATCCTTTGTCCTAAAAGGCGACGGACCATTGGGGTGAAGGGGGCAAATCAAGGTGATAAAATATTAGGCCTGATGGGCTTACCTTAATGGGCCTGATGGATTGGGTCTCTTGGGCCTGTGTAAAGATGGTCCCAGCTTTGAAGGCCCATCACTAATCGACATAGTAAGGGCCCATGATCTGAAACGTCCATAGCCCAGAAAACCCTAAGATCCGGAAACGGGAATCCTTGCTCACCACGTTTAGAAGAATTGGGAGTAGAGTCCCACATTGAAAAGATGTGGAAACCAAAAAGGAAAAGTCAACCCTTTATCACTATAAAAGGCCTAATGCCCACAGAAATCGAGGTGCGCTTTAATTGACCCTCTCTTACGCTCTAAGTTAAACAAAGAGAATTCTAACTTGACCGTCGGAGAACCTTTGGCCGGCACCACACCGGTGCTCTCTGAAGGATTCTTTCAATTGCTTCGTCGTGCGGTTTCGATTCGAGTCGCGAGTACGGTGTGACCCATTGGTGACAATTTTCGACGTCATCAGTAGGAAGTCATTATCTCCAATCCGGCTTTTCTCCAGAGGGCGTTAATGTGGTGAAGATATAGATGTGCCCAGCATCTTCTTCCTCAAGACCGTGATCATCAGCTTTTGGCCCGAATAATTGCAATGCCATTGACATATGTAATATTTCTTTCCTGGAGTGGTCAAGCTTATCTTGTCATTGCCACCGTCAAAGGTTCCCAAGTTCGGAGATGCGAGGCACGTATCATATCCAGCAGCATTGACTACTATGACATTGTGCTCTTCCTTGGCATAGTTGAAAACTAGTAAACATGAAAGCAAAGTTGTAAATCACACAAACATTTTAGACTAAAATTGGTATGTGGTCGAATTTGTTAACTAGATTAATGTTGCCTATCGAAAAAAAAAAAGTTAACAAGATTAATGTTCCATTATTGGATTGACTAACATACAACATTTTAAGTTATTAACTAAATCACCCGAGTTCAAATATTTCAGAACTTTAAGCTAAATATATAGAACTAGTGAATTAAACAAGGCTTATTTGTTTCCTGAAGAAGACCAATTGTGAGAAGGGGATTTTTTTTTTTTTGGTTCCAGCACATGCTGCATATATAATAATAAATATTCATTAAATTCTGTTGAAAATTGTTTGAGAAAAGGAACAAAAAATTTATACTTCTAAAAGTAATTTTCACGGAAATTCTGTATAAAATTGTTCCATTTCAAGAATCTTGTTTAATTTTGAATCGCAACTCTGTCATCACCAATTAAAGCTGGTCTTCTCTGCCCACAAGCACAACTAGTTAAGTTTGGTTGTTGCCTAAAGATTTTGGTTGTGGAGAGAGGGTTTTTTTATTTATTTATTTTTTATTTATTTTTTTTTTTACGTGGTTGCGGAGAGAATTTGTTGATTGCTTTAATGAATGGTTTATTTTGACGAGTGTGTTCTAAAGTAAAAGTTAAAATGCATTTAATATCTACCGATCCATCTATACTATATACATATAAGAGAGAGAATTTGCCTTTTTGAACTTGACTTTAACGTGGTTCAAAAATATTTTTAAACCCTACCTTAAGTAGGGACAAAACTTAAGGACAACCTAGTAAAAATATGTCTTAAACTCTATTTAAAATGCTTACAAAATAGGACACTCTCCTACTAATCCATATCTTTAAAACAAACTTATCCAAAAATTTGATAAAAAAAATTCTCAGTCCATTTTGATAAATAGTCTAAAATGCATTAATCTCTCTAAATGAGAGCTTTAAGGCTTTATTTTTTTGGTTGTGTCATAATCTAAAAATTTAAATGAATGGAAAATTATGACACTAGACCAAAAAAAAAAGAGCCTCATCGCATGCACAAAGTGCGTGTGATGAGACTAGTACTACTTATAAGAGGATTCCCCTCTTTGAACTGAACCATTATCTGATTCAAACATACCCTCTTTAATGAAAGATAACTTCTCTAAAAGTGCATGAATGCATGAAAAAGAGGGTTTAAGAATACTTACCAAAGGATTAAGGCTTGATCTAGGCCAAAAAACACGAGGGGAGAGGGTTTTGAGTGAAAGAAAGGGTTTGGAGTGAGAGAGAAAGATTTTCTGTCGAGAGAGAGAGAAGTGAGAAATGATATATGATACGCACTCAGCCTTTAAATAGAAATCGCAGCTCAATGGATCGAAGTATCTGTCAAAATTTGTCGAGCACTAAATCTCGACAGAAATGAATTTGTCGAGGATTTGTCGAGAATCTATCGACCAAACAAAAGGTTCAGAAAAATGGCTCAATGGATCGAAGAAACTGTCAAGAATCTATCTAGAAGAAACCCGTAAAGCTTGATGGATTGAGATTCTGTTAAGATCTATTACGAAAAGAAGAAAGAAGGGCTCGATAGAAGAGAATCTATCGAGAAGCTATCGAGCTTGAAGAAAAGGAGGTTTCAAGAAGGAAAAACATAGAGAGATGAATGCAACAAGCAAGCTACACAAACAAATATCCAACCAACATGTTAAGCCCTCAAAACATCTCTCAACAATAATGTAAAGCATTCAAGATCCAAAACACACACACACACTAAACAAGTCTAACCAATTTTATATTTCAAAAACAAGTTAAGACAGTTTAGTAAGCATATATTAACACATGTATTCCTTGTGATGGCCAAATCACATTGTACCTGTACATGTATCAAAAGTAGCAAAGAATTTTGCGTGTTGTGTGTGAAAATATAGCAAGAGTGCATAAGTGTCTCATATTATGATGATTTGAGATATAAGAAAATCAAATACACTCACACACAATCATAACTGCTTGATGGGGACTATCACCTTCGAGGTACATCCTATAACTCCTACATGTCCTAGAAACACGCTTGCAATCATATTTAAAAGCATATTGATTCTTTTTGCTTTTGTTCTTCTTTGCATATTTTCTTTTTGAACATATAATGCATAGGCATATAAGAGAGAAGAAATACCCAATTATGTAAGCCAAAAACATCACAATTTTGTTATGTCGAAGTACACAAATGTTATACATGATTGACGGGCTTTAGTGATGAGATAGTCATTTATGCCTTTCTCTTAGGATTTTCTAGTCTTTCCCGTCAAAAAGAGTGATATGAGTGTTAAGATATAAGAGATTACTTAATCGTACTCATCACAAACACAAACCACAAAGCTCACTTGCTTAGTTGTGTATTGAGATGCTCATCTAAGCTAAAAGAGATATAGAGTTTAGAAAACTTTGTTTCAATAGCCATCCAAGGTACACAAGTACCAATATACACAAACACACACTGTTTTTGTATTTTTTTTTACTTTTCAATTTTTTTTTATGAAAAGCAAAAATAAACAAAAACTGAAAAACAACCAAGCAAAAAATAAAGAAACACACAAAGTATAAAACTAGATGCAAATGCATGAGAAAGGAGGAGAAAGGGGAGAGATCACTCCATGGAGATTACACCAATGTTTTGGCGTAGGAATTCAAACCGTTTGCTATCAAGAGATTTAGTAAACAAATCGGCCTTCCGATCATCGGTATGGATGAACTCAAGAGTGAGTGTGCCATCTTTGACAAGCTCCCGAATGAAGTGGTGTCATATCTCTATATGTTTTGTTTGAGAATGTTGAACAGGATTTTTAGAGATGTTAATGGCACAAGTATTGTCACAATAAATGGTAAGATGTTCTTGACGAATATCATAATCAAATGGGAGTTTTTGCATCCACAGAAGTTGGGTGCAGCGACTACCAAAGAAAGAATGTATTCAAATTCAACAAAGGGATAATGAAATGGAATTCTGCTTCTTACTCATCTAGGAGACAAGATTATTACCCACATAAAAGCAACCCCCCGAAGTACTTTTTCTATCATTAGCATTCCCAGCCATCTCAAGCGTCAAAATACTTATCTAAAACATCATTAGTGTCCTTGCTATACCACACTCCGAAATCGGCAAAGGATTTGACATATTTTATGATTTTTTTTAAAGCAATCATATGAGACTCTTCAGGGTTTGCCTGATATCTAGCACACACTCCTACACTGTAACTAATGTCGGGTCTACTAGTAGTAAGGTAAAGGAGTCTACCTATCATGCTTCTATATAAAAAAGAATCAACACTTTTGTCTAACAAGTCAACAGTGAGTTTAACATTAAGGCTCATGGGGGTTTTAACAGGACTAGCAGAATCCAAACAAAACTTTTTCACAAGATTTTTGGCATATTTAGATTGAGATATGAATATACCTTACTCTTGCTGACGAATCTACAATCCAAAGAGGGAATTTAACTCTCCTATCATGCTCATCTCGAACTTGGCCTGCATAAGCTTTGAAAAGTCATGAGCAAGTTCATCCTTTGTAGACCCGAAGATGATATCATCAACATAGACTTGAGCTACTATTAACTCGCCATTCTCCCTTTTGATAAAGAAAGTTTGATTAGCTTGTCCTCTTGTGAAACCACGTGAGATCAGGTATTGTGTAAGCCGGTCATACCAAACTCTAAGTGCTTGCTTTAGTCCATAGAGAGCCTTCTTGAGGAACAACACATGATTCGGAAAGTGTGGATCAATGAATCCTTTTGGCTGAGCAACATAGACATCTTCTTTAAGAAACATGTCCAAGAATGCAGTCTTCATATCCATTTGGTAAAGCTTGAACTTCAAGTGAAAACTAGAGCTAGGAGAACCCTAATGGATTCCATGCGAGCTACAAGAGCAAATGTTTCATCAAAATATACTCCTTCCACTTGAGAGTATCCTTGGGCCATTAGACGAGCCTTGTTGCGAATCACATTTCCCCCATTATCGCTTTTATTACGAAATATCCACTTTCTGCCAATGGTGTGCTCTCTTTCCAGTCTAGGGACTAGGGTTCTGACATCATTCCTTTGAAACTGGAGCAGTTCATCATGCATGACCTCAACCCAGCTTTCATCCTAGAGAGCATCCTCAACCTTGGTGGGTTCAACTTGCGACAAATAGCAAGAATAAGACACAAAGTTAGTAATATATTTATCAACTGTACGCTTTTTTAGTGTAAGTTCATTCATATTTCCCACAATAACTTCAAGAGGGTGATTCAGCTTGATCCTTGAGAAAGGTCCTTTCTCTTCATGAGATTCAAACTCAAGTGACGTAGGAATATTTGCTGAGACTTCTACAACACTTGCAGTGCTTGGAGAAACGAGCTCTTGATCAACTTCTTTTTGAACAACCTTAGGCTCTGAAGGATGAATTTCCTTAGGTATTTCCTCACTACTTTTCTCAGAACTAGAATCTGAAACTTCATCAATAACAACATTAATAGTTTCCATCACCCTCTTGGTTCTTTTGTTGTACACCCGATAAGCTTTGCTTGTGAAGGAGTATCCCAAAAATATTCCTTCATCACTTCTGGAGTCAAACTTTCCCACATTCTCTCTATCCTTAAGGATGAAACAAGTACTTCCAAAGATTCTCAAATACTTCACATTCGGCTTTCTTCCCTTCCATAATTCATAGGGAGTCTTCTTTGTACTGGGCCTGAAATATACCTTGTTAACCATATGACATATGGTGTTGATTGCTTCTCCCCATAAATTTCTCGCCACATTTTTATTGTGTAATATGGCTCTAGCCGTCTCTTGAATGAGTTTGTTTTTTCTTTCTACTACACTATTTTGCTAAGGAGTAATAGGAGCAAAGAATTCTTGAGATAGACCAAATCTAGTGCAAAAAGATTCCATGTATGAGTTCTTGAATTCTTTACCATGATCACTTCGAATTTGATCAATTTTCATGTTCTTCTCATTTTGCAATCTTGTACACAAAGCCTCAATGTGCTCAGGAGCATCCGACTTGTATCTTAGAAGAATGACCCAAGTGTACCTGGTGAAATCATTTACTACAACCATAATGTATCTCTTTCCTCCAAGAGATTCGGTTCTATTTGGATCCATGAGATCCAAATGTAGTATCTCCAAAGGTCTAGATGTAGTTGATGTCCGAGTGCCTGGATGTTTTGCTTTTCTCTATTTCCTAAGCTAACACGATCCACACATAACATTGCTAACCATGCTGAGCTTTGGTATTCCCAACACCAATTCATGCTTAGGTACAATTGATAGATATTTGTAGTTAGCATGTCCCATTCTTTGGTGCCATAAGTCTTCATTTGGCAAACGAATACTATTGCACACAATATTAGCATCAGGTACCAATCCATAGTAGTTATCCAGAGTGCGGACTCTGCTTATGAGTTTCTTTCCAAACTCATTCAAAATAGACACTTTCCTTTTGAAAACAGCACCATGAAGTGTTGATCACATATCTAACTTATACTCAACAAGTTCGCTCTCGGACCTTCTACATACAATACATTTGTAATTTCTAGCAATCCAGGTAGAGAGACGGTTCCCTTCCCTTTTATTTGCGATTTGCTCCCATCACCAAAAGTGACATTTCCACCTTTCTTAGACTTGAAAACCTTAAAGAGAGAACGGTCTCCAATCATATGTCTCGAGCATCCACCGTCAAGGTACCATAAACATGTGTCCATTACCTTAAATGTAGACTTCATCATAAAGCACACTTCATGCTTGCTTGACAAATCAATAGGAATGGTTTTCTCTCTCATCTACCATTTATGAATAAAACCTTTAAATTTCACCCTTCTCATACGAACTCCTTTACACATCTTCATTTTGAGACAGTCTAGTTTCTTCCTTGTCACGCTAAGACCTTTTTCAACAATCATCAAAATAGCTTTCAAATAACTTTTAGACTTATATTTTCTAAAACACTCAATCAAATAGAGATTAGAAAAGCAAGATGTATTTGAAATAAAAAATCTTTTCATGCCACTTGTAGCCATGACAACAGAGGTCAATGAATCACACAACAAATATTAAAATTAATCAGAGTGTGCTCACTCTGATACCGCTTAATAGGCCAAAAATGTATTGACCCATTTGGCAAATTAATTAATTAATTATCCAAATTAATTAATTAAGTCAATTTAACATGCAATAGCGTGATAGTACAAACAAATCACTAACTGAGTTAAATGCAGCGGAAAATAAGTTTGACTCGAGTGATTTGTTTACGAATGGGGAAAATCACCGAAGCAAAACCCCACCTGGTGAATTTAAGGTCACTACTCCCGAGAATCCACTATTATCAAAACAAGCGGTTAGAAGTAAAAAGAATCTCAGTACCTAATACCAACTTACAATTGAACCTTTACCCCAATATCCAATTAGACTTGTATTGTAGCGGCAATCTTTTCGTTCAATGCACAAATCTTAATACGTGACTAACCAATGATGCACGAATCCCAAGACGTGACTAACACACCAACTTGAGATAGATTATTGGTTGCAAAGTTCTTCAATTCATCAACAATGAAGATTAGGAAGCTCCTTGGTCATAAAACCCTTGGCGTAAAGACACAGTAGCTTCTACAAAGAATATGATGAACTAGAGCAATTTCCATCTCCGGTCATAATATGCATGGATTATTCTTTTACAACACCTTGTATCCTTTTTTACGGCTCTTAAATTAATCCTTATATACGTCTAGGGTTATGAGAAAAGAAACCCTACACAAATACTCAAGAATATGCATGTAATCAGATCTGGAAAACCTAATTTCGTAATTCTCGATAGACATAGCTTGTGTCGAGCTTTAATATTAAATCTCGATAAAAGTCTTTCTGTTGAGACTGGTGTCGAGTTTTGATGAATAGCACTTCCTTCACTTGTTTCTTGGTCAGACTTGCATGACTTCAATACTAAACTTGAACACTTGTTTCTTGAAGTACTAAACTCATCTTAGATCTACCCAATTACAAGTAAAATTACAAGTAAAGTGCGTTTTGTCAAATGATTGACCAATTACATCAAATATGTCCCTAAAAAAAATAACTTTCCAAGGTAAAACCATGCTAGCTTAAGGGAGATTTGGAGGTGGAATTAGCATGAATCCAATCCATGATAAGTTCAATAAATGGTCCTTTACAATCATAGGGAACCCCCAACTCCCTCTAAAAGGAATTTGCATAAGAGCATTCTTAAAGGATATGATTTAGGGACTCATTTCCCTTTATAGAAGACCCATCCTTAGAATAGGCCCAGTAGGAGGCATCCTTAGAGCCTGATTCGAGGGAAAAGGGAACAACTTGAATTGCTTTACACACATCATCAGGTGGAGCAAAGGAAAGAACATGGTGAAACCAATTACTCCCCTGATTTCTAATATCAACCACATATAGACTGTATTCTTCTTGGGTCAGAAGCCCTTCCATAAGAGACCTTAAAGGAAGCCAGAATTCATACCAAAGATTGGTCGAAGCACCATTTCAAATCACCCATTTGAGCCCACTATTTAAAATATAACCACCTTTTTTATATGCAGCCCAAATCTTGGAGCAAGAGAGCTTCGTTCCCTTATATGAAATCCTAGCATCAGTGAAATATTTGGTCATCAACACTTTTGCCCAAGGGGCCTCTTGCTCATTAGCTAAACTCCAACACAACTTAGTAAGGATAGCCTCATTTCTTGTTCTCATTTCCAAAATACCAAGTCCCCCAAGATGCTTAGGTAGGGTAATAGTACTCCACTTGACCGTATGAAGTTTCTCTTCTCTTGAGTTAACCCTCATAAAAAATCTTTATTTAACTTATTCACTGCTTCACATACTTTTATTGGAGGAGCACAACATTGTATATAGTACTTCATGATTGGGGTAAAGGCAGAATTGATGTGAATTCTTTTGCTTGCTAGAAACAAAATCCTTGCCTTCCAACTACCTAGCTTCTCTTGGGCTCTCTCAATCACAAATTAAAGGCATTCCCATTTCTCTCTTGATGATAGATAGGACACCCCAGATATCTCCCCAGATTGGTAGTGGCTTGAATACCAAGATGTTGGCGTATGTCTAGTTTCTTCTCAGTGTTTTCATCAAAGGCTTTTAGGCATAGATCATAAATAAATACTCTTAAAAAAAATTAATTTACGAGTAGGCCTTTCTCAACAATTTACTTGAATAGTTGGCGACTTGGCGGTATGTCTTAATTTAATTTATTCTTTTGTTTTCAATTTCTTACAAAATACCCTCTCTTTGACTTTTCAAAAGCAAAACTTCTCTAATTTTTTAAGAGTGGGCATGTGATTAATAAAAACTAGCTTATAATTTTGTGGATGTGCATGGATATACTTAAAAGATATACATTAAGATGCATAGTATAATTCATATATATATATATAAAATTTAAATACTATTAATATATAGTCATTCTTATATTTTTTTAATTCTTTAAAAAATCTTGTAAAAATATTATTAGATAGAAAATGTAAATTGTCCATATTTTTTAAATTTTTTTTATTAATTCTTAATTTTTGATATTGTGAAGTACTTTTTTTTTCTTATTTTTTTACAGTTTATTAATTCTAAACTCTTTAATTTTTGTACTCAATAACTCATTTGGATGAATATTTATGATGTGATTTCACATTTAACTCAGAAATTAAGAAATAAAACTCTCTAAAAAAAATAATTTAAGACACAAAACATAAAATTGGACTTCAATTGTAGAATTTAATTGAATTTTCTCTAAGTTTTACCTATCAATCTATATAGATTATTTTTATAATATTCCTATTG
Source organism: Quercus dentata (assembly GCA_028216015.1). Taxonomy (NCBI): domain Eukaryota; kingdom Viridiplantae; phylum Streptophyta; class Magnoliopsida; order Fagales; family Fagaceae; genus Quercus; species Quercus dentata. Next base: position 51,389,221 of record CP116447.1, read on the forward strand.
AAAAAATAAGTACCTGAAGGCTCAAACTGTACATAAGAGGAATTAAAATTCCTTTAGGCTATGAATCATTGATTTTTGTTTCTTTTTACTCAATGTTGAATGTTATATCTTTAAACATATTTTATGTTCGCTGTGTGTGTGTCCCTTTAGTTAAATTGAAAATTATTTTTTTATTTTTAATTTGTTGAGAGAAACGTAATTATTTTGAACTCGAATAAAATTTGAGTCAGTGTAAGCAACTTTCTTCATTGTTTTTTTTTTTTTTTTTTTTTTGGGTTGGATGTAAAATTTTAAATAAATAAGCTCCTAATGCACGCATTGAAAAAGTGTAGACCAAACAAAGAGCCAACTTTTTGCTGGGTACACAAGGAACTCTGATCTTTATTTGTAGAAGAAGTTATACCACGACTTGTTGGAAACAATTGAAGCTCATAAAACATCACAATCCCAAAAGGCAACCCAAAAGTAAGTCTCAAAAGCCCGTAATATTATCACAAAACCAATGCAACCAAAAAGGAATAGTCTCATTGATAGGAAAACTCAACCGTTATGCAACTTCAAAAAGTATCATGTATATAAAGTTATATATGCACAAATCGCAAAGCTTTACCAATCAAAAGCATCGATCATCATCACAGTTTATCTGTGATAGAGAGAGGCATAGAATTCAAACATAAAAGCAACAAAAATGGCTATGAAACAACGATCTGGAGGGATTTCGGCCACCCTTCCAGGACAATCTGTCCGTTTAGTATATGAGAATTTCCAGCCAATTTCAGAAAGGAAGGAAGATGAAGGATCTACAATTTTGCTTGTTCATCTTCCTGGTTTGTTTAAAAGCTTACTACTCATCTTATATTCATTTACTAATTTACGCTTTAACATGCCATCATGCAATTGTTTAAATATAAGATTTATATTAGTGGTTGTTGCTTAGATAGATTTTCCCATTAAACTCAACCATGTGTTGTACTTTAACTAAAAGAATTTGGTCTAGAAAATAAATAAATATATTAGAAAAGTAGATTCATGATTCAAAATGTTTCAATTATTTATTAGGATTTTAGAAGAAAATTCTTCCGACCCATCACATGAAAATTTAACTTAATATACTCTTACACATTTAATTGTATGAATTTTTTTAATAGTTATATGATTTGTTTAAATTACTTAAATAATGTTTCAAAAACCATTTACCTTAACCTCAAGAGGCACAAAGCTAAGGGAAAAAGATCTTCTACAATTTAAGTCCGGTACATTTTGTCCATTTCTTGGTTTAAATTAAATTTTACAAATTTAAAGATATAGGGTTCAATTTCAAATTTTCCTCCCACAAAAAAAAAAAAAAAAAAAAAAAAAAGAAAAAGATGTTCAATTTCAAATCAACCCCTTTGATGTTTTGCTTTTTCAGGCTTTGTGGAAAAGCGAATAAAATTCATATATCTGAACAACGCTCGTATGATAAGGGTTCATGGAGAACGATCACTTGGAGATAACAAATGGAGCCGTTTCAATGAAACTTTTCCGGTTCCAGAGAATTGTGACGTAGATAATATTCGTGGCAAGTTTTACCAAGGAATACTAACCATTACAATGCCCAAGCAGGTCATAGCAAAAGCTGGTCCTAGTAAAGAACAAGCTAAAGCAACTCAAAAAACCACACCCTCCAAAATCTAGTGCCGAGACAGAGCCTCAAAAGGTCCAAGAAGTCATTCCTCCTAAACCTACTTCATCTACGTGGGATGAAAAGCAAAGGGAAAAAAAAGCTTCCATTGAGCCAAAGGTGCAAAAGGGTGTGGAAGATGTTCCTCCAAAAGCAACTTCAACTGCCAAAGGCTCAAAAGAGAGGGAAGTAAAGATTGGTCAATCTGAGAGCCCTGAGAAGGCACAGAAGGGTCAGGATGTAACTCCTCCAAAAGCTACTTCGTCCTCAGATACCAAAAGGCAAATGAAGGAAAAGAATGTGGAGTTAAGAGATTATAAAATTGTTGAAAAAAAGCATTTTGAATGGAATGGAGCAAAAGAGAATGAGAAAGGTGTAGAAAAGAATATGGTCATCAAGGGAAAGGAAAGTGGTGAGACAAGTGCAAAGTTAGAGATGGGTGAAAGCAGTACTGCCTCAAAAGTTTCAGTGCTGGAAAAGGAAAAGAAAAGGAAAGAGATATATGGTGGTGGTAATAAAGATGAGCCTGAGTCTAATGGAGTTTATCATGATGCTGAGGAAGAGGGATTCAAGGGTGTAGCAGTTTCTGCTATGAAGAGAGTGAAGAATCTAACCAAAAGGGTCAATGAAGATGAGAGGCAGATGCTGGTAAATATTGGTGCAGCAGTTCTTGTGATTTTTGCACTTGGAGCTTATGTCTCCTACAGCTATATCTCCTCTAGAAGAGCCAAAAACTAGTTCTTATAGTACTTTCCTGTGCTAACATAAGTTCTAATTTGTAAAAATAAACTGCCTATGAATCCCATTGTGTAATATTTGGCAAGCATCAACTCTTATATTGCAAAACATACTGATTACAAGTTACAAGTTTGTAGTGCTCTATGTTCATAATTCGAAATTTGAACCCCATCTCCTCCTCCCCGCTATCTACCTATCTCAGAAAAAGGGAAAAGAAAAGAAAATTACGATAAATACTGGTAATTAACAAGGTACAACCAAAGCAAGAGATGGTTAATAATTTAATTGGTTACATAACATTTCTTAACCAGAAAGGATAAGCTCATTATTAATTTTTTTTAATATATACCAAACGATTTGGGGAAGCAACTAGTTGCTGTTGTATTATTGATAGCGAAAGGACCTAAGATGCTCTACGTAATTTCTCCCCTTCAATTATTCTGTCTGCTACAATTCCAAATTTTAGGTTGTCTTGGTCACCTAATACAAAAGTAGTTTCTCTTATTCATTAACATCAAAGAAGCAAACAAAAAACATTTTCTAGCACAAGTTGTATTAATGCCCAACACTGGGACATCTTGTTCTAATACCATTTTAAATTGCCGATTGTCTCAAAAGCTTAAACTATTGAAATATGATAACTTTAATCATTTAACAACATACTTCTAACAAATTGATAAACTAATTTATGCAACAATGTTATCCAATCATACACCATGAAAATTATTTTGCAATCCCATCTTAAGCTTTAAGATCCAGGCCCATCATGTATATATATAAACCTATCACTTCTTCCATTATCTATTGATCTATAAGATTCAAATACACACTTGCATTCCAACACATGCACAATAGTAGGAAGTCATTATCTCCAATCCGGCTTTTCTCCAGAGGGCGTTAATGTGGTGAAGATATAGGTGTGCCCAGCATCTTCTTCCTCAATACCGTGATCATCAGCTTTTGGTCCGAGTAATCGCAATGCCATTGACATGTGTAATATTTCTTTCCTGGAGGGGTCAAGCTTATCTTGTCATTGCCACTATCAAAGGCTCCCAAGTTCGGAGATGCGAGGCACTTATCATATCCAGTAGCATTGACTACTATGACATTGTGCTCTTCCTTGGCATAGTTGAAAACTAGTAAACATGAAAGCAAAGTTGTAAATCACACAAACATTTTAGACTAAAATTGGTATGTGGTCGAATTTGTTAACTAGATTAATGTTGCCTATCGAAAAAAAAAAAAAGTTAACAAGATTAATGTTCCATTATTGGATTGACAAACATACAACATTTTAAGTAATTAACTAAATCACCCGAGTTCAAATATTTCAGAACTTTAAGCTAAATATATAGAACGAGTGAATTAAACAAGGCTTATTTGTTTCCTGAAGAAGACCAATTGTGAGAAGGGGATTTTTTTTTTTTTTTTGGTTCCAGTACATGCTGCATATATAATAAATATTCATAAAATTCTGTTGAAAATTGTTTGAGAAAAGGAACAAAAAATTTATACTTCTAAAAGTAATTTTCACTGAAATTCTGTATAAAATTGTTCCATTTCAAGAATCTTGTTTAAAAATTTGTCTATAAATCTTGAGAAATGTCTATCATTGACCAAGAGTCTTATAACTCAACTAGCATCTTTTACCCTTCTAACATTTCTAACCTAAACATTTAGAGTTCAAATCCCCATTATAACTATCGAATTATCGAAAAAAATGAAATTACAAAATAAATAATTAAACTATCCTTGAGAGTCAATAAGTACTTGCACAATTAATTACCTAATAAGTCTCCAGCATAAAAAGTCTTGCCATCTGCCCATGCATAGTAATCAACTTCATAATTCCAGCCATTCTCATCTCCAACAACATATTCTTTTGCAAACACCAATTCTGGAAGAACCAGCAATCCAATCCCAATAGTAAGAGCAATCATTATTGGCAACATGTTAATTATGCTAGTTCTTGTTAATTTGTCCCTAGAAATTAATTCAGCTATACCCTATAAAATTCATTTAAGTACAGGAACAAGCTAGTCGTATTTTGCACTTTTATGTGAAAAGCTGGCTGCTAGATAATTAGCAAAGCGTAAGACAGGCTAATAGCTATTAATTAGTGCTTTGGTGACACCGTTTTGATAAAAGTTAATTTCTTTGCTATAATCTCCTTATTGGAAACATAGTCATACTGTGTCGTGTTTTCCTTTTGTTCTGTTTTCTCTATGGTTAATGTTGTTGTTGTTGTTCTGTGCGTGTATTCTGAGTTCCTTTTATTTATTTTTTAGAGTTTTGAAAGGATTATTAAATATGTAGTGTCTGTATCAAAACACGTAATGGAATACCCTACTTCAACATGAGATGAACATAACATGTCTAACACAAAATTGTCACCCCTATAATCCATTGCACCATTTTCTTATTTTACCATGATTGGTCATGAATAATAAGTTTACATTATTGCAGCAGTAGAGCCACGTTCAATTAATTAGGCGCAATTTGTAAAGAATTTATGTTTATATACAAAAATGGAGTGATTTAAAGTTTTTTTTTTTTTTTTTTGGCAATATTACACCCACTAAAAATTATAGGGTTATTTTTGAGAACTTCGATTAAAAAAATTGGTAGTCCATGTAATTTTAAACATATTGGCATATATAGAATAAAATTAAGTACACCATATTTTTAAAACAAAAATTAAATGGCAAGTTTCAAATAGTATTTTTAAAAGTAATGTCAATAGTGATCTCAAATAAGAAGTCACATAAAAAAATAAAAACTAGTAAAATTTTGCCACTTAGACATCGTTACAGTTGTGATCATAGTACTTATAAGTGTTTTTTTGAAACCTAATTGTATTTGATTGGGATTAGGACCCACCTGAAATAATATTGTTATGATTTTTAATGAACTAAGCCTGTAACAACCCAACCCAAAAGAAAAAAAAGAACAAAAAAAAAGTCAGATTTTTAAGGCCCACATGTGCCCACCTAACCCATCCTCCCCCACCACATATCTCACAATTCTCTCTTTTCTTTATTTGGCCGGTCACTCTTGTTCTTGTTCTTCCTTTCTTTTTCATTTTCACTCAACACAACACACTTACACACATGCACGCACTCCTTTCCCTCACTCTCCCACCAGTATACTCCTCATCACCTCCACCATTTTTTTTTCTGGCAAGATCACTGGAAAACCCTCAAGAACATCACACCTTCACATAAGTTGTTTGAGGTAAAATTTCCAATCTCTTTTTATGGGAATTATGTTCTTGTTTGAGGTTATTTTTACCCAAACTTTAATAATGATGTTTTTGAGATTTATGAGCTTCTTGGGTGATATGCTTGTAATTTTGTATATGGATTTTTGATTCGGTGTACTAATTTGATGAGTGGGTTTATGGTTTTACTAGTGGTGGCTAACTAAGGATTGTGAATGGTGAAAATTTAGAAGTTTTGAGCTATATCATATGAAATAAATGGTGAATATAATTTTTATGGTTTATTTGGACCTAGTAAAGATTTAAATTGTTCGTTTTGAAGGATATTGTGATTTTGGTGTCATGGGTCTCTTGATGATGTTGTGAATATCTTGTGGAAACTACACATAAATTATTGAGGTTTTGATGTTAGAGATAATATCTTAAATGATTTATGAATATAATGGGAGTCAATGCCTTGTAAAGGAATTGGTTGAGAAACTTTGGAAGTGGAAAATATTATTTGTGAGGCTAAATCTAGGCTTGTCTAATTTAGTGCTTATTTGGTAATTCCTAATTATGTAGCTAGATACAATTTCAAGCTTTATGCTTATTGTGATAGGTTTGCTTGGTATTATTTAGGTTCTAACTAATCTTATTTGGAGCTTGGAAAATTAGGCTTTTGCGGGTTGCAAGATAAGTAGCTTTTTAATGGGATATTTTTTGCAAAATAACCATGTTGCATAAACGTCATTTTTGGGTCAAACACATTTTGAAAAATTATTTGTGGGATTATACTTTCTTAAAAAGTGTTGTGTTGTGACCTTATTGTATAGGACTATTTATGAAAAATGACATCATATTTGGCAACGCATATGAGGAAATGCATTATTTGTTAGCATGGAAAAGAGTAGCATCTTTGATTAAATTCTTGAGAATGAGTTTTATTTCTGATTACATTATTTGCAAAATTAAAGATGCTTTGATATTTGGGAAAATTGATACAAAATCTTCTTGACAAGAAATGAGTTTGAAAGCTTTGAGAACTTTGTGAATATTTTGGATATTTCAAAGGTTTTTGTGAAACTATTTGAAATTAAACTGTGTTTTGAATTCCTGTAAATTATGAGCTCTTTATGTTTTAAGCTATGACATGTGATTACCCGGTGATTACCCAACTAGATACTCTAGTCAGTGTGACATTGGTATCTTAGCACCCGTCTTTGTGATGGTTATGAGTTCCGGCTTTGTGTCGGCGAAGAGTTCCGGCTTTGTGTCGGCAGATTAGTTCTGGCTTTGTGTCAACAATAAGTTTCGGCTTTGAGTTCCGGCTTTGTGTCTACAGATCCGTTCTGACTTTGTGTCAACGATGAGTTTCGGCTTTGTGTCATCGGATAAATTCCAGCTTTCACACAAAAATTGTCATGTGGCCTTAGGTTAGATTTTCTGGTTTGGAATGGTGGTGTTATTGCTCACAATCTATAGTACGTAGTTTCATGTTGAGATATATTGAGAAATATTATATATGTAATTTCATGAGAGCATTTTGAGAAGCTTTGTGCCCTGTCATTTTATTTATTTTTATCATATTATTTTTGGAAATGGTTTTGTAGAAATTATTTGGAAATTCCCAAATTAAAACATGATTTGTAAATTGTTGTTATCATGAAACTTACATTTCCCCCTTCCCCATTAATTATGCTATTTATTAGGTTCTATCTCATTCTATTATTTTACAAACTTCTTCAAAGTAGGCAACTATCGTTTTGAGATAGCTTTTTGGTGGCTAGCAGTGGTTAGACTAACTGTTGATGGAGGTTGACTTTTGTGATGAAGATAAATAATGATGTATAACTTAGAGTAGGCTTGACTCAATTCTTTTGTATCTAATAGTGGTTATGACTTTATTTCCACTAATGGGACAAGTTGATGTTATGTAATTATCTTATTCAGATCTCCATTTTTTTGTGACCAATGGTCATTGTATTTATTGCATAGAGCTCTGACTTACTTTTGCGGTATATTTAATGGAATTATTACGATAATTCTTGATGTTGGTACTTGATATGATTTAACTTGGATTAAATTGTTGAAATGAACAAAATCTACAGGTATTTTTGAGATGTTTTTCTCATGCTTTGGGCTCTTTTGGGTATGGAGCGTGACAAAGTCTCCTTGGGGGTCCAAGGGCAACGCTCCCAGGAAAATGTTTTTGCCCATTTTGTAACCTATTGTGAATCCTGTGCGTATGATAGAAAAACTGTTTTTTTTTTTTTAACTCACATAAAATAAAAATAAAAAAAAAATAAAAACTAGTAAAACTTTGCCACTTAGACATCATTGTGAAACAGTTGTGATCATAGTACTTGTTAGGTTTTGTGGAGCTCGATTATATTTGATCGGGATTATGACCCAAGCCAAAATAATATTATTATGGTTTTTAATGGGACTAAGCCTCCTTGGGGGTTCGGGCAACACTCTTGGGAAATTTTTTTTGCCCATTTTGTAGCTCATTGTGAATCCTATACGCATGATAGAAAAACTGTTATTTTTGAGATTAGGGTTTTGGTGTTATTTTTTAGAGAGAAAATTATATTGTTGCATCTTGTATTTTTTCCTAAGAATAGTGAAATCCTTGCAACTCCGTGATGTAGGCAAATTGTCTAATCATGTAAATACTGTCTTGTGTGATTGTTTGTTTGTTTGTTTGTTTTGTTTTTTTTTTTTTTTTTTTTTGCATGTTTTTCTCTATTTTTACATCTTACAAATCTGGAAATTTCGTGAATATTCCCTTTTAGTACGGGTCTAAAAAAATACTTGTCTAAGTACGGTTACTTAAACATATTTCCTATAGTTTATTTAAAAAACACCAGTGTTTTGCATCCTTTATATTCCAATTTTTACGCTAGCTGGAAATTTAATTGTTTGATCAAGGAAAAGAAAAGGATAAAGAAGAAATGGATAATCCTATATTTAAGATCTATTTTTTAACAATTATGGAAGTATATAAGTAACAAAAATGTGGCCCATAATAGAAGCAACCCTGCCAATCCCGCCCATGAAAACAGTATCAACGAGACCAATATAATAATAATTGAGATTTTTTTGATGAATATAGTAATGATTGAGATAGGGACCTATAATCAAAGAATTTGCACTAACAAGCTTATAAATCTAGGATTTCTCTATGCCTAGGAAATGTACAAAAGCTAATCACGCAACGTATCATAATGATTCTTGAGTGAGATCGTTACTGTCTTAGGCAACTGAGTGCTTGAATCGATGCCACACCAGTCCAAAAATCTTTGTTTTTTTCTTTGCAAGGTATCCCATTAAAACGTCAGCCATCTTACCACTAGTGACTAGTTCATCATTATTGATTATAATAATAAGTTAGGGTTTTCCTCTCATTATTTATTAGTTTAATTATATAATTCATTATTTTACAAATTCTATTATTTAGTTTTTGAATAAAGATTTTCTTAAGTAGTTATTATATTGGTACATATATATAATTGTTGGTAACTTTATTAAAATATTTTTTAATTAATTATGAAATTCATATTTTATTATTCTTTAAACAAAATATGAATTTATATTCTATAAAAGCGTAGAGTGGAAATCCCAACCTTATCTTTAATATTTATAATGAAAATCTTTGAATTTTTTTGACTTCTTTTAATGTTGCCATAAAAGTTTTGAGAGCTACATTTTTTATGTCATTAGTGTAATATATATTTTTACTGATTTACAATTTTATAAGGATTTTCTGTAAAATCTTTTATATTTACAACTTTATTTTGTATCATGTTACATTATATTTTCTTTAAATGGTTGAATAAATAGCTTTATATACAAACACAATCAATAAATAAATATCTATTAATATATATCATAATTAGTTAATTGTGTCTTTAGGAAATATTTTAAATAGAGAGAATATCATATTTTATTAAACTTTCAAATGCACTAGCATACTAACTAGTTCTATTAATTAAAATAAATAAAAGAGAGAGAGAGAGAGAGAGAGAGAGAGACTAAGATAATGTGGTATCACCAATTTTCCATGAAGACATGCAAATGTCATTTTGGATTTTTCTATAGATAATAATGCCAATCTTGCATTTTACCCCTTACGAGCTTCATAAATAAAAATTATTTAGTAGTCATTCACACAAAATTAATGTTGTTTGTGAGATTCAAATAAGGTTAAAGGGTTTCTTAAAAAATAGGTAAGCTTTATTACTAGTATGCAAAGACCACCATCAACAAACTAGTTCGAAAATAGAATTTCGATAAAATAAATAAAATGGCTTGTTCTAGAAAATTAAATAAAAAACATAGAGCAACAGTCTCATGCTACGTAGGCCAAACACCTGTCCTTTATTAATTATTATTTGAGTAACAAAAGGGCAAAATGCCTAAACAACATTAAAAAAAAAAAAAAAAAACATAGAGCAACAGTCTCGTGCCGTGTAGGCCGAGCACCTGTCTTTTATTCATTATTATTTGACCATCAAAGGCAAAATTCCTGAACTTTATTCGCCATTATTTAGTACTACTATTATTGAAATGGTGAATGATCTCTTCATTCCCCACTACTAGTGGATCCTTTGCTTGGAGGATCAGATGACTGTCCAGGTTCAATATGTGGAAGTAGCTGTAGAATGAACAGCAAACAAATCAACATGTCACTCATTTAGCTTGAGCTTAAGCAAGAAAATTAATTTAGAGAGAGTGAGAGGAACCTCAAAATAGGCTTCCAATTTGTTCTCCAGAATGTTATATTCTTGTTTCATGGTAGGAAGTATAGTCTTCATCCTGCTCATAGTTATTGACAAGACCATAATTCGCAACAATGCTTTAGCACTTATACTAATAATTAATGTGGCCTTCAAATTCAATATGTTTATGAAATAACATAAACTTCTAACAATGGCAGTAATAGCATTCTCCCAATAATTTTCTATGAGATATTTCATATGATACTCTACGCTCATTTGTAAATTGTAAAACCTATATATCTCAATCCTACAATTGTATAACATACGGTGAAAGTGTCACTTTGATTTCAGATTTCAACATAATAATAATTAACTATTAGATACTCGTCTAAAATCATAGATGAGAGAACAAATTAAAGATAAATAGATAAGTTTATATCTAATACTACAACTTATCATGACATGAGGAAACAGATTAAGTATATAAGTATAAACTTACCCTTCCATGTCGCCTGCTTCGTAACATTGCAGCATTTTCTCAACTTCAATAGGCACCCTTTTAGCTCCAATTCTGCAAATAACAAAAAAAATAGAGGTCATGTCCAGTGCAAAATAAAGGAAAGAAAACAAATCTTAAAAAGAAGAGTTTTTCTTTGTACCCGAGGCAGCCGCTTTGCAGTCTGTGAAGAAACTTTCCCAGTTCAGTGGTATCGAGGGGTTCATCAGCCTTCAAATGTAGCCTAATATTATTTAATCATAATCCAATCACAAGGGGTGTAAGTTTAGAATTTGAAGATAATATTATTACTATTATCATTGTTGTTACATTATTTTTTTGTTAAAATTCATAAAATTTGCTCAGAAAAGAAACTAACTAATGTGATTTAAACTAAGTAGAAAAACATCATAAGAAAATTTATACTATGCAACTCACAGGGATTCTTCTATGCCAGTGACATTTTTCAGTGAGTCAGTTAGAAATACATTTATAACATTCTTAACAAAGTTTGGGTCGCTCGCATCCTCCAATTTCTCCAATTCAATGAACTGTTCATTTAGGAGTCCCTGCAAAACAATGGTACTTTATTAGCACAATTTGATTATTAGTACTATATCTTAGCATCTGAGATTCTGAATCAAATTTTAACTTTCTTATTAAAAAGTTTATGAAAATCATTGGGATTTCCGGTTTTCACACTTCCACCATAAATTTTGGTGAACATTATAATATGCAACATATATTATGTCTAGTATTATAATTTATACAAATTAAATAAAATGACTGAAGGCATAATACAACATTTTAACAAAGCCCCCCACCCCCAAAAGAAAAAAAAAAAAAAGATAACTAAAGATCTATTTTCGTGGTAAGATGGTAAGTGCATAATTAAGTTTTATTTTGCTACTCATTTGTTCTATTTTTAATAAAATATTCCCCCATAAATATTTCAACAGTAAGCTTCTAGGGGGAAAAAGGAGAGGGGGTTGCATATTCAAATAATTTTCATGAAGGGAACTAAAACTGTGGTATAAATAACCATGCAGAATATTACAGTATATGGTAATGGGGTATTGAAAATGAAGTGAAAACAACTACAACGTTTTTTCAGCAAAGAACTAAAGAAGAGAAAAACCTCGTCAAACAAGGATTGCCTCATGGAGGCAATCTGTTGTTGCAAGGAGCTGCCAGCCATTCTTACAGAAAACGGTGAAATCAAAACAACAATTAAACTAAGATCAAATTTTAAGGCTTGAATGACAAATGGAAAGCCACTTGGGCTAATATATAGGCAGAAAATAAATTAGAGGAAAACACATGTTTAGTGTGCATTAATTAATTGATTCTGAAAGGTATAATTACAAAATCTAAGAGGAAAATAGCTTTAATTTTTGACATAGTTACTGCTTAGTAAAATTAACCAAGAGGCAACAATCAGAATATGTAAACATAAAAAAGCAATGACTACAACATAAAAACTATGTGATAAAAAAATCATTTAGAAAATATGACACAATAATTATGTGAAAAGGAGTCATCTAAGAAATGTGTGAATATGTGAGACTGATAGTTGCCATGTTTGCAGGACAGTTAGTGGACTCGAAGAATTGAAGTGTCAAGGCATCCTATTTTGATTATTGAATTAGCATTTTAATATCTTTTTTTTATCTTCTTTCACCGAAGATGAAACAAATGAATGGATTTATATACTTTTATGTTTATAGAATTTTATTTTTCCTTTTTTTAATCCATTAGTTAACTATCCAATGAAAGCTAGTGATAAAAATTTGTTAGGAATACACATGTAAATGAAGCTCCTTATGAAATAAAAATGACAAAAGAGAGTAGTTAATAATATATATACATATATATATATATATATATATATATATTTATGAAAAGAGTAGTTAATAATTAATATAATATAGTTGGACCCATGGCATAGCTTATATGGTTGTACCATGGTACATTCCAACTAAATGTAATAAAATTGGTAGTATTGAAATCTTGAGTTGGAGACACAATTTTAATTATGAGTAATAACATGTCTGTAACACTTTTTATCCTAAGTTCTAAAGCAGTTATAAGAGCATATGACAATCAAAGCAATTTTATAAATAACTTTTTGTATAAGCATTGAGAAGTGTATCAAAGATAGGAGAGTCTACTGTGAGGATATTATAATTTGTCCAAAGGTAGACAAATCTTTAGCTCTTCTTAATGTTATCAGGTTAATCTATGATACACATCTTATATAAAATTACCATTTAGCTAAAGGAAAATGAGATTTTGCTATACTGCTTATGCAAATATACAACTCCATTAGTTATGTTAGGAGGACAGTCAACTTTGTGGCCCCCATTCATTGGCTAAATTTGCTAGACTGATTGATAGTGAACTGGTATGGTCGGAAGAATCTCTACCACCTGCTCTTGAGGCATTGTATTTTGACAGTTGCAATCTTATGAATGAATGAATTGGTTCGTTTTCCCAAAAAAAAAAAAATACAAGTCACTATAACTTATACAAAACGATTTTTTTTTATTTATTATTATTTCTTTATGTTATCCAAGAATTAAGGGAAAAAGTTGATGATGATAGTTGTTTGAAGGGAGAGAAACAGCTACAAAAATTATAAATAAAATTTATATTTTAATAAAATAGAGTATATAATACATAACCAAATGTGGATGTTTTGAAAAATGGCTAGCTAAAATTTATTTAAAAAAAAATAGTAGGTTTTTATTTTAAGTGGACAATAGTTTTTGCATAAATTAATGTGAATGCTTTAGCTATTTAGAAATTATCCGCCACAACAAACTATCCACTTGTCTTTTTCATGGTTTTTTTGAAAACAAACTGATAATTTAATTAAGAAGCAAAATGTGCTAAATCTTTTATGACAATTAGGCATAAAATGAACCAACTAACTAAAATGAACTCCTAAAACAAAAACAAAAAAAAACAAAAAAAAAAAACAAACAAACAGGATAAACCTTGACCATGACAATTAATATAGACACATCGCAATTCTGGTATATATCCATAAAATAGTGGAATATTGTGTTCCTTTAGCAATTTTACATATATATATATATATATATTGAGTAATGTAATATTGCTTAAACTTACATTAAGTGTAGTATATATATAGTTGGGTTCAAGTTACACTTGATTTAAATTTAAACAATGTTACATTACTTAATATTTTAACATTGGATGTAAATTTTGACAAATCCACCGTCGGATTAAATTTTTTGTTATTATCCTTTATTTTTGCAAATTCTCAAGATAATCAAATATCAATAACTATGTCATCAATAAATTATTTAAATTCAAGTTTTTGTATTTTAAAATAATGCATAAAATATGAGTTTATGGATTAAATAGTAAATAACATTCGATTACTACAAAATTTGACATGCATGTTAAGAACATATAGAACATGAAATCTAATGGTAAGATTTTTAAAATATAAATTCAATAACAAGTTTTTTTTTTTTTTTTTTTTAAGAAACTTCAATAACAAGTTATTAGGAAATGTAACATTACTTAGAGCTCGTGTAACTTGAACCCAACGCAATTATTTGAATTCAAGTTTTTGTATTTTAAAATAACATATAAAAGATGAGTTTATAGATAAAATAGTAGATAACATCAGATTGGTACAAAATTTGACATGCATGTTAAAAACATATAAAACATGAAATCTAATGGTGAGATTTTTAAAATATGAATTCAATAACAAATTATTGGGTAGTGTAATATTGCTTAGAGTTAGTATAACTTAAACCCATCTCTCTCTCTCTCTCTCTCTCTCTCTCTCTCTCTCTCTCTCTCTCTCTCTCTCTCTCTCTCTCTATATATATATATATATACACACACACACACACACACACACACACACACACACACACACATATATATATACACATTTTTTTTTAAATAACTGATTATTAATTATGTGCCTATTTGGTTTAGATGATTTGGAGCAAAAATCATGATTGCAATTCAAAGCATGATTTTTTGTGTTTAGTAAAATATTCAAATTGTGGTTTTTTATCGAGTGAACTCGATTCTTTCTTCTTTTTTTATTCTTTTTTTTATGCAATAGACTACCTATGTAGCAATTCTAAATCATAACAAAACATAATATAAAGTCGTTACTCTTTCATATCACACAATTTCAAAAGACTGGACCAAATCCACCTTCTTTTTTTTTAGAGATAATTACAGCATGTTGCTAACCCCGTAGTTCGAACCCTTTCCCCCTTAGACCCCCAAACACTTTGTGAATGGGGAGGTGTCAATTCAGTTACAAGGCCTTTAATGGCCGGACCAAATCCACCTTAAATCCCGTATGGGAATTGAATTTTAAAATTAATTATGCTTTTTTTTGCACCACTTGACAGAACAATAAAAGTAAAAATAAAATAACGTTAGGAAAAAAAAGTTCTACTAATATGGTCTAACAATGTGAATTTAAAGTTTTAAACCTAGGAAGATGTTGCTTTTTTCCGTAGAGAAGCTAAATGCAACAATCCTTTTGTGAGGAAGGGTCAAACCAATGGTGGAGTTGAAAAAAATTTTCAAAATGATATACGCTAAGTGTCCGTTTGGAAACAACTTATCTAACTTTTCACCGGCAATTTTTTACCAAAAGTGTGCAAATTATACTTGTAAGGACACGATTTGTAACGACCCAAAACGATCTTGGGTTCGCACGTAAATAGGCCCAAACAATATAATTTGTAGAGCGTGGGTGTTAAGAGCTAGATTAACTTTTGTGGAATGAAAAGATTCACCCTCATGTATATTGAAGGCTCTGAGCTGGCGCAACGATCATTTTGTTTTCGTAATCGATATAGTTCTTTCGCTTTTTTACGTTCTTCCCCAGTCTGTGCTTTCTTTCTTTCTTTTTGTGTTCCGATCCCCTTTGGCGCGTTCTTCTTTCAGTTTATATACCACCCTCTGTGTTCCATCCTCACCACACACGTGTAGGTTGGGTTCGGGGGATTTCTTTCTGTCCCATCTAGCACCTCCTGGAACTTCCTATGGGCAGTCACAAAGGTTGCCTCCTTCTCGTTTCGGTATCACCTCCACATTAATGCAGCCAGAGAGTTGGTTGAGAGGTAATTAATGCGGAGGCAGCTGTAGTTATAGATATTTGTTTGCCTTTTCCTTCTTACCCTTGGTCCATTATCCTATCTTCGGTGGTGACATAATTCCGAGGTCCGGTTGTAACAAGACCACGTCCCGATCGTCCTCGAACGTATATTGCCGAGGAGTATAGCGTCCTCGGACGAATACGGAACTCTACTTTCGTGATATTGACTACCATCCTTATGACCTGACTTGGCCTCCTCGAACGGATATGCATCCTCGGATGGGCCACAGGCCCAACGATCCCGACCTTAATAAGCCTGTTGATTGACTGGCCCCCACAATACTTGTACCTTGAAAATTTTTGAAAAAGTGGGGAAAAAAAAAAGCAAAAAAAAAGTGAGATTTTAAAAAACTATACATAAAAAATAAAAACTAAAAGTTGAAGGCGATGCCAAATAGGCTCTAAATACAACAATAGTTTTTAAATCTACACACACTGAACATGAGTTTGATTTTCTTGTAGATAAGAAAATTTCATGAATTTTAATTTTTATAATTCAAGACATGTTCTTTCCTTAAGTCATTACGTAATTATCATTTAAATTATATTAATAAAACTCAATATTTTTTAAACATTTTAAAGCATTTTTTTAATTAAATAAATTAAAGATTACATATTAGAGTATGATAATGGTTTTAAGAAAAATTAAATTTATTGAAAATAATTATTTTACATAAATTAAATTATAAATGCCACTTTTATTTTCCTTAACATATATAAAATGCACTAATATTAAAAGAAATATAATAAAAATGCTAAATAAAAAAATTTTCATATGTTTACTAATGACAAAATAGAACATGTCCTTTAATCATAAAAATCTTTTTTTCTAATGGGAAAAAGGTAACAAAATGAAAAAGAAAAAAAAAAAAGTGGAGTTTTATTTGTATGTTTTTAAAAACAGATGCATGAAATTCTCATAAAGTTAATGAGTTTTATATGGTATTAAAATTATATTATATATTATAAGGAAAAAGCTAGTCATTAATATTTTAATAAGGTCTACACTACATACAATTTTTAAATTTAAAAATAAATAAAACCCCATGACTTGATTTCACGTTTATGCTTAAGTGAATGGTTTTGACTTTTGAGTGAGTACAAGTGTTTCAAATTGAAAGCATACCCACATATCCAATGCATGCCCTTGGATTTCCAGACAACAGATCGACTGTGCACATTGGTGCCTATGAGCCAGCCCATATACATTATTTATACACGGTGAATCGTTTAGTGATGGAAATCTCAACTTTTTATTCTTATATGAAACTATATACATAAAACCGTTTAGTGATGGAAATCTCAGCCTTTTATTCTTATATGAATCTATATGCATAAAAAAATGTATGTCATATAAAGTTAATTTCATTCGTATAAGAATTTTGATACCTATTTGCTAAAAGAAATATCAACTCATTAAAAATTTCTAAGAATGATAATGAATATCATCATTTTCCAATAATAAACAACTAAGATTTGCTAAAATCTTGTCACAATAGTTAAATTTTTATAACGAATTATGTCATATGCTACAATTGAAACTCTTCTTCAATTACTTTCAACCATACACAATGAAAACTCTATCATTCATACTTTCTTCTTTATCATTCTACACGAGTTTAGGTGCAATCTTTAGCTTAATTAGTTTTTAATTAACACATATTTTAGGCAAGAACAGAAAAAAGAAAAAAATAACAAAAGGCATGTGTCATCAAATTTTTCATTAGATAAATGATAAGTATCAACGATTTAAACCTAGAAAATTAATGTTCTCAAGGTAATGAATAAAATGCCTTATATTATCATTAGAACTTTCTAAGGATTACTATCATCTAAAACTCAAAATGCGTGAAGAAAAATTTTGGAATGTTAAAATTTAATTGGAGTATTTTAGACATTACATAATAGAATATTTTAAGAATAATAAGCTTTTATTAGGGTTTAACTGAGAGAATAATAATATGACATATTTGCTCTTTTCTAAAATAGTAAAGGGGAAATTGCTTGATTTTAAAGTTTAAGGAGGAATTGTGAACTACCCCAAACATAAAGGATGAAAAGTGTTTTAATCCTAAGTTTTTTTTATGTTTATTTTGTGTGTGTGTGTGTGTAAAACTATGTTTTTACTTAAAATGGTACATAAAGAGAAAAAATACAAAACAAAATACAAAAATTCAACCTAAGAACATTGTATGTGAAATAGTGAATTTTGGCTCACCAAAAATTGACTAATAAAAAGAAATTCTAGAAACACAAAGAATGACACAACATTTTTATAATACCTGTATAACTTTGTTATATTTACTTTGACTCATAAAGAATTGATATCTCAGCAATTGTGAAAATATTGTAACGACAACAAGATGACTTAACATTTTCACAAGAGAAATGGTATGTTCACGATCTTTTCATTACAAATTATAAATAGTAAGTTGTTATAGATTGCTATTGGTGAGTAAAAAAATAATTTCATTAATAAGTTTAAATTAAAACCAATAACAATTTACCATCTATGATTTGTTATGAAAGTATTATGAAAAATTTTGTGGATGTAACACTTCTTTTTTCACAATACTTTTATTTTTAGTTGTAGTTAGTTCCAGCATGATATTTTATTTTAACCTATAAGGAATTAGCACCTCAATAATTATGAAAATATTGTGACAATTTGTTATGTTATTATATATAAACAAGGTAACTAACCGTTCATATGTATATAAAAATAATAATAAAAAGAGTTCAACATGTGATATTACCCAAAAAAAAAAAAAAAAAAAAAAGTGCTAATTGAACAAACCAAAATTCTCTAGAATCATTTTCTCAAGAATTGAAAAGGCTATCAATACTTTTTCAATTCTCGAGAAATTTTTTTCCAAAAATAAAAATTATTGTGTGTTCTTAAGGCACACATTAGCAAAATCCTTTATGTATAGACAAGAATCTAGATGCAAAGTAGCGAGTTGCTTACGGGCTAGTAAGCATAGTTCTCAGAACCAGATCAACCGGATCGGGAGGTCGAACTGTGAAAATCGGAAACCGGAATGAAAACTGGTTTTTAAGCATAAAGAACCAGGCATATATGGCAATTCCGTGAACCCCTAAAACCGTAGTTGGACCACATGAACCGGTGGCAAGAATCGTGCAATCCAACCCCTTAGAAATTTTTTTTTAATTTTTTTTTATTCTACTTAATTAAATTATCCATCTCTTATAAAGAATAAAAAAAATTATAATTAAAATCCTTCAAAGATATTCAACTTTACTTCAAAAATTAATCATAAATTTTAATGTTTTCATGGTTATTATTTTATTTTATTAACTTTCTTATTTAATTATTAAATATATGCTTGAAAATCATTAAATTTTCCTTACATATATAGATATATTAGTCAATTTTACTAGTTTTATAAATTTAATATCTATATTTAGGCTTTAATTAATTATTAAATTAATTATGACGTTATCACGGTTCGATCCCGGTTCGACCTCAGTTCAACCTCAAAAACTTTGAACATCTCCCTTTTACGGTTCAATAAGCGATCCGAGTCTAAAAATCTTGCTAGTAAAAAAGCGAAATGCTCGTGACACAAATTGAAAAAGCTCTCTCCTTTTGAGACACATGGTAGCATTGCGGCCAACGCATGGGGCAGACAAATAAATCACATGCAACACCACTTTCTCAACAGCTTTGACTAGTATTTGACGAGCTCAAGTACGCTAACTCCCCCAAAAAAAAATACATCATAATATTGAGAATTACACGCAAATTTGACACAAAATAAATCCATCCAAAGAAAAAAAAAATTGGGTTAGGTCCTAATTTAAAGCATTTGTGACTTGGTCGGTTCTTAGGATTTTAGGACAACAACTAAAAGGATAACAAATGACTGAAAAAAAAAAAAAAAAACAAATTTAAAGAGCCTTCCTTTTATTATTTTTTTTTTTGGTGAATTCAATTGTGCTATTACAATAGGAGGTAGCACTGTCACATTAAAGCAACTGTCATATTCACCTAAACATGCATTGTGCGCTAAGAAGCACAAACCTTGAGAAAAATTTAAAATTTTAGTTTTGGAAGGCAACAGGGACGCAGAGTGATCGCCAACATGATCACCAGGAATACAAGAACCAGCTTGTGAAAAAGTTGAAAACGCTGCTGCTCCTTACTTGGTGAATTGTTAGACTTTTTTTTGTGAGCTCTATATTATATATGAATTGATCGAAGGTAAGAACCTCATGTGGGAGAATGTGGATTCTTAATGTGGAGCGCTCCTTAGATTTCTTGTTATTAAACCTTCCACCTCACCAAATTTTACATTCATGTGAAATTAGAGTAATGTTATAATTACAAACTATTTTACAAAATTTTTACAAAATGTTGATGTGACAAACCTCTTATTGGTTTTCATTTAGGCACATTATTAATATTACTTTTTCACCAATAATCACTCACCACATTAGCAGTTTTTAAAAAAATTTGTAAAATAATTTGTATCTCTAACATTATTTATAAAATTATTACTAATTAATAGTCATGTTTTAATTAGGATTAAAGCATGTATTAATTATCTTATTATACTAACTTAATGTGGAGCACTCCTTAGATGTTTAATGTTTTCTCATTAAACCTTCCACCTCACCAAACTTTGCATTCATGTGAAATTATTACAAATTAATAGTGATGTTTTAATTAGGATTAAAGCATGTATTATTTATCTTAATATACTAATTATACACACATATTATTTATATGTGGGTTCTCAATGTGGAGCACTCCTTAGATGTTTTCTCATTAAACCTTCCACCTCACCAGACTTTGCATTCATGTGAAATTATTACAAATTAATAGTAATGTTTTAATTAGGATTAAAGCATGTATTATTTATCTTAATATACTAATTATACACACACATATTATCATACTAGCTTGTAACTCATGCATAGGCATAGGTATGCATTAAAATGCATAGCATAATTCTTACATATATAATTTAAATATTATTAATAGCCTTTTTTTAACTCTTTAAAAACTCTTGTAAGAATATTATTATGTAAATTGTCCTTTTTAAAATTTTTTTTCTATTCATTAATTCTAGACTCTTTTGGTTTTTGTACGCAATAACTCACTTGGATGAATATTTATAATATGGTTCCACATTTGACTCCAGAATTAAAAAATAAAACTCTCTCTAAAAATAAATAATTAGGGCGCACGGCGCAAAATTAGACTTCAATTGTAGAATCTAATTTAATTTTCTCTAAGCTTTGCCTATTAATATATATATTTATAGATGTGGGTTCTTAATGTGGAGTACTCCTTAGATGTTTTTTCATTAAACCTTCTACCTCACCAAACTTTGCATTCATGTGAAATTATTACTAATTAATAATCATGTTTTAATTAGGATTAAAGCATGTATTAATTATCTTAATATACTAATTATACACACACATTATTTATATGTGGGTTCTTAATGTGGAGCACTCCTTAGATGTTTTTTCATTAAACCTTCCACCTCACCAAAATTTGCATTTATGTGAAATTATTACTAGTTAATAGTCATGTTTTAATTAGGATTAAAGCATGTATTAATTATCTTAATATACAAATTATACACACACATATAGTCAATATCAATATATTTATATGGAATTTGTTAATCAATTCCCTAATCTTGGTCGTTACAATCATTGTTATTAAACCCAAAAATCCAGTAACCCATCACCTAGACCGGTTCGGGTACTTGATTAGATTATTTTTGCACATGACCCCATAAAACTCAATCAAACCTAGTGGGTTTGAGGCAAACTATGTAACCCAGTTGGGTTTGTGAGTTTTGTAAAATTACATCTATAGTTTTACGTTATTACTTCTTTATTATTTAAGGTGTGATAATATAATAATTTAAAAAGGAAAAAACTTTTCTGTTTTTAAAAGCACTACTCTTTGCCATTTGCATTTGCAGTGTCGTGTCCATGTCTAGGACCCTCATTCCATCAAAAGACTACTATATTATTATCATTTTATCACTTTTCAATTTTCAATCTATTTGATTACGCATCAATTAGCTCCTGACTACACTTTCCACTTTCAATCGTAACCCATAGGTATATATATCCATCTTTGTTTTAGTTTTACTACTATAGGATTTTTAAGCGTTTAGATTTATTAGTTTGGGTGGCACATGCAAGGCACGTGCTACCCCTTTGAGTGAGAAAATTAGGATAGAACTTCTATTTGAAGAAGAATGAAACCAGTATTTAAACTTAGAGTAACTATTTTAATATATGAGTATTTATTTGTCATGATAGTTTCTTAGAACCTATTTGCTAAAAGCAGTATCCACTCACTAAAAGCTTCTAAAAGTGATAATGAATATCATCTTCTTCCAATAATAAGCAATCAAGTTTTACTAAGACATTGTCACAATATTTAAATTTTCTCAAGGAATGATGTCATATACTACAATTGAAAGTCTTCATCAAATACTTGCAATTATCAACAATAAAGATTTTGTTATTCATACTTCCTTTTTTATGATCTTACATTTTATGAGTCTAGTCACGATATTTAGCTTACTTAGTTTTTAATGAACAGCCTTTTAAGTAAGAAGAGAAATAAAAATAAATAAAAAGAAGAGGATAACAAAAGGCATGTGTCATTGAAGTTTCCATTAGATAAAATTTTAAGTCTAGAATATTTAACCTAAGAAAATCAACATTCTCTAGGTAACAAATAGAACACCATATATCATCATTCCAACTTTTCAAGTATGACTACCACATAAAACTCAAAATACTCGGAATTTTTGTTTTTTGGAATATTAAAATTTAATAGGGGTATTTTAGACATTGTACAATGGAACATTTTAAGAATCATAAGATTTCAAAATAATTTAATTAAGAGAGTAATAGTTAGGGGTATTTCCTCGTTTTTAAAGTTTAGGGAGGAATGAAATTACCCCAAACTTAAAGGACCCAATTTTATTTTTTTACTTTTGGTGTAAAACTGTTTGTTTGTTTTATTTTATTTTATTATTATTTTTTTTTACTTTAAAATTTAAACAATGTGAAAAAAAATAATAACAAACAAAAAAATCAGCCCAAGCAAATTGTGCTTGAAAAAGTGAATTTTGGCTTACCCAATTTAACTAAACCAAAAAAAAAAAAAAAAGTCTAGGAACACAACTGTGGGGCCCAATAATTTGTGGTTCTGGCCCATTTTTACATTGAGGCCCAAGGCCCGAGCCGAGGAAGGGTATAGCCAAGGATGTGTAATAAAAGTCCAAATAGTCTCGAGACATAGCCGAGGATGATTCTGTCCTCGGCATATCCAAGGTCCCCCTGGAAGAAAGGGCAAAAACGGTATAGGAACAGTTTGGGAAAAAATCTAAAATATCTATGTCAATAGAGAAGGAGACGCTGGATAGTATAACGACCAAGGACAAAGGGAAAGTTGCCATTACTGCCATTCAATACTCGGCACTTGACAGAGCCATGCTCTTGACTTTTTACAACCACCCCCAACCACTCTAGGTATGGGCCGACAGGACAAGTTTTATTAAGTCCTAGGAAATTAAGCTTACACGTGGACGCTGGTAAGAGGATAAGTGCCCGTATAAAAAGATAATAGAGGCAGTGTGAGAGAGGGGGGGGGACAACCCGTCCTCCCAGCCATGGTGTCCTAGAAACAAGAAGAATAAGAAGAGCTTAGAGATCCCCGGACTCCTCGGATGAGATTCGCGATCGAGCCAATCCGAACTACCGTCCGGTGACCAAGACCCAGCCTTTCAAACCCACGCTCTATAAGTGATATTGTTTGGGCCTTTTTATGTGCGAACTCAACATCATTTTGGATCACTACAAATTGAGTCCTTACAATTGGCGTCGTCTATGGGAAAGGCTTGTGTGTTGGCACAAGCGGTGGGTTGAGACAATTCCCCCGTCATTTCCAACAAAGGTTGTAGTACTCTAGCGTAAAGTTCCACTAAGGGCTATGTTTCTTCACTAGGGGCTGCGCTTCGTAGTGTCAAGAACACGAATGGTTCTAGGGGCTTGGCCGAGGAGATAATCCCCCTAAACCAAGGTCCCACGCCATAGCCGAGGGGTTAACTCCCCCAACTACTTAAAAAATCAAGTTTTGGACAGAATCAAGGTATTGCATGGTCCTCGGACTCAAACCTATAGGGAAACCAACTACTTAAAAAAATCAAGTTTTGGACAGAACCGGGGTATTGCATGGTCCTCGGACTCAAACCTATGAGGAAACCAACTACTTAAAAAATCAAGTTTTGGACAGAACCAAGGTATTGCATGGTCCTCGAACTCAAACCTATGGGAAAACCAACTACTTAAAAAAATCAAGTTTTGGATAGAATCAATGTATTGCATGGTCCTCGGACTCAAACCTATGGGGAAACCAACTACTTAAAAAATCAAGTTTTGGACGGAACCAAGGTATTGCATGGTCCTCGGACTCAAACCTATGGGGAAACCAACTACTTAAAAAATCAAGTTTTGGACAGAACCAAGGTATTGCATGGTCCTCGAACTCAAACCTATGGGGAAACCAACTACTTAAAAAAATCAAGTTTTGGATAGAATCAATGTATTGCATGGTCCTCGAACTCAAACCTATGGGGAAACCAACTACTTAAAAAATCAAGTTTTGGACAGAACCAAGGTATTGCATGGTCCTCGGACTCAAACCTATGGGGAAACCAACTACTTAAAAAAATCAAGTTTTGGACAAAACCAAGGTATTGCATGGTCCTCAAACTCAAACCTATGGGGAAACCAACTACTTAAAAAATCAAGTTTTGGACAGAACCAAGGTATTACATGGTCCTCGGACTCAAACCTATGGGGAAACCAACTACTTAAAAAAATCAAGTTTTGGACAGAACAAAGGTATTGCATGGTCCTCGGACTCAAACTTATGGGGAAACCAACTACTTAAAAAATCAAGTTTTGGACAGAACCAAGGTATTGCATGGTCCTCGGACTCAAACCTATGGGGAAACCAACTACTTAAAAAATCAAGTTTTGGATAGAATCAAGGTATTGCATGGTCCTTGGACTCAAACCTATGGGGTAACCAACTACTTAAAAAAATTAAGTTTTGGACAGAACCAAGGTATTGCATGGTCCTCGGACTCAAACCTATGGTGAAACCAACTACTTAAAAAATCAAGTTTTGGACAGAACCAAGGTATTGCATGG
This sequence comes from Quercus dentata, assembly GCA_028216015.1. Classification (NCBI taxonomy): domain Eukaryota; kingdom Viridiplantae; phylum Streptophyta; class Magnoliopsida; order Fagales; family Fagaceae; genus Quercus; species Quercus dentata. The sequence goes on from CP116447.1 coordinate 51,414,433, forward strand.
TCCTCGGACTCAAACCTATGACTCAAACCTATGGTGAAACCAACTACTTAAAAAATCAAGTTTTGGACAGAACCAAGGTATTGCATGGTCCTCGGACTCAAACCTATGGAAAAGTCAGTTACTTAAGGAGAATTCTAAGTCGCTCAGTCCTCGGACCAAATACGAGAAAAGGCTAAGGCTGTGAAGGTCATTAGGAAGATGGCGAAACGCCTTATTACTCAAATGACCTGCAAGGGCTGTTCATTTTGGGTTATATATCCTCGAATGATTACTTCCTACACGGCACCGAGCATTCAGCCATCATCTCGTTCAAGTTTGGGATATACCACCCATTTTCAGGTCGGTCTTATTGTACACGATAGCTCCAATAAGTTCATAATAACATCTTTTTTCTTGGTAAGGGATTTCGGTCCTAAGTATTGTTTTCTCAGGTCGGTGTTATTATGCCGCATAGCTCTAATAAGCTCATCATAATATCTTTTTCTTTTTTCTTAGTAAGGGTTTCTGCCCTAAGTATCATTTGTTCAAATCGGCATTATTATGCCGGATAGTTTCAATAAGCATAGAGCAAAGTCTTTTTATTAATCGGGATTTCGGCCCTAAGCATCATTCAGAATATAAAAATAAAAAAGAAGTCATATAGTAGTACGTCTATTCACGGCATAACCATTTCAGAAAGAAGAGGTAGAATATACAAAATAAAGTAATGTTAACTTTTATTAATATAAAAAGGTATTACAACAGACAATGAAGGGCTTAAACAAGCCTATATAGAAAACGAATTACAAAAACAATAAAAAAAATAAATAAATAAAAAACAAAAAGCAAACAAACAAACAAACAAACAAATAGAGGTCTTTTTAAGCTATGCTCAGAAGTCTTTCCAAATTCTGCCCCAAGAGCACCCATATTGAGAGGAAGACCTCCCTTGGTGGAAGAGGAGAAGAAGAGGAAGAAGGAAAAGCACCGGGATGGATCCGGTGATGGGAAAGAAGAAGAAGGGGAGGCAAAAGGAGGCACCAAAGAAGGAAGAGAGGAAGAAGCGGGATACTTTGTCCCCGTGTGTCGATCCCCGACTCCTAACACGCTGGTGCCATGTTAGCTATGCTCATAAGAGAGCGGCTGGTGCTGATAATGAGTGACCCCAGCTCGGTCGCACCAAAAGTTTGACGCGACGAGCCCCTCGCTCAATTTTGGCTGAAGGGAGGATGAGAGGTATCTTGAGTCTCTGCCATCCCCGCCCTGACCGAGCCATCTTGAGTTTCGGAGGGATAGAACGCTTCTGAGAAGGATGTAATCTTTTCATCCCTACTTATACTTCAAATGTGTCACACTATAAGCTTTGGCTATGCTGATAAGGAAGACTTTGAGCACAGTTTGAGGGTTGAGGTTTTAGGAAGATTAAAAAGTCTTCACGCGAAGGGAATACCCTCTCGTTTGGCTTCTTATATGGAAGGCGAATTCAGTGGCATTTAATCTATACATATCTCCAAGAAAATCTGCAAGTAAGGTAGCATCTGTTCAACTCCCCAATGTCATCTCAGAATCACGGGTTTGATTGGCCTCGTAAAGGAAATTTATTAAAGACACGCCTCGAACACCGAAACGATAGGAGCGCATCGTGTGTAAATCTAGAAGAATGTCTCGTAACCCGGCGCATTTCTTAAGCGGATGAAGGGACACCAACATTAATGAAGGGCAGAGCTAAATAAACCGTAATAAAGGCTTGGCATCACCAAAACCCTCCTCTCCGACCAAGAGGTCGAACAACGAGATTTTGAGGGGCTATTGTGGGACCCAATAATTTATGGCCCTGGCCCATTTTTACATTGGGGCCCAAGGCCCGAGCCGAGGAAGGGTACAGCCGAGGATGTGTAATAAAAGTCCAAATAGTCTCGAGACATAGCCGAGGATGATTCTGTCCTCGGCATATCCAAGGTCCCCCTGGAAGAAAGGGCAAAAACGGTATAGGAACAGTTTGGGAAAAAATCTAAAATATCTATGTCAATAGAGAAGAAGACGCTGGATAGTATAACGACCAAGGACAAAGGGAAAGCTGCCATTCTTGTCATTCAATACTCGGACTTTGACAGCCATGCTCTTGAGCTTTTACAACCACCCCCAATCACTCTAGGTATGGGCCGACAGGACAAGTTTTAAGTCCTAGGAAATTGAGCTTACACGTGGACGCTGGTAAGAGGATAAGTGCCCATATAAAAAGATAATAGAGGCAGTGTGAGAGAGGGGGGGGACAACCCGTCCTCCCAACCATGGTGTCCTAGAAACAAGAAGAATAAGAAGAGCATAGAGCTCCCCAGATTCCTCGGACGAGATTCGTTGACCGGAACCAATCCGACTTACCGTCCGGCGACCAAGACCCAGCCTTTCAAACCCACGCTCTATAAGTGATATTGTTTGGGCCTTTTTATGTGCGAACCCAACATCATTTTGGGTCGCTACAAATTGAGTCCTTACAACAACAAAATATCACTACATTTTCATAATACCTATATTTTCAACTATGGTGGATCCCATTCTAATATTTTATTATCTTATTTTGACCTATAAGGAACCTACACCTCAATAGTTGTGAAAATATTGTGATAACAACAAAATGTCACGATATTTTCACAATACAATACTTTTATTTTTAGTTGTGCTAGATCTCAGTTTGATATGTTATTATTTTATTTTATTTTAGTCTAACCCACAAGGAATTGACACATGTGACACAACATTTTCACAATATCTCTATTTTTACATTGTACTTATAATGTAAACTTATATTATAGACACACAAAAATTGACAAATATTGTACAATATTTACCTTTTTTTTGCAAATATGTATAATATTTAACATTTTTTTGTGTGTTTACATTCTACGATGTACGCTTACATTGCAAAAAGTACAAAGTAAACATATAAAAATCATTAAAAATATAAAACAAAAAACAGAAACAAGCTTAAACCAAATTGGCGTACTTAGAGGAAAAAAAGAAGAACAGTTCACCAATTCTCCTTATTTTAAGGCTTTTAGGTAATAGTATTAAATACTAAGTGTTATGTCTACAATATTTCTACAATACTTTTATAACAAATCCTTAAAGGTAAGTTATTAATGATTCTAATTTGAACCCACCACCAAAATTATTTTTTCCTCACCAATAATAGTCAATAATAACTTGTTACTTAAGAATTCTTATGAAAATATTGTGGACTTAACATTTTTTTAATATTAAAAAAATAATTCTCACCCAAACTCACCCTTTTTTCTTGTTATAGAAGATAAAAGTTGAATAAACCAAGACTACTATAGCTAGAGACATTGGCTCTTTTTATATAGTTAGTAGATATCTATAATATTTATTAAATTTGAGTCCTTGACTTTTATATTGTTGGCTTATACTAATTTCAATTTGATACATAAATTTTTAAAACCCACACTTTTTTCACATTATTATTGTAGTCAATTTGGTTCTTGTTGTCAACTCACTAACAAAAATTGATTGTAAGTTGAAAATAACAAGGATCAAATAGACAATAACTCCAACATTTAGATAGTAAAATGGCTTTTTCACCTTAAATTTATAAGGATTCCTCAAAATGGTATGTTCTCTCCATTAGAACCTTGTTACATCAAATTTTCTTTAAATGGTTGAATAAATAGTTTCATACACAAACACAATTACAATTAAATGTCTATTAATAAATACCATAATTAACAAATTTTATATAAAAAGAGTGATATTTTGTTAAACTTTCTCGTGCATTGCTTTGTCACACAAGAAGAGAGAGAGAGAGAGAGAGAGACCACTAATTTGCCATGAGGCCATGCAAAATGTCATTTTGTCTTTTTATAGATAATATTTGGATAAAAGTTTTTTGAAGTTCTTAGAATAATTCTAATGATACACGAAAATCAGTAGGCTAGAATGTTTGGGGCTATGGTGATGGCTATAAATCCTGAAAAGAAAGAAAGAACTATCAAAGGTGACCGGTGTGACCCGGCCAAGGACCCTTCGACGGTTAAGTTAGTTTTCTCTCTAGGACACAAGGATGGAGAATAGTGAATGGGATTTGTTCCTTTTTTAGAGAGTTAGTAGTGGGTCTACTTGTTTGGATCCATTATCATCATAGATGATATGGGCGGTTAACAGAGAAAATGGAGTATATATGGAGCGAAGTCTGAGGAGTCTCTTCCACATAGTTAAAGCAATGTGTTGTGGTATGATTATGTGGAACCTTTGGGGAATTCTTCGTAGGATTTATCCAAGTATAATTCAGTTGTCTATGCATATATATATATATATATATATATATATATATATATATATATATATATATATATATATATATATATATATATATATATATATATATATATTACCAAAGTACTTTTGCTCAGTCTGAAAAAGATCGTGTTAAAAGGAAATGGAAAAAAAAAAAGATGAATCAGTTGAAAAAACACATTTTGTTTTCTGATTTTCTTGAAAACTGTTATGTTTCAAAGGATGAAATTTCCCAAAACCATTTGAATGTAATAAAAAAAATCAAATTTTGTTAAAGAAGATAAAACCATTGTTAGGTCTAGTCATCTGCCCCTAGAGACATTTCTTGTAAAATGTAAAAGGACTGAAGTGAAGGCCTCTCCTTTCAAAATTGCTGATGATCAAACTCCTATTATTAGTATTATTGAGCAAAACAATTTTACTAATGAATCTTTGCGTGTTATTGGTCAATAGCTTGACCGTATTGAAGAAAAAATTGTTGAAACAACTACTACTTCAAAACCTGAGAAACCTTTGATTGATTTACCTAGTCAAAGAGAAAAGGTGAAATTTGAAACTTCTCAGGCTAAAACTCTTGACATTGTTGAAAAAATGCTTTCTAATTTAACTTTCTAATTTAAAGGTTAAAACTGAGGGTACTTCTACAAGTGTTGCTTGAACTATTTCAAGAAATGAGAAGGAAATTGTTTCTGAATAAAATATAGATTTCGACTCATAATCTTTTGTTTCAGTTAAAAAGGTTTTTGATGATGATTTACTAGAAATTAAAAGATTTGTTGGATAATCCATTCCCATTTCTTTCACAAAAAAATTGGTATTCAAAACCTACTCCTCCTATATGTTCTATTTCTGCTGATAAAATTTATGAATGGAATATTAATGGTTTGTCCGAACAGGAAATCATTAATAAAATGGGTCATATGTCTATGGTTGGAATTGCTTATATGAATAACCATAATCTTGACCACCCTGAAATTGTTGATCTTCTTGTTATTGGTTTTTCTGGCACTCTTCATGAATGGTGGGATTCATATCTCACAAAAGATTCAAGAGAATCTATTAAAACAAAATTGTTAAAAAGAATGATGAAGGTTTGCCTATTTTTTATGAAAGTATTGGTCAAGGTATTCCCGATGGTGTTAATACCTTAATCTATACTATTCTTAAACATTTTGTTGCTACACCATCTTATATTTCGTCTCGAATTTCTAATTATCTGAAGAATTTGAGATGTCCTACCACGTTTGATTAAAGATGGTACCAAGATGTCTTCATTTCCAGAGTTATGCTTCGAAAAAATTGTTACAAGCCTTATTGGAAAGAAAAGTTTATCGATGGTCTGCCTCCTATCTTTGCTCATAAGGTAAAAAAAGAGTTAATTGGTATCTACTGATTATGATAACTTAACTTATGGTGATATTTTAAGCACTATTAAGAAACTTGGTATTAATATGTGCAATAATGAAAAACTGTTAAAATACCAATTAAAAAATAAAAGAAAAGTTGAATATGAAATGGGTAATTTTTGTGAACAATATGGTTTGCCCCTTATTGCTCCTTCCGGACAAAAAGGGAAAAACATGATAAAATTCACAAAAATTATAGCCATAAAAAATATAGAACCAACTTTGTTAAACCTAATGATTTTTATGCTAAAAATAAAAATGTTTCTAAAAAATATGATAAACAGAAATTAGGTAAATGTAAATGTTTTAATTGTGGTAAACCCGGACACTATAGTAAAGACTGTAAGCAAAAACCTGATAAGTTAAAGAATAAGTTTAACATGTTAAATATTAATGATAAAGATCAAGAAGATTTATTCTAAATCCTTGAATTAAACAATTAAATGATTCTTTGGAAGAGTATTTTTCTTCCTCATCTGATTCTTGCTATCAATCTGCTAATGAATCTTCCGATTCACCTAATATTAAAATTGGTTGTAGAGATTCATGTTGTAATGTTATTAAAACTATTAATGTCCACGCTAAAAGTGAAGAAAATGAAAGTTTGTTAATAAAACTGATAAGTCAGATTGAAAACCCTGAATTGCAAAAAGAATATCTTGATAAACTTAAGAAAAATTTAATAAAAGATGAAAATGTTAAAAAACTAAAATCAACAATCAGTTTTGAAGAAACTTAGGAAAGATTTAATAAAAAGAAATTCAAAGATTTAACTGTTAATGATCTTCAACATGAGATTAATGTTGTTAAACAAGAAATAATTGAATTAAAAAATAAATTTAAAAACATTAAAAGTGATAAAAATAATCTTAAATAAGAATTGTTATTGTTGAAAATTGATAAAAATCTTGATAAACATCAATCTGATAATGAACAAGATGAGCACAAAGATGGAGATGAATCCTGTCAACAGGCTCTTCTTTCTGATAAAGGTATAACTGATGTTTTCAATGATTCTCAACTTAATCTTGTTAACAAAATGATTCCTCCAAAATGGTTTACAAAAGTTAAAATTGTTGTTTCCCATGATTATCATTTCACCGTTATTGCTATGATTGATTCTGGTGCGGATATGAATCGTATCCAAGAAGGATTAATCCCTTCAAAATATTTTGAAAAATCAACTGAAAGATTGGTTTCTGCTGATGGTACTCAAATGAAAATTAAATATGAATTGAATAATGCTCATGTTTGCCATGGTAATGTCTGCTTTAAGATTCCTTTTGTTCTTGTTAATAATATGACTGATAAAGTGATTCTTGGTTTGCCATTTATAAATGCTTTGTATCCTTTTCTTGTTGAACATGATGAAATTACTACCGATCCTTTTGGACAAAAAGTTAAGTTCAAATTTGCTTCTAAGTTTGAAATTGATACTGATCATGCTTTAAATTTGATTCATGCTAAACTAAACATCTTAACTTCCTTAAGCAAGAAGTTAGATACAAGAAAATTGCTAAATAGCTTTCTAATAAGTTGTGACAATAAAAAATAGATACTTTTCAAAAAATTCTGATTGATGATGTTTGCTCTAATGTTCCTAATGCTTTTTGGCATAAGAAAAGATACATTGTTAATCTGTCTCACTTTGAAGATTTTCCTACTAATGTGCTTATTCAAGAACCAAGGATGGGTTCTTGCCAATATTTCATAGATGTTTTTAAAGGTAATGTTCATAGTGCCAAAATGTTAAATACTGCCGATTGTCCTAGCATTCTCGAAGTTTCTTCATAGGAATCGGAGGATATTGTGTGGATAAGTACCACTAATAAGTGGAATAATAATACTTATACCACTAGTAAGTGGATTAATATGAATTCCTTTGCGAAAAGGAAGAACAAGGGAAAAGCACCTGCACAGGGCTATTCTCAAGACAAAAGGCTCCCTGTGAGACAACCTTTTGTAATGCATGAAGGTGCATCTTCTAGGGTAAAACCTAGTGGATCAACATCCCTTCAGAAATTTGTCCCTGCAGAGGTGATATATTCCGGTGGTAACATGGTAATTGCTCTGTAGGAAGTTTTATCTAGGAGTTTACAATTCCACAGTGGAACCTATACAGAACTACCAAATTCTATCAAATTTATTCTTGATAATCTCCAAGCTGCTTTTGCTATAAACCACCATACTCTTTTCCAAAAAACCCTCCAAGCACTTGAAATCCACTTTGTTAACCTTATCGCACAAAATGAGGCTTATACAAGCCACCATGCTGACCTTGTTTCAAAAAATGAGGCTTTTACAAGCCCTCCTATTAACCACCCAAATATTACAAATGACCCCCAACACTAGTCAACTCTTTAGCAAAGAGGAAATCCATTCAATGGATAAAAAGACTATTATGGGCACCGGTTATGCAAGATTGAGTCTTAAGACCCAATCTCTGTTAAGAAGTGCTATTGCCAACTTGCCAACCGAAATACGATTTAGTATTTTAGAAAGCAAGGCTATGTTCAGGTCTTTTGACCTATGGTACAAATATTTCAAGAAACTTGTTACAACCACTATTCCTAATCCTAATGATTTAGATTATTCTAACAACATCTTTATCCAGCTAGACTGGGAAGAACACTTTGGGAGCAGTCTCAGAGTGTATGAAAAGAAGTATCTGTTTCCAGGTCTCTTGGTCAATTATGAAAATAGAACAGATGATGATGACAGGGATCCTGATTGACTGTCCCAGATGTTTGAATATGGCTTTATTATAAGCTAACCAGCCATGACCAGATTAGCCAGTTCCCTCATATTATCCAAAGGGCTATTTCACAAGTCAATAGTCCTTTTTTTTCCATCAAATGTTGGAGCACCTTGCCAAAATGGGAAAGAGATAATTGGATGAATGTTCAGCCTTCCAAACATTTCGTTCTTATTAATGGGTACACCCATCAAGGACAATGGTATGAAGGAGATTCCCGCCTATCCTTTAGGGACCCCTATGCTCTTCTTGAATGTTGGAGAAGTTATTTCAATAATCAAATCCTTGAAGTCATCCAAGTCCTATGGAAAGACTACCATTTTATATTAAGCACGGATAGGATTTTTGTTTTTGGTCGTCGGCCTTATGATACTGCTATCTGCAATCTAAGAAGAATTGAACATACAAATCCCAGAAACTATCTTACAAGTGAAAACCCAAAGTATGAACCACTTCTATATTGCTGATTTTGTAATCAGTATGCTATTTACCCCGAGCATGAATGTAATGATGATCCCCCATGAGATCCTTATGACGGCTATCCATCTAATGCCCCTAATACTAATTAAGCCATGCTAATGCGTCTGATAAATCCATTAAGCCCTATTGATGATATTTCCTCTTAACGATGTTCGAGGTCATTAACAATCATGTCTTCTATAGCAAAACCTATTTTTCCTTAACAATCGAGAACCGTTTGGTCATGATGAAGATACTCTTAATAGGAAGGATTGATTGATTCTCTTATTTGTCCGGCCTGCACAACGGCCAAAATGCTACAATGTTTACCCCTGGTAAAAGATCCCACTATTGTATTACATCTACTTGACCCACGCAAACGATGATGTTTTTGAAGATTCCATGTGTTACTTTCGGCATAAAATGCCAAATGATGAAGTCTGAACTCAAGATCCACTCTGCTCTTTCTCATGCTAATTAGAGTCAAAAAGTAAAAAATTACTGTTCACTTTTTACTGTTCATGATTACTCTTTCATTCACTTTATTCTTGTTTACTACGCTTTTTTATGCCTATTTAAGGGAGGATGTCCCTTATGTTAAACTCAGAATTTTCTTTAGGCCTACTTCTCTCCTTTAGAATTTCTCTCTAGAATTTCCACTACTACCACTATTTCCTTACAAATCTTGTAACTAGAACTAGTTTCAAGTCTTGTACTGTTGAACTGTTTCATTCCTGTAACTACTACTACTGTAAGTACTCTTGTCTATTTTCAATAATAACTACTTTCAGCTTTGTGTTTATTATATTTGCTGTTACCGCCTTCTTGGACGATTTTATTTTCAATCTAACTACTTTTAGTCTTGTTTAATATACTTGCTACCGCTTCTTAACTGTTTCTACTTTCAATTATATTATTTTAAATTGTTGCTACCACCTTCTTGGCTGGTTTTACTTTGATTATTTTACTTTCAACATAATATTACTGTGTTTTTGCCAATAATAACTACTTTCAGCTTTGTGTTTATTATATTTGTTGTTACCGCCTTCTTGGACGATTTTATTTTCAATCTAACTACTTTTAGTCTTGTTTAATATACTTGCTACCGCTTCTTAACTGTTTCTACTTTCAATTATATTATTTTAAATTGTTGCTACCACCTTCTTGGCTGGTTTTACTTTGATTATTTTACTTTCAACATAATATTACTATGCTTTTGCCTTCAGCATTGCGTTCCACCTCCCTTTGTGGTATCAGAGCCAATTCTTTTCTAGCCAGTGATAGTGTTGTTGTGTTCTCTGTTGTCTGTCCGTGCCACATTATGGGCTATTGATTTTTTTTCAATAGCATTATGACACCATTATTTTGTTCTCAATGTATAGATTTGGCAAAGACAATTTGATTTCCAGTTTATATGTTATATATATAGAAAGAAAGCTATTGATTTTCTATTGATTTCAATAGCTTTATGACCATTTAATTGATATCAAACCTTTTGATTCTTTGGCTAAGGACAAGTTTCACGTCCGGCTCTATATATATAGAAAGAAAGAAATTTGAAAAATCTTCACATTATTTTTGGATTACAAAGCTACAAACTTTCAAAACAATTTTATTATTGCTCTAAACACTCACCATCTACTGCTTCTTACTATTAACAAAAAATATTTTATCTTTTACTAAATTTTCTAGGAAAAGAAAGTACTATAGACAGCTTATATCCTACAAGCGGTGTAGGCTCACAAGGATAATAAGCAAAGGTGGCTTGGCTGTTGTATCCTGGGACAACATGCGAAAGCTATCTGTTTAATTACATCGGATATACGGTAGATGGCATAATTTGTCTCAAGACAGTGACTTGATCCACGCCTCATCTCCACCACCTCTTTTGGTAAAATCATATTGTGTAATTTCTATGGAAAAGTCAAGTAATATCTCTCCTTTATTTCCAACAATTTGAGACAAATCGATATGGAGAACACAAAATCATCCTTGGAAAATGGCAATGCTATGTCTAATTCCTTTGGAGTGGGTGATCTTAATAAGCCATTCCGCTTTTGTGGTGTTAACTTTAAGAGGTGGAGACAAAAGACTTTATTTTATCTTACTCTTTTAAATGTGGCTTATGTGTTAACCGAGAAAAAAACCAACGAAAAAAAATCTGAACAATTGACTAAAGAAGAAATTTCTCAACATGAACAAGATGTTAAGAAATGGGATAAGGATTATCTTTACTGTAGAAATTATTTACTTAATTGTCTTTCTGATGATTTGTATGATTATTATGATCAAGCTTACAAATCAGCCAAAAAGATATGAAAGGCATTGAATCAAAAATATGATACAAAGGAAGCTGGATCCAAGAAATATGCATGTAGTTGATTTTTCAGGTTTCAAATGGTTGAAGGCAAGTCCGTGGTGGAACAAGCCTATGAACTCCAAATGATTTCACAAAATGTTCGATCTAAAGGCATTTGAGTAGATAAACAAATGCAAGTTTCAACCATCATTGACAAGCTACCCGAGTCTTAGAAGGAGTTCACCAAAGTCCTAAGACACAAGCAAAAGGAACTCTCCATTGAATCCCTTATCAAGCGTTTGAGAGTGGAGGAAGAGACAAGGAACCAAGACAAAGCTGTTGAACTCCATGGAGCAAATGGTCCGAAGGTAAATTTTATTTCTTCAAATGAAAACATGCCAAAAGCCCATGTAAAAAATAATGACTATGTAAGGCCTAAGAAAAGAAATTTCATATGTAGACCAAATGGATATTAGCCTCAACATAAGACCCACTCTAATCAAAGAAAAAACCAAGCACACCATCCTAAGCATACTCCAAATAATGGCAACCACACTAATAATAGCAATTATGCATGTTTTGTATGTGGAAAACCTGGACATTCTGCTAGAAATTGTCGTTTTCGAAAACATGGGCCTATGTCTCAAGCCAATGTCACTAAAGCGCCTCTTGTGGCTATGGTTACCGAGATTAATATTCTCGAAGGCTGAGGAGTGTGGTGGATTGATTCTAGGGCAACTAAACATGTTTGCTATGATAGAACTTGGTTCAAGACCTACACCATCCTAGATGAGAAAAAGAAAATTATGCTTGGTGATTCTTATACCATTAAGGTTGTGGGTATTGGAGAGGTGCTTCTCAAATTTACTACTGGGAGAGAAGTCACACTCAAAGATGTCTTTCATGTTCCTGACATTAGAAAGAATTTAGTTTCTAGCTTTTTGTTGAATAAGGCTAGTTTCAAAAAGTCTTTGAGACTGATCAATATGTACTCTCTAAAAAGGGCATGTTTGTTGGCAATGGCTATTCATGTGATGGCATGTTTAAACTTAATATTTAGATGAATGAAAATTCAAGTTCTGCATATATCGTTTCTTGTGTGAATGTTTGGCATGGTAGATTATGTCATATTAATAATAAATATATGAAAAATATGAGTGGTTTAAATTTAATTCCTAAACTTGAAAAATGTGAAATTTGTAGCATGATTAAAATTACTAGAAAACCTCATAAATCTATTGAAAGAAATACTGAATTACTAGAACTTATCCATAATGATATTTGTGAATTTGAAGGACATTTGACACGTGGAGGTAATCGGTATTTTATAACTTTTATAGATGATTTTTTAAAATATTCATATGTCTATCTTATGAAAAACAAAAGTGATGCTTTTGAAAAAATTATCAATTTTCTTAAAAGAAGTTGAGAATACTTTCAATAAAAAGGTCAAAAGGTTTAGAACTGATAGAGGAAAAGAATATGATACTCTTGATCTTAATAATTACATTCGATCTCTTGGTGTTGTTCATGAGACTACTGCCCCCTATTCTCCATCTTCTAATGGAGTAGCTGAATGTAGAAATAGGACTCTCATAAATTTAACTAATGTTATGCTTGTTAGTTCTAGGGCTCCTAAATATTTTTGGGGTGAAGCTGTCTTAATTGCCAATTTTATTTTGAATAGAGTACCTCATAAAAAGACTTTTTTAACTCCTTTTGAATTATGGAAAAAATATAAACTAAATCTGAATTTTTTCAAAGTTTGGGGTTGCTTAGCATATGTGAGGCCATCTAACCCTAAAAGACCTAAACTTGGGGTAAAGGCTTCTACATGTGTATTTTTGGGTTATTCTTTATATAGCACAAATTATAGATTTTTTTATATTGAAAATAATACAATAATTGAATCTAGATATGCAATTTTTCATGAAAATAAATTTCCATTTAAATATAAAAATAGTGGGGGTTTTGAACAACAAGAGAAATTTGAATGTTCAACATCTAATTCAAAAGATGTTAATGAATATGAGATTGAACCTAGGAGGAGTAAAAGACCTAGATTTGAAAAAGTTTTTGGTCCTTAATATTATGTGTATAATTTACAAGGTGACCCTACTTCTTTAGAAGAAGCTTTATCTTCTCTTGATTCAGGTTTTTGGAAAGAAGCCGTCAATGATGAGATAGATTCTACTATCTCTAATAATACTTGGAAACTTGTAGATTTACCTCCAGGTTGAAAAACAATTGGATGTAAATGGGTACTTAGAAGAAAATTAAAGTTGATGGATCTATCGAAAAATTCAAAGCAAGGCTTGTAGCTAAAGGTTTTAAACAAAAAGAAAATATTGATTTTTTCGATACTTTTTCTCCTCCTACTACTAAAGTTACATCTATTAGATTATTGATTGCTATAGCAGCTATTCATAATTTGATGATACATCAAATGGATGTAAAGATGACATTTCTAAATGAAGATTTAGAAGAAGAAATCTACATGGACCAACCAGAAGGTTTTACAATGCCAGGTAATGAATACAAGGTATGTAAATTATTAAAATCTTTATATGATTTAAAACAAGCACCTGGATAGTGGCATAAGAAATTTGATCAATGTTTGCTTTCTAATGGTTTTAAAACAAATGAAAGTGACAAACGTATATATCATAAAACTTTTGATGATGCTCATGTTATAATCTATTTATATGTTGATGATCTTCTAATTTTTGGTCCTAATATGGATATTATAAATACTGTCAAAATGCTTCTTAATAATAACTTTGACATGAAGGATTTAGGAGAAGCTAATGTGATTCTTGGCATGAAAATTTCTAGAACTTCAAATGGCATATTTGTAGATTAATCTCATTATATAAAAACAAAAATTGAAAAAATATAATTACTTTGATTGCAAACCTGCAAGTATTCCTTTTGATTCTAATGTGCATCTATTTCCTACTAAAGATGAAAATGATATTTACAATCAAAAGGAATATGCTAGTATTATTGGTAGTCTTAGATATGCTACTGATTGTACTAGACCTGATATTGCTTATGAAGTTATGTCATAGGAGTTCTAGCAAGATTTACTAGCAACCTAATTTTGAGCATTGGAATGTCATGACTCAATTAATGAGATATTTAAAAAGAACTGCGCACTTGGTTTGCTCTATCAAAGATATCCTGTTGTTCTTGAAGGATATATTGATGCTAGTTGGAACACCTCATTAAGTGATTCTTTGTCTACCACTAGCTATGTATTTAGATTAGGTGGTGAAGCAATATGTTGGAAATCTAAAAAAACAACAAATTATTGCTAAATCTACCATGGAGGCAGAATTAATTGCCTTCTCTTGAGCTAGTGAAGAAGCGGGTTGGTTACGTGATTTATTGTCCGAAATTCCCATGTAGGAGAAACCTATTCCAGTCGTCTTAGTTCATTGTGATAGTAATGCCACTATTGTTAGAGTGCACAATAAATACTATAATGGTAAATCAAGATCTATTAGAAGAAACCACAATATTGTGAGAACAAACCACAATATTGTGAGATCATACATAAACAATGGTACCATAAATGTTGATTATATTAGTACAAATGATAATATTGCGGATCCATTAACTAAAGCTCTAACTAGAGAAAAGATCTGGATAATTTCAAAATTTAGCCATCAACGTTCTCTAACTAGCTCATGAATGCTGGGATTAAGCACAAGGCCATCATGTGCTAGCTTAGAAGCTCATAGTAGAGAACTGGAATATTATGTGTGTGATGTAATGTTTTGTTTCCACACAAAAAGTTATAGTTCAAGACTTAGCTCACTATTAACTTTGGAACAATGTTGCTGAAACACTAAATGAGGATTCAAGTCATTGGCACTCTCATTATGCATAATTTTCTACTTAACCCAAAAAAAATTTCTTATATATATATATATATATATATATATATATATATGTGTGTAGTTGCACAATTTTCCTGGCCCAACTTCTATTGATCGGGCCTTGGCCCAAAGCGCAACCCACAATAAATATTTGTAGAGGATGGGTCAAAGAACTTGGCCTCGCTTAACCTATTCAGTCTGATGCATGGACTATCTTGTTTGCAAAAAGGAAACAAAAACACAAGAATGGATTTCCCACGTATGATTTCTATTTCTTGAGTCCTTGATACAGTTTTTCCGTCCCCTTCTTTGAGGGACTCCACAACATTATATAGTTCTCTTCTTTTCATCTCAACCTTATACCTGTTGATCATCTAAGCATCCACCTGAGCACCTGTCCCATCAGACGCCCTCATCAGTCCCTCCTCAGTGAGTTGCGAGAGGCCAAGGTGGTGCTGTTCGGGGTCTTTTCCTCATTAATGCGGCCAAGAGGGTGGTTGGGGCGCAATTAATGTGGTGGTAGCCTTCCATGAGATATTTTGGATTTAATTCATTTTATATGTTGGGAAGATGAGTGAAATGGCTCGGGAAAGTTCCTCGTCTGGGCTTCGTGATGTCCGAGGAGGAGTTACTCCTCGGACAGGTTTCCTTGGCGCTATTGAGATTGAGTAATGCTTCATATGAGGCTTCTCTTCGGACAGGACGCTCCTCGGACGGGCCTGAGTTTGGAATAGTCCATCATTTTTGGGCCGGGCCCCACAGTATGTATTTACCTATTTATTTTTTTATAAAAATAAGTGGGGGATTGTTGGATATTTTTATAAAAATATCATCTTTTATTTTAATACTCATTTATGTGAATTGAAATTATCCCTTAATGACAGATACGTTGATGGCTAAATTTTGAAATTTAAATATAATTCAGAATTTGAATAGCTATTGTCAATGGTTTTAATTAGGAAATTTTTGAACATTAATGTGATATTAATACTATCTTTGCCAGCATATTTGGTTTTTATTACAAATATATACTTTCCATTATAAATGTTTTGCATTCAAACGTTTTTATTTGAATATAATATATTAACATTTGAAAGGTTTTTCAGCAAATTAAGTATACAAGCTATTTCTGAATTATTATATATTATAATAAGTTACCATATATACAAGTATTTACTATTTGGTTTAATGGAAAGTCAAAACTACTAGCAATATTTGTAACATATGTTCTGAAGCTTTTTAAAAGGATTTGTAATAAAGTTCAACCACGTTACGGGCTACTGATTTGTTTTCTATAGCATTATGACACCATTATTTTGTTCTCAACGTATAGATTTGGCAAAGACAATTTGATGTCCGGTTTCTATTTTATATATATATATATATATATATATATATATATATATATATATAGAAAGAAAGCTATTAATTGTCTATTGATTTCAATAGTTTTATGACCATTTAATTGATATCAAATCTTTTGATTCTTTGGCTAAGGACAAGTTACATATCCGGCTCTATATATATATATATATATATATATATATATATATATAGAAAGAAATAAAATTTGAAAAATCATCACATTATATTTGGATTACAAAGCTACAAACTTTCAAAAACAATTTTATTATTGTTCTAAACATTCACCATCTACAGCTTTTTACTATTCACAAAAAATATTTTATCTTTTACTAAATTTTCTAGGAAAAGAAAGTACTATATAGAAAACTTATATCCTACGAGCAATATAAGCTCGCAAGGGTAATCAACAAAGGTGGTTGGGTTGTTGTATCCAAGGGACAATATGCAAAAATTATTTGTCTAACTACATCGGATATACCATAGATAGCATGATTTGTCTCAAGACAAATTAGATTGACTTGGTCCATGCCTCAATCAAGTTAGTCGGTTACTAGAGTTCATACAAACTGGATCTAAATAAGGATAATAACAATACATAAATTGGATTCACATTTAAAAGCAACGTAGAAGGGTTTCCTGAAATAGGTATCCTTTATTACAAACAAACTTGACGAAGGAACTGGTATCCATCCATGGTACACCATGAACAAACTAGTTCTAGACAAACAAGAAACGTAGAGGCATCAAACTCATGCACATAGGCAAAACACCTATATTTTATTCACTGCTATATATTTGAGTAATGAAGGCAAAATGCCTGCAATATATTCGTTATTATTAATCAAGTACTAGCATTATTGAAATGGTGAATAATCTGCTAATCCACCACATACCATTTATTCCCACTTAGGCTATGTAGTTTCCGTTTGCTTGGAGGTTTAGGTGCCATTGCAGCCCTTTGTTCAAGTAGCTGTAGAATGGATGGAAATCAAATCCACATTTTACTCATTTATCCTGACTACAAGCAAGAGAATTAATTGAGAGGGAGAGAGAGAGACCTCATGATAAGCTTCCAATTTGTTCCTCAGAGTGTTATACTCTTGTTTCAAAGTAGGAACTGCAGTCCTAGCTCTGCTCATAGTTATTGATAAGTCAATAAATATGCTAAAAATGGTTTAACACTTATACCAATGAATGTGGACTCCAAATTCAATGTGTTGATGAAATAACATAAACTACTAACAATGGTAGTAGCATTCTCCCAATAATTTTCTATGAGATATTTCATATAATAGTCTAAGCTCATTTGTAAATTGTAAAACCTATCTCAATCCTATTATTGTTAATGGCATATTGTGAAAGTGTTACTTTGATCTCAAACTTCAACATAGCAGTAATTAACTATTAGCTTCTAGTCTGAAATCATAGATAATAACAAAATATTAGCATATATAATTTTATATCTAATACTGCAATTTTATTATGACTTGAGGAAAAGGATTCAAGTAGGTATAAATGAACTTACCCTTCCATGTCAGCTCCCTTGCAACATTGCAGCATTTTCTCGACTTCATCAGCGACCTTTTGATCACCAATGCTGGAAATAATAACAAAATAGAGATTGCGTCCAATGCACAAAATCATATTACTATAAAAACAAAATGTCGTATCCAATGCATAAAGTTTCCATTAATTTTTGTGGGGTCTGAGAAAGATTATAGTAAGCAGTCTTAATAATCCTAAAAAGAAGTGTTATTCTTACTTGAGGCAGTCGTCCTTCAACAGTTCAAGACATTTTTCCAGTTCAACGACATCAAGGGATTTAGCCTCACTATATAAACAAATATAGCTGAATATTATTTAATCTTAATTAATCCAATCACGGAGTGTAAGTTTAGAATTTTATGGTGATACGTACTGTTACTGTTCTCCTTGTTCTTATATTATTGTTTATTAAAATTTCACAAAATTTACTCAGAAAAGAAATTAACTAACGAATGTGGATTTAAACTAAATGGAAAAGCATCACAATAAATTTTATTTACCATGACACTCGCAGTGCTTGTTCTATGGCATTGAGATTTTTCAGTGAGTCACTGAGATATACACCTATATAGTCCTTAACAAAGTTTTGGTCGCCCCCATCCTCCAAATACTCCACTTGAATGAAGTGTTGACGATCTAGGATTCCCTGCAAAACATTAACTTTGTAAAATATGTTATTATCTGCGTCAAATTTCAAGCTTCTTGTTGAAAACTTTATGCAAAACATTGGGATTTTATTATTTAGTACTATATGTTAATATCTGCATCAAATTTCAAGTTTCTTATTGTAAAGTTTATGAAAAACATTGGGATTTTTCCTTGGAACGATTTCACGTTTCCACCATAAATTTTGTTGATAACTAGAATATTCAACATATAATATGTCTTAGATAAGATGTGAAATGCACGATTAAGTTTTATTTTATTACTCATTTTTCTTTATTAATAAAAATATTCTCCCATAGAAATTTTAGCGGTGATCTTCTAGGCTTGACATTCAAATAATTTTTATGCATGGTAATGGGATGTTGAAAATGAAGTAAAAACTATTACAAATGTTTCTTCAACTAGGAAATAAGAAGATAAAAACCTCATCAAACAAGGATTGCCTCATGGAGGCAATCTGTTGTTGCAAGGAACTGCTAGCCATTGTCCCAGAAAACAGTGAGATGAAAACAACAATTAAACCAAGATCAAATTTTGAAGGCTTGAATGCCAAAGGGAAAGCCACTGGGAGAATATATAGGCAAAAACTAAATAAATTAGAGGAAAACACATGTTTAAATGTGCATTAATTGATTCTAAAAAGTAAAATTACAAAATTTAAAGAGGAAAATGACTTTTTATTTCGACATTTTACCACTTAATTAATAATATTAACTAAGAGGCAACTATCAGAGTACATGAACACAAAAAATAAAAATAAAAACAATGAGTACAACATAACAAGTTTGTGATAAAAAGAAAAATTCATTTAGTTAGAAAATACGACACAATAATTATGTGATTATCAAGTCATCTAAATAATATGTGAAATGGTGAGAGTGATAGTTTGCCATGTTCGCAAGAAAAATAATGGATTTATTATAGTTTTATGTTTATAGATTCTAATTTTCTTTTCTTTTTATCCATTAGTGAAGTACCCAACGGTGGCTAATGAAAAATACAATGGGATAATGCACTTGTACAAATTAGTTGGTACAGTTGTGCCGTTATATTCCAACCAATTGTAATAGAATTGGTTAAGTTACCCCTAATAGATTGGGGTGACAATATTTGACACAACTTGTAAATACGACAAGAAGTTAGCAAGTTAGGGTTTAGACTCAATAGGTTCGTATTAGATTTAAGTCAACACAAATTGACTTGTTTAATAAATATGTCAATACGAATTTGACACATGGAGCCTGTTCGAACCAATTTAATCCATTTAACTAAATGTCAATTTTACCAATTTATCTAATTTATGGTTATAATTATATTTTAATTATTGGTGATTATGTTTGGAATATATTTATGATGGTTTATAAATTGACCTGAGTTAATTAATCCAATTACCCAAGTTTATTAATTATCAATTACCCAAATTGATTAATTAGTCAATATTACATGCAAATCAGATTAGGGCACAATCAAATCACTAAACCAAATTAAAGAGCAATGGAAGATAAGTTTGACACGATGATTTGATCAAGACAGAGAAAACCCTCACATGCAAAAACCCCCCATTGAGTGAATTTCAGGTCACCACTCTCAAAGAATCCACTAATCAAGACTCAAGCAATTACAAGTAAAGAAATCTTACCCCAACCGGATTATCTCAAAGTACATACCTACAGAAAAACCTACTAACCTATACCAATATCAACATTAATACCCAATTGGACTTGTCCTTATAGAGACTTCTCCTTTGTACGAATCCCAATACGTGACTAATACTACAACAATTTGATTGTTGTAGCTTTGGCAAAGTTCTTCAATCCACACTTGGAGATGTAGAAGCAGCTTGGTACAAAACATTAAGGCGCACAAAAAGTCATAGCAACTTCTGTTAAGAGTGTATCTTTGTATATCTCTCTGTATGTATGATGACAACTGTAAAATATAGCTTTTATAGGCTTTGAAACCCTAGTACACAAAACCCTAGGAAAGCCTTGTCATCATGGGCCAAAAACATATCTTGGATTTCAATTTTCCCGTGGCTTGTTAGATCGAGAGGTATCAAGCTAGGCATCGAGGTTCATTAAATCTTAATAGATTGATAGGTATCGAGCAGGTGTTGAGATCTATAGTTTTAACTTTTCATGTACTAATTCTTGAGAATTCTTATGTCTTCAATAATACATCTTGTTGAACACTAAATGATCTTCTTGAACATATTAGAACCTAAGACTCAAATACAAGTGAAATGCATTTTGTCTCGGGATATGCCAATTTGCAAATATAACCCTTACAATTTGTATACTTATACATTCTATCAAATATGAGAATTGCTAACAAGTTATTCACGTTAGGTAAACTTATTAACCTAACTAAATGACTTATTTATCAAATAGATCGTGTGAACCATAGCACAACTTGTTTATTAAACAAGTTGTGCAAGTTTTATTATGTCAACCTATTTAATAAACAAATCATGTTAGGATAAAGGGATCTTAATACGGTTAATAAACATATCATATCTGTATCAATCTATAAGTTTGAATACTTATGAGTCAATACAATTCAAACACGCATGATTGTGAATTGCCACCCAAATCCCAAAATATGGGAATTAAGGCGAGTAAGCAACTCTATAAATACCTTGTGTATAAGCATTGAAAAGTGTATTATCTGAAAAATAAATAAATAAGAGAAGCATTCAGAATTGATTCAAAGATATACATTATCTTTCGGGCATTTGTGTTGTGTATGCACTTTATTTTTTCCTCGTTTTATTTCTTATTCAGTTTTCTGAAATATTTTAAGATGCTCTTTCAGGAAATCAAAGTAAGCTGAAATTCTAGCCACGTCTTCCTCAACTTTCTCAATATCAACATGTTTCAGTTCATCCACAGGTTTTTCACAATAAAATTTTTATTAAACAAGTAGTTCAAATTTCAAAATAAAACCATATTAAAAAATTAACTTAAGGGAAAAATGCCAAGAGACCCCCTTAAACTTTGAAGCAAAGGGCGAAACACCCCTAAACTTTTAGTTTAGCCAGTTTGCTTCTTTAACTATACAAACCTGCCAAATAAAGCTATCTGTTAGTCTTTCTGTTAAGTGACTAACGGAACACAACACACACGTGTGTTTCATTTACATCAAAGAAAAAAAAAATCCACGGATTAATTTTAAGAGGGGGAAAGAGAGTTTGAGATGTGGAGATTAGATTTGGGATTAGTTTTAACTTCTGAGAGGCTAGAGCTTGAGAGTTTTTGGCTATGGAGGCTACAAATTGGATAGAGAGGGAAAATTGAAAGAGAAAGAAATTGCTGGAGAGAAGTTAGAGAAGAGAGATGGCTTGGTCTTAGGAGCCACAGCCGGCGGTGGTGGTAGCGGTCTTGAGTCGACCATGGTGGGTGATCTTTGAGTTTGAGAGAGAGGTTGATCTATGGGTTTAGAGAGAGAAGTTGCATAAAGAAGCTTTGGTTTGGGCTTTGAGACTTTGCCAAAACCCAGGATGGTACTTGTCAAACATGATCCGATGGTGGTGCATACCTCCAGCGATTCTGCAACCTCCTCAATGCTTCCTGTGCTTGCCAATACAGCCATGTCCGACGCTCACTATTTATGGCCTCAAACAAGTTTACATCATTTGAAACTCTCTTTTCTTTCAGCAATAGAACAATTGATAAAGAAAATCAATTCTGGGAAGTGATATAAATAAATTTAAAGTAGCCATGACAAAAGGATTAGAAGCTTATGAATTATAATGAAGAAAAGAGTGACAGAAGTGATGAACATGTTGAAAACACATCTATATAGTGTCTTCACAAATGTGCTTATCTTTTGACTTAAATGAAGAAGCTAGTAGTTACGAAGATGGTTATATTGCCAAGGTAGGTGGACTCAACATTGAAGATGATGTGACGAGTCCATGCTTCTTCTGTTTTTCCTATTCCTCTTCAATCGTGTTGACATTGTTGGGATCTCTCAATTGGTTTGGAAAGTATTTTTAAAAAAAATAAATGAAATGCATGTGAGTTCCGTTAGTCACTTAACAAATAGATAAACAGATGGCTTTATTTGGCAAGCTTGTATAGTTTAAGGAGCAAATTGGCCAAAATAAAAGTTTAGGGGGTGTTCTGTCCACTACTTTAAAGTTTAGGGGGTCTCTTGGCATTTTTCCCAATTAGGCCCTCAAGTTTATCCTATATGCACAATTGTCTCTCAAGTTTCAACTAAGCACAATTGGTCCTTCAAGTTTTCATAATGAGCCATATAAGTCTTTTTGTTAACTTCCATTAGTGGTGTTGCTTACGTGGCTAACGACTGTTGATACTCATTTTTGCAACACATTTTGTACAAGCCCAATTCAAACAAGCCCAACTTCCTTGTGAGCTCAATTCATGTATTATATTAAATTTTATTTTTTTGGGCATGGCCCAAGCCCATGCTACTTATGGAAAAATTGAGGAAGTGTGGTTTGGAGGGTATGGGTCTGTTCCTTTCGGACCTTTTGCATGAGCCTAGCCCATGCATGCTACCAAGTGGGTAAGGGACACCGGTAGCACTTCGTGCTCATGGAGGAGGTCTTGTATCCAAAATTTCCACCCCAAAATAGCTTTTATGCTCTGGGTGACTGTGGCCTAAAGTTTCTGCCCTAACCCACTTTTACCTTTAAAACATAGTTGGCTCCCATAGGCCAACTTCATCTGCTAGGCCTCACTTAGGTAAGCCTTTCAATGGTCTAAAATGTCCGACCAAAGGCAACCAATTAGAGCAAACCCCCTTTATTTCCAAAATTATATAAAAACCTTACCAAACTCTTCCCTAAACAAAAGCAACCCAAGCCAAAACACCAAATTGGTATCATAGGGGATAAAAGCCTCTTCCATTACTCAAAAACCAGTCAAGAACAACACCCCGGACTCTATATAAAACTCTCTCTTCAACTCATAAAAGAGGGAGCCACGTTTTACCTAGAGCCCTGAAACTTCAAAGCAAAAAACTCATTCAACTATTCAACAATCTTACAATTCCAAAGTTTGGGGGTGGAAATATGGGTATAGGGGAACCTTCCCTCTCTTCCTTACGACCTCCCTCAATTTCCTCTTCTCGTGTGTGTTGTGGGTCAAAGTTTCGGACCTGTTAAACCATGTTTTCCCTATAGAGCTGAAACTTGAGAGCAAAAACCCACCGAGCCAAGAGACATTTTCACAATTCAAAACCTTAGCGGTGGAAATATAGGTACAGGGGAACCTTCCCTCTCTTCCTCACGACCTTCCTCATTTTCTTCTTCTGTGTGACTGTGGGTCAAAGTTTCGGACCTGTTATATTTTTATACTTTTTCTGCACTTTCATTATTAGCATTTTGATTTTCTCTTGTTAAAGCACCATTAGCCTTTTGTTCATTATACATTTGGAATTTTGGGCTTGATTCTCCACAAATAAATACTTCTAAAGAACCCAAGGGGAGATTTGGGCCATTCTTGCATTTTCGGCCCTTGTCGCAAAAATGTCCCCGACATTTGGCGACTCTGCTTGGGAGATTTAGGCCATTCTCGCATTTTCAGCCCTTGTCGCAAAAACGTCCCCGACATTTTGGCGACTCATTGAGAGTCAAGCAGCTAAAACAAGAGAAGTCATGTGTTTGAAGATGCAAAACCAGCAAAAAGATGATGTTTCTCACACCAACTTGTCATTCTAAGAGAAATTGTATGATGCTTTGTAGTGCAAGAAGAGCATGGTGAAGTTGAGCTGAAATAAGTTCTATCCTTAACTCATTGAGCTGCTGGAGATGCTCCAAATCATGTAACAAAATCGCTCCAACTTCCAGAAACCACCCAAGAAATGAAGGATGTAGGGAGAATCAACTTTCTTATGCAATTGGGGAGTCAAGCAAATGAAACAAGAGAAGTCATGTGTTCGAAGATGCAAAACCAGCAAAAAGATGATGTTTCTCACACCAACTTGTCATTCTAAGAAAAATCATACGATGTTTTGCCGCGCAAGAAGAGTATGGTGAAATTGAGCTGAAATAAGTTCTATCCTTAGCTCATTGAGCTGCTGGAGATGCTCCAAATCATGTGACGAAATTGCTCCAACTTTTGGAAACCACCCAAGAAATGAAGGATAGAGGGAGAATCAACTTTCCTATGCGAGGAAAAAAAAAATTTCCACTCATCTATATTATTTTTTTTTAGCTATCATTCTTATGAATGAATCATCATATATCTCTTGCTTTACATGACATTTGTGAAAATTTTTGTTGTAGCTTGAAAATGCAAAAATGGCAAGCCACAAATCCAATCACGAAGGGAATGACAGTTCCAACCAATAATCAACAATGCAAAGCTCTAAACATCAATTTCAAAACCAAGAACCCCTCACGCACCGAGCATATGGGAGCTGTGGGTGATTGACTCATTTTGGCGTAACAATAATCGCTGCTGTATGCAACCTTTCATAGCTGAATATTTTTGGCGCCACCATTAAATAAAATCTTCACCAAATAGCTAAAGGCCATAACTAAATGGCCCATCGCAAGACGCTAGATATTCCATACACCAAGCCTTGAGGTAGCGACATACCATACATCAAGTTATATTATTACTAAGTTAGCACCAAGCACATGGGGGCTGCCATGAGTGATTAAATTATTTTGGCACAACAATAATCGTTGATGTATTCACCTCTAAATGAAATCTTCACCAAATAGCTAAAGGCCATAGCTGAATGGCCCACCGCAAGTCGCTAGATATTCAACACACCAAGTCTTCAAGTAGCGACATTTCATAAACCAAGTCTTGAAGTCATACAAGCGATATGCTATTGTCAAAGCACACTTGAGCTAAGACTTTCAAGCTTTCTCTTTACTAATTTTTTTTTTTTTTATATATACATATCTTTTAAACCATTTTAATCTTTCAAACTTTTAATCAAAATATTTTCTATAAGTCGTTTATGCTACTTCGCTTGGCCATGACTATCGCTTACTAATATAAATCATATTTGCACTTAAGGTGAAATGGAAACCTTCTCGGAGCACCCAACGACAAAGAAAATCCGAACTCAATCCCCTCTCACCGAAGCCATGACACGCTCATGAACGCTAAGCTATGACGAGCTCACGCATCCAAAATCATGGTTGATCCGCGCACGCCAAGCCATGGCATGTTCATATATCTCAAGTCATGACAAGCGCATGCATTCTAAGCTATGCCAACACCTTAATCCTTCTTGAATTTAAGATTATACATGAAGAGGGAAGTTCAAATGTTGCCATCATCAAGAAAGTTGTTCTTGTCACTCAATTCTTGCAATTGAAATCTACGGCCAAGCCAACTAATAAGGAAAGTTCGCACACACCTTTGAAGAATGCTTCACTAGAGCTCGCTCTAAACATTGATGTCAAACAACTCAAAAATCACAAGCTAGTTGATGGAAATTGATTCCAAATATTTTTGAGTGGAATCATAGTATTAATGTGAAAGCTCGGCATAAGCGGCATAGAGGCCAATGAGAAAAATTGTTGTGCTAGGGATGCAACAACCCTATACCAACGTCTCTAATGCTTAGCCCATCGTTGTCCAAAAGTTAGAAGCCAAGCAAGCAAAGTATGGAGCCACTGTTTGCGGTACCATGTATCTTCGACGAAGAGGCTAACCGAAGTGTGGAAAAAAAAATCGTGCTATTGGGAATAAAACAACCCTATACCGACATCTCGGACGCTTAGCCTATCATTGTCCCAAAATTAGAAGCCAAGTTAGCTGAGTATGGAGACACTGTTTGCGACACAACAAATCTTCGACAAAGAGGAATTATATTCTACCCTCTATATAGTAAATGAGGAACCCCATTTTTGGAATTCATCTTGAAGAAATATGGTGAGTACCAAGGGAGGAATAAATCCTACCAACAACTCTTGGCGATGGGATACCATTGGTTTGGCATAACCAAATTCGCTAAAGTCGCCACACTTCCAAGTGCACTCCAAGCTTATAAGCACACAACATATAAGCCTTCAAGACGTGAGCACTCCATAGCCTTTTATACTCGGGCGCTTGAACTAATCGGACCTATCCATTCGTCGTTGAATGAGTACATTCGAGTCTTTGCCGCAACTAAATAGTTCACTAAGTGGGCAGAAGCAATTTAACTCAAGAGAAGCGATGGGAATGGTTGTAGCCAAACTTATCAAGAAGCATATCATTTGTTGCTTTGACATCTCGTTTATAAGCGACAACAATACGTCTCGCTTATACCAATTTTCGAAGGCAAGCCCTATGAAATGCTAGGAAGCCAACGAACTATCATGTTATCCAAGCATGGTGAGATCCCTACATGCGAAGGTGCAATGCCTTCAATAAGGTGGGGAAAGCCAACGCTTTCTTCTAATGAGAAACCTTGCGAAACGGCAAGAAAACCAACAAATTACTCTTACGGCAAAGCCTCTACATGCGAGGGTAAAAAAAAAAAAAAAAAAATTACTCTCAATAAAGTAGGGAAAGCCAAACACATACTCTCTCAATCATAAGTCCTATCAAATGGCTAGGAAACCAATGAGACGTTTTATTATGGCGATACCCCTACTTGTAAAGGCATGACTAGCCCTCAACAAGGTAGGGAAGCCAATGTGTACTCAAAGGAAATCCCTACCGAATGATTAGGAAGCCAGTGAGATGTCATATCATTCACATGTGGCAAGACCCTTACTTGCGAGGATGCAATACCCTCGACAAAGTAGGGAAAGCAAAAATTTCTTAACGACAAGCCTTACAAAGCGGTAGGGAAGCCAACAAAATATCTTAAAATTCAAGCATAGTGGTCCATTACATGGTGGACATAATCATCCCTAAAACATTATGGGAAAATCGATGCAACAAATCACTATCTCATTGCCACATGGTAATTTGCTATACGCGAGGATAAAATCCTTCCTCAAGAAATTAGCAAGCCTATGTATGTGAGAACACGATCGCCCTATGAAATAGTGACGAACAAATGCACCATGAACCGTAATGCGCAAAAACGCAGCCCATATGTGGGGGCTTCTTGAAACTAAAGAAATAGCAACCTAATACATGTCGAGAATAAGTCGACTACCAAGCGATGAGCTAAGCTTCAATATGTATAAGCGGCTGTATGTGAAACCAAATCTACCTATCAATAGAGCACTCAAAAATGGTGCACGAGACAATGAGACATGCACTTAGCCAAAGCCTGTTCACAAAGACACGACAAGCAAGCAACATGTCTCCCGACTTGCCATTGCAAAGGTAAAGCCATATTCACAAATTATCCAAACAACCACAAGTCATTCTCAAGAGATTAAGTGCATATAGTCTTTCAAAATTATGCTACTTCATCGCAAGGTGCACTCAATCGTTCCAAGCATGCTTTTCTCAACATATTCAAATGGTCACAGCCATATTAGAGTTGTTTTCGCAACAAAATCACGCTCATAGCCTATCGAAGAAAGGTAGAAACTCATTCACAAAGTACAAAATACAAACTATTCACACCGTTGAGTACAAACTCAAAGTTTTACCAATATAACTAGACAGGAGCTGCTCTATACATAAGTGGGCTGTCCACAAGGGTGAAATACAAGAGAAAATGTTTCCAAGGCAGCAGCCCATATTACACACTTCAACTAGTTCGAAATTTCAAAACTTGGGGCTCAATACAAGACAATTGGAAAAAAAAAAAGGAAAAAGCAAGAAAGAAGGCGAAGAAAAAAGTTGAAGCAATGTCATAGTCCCTATCCAACATCACCATCTTTGGAACATTGGCTTGCGATCGCTTTGTTCTTTACTTCGAAGCCGCAAGTGAGAAACGGACCAAAAGAGTTCAAAGTTACTAACAGCGGCCGTGGTTCCATCTATTGCAGCTCTATATTGCTATCCGCAGTAGCTTCAACCTCGAAAAATGATGCATTGGTAATGAGATTGGCCTCGTGGATGAAAGTCCTAACAACTGCACCACAATTCTCTAAGCCAAAGTCATCCTACAAGAAACCATAGTACGGCTCGCTCAATATACTATTATATACAATCAAGAAAAGAAAATGAAGAAGATATGTGACTTACCAAGTGAGTTACAAAGTTCCCACTCAACAATGGTGTATCTCCCAAAGTACACTTATTCTTCTATGCAAGACGGCAATCCGAGGCACTCAATAATCCCTTTTGGCATGAAAAGGGGTTGGCAATGAGTATTGACTTCCCACAATAGATTTTATGTTGCCAAAGAAATTTGCGGCTTCATTCTCAAACAAATGGAGCTGCGACATTATCACATGCGAAAGCATCTCAACACAACGACGTTTCATTGAACATTTTTTTATAGCCACGCAACAAAGAGGAATCTCCTACTTGCTCACAAGTTATGCCGTTCATCATTTTAGCGTACACAACAACTATTTTACAAGGCGACCTCTCATGCTATCATGGTCAATCTGGTCCTATCAAGGCCCAAGACGCGAGGGTCATTATAGATGGGCAATACCACGATCAAATAATAGATGCTCTATGGAATCATTAATAATGGTTTCGCCAACACTCTCCTCATCATCACAACAAACATGAAGCAACAACAATTTGTGACTCTAGATTTTTATTCGCATTCGCCACGATAACACAATACTAGGGGCCGCCAAAGCCAACACATACAGCAACTATGTCACACCTATACTACATCGCTGAGTGATATTTTCGCTCCATTCTATCTCAAATAAGTGATATTTTCGCTCCATTCTATCTCAAATAAGTTGTCCCAAGATAGCCAGTAGTATCGCTCATGGCTACGACTTCATCGAAATTAATCTTGGCAAACACGATCTCACCAAATTGGCCAACAATAAAGCTACTAAAATATTGAATCATCCTCAATATGTCGTTTCATCATCATCTCCTCATATGGACCCAATTTGCTCATTCAAATTTACAACAAACAATGGGGACAATTTGCTTCCAACACGAAGTCAAGCATAGCTGCATTGCAAACTAATTTCCATGACTATTGAAATCAATGGGAATCGGCTTCGACATAACCTTCGACTTCAATGAGAACAATGGCTCAACCTCATGAATCAACGCAATGAGACTATCATTTTTCCAACGAAAAGCTACTCTACAAATTTAATTAAACAATTTATTCAACACAATGCCAAATATAGCCAAGATATCAACAAAAACAAAATTAGCTCAATTGGGTGGGTCGCATCTGATTTTATCGAGCTTGCGCAAAGAAGGGAATCAACATCTAGGTAGCTTATTCAGCATTTTTCTCCTACAACAAAACCTTGCTCCTTAGTGACGACGGTTCTTTTCTCTTCACCAACGGCATCGCTTCACCACCACCACCATTGGCGCCAACAAATTTTCCAATGGAACCCACTTGCTCCCCATCAATAGAGATCTTCTCCGTTTCCCCACCATCATCTCGTCTCCCTTTGGTTTTAGCAAATATGGGTGGAGGATTGAAAGTGGGTGTCGCAAGATTTGACGGAGTTTGAAGGGTTTTGAAAAAGAAAAAAAAAAAAAAAAAAAAAAAAAAAAAAAAAAAGCTTTACAAATCTTGATTTGGAGAGTTCGACCTTGAAAGACTAAGAGAAGTAAAAGATTTTGGAGTCATGCCTGAAGCAAACCAGACTAAGAAAGGGCCCACCGCCATACGAGAAACGGCTATTGAAAATGTAGAGCAAATGGTGCGTTGGTTTAAGGAAAATAAAAAGGAGGATATAAGTGGCGTGAGAAAGCTTCAAGAAAACTAAGGAAGCTAAGATGTAAAGACAAGAAAGGACAATATGGGTTACATGTGAGAGTAGCATGAAGGCCAAAGTCTTTAAAGAAAACAGGGCTAAAGCTACATGGCCTTCATGAAAGGCAAGCCATTTAAGTGCTATAAAGGGCTAAAGTTACCTTAAGTAGCATGAAAGACACATAAAGAGATGCTAGCTAAAATCACCATGGTGGTCACAAAAGTCATCAAGGAGAAGATTCTAAAGCTACATGCAAGCATGAAAGCCAATCCTTATAGCTTTTCTTGAGGTACATTGAATCATATTATGCATAAGATGCTACATATATTGGCCGATTGATGTTCTTTAGTGGAACAAATAACCATCATGTGTCTATGATCATGACCCGCGAAATTTTTAAAAGCAAACTTCTTCAACCTAATGTCTTTATGCAAGATTGGCTTCACAATCCATGACATCTCAACAAAAAATAGAGTGTTTAGGTAAACTAATTCCCAAAACCGCAGCATCTACAGGCAATGGGAAACATCAACTACTCATACTACATTCTGCAAGTGCCACGCGTGCTCGGGGGGCTAATGTTGTACCCATTTTTGCGACACATTTTGTACAAGCCCGACTTTCTTATGGGCTCAATTCATGTATTATATTAAATTTTATTTTTTTAGGCATGGCCCAAGCCCATGCAACTTATGGGGAAATTGAGGAAGTATGGTTTGGAGGGTATGGGTCGGTTCCTTTCGGACCTTTTGCATGAGCTTAGCCCATGCATGTTACCAAGTGGGCAAGGGACACTAGTAGCACCTCGTGCTCATGGAGGAGGTTTTGTATTCAAAATTTCCACCCAAAAATAGTTTTTATACTGTGGGTGACTGTGGCCTAAAGTTTATGCCCTAACCCACTTTTACCTTTAAAACATAGTTGGCTCCCATTGGCCAACTCCATCTGCTAGGCCTCACTTAGGTAAGCCTTTCAATGGTCTCAAAATATCCGACCAAAGGCAACCAATTAGAGCAAACCCCCTTTATTTCCAAAATTATGTAAAAAACTTACCAAACTCTTCCCTAAACAAAAGCAACCCAAGCCAAAACACCAAATTGGTATCATAGGGGATAAAAGCCTCTTCCACTACTCAAAAACCATTCAAGAACAACACCCCAAACTCTATATAAAACTCTCTCTTGAGCTCATTAAAGAGGGAGTCACGTTCTACCTAGAGCCCCGAAACTTCAGAGCAAAAAACCCATTCAGCTATTCAACAATCTTACAATTCCAAAGCTTGGGGGTGGAAATATGGGTATAGGGGAACCTTTCCTCTCTTCCTTACGACCTCCCTCAATTTCCTCTTCTGTGTGAGGTCGAAATTTCAAACCTATTAAACCACATTTTCCCTATAGAGCTAAAACTTGAGAGCAAAAACCCATTAAGCCAAGAGACATTCTCACAATTCTGAACCTTAGGGGTGGAAATATGGGTACAAGAGAACCTTCCCTCTCTTCCTCACGACCTTCCTCATTTTCTTCTTCTGTGTGATTGTGGGTCAAAGTTTCGGACCTGTTATGTTTTTATGCTTTTTCCGCACTTTCATTATTAGCATTTTGATTTTCTCTTGTCAAAGCACCATTAGCCTTTTGTTCATTATACATTTGGAATTTTGGGCTTGATTTTCCACAAATAAACACTTCTAAAGAACCCAAGGGGAGATTTGGGCCATTCTCGCATTTTCGGCCCTTGTCACAAAAACGTCCCCGACAACAATTTACCCATTTCAGATTGTGGACTTAGAGATTCAGATTTGATTTGGTTGATTCGGGTTACTTGTTTGATTCGTGAGGGTTCTTATGTGTAAATTCAATTTTGTAATTTTTTAACCAAAAAAAAAATGCCACATCATAAAATAAAATAAAATAAAAAGTCAGGTCATTATTCCATTAGTGGTGTTGCTTACGTGGTTAACAGAATAATGATCTGACCTTTTTTTTTTATGATGTGGCATTTCTATTTGTTAAAAAATTACAAAATTGAATTTACACATAAGAACCTCACAAATCAAACAAGTAACTCGAATCAACCAAATCAAATCTGAATCTCCAAGTCCACAATCTGAAACGGATAAGAGAGAGGGGGAGGAGTGATAGATTGAACCCTAGACCCATCGTCCTCCTCCACACAACGCCATCTCCCTATGATGGCGACAACATTATACTCCATAAGCCACTTTGTTTCATAGTCATGCCCGCACAGCCACTACCCTCCACCTCCCTTCTTCTCTCCGGCTAACCCATCTCAAGTATTGCTATTTTCCGCTCTTTGTGGCTGTGCAACCCATTTTAGGGATTTTAAAAAATAATCAAATAAAATCTGAGAGAGCAACTTGGAGAGGAGAAGCTGGTCATCGACAACATCATCTTGGACGAGGCCATTAGTATTGGAGGTTTCTTTGATTTTCCTCTCCCCAACAAGTCTCTGGATTGCGATGTTAATGAGTTCTAGCTCCACCTTTTGATTTGACTCCCATCACTGATGACTGAGAGATGCAACTTTGATGAGAAGATAAACTAAAGACTCTGAGTGAGAGTTCAAGAACCAAGTCAAACCTTTGATTGTGTTCCGTTGGTCTTGTGTCTGAATGAAATATCAATATTTTATTTTGAAATTATGAATGTGTCAAAATTAGTTAGGCAGCATACAAATATACAATCTAATATTTTTCCTCATCATTTGGGTGATCTTGGATGGCCTTTGTTTATACTAACTATTGTAATTTTTAAATAAAAAAATGTCACATCATTAAAAAAAAAAAAAAAAAGTCAAGTTATTATTCCATTAGTCATATAACACTATTAATGACAGTTAGTAAAAAGACTAATCCAACTCATTTTTTAAACTTAAGGGATTAATTGTGCTCCCAGAATAAATTTGAAAGATCAACATTGTAATTTTGCCTATTATCTTTTCCCACTTATTGACATCAATTGTACAATTAAAACCTAATTAAGGAAAAAGTACTAACTCCATATTCCATTAGATGCAGCTTTCTGTTGAAAACTTATTTACTTTTTTTACTCTTCTCATTTAAACTACTAAGTACAGTCCATTATTATTGATAATGCTGTGGCAAGGCTTTGGGAAAACCAAAATAACGCGGCTCAAGGGTTAAGCCCTTGTTGCCTTGTCTGAGAAGGCCATTCAAATACTAAAAATGAATGCTTGTTCAAACTTTAATAAGAGCACTTTATTTTACCAACGCCCTGAAAAGTGATCAATCTATTTCGTCCAAACTCCAAACTTTATCATCGATTTAGGCCTCCATTTACCAAGTCACAGTGGATGGTTCTATGCAGTTAAAGTGGATGGTTCTGTGCAGTTGAAGTGTGTTGTATGCAGTTGCAGGTTGGGTGGCATAACTGGAGAAACAAGATCTCTTAGTCCATATTAGACCTGCACCCGAATTCATACTTGTTCAAAATCTGGCTACTTTAGTTGAAGCCACTGGTTGTCTACCTGTTCTCAAATGTACAAGTTACTGTTGTCTTCTGCTGTACATGGAGTATAATCAAAACAGCCAATAACAAAGTCGGAAAAGGCCTCTTATACACGTGAAATATACAACTTGGTATTAGGCACATTAAGCCTACAGACACTCAAAGTCATAATATTTTTCCAAACTTGCGGAGATTTCTTATTAGATAAAATAGGTCTTGATAGGTCTAAAGACACAAACCTACTATTTTTCGATAATTACAATAAAGAATTTAAACCTAGTTCTTCTCATAAAAGAAAACTAACAGTGTCATTGAGCTACAAAGGCTCTTGGCAAAGATGCAAACCTATTATTAACAACCAGTTAGGAAAATTTTCTGTAATTTCTTGCTTTACTATTGCTAAATCATAACAACTAGTTTGGCAAAGACCCAAAGTTTTACTGATCAGAAGATGCAAACATGTGGAGAATCTCTGTAACACCTACCTTTAACATTGCTAAATCATGCTACCAAAACTAAGTAGTATCCAAAGAAAATATACATATTTCACCAGGCCAACCACAAATTTAAAAAAAGAAGGGGCAAAAAAACCTAAGCCTCTAAGTTGTCCACAGGAAAAAGAGATTACAGAAATACAGATGGAAAAATATATAAGATTCAATATCTAATTGTACTAATCAGAAACATCATCCCCAAGAAAACCATTACCGTTATCCAGATCAGCCACAGATTTATTTTTAACTTTTGACAATCTACCAGAAGGCTTCAAGGGTTTCTTGACCTTCTCTGCCTGCAATTCCAAAATTTTCTCTGAAGGCTTCCGCTTCCTTTTCATGCGTGATCCTCCTGCATCATCTGCAATAGAATTATCTATAACAGCATGAGTCAGTGCCTCATTTGAAGGAATCTCACACAGAACATTGAGCTTAAGAAGAAATTCCATTCTATTTACAAGCATATGAGATTAAGTAAATTTTGGTTTTTCAAACCTTAAATTCAACCCACCCCCCCCCCCCCCAACTTCTCCCAAAAAAGGTTATGTTTACAACTTTACATCTTGTACAATAAAAAAATCTAATTTTTTCGATTAGATTATTATGTCTTGATAGCATTCCATAATTCGCCAGCAAAAAGTTCAATTATTGTCTTTAATGCTATAAAAACTAAATGTAGGAAGTTCCGCTCTCTCAAATGTTTAGTGGCACTAGATTATGTAAAAGAAAAGTTCTAGCATATGACATGAAAATCAATTGGGACTGCTGATTTTGAGATTAAAAAAAAAACACACACACAGGCACATCAAGCATCACTTTCAGAACATTTACGACAATGCTTTCTCACCCAACAAATCTGATTCTCAACCATTTCGAGCACAAAAATCAATTGAATTTCATATCCAGCTCAATATTTAATGGCTGATCATAGTTCAAGTAACACTTTAATTAGAACGATTTTTATCTTTACTTAATAGTTTTTCTTATAGGATCTAACCAATTTTTTTCCCCCCTTTTTGTAAAAAATATCACTAGAAGCACCAAAAACAAGGGGGTGAAACCCAAGTACACAAGGTCTACAGAAGGACACTGTTCAAAGGGAGAAAGGAAAGGAGTAAAAGGTACTAATAAGGTACTAACAATTTTTCACATAATACCTTTCCTGTTATTTAGGGATGGGGTGGGACTAAAGAAACTTGTTTCATATCAACAAATTTAAGAACTTATGTTCTGTACTAATTTTTTGCTTAGGCAGTGAAGAGGTAAGGCAGGTTATAAAGGTGTTTAATATATATTTCATGAGGTTAAAAAGCTAAAAATGGAACTATTACTGTCAGAGCCACCCATTTTTTCCTTTGTAATGTATTGCTATGGCAACAATTTTTAGGTGCAAGACAAAGGTAGATTCGAAATTGAGGTTTTCAAAATCAATGTGGGAGTTTTTGAACCCAGACTTTGGATATGAGATATGAATCAAAAACACATCCAAACTTCACTTCTAAAGCTTGCTGGAATACTTGTTCAGTTGTTCCTAGTAAAGGTCAACTCAAGGTATGTTATTACTTGGAAAAATATATAAACAAGACATAATTTTACCTTCAAGAGGGCTAGATGCATGGTTTGTTGCACGTCCATTTGGTCCAGCCTCTTCTGAAAGAGGAGATCCAGAATGATTACTGTCCACCAACTTTGACGAGCTTTCTACGCCCTTGTCTTGCTGCTCAGGAACATCAGGAGAAGGAATGGCCGGCAAGAAGCACAATTCGTCCTGGGACATATCTGAATCACTGAAAGCCGAATCCTTCTCCAATGTCACTATATCAACTTCATCATCTTCATTAACATCTGATTCTTTTACCTGCAAGCACACATATATTTTAGAGATAAAGAAATGAACAAATAATCTGCTTATCAGGTTAAATGCCTCTCACCTTTTCAGTTTCAGGCACCAGATCAAATTCATCTTCACGTTCTACATACTCCTCATTTTCCTCTAGCTCTTTGAAATCAGGAGCAAATGCACTCCAGTTCTCAGTATAATCTTTAGCCCAAATATAAACCAAGCCAGTCAGGGAAACAGAGACAACAATGGGGTGAACAGGATGCCATGCTAAGTCAATCAAGGCTTCCTTTGGACCTTCAAGGATTTTCACAAGATGCCCAGCCCTATCCCATATATAAATCTTGTGCTCTCCTTTGCTTGCACAACCACCAACTACCCACTCACCATCACCACTAAAGCAAGGTGCTTTCCAGTGCACCTTTGTGACAGAATCTTGAAAGTCCCGGAAAAGTGTTAAGCACTTTGATCCAACCGCCTTCAACTTCTCAACACCATGTAGCTCTTTATGGGTCTCCTCTAAGTCATCAAGAGCTCTACGCCCATCTTTCAAGGGCAAAAGGTTTTCATAGATCCTAAGCGTCCGATCATTTGAATTTGTAAGCAGATACTGCCCATTTCTGCTGAATACTATGTTCTTGATCACAGCACCCCCAGTAACAGGAACCATGGCATGCACTTGAATGGTTTTGTAATCTATTATCAAAATTTCCCCTTTGGAGTTCCCTACATAAACAAGGTCCCCATACTTGTTAAAGCAAGCAGCAGTTGGAGTGAATGGAGGAGTTCCATCTGAGAATTTGTTGCGTGATGCAGGGACAAGTCCGTTGCCCGCGTCAGGGACTGAAACTGGCAGCACAGTTGTGCTTCCAGTGGTCAAGTCAACTATCATGGGAGCAGATGAGAGGGGGCATGCCAGGCAGAGAGATGGAGTAGAGGAACCAGGATGTAGACGAGCTTGTAAAGGGGTTTGCTGCAAAGTTGTACGTGTAATCCTTTCACCACTAACAACATCCCAAAGCGTCAACGACTTGTCAGCAGCAGAAACAAGAATACGGTGACCGTACTTGGACCAACAGACACTTGTTATGGCAGCATTACACTCTTTGTCACGGAGCTCTTTAGCAATGCCCCTAGTTTCGAAATCCCAGATAACACAGTTTCCATCAGAGCAACCAGCTGGTCAATCAAACCAGTGTCAACATGAGCAGTAAAGAACTTATAATACCTCTCAAGAATATTGCAATAACTAATTTATTCAATTTGTTCTTACCAGGCACCAACGTTAATTTTTATAGGCACTCAAGTTAAGTGCATGCAATGCATTTGGTTTTCTTTTAAAGTGAGTATATTTGCCACCGCACAGTTGTGCCATCCCTTTAATCTTACATAACAGTGACCACCAATGCTACTAAACAATGAAGTTTTTTTTTTTTTTTTACTGTTAAGTTGCACTGTTGCAGATGCACTAGTCAGTCTAGAACGCACGACCTCACCCTCCACCTAGCTCTTATGAGGGAAGCCCATGCCATTTTAGCTCCCTTTGTTATGTTCCCAAAAAAAAAAAAAAAAAAAAACTACAGAATTTGCTTTCGCACTTTGTTTAAAGATCTGGGCGCATACCAAATTTACACAAGAGGTTCCTGTTAATTAATTGCAAACTTCCCCAACAATTTGTTACCCAAGACAAGAAACCCAACAAAACAGCATAAGCAAAAACTTGCAATGCAGCTAACGAAACTAAAAGACATTCTTCAGTTCTACTTGGAGAAGAATATAGATAAACCCAGAAACATAAACAACATAACTCTTCTCAAGGTAACCAAAATCACAACTTTAGTAGCACCCATGATCAAAATTCAAAATTTGCAATGAAATTAATAAACAATAAAACAAGTTAGGAACAAAAAACAAGTAGTAAGTGGTAAAGTTTGTGAAAAGAAACAAAAGAATACCAGCAAGAAGGGTGCCACGGCGATTGAAAGCAATGCACTTCATGACCCCATGTTCCAAATACTCTTCTATTACCTCCGGAAAATCTCCTTGCAGTGGATCTTTACACAAAAAACAAATATATACAAAAAATTATTATAATTTCAAGACTAAATTTCCGGCCAAAATCAAAAATATTTTAGAGAGAGTGGGTACTCACCGATTATGGGTGCGTTCATGGTGTTGATTATTGTATTTCTGAGCCAGGGGTTTTGATTTTGGGAGTTTAGAGAGAGAGAGAGAGATGTATGTGTATGGGTCTTCTTCCGAAGTAGGAAAGGAGAGGGAAAGTGAGAGACCAAACAAAAAAAAGAAACCAACAGCAGCTAGAACCCGGTTCCTCTGCTACCTAGGAATTTCTAAGTGTCTTTGGGTATGATCTGGAGTTCTGGACCGTTTAATTGAAATATTCACGCCTTCAAATCTGGCCACTTTTTAATTTATGGGCCGGGTTTTTTTTTAAACAAACATATATGTTTCAAGTGCACCAGGCCCGCTAAGTTATCGCTCAATCTTTTTTAACCCACGGCCTAATATGGGCACTTCGAAGTTTTAAGTCCACGATAGCTTATTTTACTAAAATTAAAAAATTATTACTAAAAATATTGTAGATAATGATAAAATTTAGTTAAAATAGTATTGTAGAGTCCATGAATAATGCCAAAAAGTACAGTGGGTTCATAAATAGTATTAAAAATAAACTGAATAGTGAAATAAGTGTGTGTTTGGGTTTAGATAAAAATGAAAATTATTTAACTATTTAGCTTATTTTTGCTCTTATTTATGGGCCCCACTGTACTTTTTTGCATTATTCATGGGTCTTACTATACTATTTCAACTAAACTTTACCTTTATCTACAGATCATTTTTAACAATAATTTTTAGTTTCAAAGAAAATAAGTTGTATCCAAACACACCTTAAGTGTGCATTTGGATTCCAATGAAAATTATTTCACTATTTAACTTATTTTTGCTACTATTCATAGCCCCACTGCACTTTTTGGTACTATTCATGGGTCTCACTGTACTATTTCAACTAACTTTTACATTTATCTACAGTACTTTTAGTAATAAGTTTTCAATTTCAGTAAAATAAACGGTATCCAAATAAACCCTAAGGGAGAAAATAGTGGTTTGACAAGAAAAGGAGTGATTTTTAAAATAATAATAATAATAATAATAAAATTCTAAATTTATGTGTTTGCTTGGAACACATGACAAATGGGTTGCCTCTAGTCAAGCAGATGATGTCTTCATTGCTTGTTCCTTCTTTGCCCTCATAATTTTCACACTAATATAAGCTAACATTCATTGCATTAAAAATTTGTTTGGCCTCAGCTTTAGCTTTTAACTTTTAGTTTTTAGTTTTTATATACAACCTTTCAAAAAAGTTTCCCACATTTCTTCATGTTTTCAAATTTTTTTCAAGATACAAATATATTTTAACACACTTTTAGCAAAAAAAAATTAGCAAAAAGCTAAATAAGTTGTTTTCAAATGAACACAAAGAGTGCATTTGGGAACTGATGCAAGCTTTAGCTTAAATCGCTTTTTAGCTTATTTTTTGTATTATTCAAGGGACCTATTGCACTATTTGTGAGCCCATAAATTTTGGAAAAAACCAACTTCTTTTTTGAGTGCGTACCAACTGTTGTGCTCATGGGTCCCACATTTTATTATAAAAAAAATAACTTAAAAATCTCCCTTTAGCTCCAATGCGACAACATTTGGTTAAAGTTTGCCCACTATTCACTCAATACAACACCATTTAGTAACGGTAACATTCTTTGTTATTTTCCCCTTTCCCCTTCAACTTAGGCCATGCGAATCTTGGTAGAGAAGATCACTTGAGCTCTTCAATGCCCACAAACCGGACTCTCTCCTCTTCAATGCCACAGACTTGGAACTCTTAAGTACCACTAACTACCGATTCACCTTTATGAGAACATTCATGCTTATTGAGTTCGCCATTACATAGGCCAAGTATGCTTGAATAAAAGCATATTTCTTTTACAACAAAAACTAAAATGTTACTTCTACTTAAATAAATTCCCAACTAGGAAATAAAAACAAGTTAAATGCATAAGGCAAGCCCTAATTAGGGATGACGATATTGCCCCGCCCCTACACATTTCGCCCTAGTAGGTTTTCCCCACCCCACATAGGTGATGGAACGGGGATGGGTTTAGACATTTTAGCCCCAACTTGCTCCATCCCCACCCCAATCCCGCGTTGCTAAGAGCTATAATTTTAAATTATCCATACCTTAAATCCCTATTATTTAAACAAACAAATCAATACCAACTTAATTAAATGCGTGAATATTAAAAATTTTATTTTTGTTGTGATATTGTCTTGTTAAACACTTATTCTATTCTTGATAAAAATTAGTTCAATTTGATGAGATAACTTTAGTTGTAATTTCAAGTATATTTATATTAATGAAAAAAGTTTTATTTAAAAAAAAATTATAAAAAATGTGGAGCAAATTATCACAAAGTATAATTTTATGGGGCAAACCTCCCCATTGCCATTCCTACTTTGAACCCTCCATATCATTAGAGAAACTCAGCAAAAACCATGATTTGTCCAATATACTAAAGACTTATTTATTCGTTAGAAACCAAGCCATTCTTACTATAAAATGGGGAATCAAAGAGGGACCAAAGTTCCACAAAAAAAAAAAAAAAAGAGGTGAAAAGAACAAGAATATGCCTTGACTTACTCACATTGTTCCCTTCTCTATCTCATTTTTGTTAGATTCCAAAAACATCTCATCAAATCCTAAACACACTACCCTTAAGCATGAACCCATGAGATCTCTATCTCTCCCTTTCAAATTGATTATTCTATTTCTTTATTATCTCATTACACATTAGATCCCATTTTCCTCAAGTTTCTATTGAAGCTCCCACATACCAAGTTCTAGTCTTAAGTAACTTAGCATTAGTCATCAACAAAGTTCTCAAGAGCCAAATAGCTGCCCATGACAAAGGTTACATTGTCTATTATGTGAATTATGTGTGTTACATTATAGCTCACAAGGCATTATTAAGGCCTTGTTTGAATGGCGGAAACACTACCACCCATCACTTATCACACAATAACTCATTTCTTATCACTTAAAAATCCCCAAGTTAGACCCCAGCTACGTTTGGCACTACAACTCAGTTAGAGTTTTCATTCCCAAAACTCAAAATACTCAACTTTAGGTGGGACCCATGGACTGGGCATTGTGTCCGCTCACGCTTAGGATACTCGCATAACCTTTCAGCCCAGACCCATTTTACCTCTTATTTCCTTCAACCCACAAAATCTCCCAAAACCTATACCAAACCTATATCATCTCCTCCATTGTCACCTAGTGGCACCGATCTCCTTACCTTCTTCCTTTATTTTTGTCCCTAAATCTGAACCCAACAAATAGTTCTAAAACTCCTTTGTACATCCTTATCCTTGAAACCGATCCCACAAAACAACCCTTTCGTGCTCTGCTCCTCGATTAGATCGTTGCTGGTTGATGAGAAGAAGCTGAATCAGACGGCATTAGCACGCCGCATCTACTAATGGAGCATTAGCACACGTTGTTCCCGCCGTTAAAAGCATCGTTCCCTGTAATTTTCGACCATTGTTGCCATCCCCTCCGACTCCAAGGTTTTTAACTCATCCGAAAATTATCACATTCTTAGGTTTGAATGTTTCTTCCTCTTTTTTAAAAAATTAGGCAAAAAACTTGGTGATGATACACAAAAAATTAGTAGGCTGAATGCTCCGGGCTTCAATGGGCTAGAAGTTGCTTGGAAGGCCTGGAAAAAAAGAAACACAAGATCAAAGATGACCGGGGTGAATCGGCCAAGAACACTCCTATGCTTAAGTTAGTTTTTCTCTCTAGAACTCAAGCATTCCAACTTTAGGAGCGGTGGAAACTTACTTTCATTTGATGTGGATGAGTCCTTATATAGTGAGCCTTGGAATGGTTACTTGTTTAGTAACTTCCTCAACGTGTGCGGAAGTTATAAGGTTCGAACTTAACTTCCACAACTGCTGTAGAAGTTAGAAGATTCAATCTTATCTTCTATAACTGCAATTAGAAGTTAAGTACTTAATGAGAAGTTATAGCGATGAACAAGGATTTTGCTCATACTTGAGAATAGTAGGACGTGGTCCACATTATAAGCTTTTGTACATAAATCCATTCTAAAAATTTTCTAAGTGTTGAGAGGTCATCCAAGTGCTTCCCTGATGGACGATCTTCATACCCATAGACGACCTCCCGACGGTGGATGACCTTCTTATGGATGAACTGAAGATGGTTCAATTTTTAGTTCACCATCACCTGGTACTCTAACTTGGGTATGTCATGGTATTCAATAAAGATCACATTTTTGTCCAAGTTCTTTATGTTGCTCTGTTGTTTACGAAAATGAGAAATGGATAAAGTTATGAATTGGGTTTTTTTTTTTTTTTTTTTTTTTCAATTGTGGTGTTGGTTCCAAATTTGAAGTATTTGGTTGGGATTTTATGTGGAATAGGACTATTGGGTAGAGACTAGGATAAGAAATGTGG
This sequence comes from Quercus dentata, assembly GCA_028216015.1. Taxonomy (NCBI): domain Eukaryota; kingdom Viridiplantae; phylum Streptophyta; class Magnoliopsida; order Fagales; family Fagaceae; genus Quercus; species Quercus dentata. Next base: position 51,457,225 of record CP116447.1, read on the forward strand.
GTGTTTATGCTATTGAAATAAATGGGTGAGAATATGACAAAGATGAATGTTGATTATTGAGTTGAATTTCACCCACTTTGTTGTTGTGAACTATGAATGTTCTTTTGATTTTGTTCTTAAATTTGTTATTGGTTCTAACTTTGAAGCATTTGATTGAAATTCTATGTGGGTTGGGAGTATAGGGTATGAAATTGAATTAGGGATTTGGATCACTCAAATTTCACCGTGAATATAGGAAGAAATCAAGTTGGAGTAATATCAAATATTGTTGTTTCCTTTGACTTAGCTGACCAATATATTGTCTAAACTAGCAATGAATACTTGATCTTTCCTTCATTAAAAGAGATTGGAAACATTTCTGATATTACTTTTGTATTTTGAAGCTAATTTTAGCCATGTTCTTTTAGGGGTTAATAAGGGTAAAAGAGTTTGAGACTTTGTGTAAGATGGTATGCATTTATTTTAATAACTCACTTAGGGATCTAATTACACCAACCTCCTCATTGCCATTTTCATTGGTAATATAGACAAGTTACCTTCTTTTCACTTATTTGATACACCTATTATTGATTTACGTGGGTTCTGTCATTCTAGTTTGTCAACATACTTTTCATTTACTCTGGGGGTGATCCAAACAATGTCTTCCGCCAATAGTTACGGCTCCACTTCTAGTGGGCATATGTGCGACATGGATCGGTGAATGCCGAGGACGTCCCTATCTCCCCATAATTTTGGTAGGAGGCTTTATGGATGTCGGCATTGGTCACCGGTCTGTATCATATCCATTTAGTTTCGTAACAACTTTTTATGTGAACTTGTGAAGCTTTTAGCTGACCATCATATATATGGTATGAATTTTGATGCAAGACTCAAATCAGGCTTGTACGTTCTTTAGATGGTTGGACAAGAACGCATGCCTTGTGGCCGTGCAACAACACCAATTGCGTGGGAAAGGTTTACAAGGCTGGCGGTTGAGGTGGAGGCCGCTAAAAATGAGAGAGATGTTGTTCATGCAATCGAAGCAAAAGCACGGGAGCGAGAACGGATAGCAAAGTGCAAGGTTGACAAACATAAGCTCGCACTTGAAATTTCTCAAGAGAAATTGCACAAGTATAGGGTTGCAACTATTATGGCTTGACTTAGAGCATCTCCAATATATAGTCTATATCTATTTTTTGGAGAGAAAACTCCACTATTCACCCATTGTTCACCCTCCAACAGATTCTCTAAATCCAAAATTTTTCCAAATATTTTTTGAAGTTGCTACAGTGCTTCTCTAGATACAGAGAACACTATAGCAACACCAAATGAATTTTTATACCTAAAAAATTCATACATCTCAATAAAATAAAATAAAAAATCTTCCTCTCTCCTCTTACAGCTACAAACACAACAAACTTTCTCTCAAACATCTCTAAACTCAAGCATAATCAGATTATCGAAATACAAACTCAAAAACACAATTTTAAAATTAATCAAATCATAACAAAAAAAAAAAAAAAAAAAAAAAAAGATAGAAGACAGAAGCCGTTTGACCCATCCGGACTGTGTTAGGGACGAAGATGAGCGACGGCTTCAGTCGGGCCAACCGCTTTGGGACAAAGATGACCCATCCGGACTGGGTTGGGGATGAATGTTCTGGAATCAAGTAAAAAAAATTAAAATTAAAAAGTGAGAAAGCTGGAGGAAAAAAAAATGAGAGTCACTGAATGTTCTTGAATGAGGGAGAAAAAGAAAATAAAAGAGGAGTGGGATAGAGATAGGACAACGTGTGTGGAGGAGAAAAAAAGAAAAAAAAAATGAAATTAAATGAAATGAGAGAAAGGAGAAATAATTTAAAGAATAAAAAATCCTAATTGAGAAATGTTACCACAATATTTTCATAATAAATTTTAAGTAATAGATTTTTATTAGTTAATATTGGTGAGTAAAAAAATAATTTCAGTAGTAGGTTAAAATTAGAACTAGTAACAACTTTTCACATAAATTTTATTGTGAAAGTATTGCAAAAAATGTTGCGGACGTAGCGCTTTTCATTGAAAAATATAATTGTTGGGGATGAATATAGGAAGAATAAATAATGATAAAAAAAGAATAAAAAATTAATGAAGAAATAATATTTAAATGAGATAGAGAATTTGTTGGAAAGTGTATTTGAAAAAGTTGGTAGTTAAAAAGTAAAAGTTATTGTTAATTTTTCAAACATTACAAAAATTTGGAAAATCAGCTAGTGATGCTCTTATAGTTTGTTTGTATTTTCTATTTTCTATTGTGTTTGGGGGCCATGGACATAGCCAATTCTCTCTCATCTTGTGAGTTTATATTGCATGCATGCTCGCAATATGCAAGACATGTAGGCCATTAGTTGTAGAACATGGTTGTTGTTGTTGTTTTTTTTTTTTTTTGGCTATAGTTGACAACATATGTAAGCCTTTCTAGTTGCTGCATAACATGTTTTATGTAGCTATAGTTGACAATGTTTTTGACATATTACATTTTGGGCAAGTGATTTTAGTCATATTTTACACTATGCAGTGAAGTAATGGCAAAATTTGTATTGATCTGTTGCATTTTGGACATGTGATTTTGTATTTATTTTTTACTGGTCATAAAACTTGTATGGATATTTATAAACAGGTCATTCATATTGTTGAAATGCTAAATATATCAAACAATATGGTGGCGAAGTTCATAATCATACCGATAATATATATAATCCATACATATGCATTTCGTACATATTTGGTTCCAAAATAACACAAATAATCTTACAACATTTCCTAACCCCGATATCCGTTAAGTAAATGCTAATTGCTTGGCCAACACTACCAAGTTCATAAGTTGCAAAATGAAAGCATTTACAATGATTCATGAGTTAATGACCACGGGCCACACAATCAGCCCACATAAGGTCAATGATGTCGTCCCTAAACTGGTTCATGAGTCTTTTTACTTCATCCGACGTTTCCGAAACATGCCTTTGCATTGCATTGCTATTGGATGCTTTAGTATCGCCATTGGCTTGACTTTCAATAGAACTTCCTTGAACTTGAACCTTTTTCATATGTTGAACAATTCATCACCCCAGTTATTAATGTGTATAAAATTGTGTAAAGCATAGCACACAATACTCATGTAATACTGTCTACTTTGCTTGAAGTTTGGCATTAAATTGAGAATTGGAAAACGAGCCTTAAGCATTCCAAATGATCACTTAATAACCATCTGCAATGATAAGTGTCTATAGTTGTATAACTCTTTCTTTGTTGTTGGTTACCTATTGCTTGAACGGAACTCTTGGGCATGGTACCTAGTTGATTTATGTGGTGGAAGAAAATTTGTGCCAATTGAAAGGCCTGAATCCACCAAATAGTATGATCCTATGTGTGAATGCCATTGATTAGTTATTAGTTTCGTAAACATAAAAAATTCAGAATAACAGATAAATTCACATGCAATTTATAGTACCCATTGGTGGCCATGAAAATCCATGCTTTAAGTCACTAATCGCTTCATCCAACACCCTTGAGTTATTAACATTGCCCTCATACCCAACATTAACATAAGTGAACTGCATATCCATGTTACATACACACAACACATTTGTGGTTATGGTACTCTTGTAGCTCTTGTATGCTGGAGTTGCATTTGAAGGAGGCCAAGCACTAACATGTGTGCTATCAATTGCCCTTACACATTTCTACACATTATAATGTCAAAAAATCGTAGATAACACACATCAAACATATGAATGAACGATTATAAGAATATATTAAGCGTATTCGGGATATATAACTTTATCATAATTTATTTAAGTAGGGGAACAATTATACCTCAAACCATAGCCATTACTTGTTCACTTGAAGATGTTCAGGGAGGCCAATTACATTTGGATTAGGTTTAATCAAATGTTTCGTGTATGAGTGAATAGCCTGCAACGCCTTACGAAAGTGGCGGGACACCATTTCAATTAAGTGTTGAAACCTATCTGCAGAACATTTTATATGGGTGTTATGCCCAAGTATGTATAATAACATGGTTACTGCCTATGTGGCATTCACATCACCCCGTCCGTCCCTTAAATAACCATGATGACTTAACTCATCCACTAAATGAAGCAAGAATGGACGTGTCTTGCAAAACATCTCATAACACTTGAGTGGATTACCTTTATTGAGTTCTTCCATAAATCCATGCCCAATCAATATACTTGTACGCATTGGCAGTATATCGTAATGTCGTTGCAAATAGGCAAACATCTCTCCAACTATTGGATTGGCAAAATCAAAATTTGCTTCATCTTCGCTATCACACTCACGAATCGATTAGTCATTGTCATTATCTTCACCAAGATCGATAATTAACGCCGTTGAAGTATGCATTGTCAAAGTCATACTCTAGGAATTTAGCTAATCATTCATTTCCTAACGCCAATATCACCTACACACTGGAATAACACACTATTTAGCTATGTAATGTATGCAGTAAATAAATTCAAGTATGACATACTTGGCAAACTACACATCAACCTGTGTACTATCCGAAAAATGAACCATACATACTAAATAGGGTCAAACTGTAGGCCGAATAATAACTTCCACAAATATAAGTGTTCAACATAGCATAACATTAAATCAAAAAAAAAAAAAAAACACACACAAATCCAACAAACATCCATAGTTTATAAAAGAAACACCACACAACACATCTTCAAAACTGTTATAAAGTCTGCACTTAAACCGAGAAAAACAAATGGTAGAAAGTACTACATAACAATTTCTCAAACAACTCAATCCTCCTCCGAGTTAACAATGTCATCCATCCATGTCTTCCTTCTATGCTCCGACATGCCTATGAAAACCACCCTATTATCCTTTTATTGGAGAGACTTTGAGATCTTCACATATACCTTGTTCCCTAGGTCCTCATACTGATTAAGCACCTCAATTGCTTTTCTTAGAGAACAAGGATTACCTCCAACTATGGATTAAGAAAATTGTTTAGAGGTATCACTTGACTTGCTTTGTTTACTGCTAAACATTTCTCTTGTCATTGTGGTATACTCCTTTAAGGCCGCGGTCATGTCACTTACCCTATCCACTTTCTTGGACACCTTCTTACCCTTAGCACTCACATCTTGCATGAGACGTTTTCCAACCCTTTGGGTTTGGTCAAGAACTTTAGTTTCCTCCATAGTTTAAGGTATGCTATCCTAGTTTGGAGCGTGATAGTCATCATCCAAATGGGTGGGAACACCGTTATTGGCAAGTTCTTCCTCCAAGACACGCTCTTCGTCATTGTTCAGGGCGGGTATGTTTGAAGATATCTCAAGGTGCCTAGTTGTAGTATTAGGGGCAAACAACTGCTTCACTTTGTCGTAGTTTGAACATCCCTTCTTTCGTAAGTTGGCTGCATGACGATCTCCCTACAACAATATGGACACAATAATTAGACATACAAGTAATTACAACAATGCCAATGCGTAAAAATTTACCATCAAATATTAAATGAAATAAATAACATACTGCCACCACATGTGCCCAAACATTGTCGGGACTAGTAACTGTTTAGGTGATCTCATCCCACCACAGTCTTGCATGTTTTAGCAATTGACTCCACTTGCATTGTTTTAGTCGGAGCCTATTGTGCTTTTGAACAACTTTCTTAGTGAAAAAATTTTTATTGATCCATTCATTAAGTTCCTTTGTCATTGATTGCCACATAGGACCCTTAAATACACCATTCTCCATATTACCCTTTATTTGTTCTTTCAACATAATCTCAATAAATATATGTTCTAAATGGGGAGGCCACAGTTTGTCATCTGCATCTTGTGATTCATGTGCCATCTAATACAAATTTTTCACATGGTAAGCAGAAGACACATTGTATTGACAGGTAAATAAATTCATTTAATAGGTTGTTCGATTTTTCTTTGCCAGGTATCCATAAGTCAACATCTAGTACATGTACAATAATACAAAAAGGTTTAATCAAATATTCCGTTGTCATTAGATAATATATTGAAGCATTGATTTACTAACATAGTGGTCACTAATAGACATTGGTCGATGCATGCGAAAGTATATGCTAATAATACCAGAATGGTCTACAAACCATAATGAGAACAAAATAAGTTAGCAAAAACAAAATGAACATGCACTACAATGCTTTAACAATGCCCTTGTCCGGCAGGGAACACCAGGTCCCCATTCCCTAACCGAGAATACCTACGAACTCTCGACATTCTGCAATACCTCATTTAGATTGAAATGAACTTCCTAACAACTTGACTCTTTCGAAAAGCCTTCCCGGTTCGAACATTGGGAGTGTGTGTGATCACATCCCACACAGGGTCATAGGGAACAAGACACCACATATGCCCAAGCAAAAATTGCCCAAACACAATATCACACAATTCATCAACACAATCCTTATCCCACCTTGTCAACTCCGCCGCCATATAACACCAATTTCACCCATCATGTAAGTAGCACTTTTAAACAACAACATATACATGAATGTAATGCCATATTAGGTGACAAGTGTATCATTTTCCACATATGAATGTAATGCCATCGGACTTCTTACAAACACAAGTTCACGATTGTAATCTATATCGGTGATATCAAGTATAGATTTGTTCACATAGTATTTCCTTCACCACTTATCTTCCTTAATCTTCACATCACTGAATACTTTAGATGTACATTTATACTGAGGTTATTTGATCCATACAATTGTAGCCAAAATATATCAACCCTATTAACATGTGTCGGGGGCGTTTTTGCGATAAGGGCCAAAAATGTGAGAACGCCCCAAATCTCCCTTTGGGTTCTTTAGAAGTGCTTATTGTTAAGAATCAAGTCCAAAATTCCAAATGTATAATGAACAAAAGGCTAATGGTGCTTTGACAAGAGAAAATCAAAATGTTAATAAAAAAAGTGCAAAAAAAGCATAAAAACATAACAGGTCTAAAAACTTACCCATAGTCACCGAGAAGAGGAAATGAGAGAGGTTGTGAGGAAGAGATAGAAGGTTCCCCTATACCCATATTTCCACCCCTAAGGTTCAGAATTGTGAGAATGTTTCCTAGCTTAGTTGGTTTTTGCTCTTAAGTTTCAGTTTTATAGGGAAAATGTGGTTCAACAGGTCTGAAATTTCGACCCACGATTAGCAAGAAGAGAAAATTGAGTGAGCTTGTGAGGAAGAGAGGGAAGGTTCTCTTGTACCCATATTTCCACCCCCAAACTTCGGAATTGTGAGATTGTTGACTCGCTAAATGAGCTTTTGCTCTGAAGCTTCAGGTATGCGAGTAGAACGTCGTTAGTTTGTTTTGAACTGATGAGAGAGTTTTATATAGAGTTTGAGGTGTTGCTAATAACTGGTTTTTGAGTAGTGGAAAAGGCTTTTAGCCCCTATGATACTAATTTGGTGTTTTGGCTTAGGTTGCTTTTGTTAGAGAAGAGTTTGGCATGTTTTTAGCATGATTTTGGAAACAAAGTTGTTTTCCCTTCATGGCTACTGTCTCTAGTCTTTGCAGACCTTGGAAAACTACATTTGAGTGGTTGAGTGGGCTAGGCTATTCAGCCTTTTTCTTAGAGTCACCTGTGTTTTGGTGTGAAAAATGGAGCTAGGCTGAAAATTAGGGGCACAGTCACCCAAAGCATGAAAGCTCTCTTAAGGTGGAAATTTTGGGTACAAGACCTCCTCCACGAGTCCGAGGTGCTAGTAGTGTCCCTTACCCACTTGGTAGTATGCTTGGTTTGGGCTCATGCAAAAGGTCTTAAAGAAACCGACCTATACCCTCCAAACCACACTTCCTCAATTTCTCCCATAAGTCACATGGGCTTGGGTCATGCTTAAAAGAATAAAATAAAATATAATACATGAATTGAGCCCACAAGAAAGTCGGGCTTGGTTGAATCGGGCTTGTGGAAAATGTGTCGCGAAAATGGGCATCAACAACATGTACAGATGAAATTATTCTTGGTTATTTAATTATATCATTAGCACCGAGACTTTGTGCCAACGTCCATCAGATTTTTTTTATTCAGTCCATTTTTTTGTGTTCCATGGATGATCCAAATATAAATGCATTAAACGCTTATTTGTTTACTGTGTCTATTTTGTCAAATTGTAAAATGTTTCCCCAAATTGCTATGTATTTTATACAGTTCAAACCAATCGGTTTACACCCTTCTTGTGCAAAAATTTGTTAATAACAAATTAGCTTTTAATCAAAGTTACTTCTTGATGCGGGCATGAGGTGATATCAATCAAGAAAACTAAATCGACAAACAATGGTTAGTATTTGTCATAAGAAACATATCCACACTTCTACATTTAGGAATAAAGCTAACCGGCCAAACATCCACATAAGAAATTGAGAAAACATAACAAAAGAAAAAAAAAAAAACCCAACACCCAAACCAACGGATCAAGGAAGAGAGTGTGGATCTACCTTGTGGAGGCTGAAATCTGCGATTGGTGAAGTTTGAGTTTCATGCTTGACCTCTTCCCCGTCACGGGTAGCAATCATAGCTGGAGGAGGAGCATTTGAGCTTGCCCATTGTTCGATGAAGGAGACTAGGTTAGATGGGGAACGAGCCTTGAGCACCAAACTTCCTTTCCTTCTTGAGTAGCTGGAGTGTTAGACCGAAATGGGAGGGCATGGTGGGTATGGAATCACTTCGTGGAGCTTGGGAGATGAAGAAATGTGTAATGGGTAAAGGAATGGGTGAATGAAATGAGAAAAGAAAGTGAAGTAATGGTTTGAACTCAAAATAATGTTGTTGGTGTGATGGGACAACACATTGACTGTGGGGTCCATAGTGTGAGGGAATTTACCATCATGCCATCATAACTCGGTTTTTATAACTCAAAACAACAATTTTTTGTTTCTGAATTCACTAACTCATAACTCAAAAATGTGAAATACGAGTGATGGAAACAAAAAATAGAAACAGAGCCAAACAAGGGTTGCATGCATGGGACTCACATATTTTGAGTGATGAGTGATGAGTTATTGAAAACACTAAATCCAAACAACCTCATAATAACTCATACTATGCCGCTATCTTTTTCATGGTGTCATCACCAAATGATTCATATTGTTATTTGCTAATTACCTAAAAGTAGTTCTACTAAGTGCCTCCAACCGTGACATAATATCTCATCATATTACCATTGAATACTTTTCACCACTGTTGAGTAGCTTGTGTTTGTACTATCATTTTCATCAAAGTCAATCAATTGGTTTCAAAATCAAATAATCCCAAATCTACAAGTCTTGTACATTATTATTTCAACTCTCTTTTATACAAAAGTATTATTTTTTGTTATATTTGACTTACAAATATATTTATCACTAATTTGTACAACATTCATTATCTCATTTCATATACTCATTATGATGTTTCATATTTTCCTTGTCTTGAGAAAATATGACGGTAAAGTGCGACATGTGTATGGGTCCCAAAAATTCCCCAAACATTTTGGTAACTCCCAAATAACATTTTCCCCAAATATTTTAAAAAATGACATTCTTTCTTGAGCTTTGTATAATGGAAACTCTCCCTTTGTAACTACTAAATTTAGAAAAAAAAAAAAAGAAAAAAAAAAAAAAGGAGGGAGTGGGGGGGGCATTCTGGTATAGTGGTATTGACTTAATAGGCAAGAATGTAAAATACAAATTCTAAAATTAGTGGGTATAAAAATTATTATATTATTATTATTTTTTGGTTTTTACTTTTTTCCTTAAAAAAAGTCACTATGATAAAAGGGGCAAATTCAGACCCAACTCGAATTGGACCCGGCCCAACTCAAAGCCATGCTGCTGCAACAAAGTAAGAAACCATGTCAGAGACTCACTAGTCTCTCTCTCTCTCTCTACTGTGTTTCTTATTGCACCGTTCGGCAAAAACCGCCATGCCTGAAAGGCCGAAGCTCCTCCGTTAGAATGCAAAATCCAAAAGCAGTGGTGGGTCTCCTTTTTGGATACGCCAAGTCAATCTCAATCTCCAACAACACTCACAATCAAAGCCCCCACCGCCCCTTGCTTAATCTCCTTCTACTCCTCCCTTTCCCTCCTTCTTCTTCTTCTCCTCATTCTTCTTCCGTATCCAATGCCAGATACTTCTTCTCCAACCGAGGTTTCTGCGGCTACGCCGCGGAACAGTTCTCTGACGACGAGTACGACTGCGATTTCGACAACAACAAGGTGTGTTTTGTTTTGTTACAAGATTGTTTCATTTCTTCGAATTTGAGTTTGAGGTCGTTCTCAGTTATTTTGATAAGCTAGTGTAGGAAAAAGAAAAAAAAAAAAAAAAAGAACAATTGGGTTTGGAATTCTTAGCTCAACTCTTTACTTAATGCTGCAAAATGGTTCAGTTCAAGCCACCAAACATTTGATAGATATGATAAGATTTGAACTTGTGGCATCATTAGGCCAAGAGGCCAATTGGTTTTTGTGGTAGGTGAGATTCAAAGCCTGGTTATTTTTTCGATGACAAGAGATTTTACTGGTTGAGTTAATTGGAATCCACAACGTTGTAATTATTATAGTCTTTTTTAGACATTGAAATATGTAAAGTTTTCATATTTATTTCCTTTTTATGGAAATGGGCATTAGATTGCAAATAAGCATAGGTCCATAACAGTGAAAACAAATATATTTATATATTTTTTTGATAAATAATTGATTTGCAAAATTAGGAACTCATTGATTTTGTAAGGGAAGGAACTGAGAGAATAGATAGTAGATGAGTCTGCACATTGTCAATGTGTGGAGTTTGAAGAGTAGGCTGTATAAGATATAAGATTTTTGCTTCAGAAGTTCATAATCAAATCGGTTATGAACCCATTCACTGGGCAGTAGCTTTTTACCACATTTAAATCAAATGTGGGGAACTTACTTGGCAGTTTTAACAGAATGTATTTATAACTGCAGGCATCATCTTCGGTGGTCAACATAGATGAGTGGAAATGGAAGCTCAGCATGCTGTTGCGTGGTGAAAAGGACCAAGAGATTGTATCCAGAGATAAGAGAGATAGGAGAGACTATGAACAAATCTCTAATCTAGCCAAAAGGATGGGACTTTACAGGTAGAGAAGCATTATAGGCATTTGATTTTTCTGTCCATAACATTGATTGGTAGGTCATAGTTCACCTTACAACACTGTTAATTGTACTTGTAGTGAACTGTATGGAAAAGTGGTTGTTGCAAGCAAGGTTCCTCTTCCTAATTACAGGCCAGATTTGGATGATAAGCGTCCGCAAAGAGAGGTAATATACTCCTGTGACTCTTGAAGAGCATTTATGTATGTTACCACTATGAGTGATGTCAGTCAAGACCTTGAAACTTTTGATGCTCAATTTGTGCAGGTGGTAATCCCGCTAAGCTTGCAAAGGAGGGTTGAGGGTTTACTTCAGGAGCACCTTGATCGAGTCATGTTAAATTCTGGAAAGGAAAATGATGGTTCAGATGATGCTAAACCCATTGATCAGGTCAAAGATGTGAATCTGGATGAGAACACTGATTCTTTTGTAGATGGGTCCGTTATGGAAAAGGTTCTTCAGAGAAGGAGTTTGCGAATGCGAAATATGCAAAGAACTTGGCGGGTATATTTGCTAATCTTTGTTGTTTGCTATCAAATTTTTTTGATTTGGTGTCATCTCTATTACTATGTAAGAGAACTCTTGGGTAGTTTTCAATTATTAATTTTATCACCAAATATTCCTAAAAATCCCTTCTTCTACAACTAACCTTTTTGTGAAATAAATTTTTAGGGCTATTATAATTATCTATACTTAAAAAAAAAAAAAAAAAACTATAACTATCTTTCCCACTTTCTCCCCCACTTCCTCTCTCCCTCTTAGCTCTTTGTATCCTATAACTCTCTCTCCTCTCAGGAAGTAATGGTGTTATTTTGTTTTTCAATTTGTCCTCTTAGCTCTTTGTCACCTTTTGATCTACAGGAATCACCTGAAGGTAAGAAGATGCTGGACTTCCGAAGATCTCTACCGGCATTCAAGGAGAGAGAAAGGCTGCTCCAAGCAATAGCACAAAATCAGGTCTGACTATAGAACTTCCATCCTCACCTTCAGCTATTTGTCTTCTCTTTCGTAAGAAATCCTGCTTGGTCCTTTCTCCTTATCTTCTTGGTCATGTTAAACAGGGTGGAGTGATACGAGATGTTGGTTGTTCATCAAAACCTAAAGCAAACACTTCTTAGTTGCTTAAGCAAACAGTTTTTGGAGAACTTTTAGGTTTTAAGCCAAAGGCTAAACGATAACTGTCTTATAAAACTGTCATAACTTCTCTTATAAGATGATTGAACCCTAAAACCCTAGTCACATTAAAATTAAATCATAACCCATAATTATACCTAATCCTAGCCAGACACATCAACTTAAGTTAAAGTAAACTGAAAGACAGTCTGCATTTTTCGGATAGCCAGGATCTGGTCTGAGTTGACTACTACGACTACACGCATCTAGCACAAATGATACTTCTAAATACCTACAACAGTGTCATGGACAGACCATAATTATGGTACTGTATTATGCTTGTGGATAAACCTCTAGTTTTAATTAAATTTTCCCTGGTCAATCAGATCTTTAAAAAATGATTTCTAACCCTTCTTCCTATGGTGTCCAACACAAACAAATAGTTTATTCCTTTGCTGAAAATTCAACATTTTGTTTCTCTTTAGTAGATTTTGAGGGTGGTCTGTAGCGTTATATCATTGAGTTTTTGACAGCTTTCTTCTAAACTTTGGACTACCATCATCTTTGCATCCTTACAATTTTTTCAAAGCTATATACCCTTGCTGTAACTTCTCCCATATTTGATCATATATCACCTCTTAATTATAATGCAAACCAAGCCCATCATACAATGCGATATTTGTTGAAAGAACATCTAATCTTCCTAAATTTTATCATGCCGGCTATAATCAAATATCATGTGTATGCAACCCTTCCATGTCTAATAGAATACTTTTGAGACTTGCATCACATGCTTGGTCTGTATCATTCTCTTCATAGTTTTAATATGTATGGATCAAATTTCCATTGTCAGATCAGACATTATACATTTATACAAATTCCTGCAATTTTTAATCCTTCATTTCCTTGTGCTGTATATAAATTTTCTTCCTTTATTTAATTGCTTTCAACCTCTAGATGACCTTTTGATATGTCAAAGGAATCACCCTTTTGGAATCTCCTTATAAGCTTCAAATTTGTTAAGGCACTTAGATGTTTATTCCAATATCAACTCTAGTCGGAGTTTGATATCTTACTATTTTACAGATTTTGCAACTTTTTTTTTTTCGTTGCGAATGAACGGATCATCTTTGGCTTTGATGGGAATTAACGTGGAATAATAAGTGATGAGATTAAGGATTTAATTAGATTGTCCATCGAAGTCTAGGTTTCTTTGAGGGAAATAAAGGAGATACCTCTTCTTAAGAGCATAATTAAGCAAACATTAAGTTCTTAAGAGAACTTTTAAAGCCAAAGGTTAAATTTTTGTTTATAATAAAAGCCAAGCTGTCTTACAAAACTGTCATAACCTCTATTCAATAGAGGATGGAACCCTGAAAATGTAGTAACATTAAACCATAACCTGAATTACATCAACTTAAAATGAAAATAAATAAAAAACCAAAATAGTCTTAAAAAACCTAATTATTCCAGGACAATTGATAATTCTAAGGCTGTGTTTGGCTTGATGTAAAATGTTTTCTGAGTGTAAAATTTTTTCAGGTGAAAATATTTTTTGAAAAGGAAAATATTTTTAGTTGTTTGGTTGTGTTCTAGAAAATACGCCGGAAAATGGTTTCCAGTGTTTGGTTTGCACGTAAAATTATTACCAGAAAATATGTATGTATGCCGGAAATACGCACGGTTGGAGCTTCTCTCTCCCTCTCTCTCTCTCTCTTGGTTTGGGTGGAGGCTGAAAAATAGAAGTGTAATTCGGTTGAAGGTAAATAGAATTGTAAGAGATTTTACACTGTAGGGTCCCCAATTTTATGGTCAAACTGAAATTTACATATTTTTTCTGGTCCACCTAATCACCCAGTCGGGTGTAAAATATTTTCTATGTATGTTTTTCACCTGAAACAAACACAGCCTATATAACTGCTAACATTTCCATGAACAGTATTGTTGCTACAATACTGTGAACAATATTGTTATAGTACACCAATAAGATCTAGCTTAAATGACACATCCTTTCCTTTTAAGAGCAAGGTGGAGGGTGAGGTTGTGTGTTTGAAACCTGCTGAGTTTATTTGTAAATACTAATAAAAAAGCACTTTTACAATATATGTGAACAATAATTTTATGTTATGTAATTTTTTTTTTCTAGGTTTTCTCTTCCATCATGTATTTAGATGTGGAAATCAATGGACTGAATTTGGTATTTTTGGTGTTCATGTTTTACATTGATTATATCATAGCTTTCTTGATTTAGTTGGGTATGCTATTGGGCTAGATTGAAACGGCTTGGCTAACATTTATTCTAGACAATATTTTTCTTGATTGGTAAGGTACAGAATCCAGTGGATTTTGATCCACACCTCCTCTTGATCCATTCCTGTTGTAGGAAATACCATTTATTTTAGACAATTATATGATCTACTTTCATTTTTGCTTTTTACACTGCGTGGGCTCTAAGTCCCCTGTTTCCTTGCAACAACTTTTCAATTTTGTGTCACAGAAGCACACTTGTGGTGTTTAAATAAAAATGTGGCTTACAGGTTGGGATCTTATTTCTGTTCTTAATCAGGAGTTTTTGAAGCTTCTGGATTTATTTGAGGACTGTAGCCTACTTTTAATGTTTTATTTTATATAATTATATTTTTAATTTGCATGTTTTGATTTGCCATGTGCTTTTTTTTTTTTGTATACAATTCTAAATATTGGGCCACAGTATGGAAGCCATTTACTGTGCAATGCAGTTAAAAATGCTAGATTAGGAGGTTTGATCAGCATTTTAGAGTTTTTCAACTTACATGTGTACTTCGAATTTTTTGAGGGAATTAGATTTTCAAATTGCTGCAAAGCAATTTCTTCTTTGCTATCTTAGTTACACTTGATATTCATATATTAAGTTTATTACAGAGATTTCTGTGGAAATTATATGTCTTCATATTTCATTCTGATATTCTAAACAAGTTGTTGAACTGATAGGTGATAGTAATATCTGGAGAGACTGGATGCGGTAAGACCACTCAGCTTCCCCAATATATATTAGAGTCAGAAATAGAATCTGGTCGTGGAGCATTCTGTAGCATAATCTGTACCCAGCCTCGAAGAATATCTGCCATGGCTGTTGCAGAAAGAGTGTCTGCAGAGAGAGGAGAGCCTCTTGGGGATACAGTGAGCCTTGCCTCCTTGAAAACACACATATACACATGGACACAAGCATTATATTTTTTTTCAATAGACATTTAAGATTGAAAACTTTTTATTCTTGCTGCTATACCACAACAGAGAATTTTTTGGTAGGTTGGCTATAAAGTTCGATTAGAGGGAATGAAAGGAAAAAACACCCATCTGCTTTTTTGTACCAGTGGTATTTTACTTCGGCGGCTGCTGAGTGATCGCAATCTGAATGGTATAACCCATGTTTTTGTTGATGAAATTCATGAGCGAGGCATGAATGAAGGTGCATTTCCTATTACGTCTGCTTCAATATCTGACTTGCTAAAGAAACAACTGATTATAACTATAAAATTTTCTTTTGGTTTCATTTTTACAGACTTCCTATTAATTGTCTTGAAGGATCTTCTTCCACGCCGTCGAGATTTGAGATTGGTTTTAATGAGTGCCACTCTAAATGCTGAGCTTTTCTCCAGCTACTTTGGCGGAGCACCAACATTTCACATTCCTGTAAGCTAAAAAATTTGAGTTCATTTATGAGTACATTGATTTGTGAACAAATTATCCTAGTCTGCAGCAAGCTGTGTCAATCATTTTGAACATTTACCAGCAGTCCTATTGCCTTCTATTTTTCTTCTTTGGCTGCTTCACTTTTAGTAGTCGCACATAATATAAGCCCTAATCATGCCATGTTGCCATTGATTTTAGTCACAATTCAGCTGCCAGCGTCCTGTATATATATTTTGGTATTCTTTTATTTAGTGACTTGAGAGTTACATTTAGGTTTTATATTGTGCTCTGCATGTAAAATAAAGACTAATTCATGTAAGTTTTTCTCCATATGATTTAACTGCATTTGGATATTATAGGGCTTTACATATCCAGTGAGAGCACACTTTTTAGAAGATGTTCTGGAAATGACAGGATATAAGTTGACCTCTTTCAACCAAATTGATGATTATGGCCAAGACAAAATGTGGAAAACACAGAAGCAGCTAGTGCCACGGAAAAGGAAAAGCCAGATTACTGCCCTTGTTGAGGTATGTGCATTTGTCAACAACTTGGATTTCATATGGGGTATTTCAGAAACATTTGAAATGTAATATAAAAATCTTAAATCCAAAATTTTGGTAAAAAATTTGCATTGGCTTTGCATAAAGATCATGGGATATTTGTGATCATTTTGATACTTGATTTTTTTTCCCTCTTTTATAATGAATAAGATTTTATTAGAATGCAGGAGATACCTCACCACATGTACACAAGATGTATTCAAAAAATAGTCCTAAAAAATTACATAGTCAAATTATTACATTAAAAAAGAGAGGAAATTAATAAGATCTATCACAGAATGCATGTCATTTGTGCCAAAGGTGCGGAACCACACAAATAACAATCTCAAATATGCCTTTTTATTTAACAGTAAATAATTCATTTTTTTTTAAAAGGCAAAGGAGTGGTATCCAGGTTCACAGGAGTGGATACAAGGAGAAATTGAAAATTCTAAATGTTAGCCAAAAAAAAAAAAAAGAGAAGAATTTTTTTTGGATAGATAAGAATAGTTTTATTGAATAGAGACCACTTCATGCTCAAATGACATGAAGGAGCCTAAAGAATTACAAAGAAAAGAATTATTTTCATATATAATGACTCTTTGAATGATTCAACAGAATCACTATCTATAAGACCCGAAGCATAAGACCACTCATATAAGGAACTGTTGAAGATTGCAAGCAATTGAGTCCTCGTGCATTCCACATTTTCAAAAGTACATCGATTCCTTCCCTCCATATAGTCCATAATAAAAGTAAAAATACAAGATTGTATATATCTGAAGAATAATTAGCTCACCCATTCTGCCACTGACATAATAGATCAAAGACCTTAGCTGGTAATACCAACTAAATCCCAAAGGACCTAAATACATTACTCCACAGCTCAAATTCCACACTACTATGTATCGAAAGATGGCTCACTGTCTCCTTACTACGTTTAATGTATCAAAAGATGGTCATTGTCTCCTCACTACATTTGCACAGATGACACCAACTCACATGTCGACCTCCATGTGGGTTGAGTTAAATGTTCTCTGAAACATCTAGAAATTAATTGAGTAATAGCTTTTTGTAAATTAATCTTTTTGGTTGTTCTATATAATGGTTGAATTTAATTGAAGGAAACTAAAATTACTGCAATGTATTTGTTTCCATTGAAAAAAAAAATTCGCAAGACTATGGCAGAAGCTGATTGAAGATTTTTCTGATTATTTTTGTATGCTCTTAGTTATCTTGTCATTCTTGCACAGGATGCTCTTAACAAATCAAGCTTTGAGAAGTATAGCTCTAGGACACGTGATTCTCTAGCATGTTGGATGCCTGAATGCATTGGATTTAATCTTATTGAGGCTGTTTTGTGTCATATCTGTCGAAAGGAAAGACCAGGTGCGGTCTTAGTATTCATGACTGGTTGGGAGGATATTAGCTGTTTGAGAGATCAACTTAAAGCTCATCCCCTACTAGGAGATCCTAACTGGGTGCTGCTTCTAACATGCCATGGATCGATGGCAACATCTGAACAGGTTGGTTATCACTGTCTCCTGGTTTCCATAAGGACTTGAAATTTGATTAAATCATGAAGTTTTAGGAAATTTCATTTCTGCTTGAAGGTTAGCTTTGCTGTCCATGCCTTTAGTCAATTGATTTTATTATTCAAAACATCATGGTAATAGTTAGGGGAGTCAATTTGTCAAATTTGGTAAGCTCTCAGTAGAGTCTGATTTTGAATTGGACTATTTGAACCAATATCTGGATTTGATAGAAAATCTTATGGATGTTAGTATATTGCATTTGAGTCCAAAATTCAGTTAGAAGTTTCTTGTTTATTTATTTATTTATTATTGGTAATACACGTGCACCTAGTGGGTTTTGAATCCACAACTGCACCCTCCATCTTGCTCAACTTTCTTTTATATGATTAAGAAAACAAGCTTAGAAAAGGTACAAAGAGTTCTGTCAAACAAGTTGAATACTCAATAAAAGAAAGTTCTATCAAACTTTCTTCTTTTTTTATTTATTTATTTATTTTTATTTTTTACCTATCAAAAAAAAAAAAAAATAATAATAATAATAATGATAATGCATACCACATGGAGAAAAGAAGCCAAGACCTAACAAATTTTGGAAATCTTATTTCCCATTAAAATTCCTTATCTCTTGCATGACTATATTTTTCAATTTGAATTTCCTCCATAAGATCCTCCGTATTGTATGATCATTCACTGTATGAAAGATACATTCTTAACACTAAGTCCTTAAAAAGTGCAAGTTTGTTATATGTGAATAGATAAGTTCTCTCTCTTTTAATTTTTTTTTTTTTTTTTTACCCCATTGATTTGGTAAGTTGTAATTTCTTAATGTAATTCAGTCTTCTCTTCCTGTCTCTTCCTCACCAACTTCTCACTTGCCTCCATCACCACAATCACCACCACCACCTCTAACCTCTGTACCATTCCACCCATTTTTCTCACAACAGTTTCCCTACCAATATCTTTTCAATCCCTTTTTTCCAAGGACCATCCCCCAGTCACATCCCACACCACTTTTTGAACCACCTAGCCAACCACTCGAACCAAAAACTAAACCATCCCAAACAAATACAAACCAACCAAACCAACACACACACATCCAACCCAATTAGCCACCATCCAATATCGATAAACCACCCCCTTCAAATACGGACCAAATCTTTCAAGTAAAACAGGTCCAATCTACATGTTCTAGTTAAACCCCTGGCCAACCATGCCCCCAAGGAGCCTTCCAAACCAAGAAAGGAAGGGATTAGGGAGCGAGATGGGGAAAGTAGGGGCAGAAATTTTTTTCAAGTAGAATCAAAATTCTATGAATTGCTTTTATTAGAGGGTGGGAGTAACCATCATTTGCAAATTTTTGAAAGGTTAAGAAAGAGCATGAATAACATAATTTTTGGCAAGGTAGGAATACAGTGGTTTTGTGCTTCTATGGAAGAAGTTGTTGCCCTACCGTCAGAACAAAATGTGGTTAAAACTTTTTGAGAGGCGGGGTGGGTGATGATATTTCAGAAGAATAAGAATGAGAGGGGTCAATATATATCGGTATTGGAATATGGGGCAAAAAATAGCGGGGGGTCTATTGTCATTCGGGAGGGTAAGAACTGATGGGAATGGAAGGGAATATACCAGAAAATACAAAGTATTTTAGCCTCGGATAGCAAAGGGACGATGGCTACCACGGTGGTTGACATTGGTTGGAAAGCACTAGTGGTGATGGAGAATAACAAATTGCATGAATCACTGTCTTTCAAAAATGTAGTGATTAACAATGTAATTACTCCAATGACTTTGGGGAAGGAAAGAGCTGATTTTGTGGAGCGAGATAACAGGAATACGCCTCTAGTCAATGATCGGGAATTAAATGAACGTTTAGTTTTAAAATTGGGGCCAAATGGGAAGTGGGAGGTAAAGTGGGTTGGTTTCTGCAGGCCCAGTGAAAACAATGGAGTCCACTATCCTAGATATAAACCAAAAGTTTTTCAAAGACTCTGTCCATTTAGTGGGCTTAGCTTCTAATATGGTTTGGAGGCCTAAGACTTCAACAAGCCCAAAGAAAACACCTTCTCAACAACCGATCCCACTGGAGCCCATTAGGCAAGACTTAGTTCCTTTTGAGGGACAGTCCGGTTCCAAAGACACGCTCACATCCATTCCCCCACCCTCATCCGAACCCACACACCCACCCAATCGTACCAGATACATCAAGACAAACAACCATCGACCCAATGTCATCTTGATAGTTTTAAGGACTTCACTGTTTTCATTGGGCTTGCCTCCTCAACGTCAGCCCACTTTACCTCCCACTTTCCATTTGGCCCCAATTTTAAAACCAAATGTACATTTAATTCCTGATCATTGACTTGAGGCATATCCCTATTATCTTGCTCCACAAAATCAGCTCTTTCCTCCCCCAAAGTTGTTGGAGTAATTACGTTGTTAATCACTACATTTTTGAAAGACCGTGATTCACGCGATATGTTATTCTCCATCACTGCTAGTGTTTTCCGACTAGTGTCAACCACCGTGGTAGCCATCTTCCCTTTGCTATCTTGGGCTAAAATACTCTGTATTTTCTGGTATATTCCCCTCCATCCCCATCGATTCTTACATTCTGGGATGTCAACCGATCCCTTGCTATTTTTTGCCCTGTATTCCGATACCGATATATATCGACCCCTCTCATTCTTATGCTTTTGAAATATCGTCACCCACCTTGCCTCTTGGAAAGTTTTAACCACATTTTGTTTTGATAGTAGTGCAACAACTTCTTCCATAGAAGCACAAAGCCACTGTATTCCTGCCTTGCCCAAAATTATGTTATTCATACTCTTTCTTCCCCTTTCAAAAATTTGCAAACTACGGTTACTCCCACCCACTAATAAAAGCAATTCGTAGAATTTTGATTCTACTTGAAAAAATTTTCTGCCCCTACTTTCCCCATCTCGCTCTCTAATCCCTTCCTTTCTTGGTGTGGATGGCTCCATGGGAGCATGGTTGGTTAGGGTTTTAACTGGAACATGTGTAGGTTGGACCTTTTTTACTTGAGGTTTGGATTGTGTTTAAAGGGGGTGGTTTATCGATATTGGATGGTGGCTGATTAGGTTTGATGTGTGTATGTTGGTTTGGTTTGTCTGTGTTTGTTTGGGATGGTTTGGTTCGAGTGGTTGGCTAAGTGGTTCAAAAAGTGGTGTGAGATGTGACTGGGGGATAGTCCATGGAAAAAAGGGATTGAAAAGATATTGGTAGGGAAACTGTTGTGAGGAAAATGGGTGGAATGGTATAGAGGTTAGAGGTGGTGGTGGTGGTGGTTGTGGTGGTGGAGATAGGTGAGAAGTTGGTGAGTAAGAGACATGGAGAGATGACCACATTACATTAAGAAATTAATTTACTTGTCTCTCTAGAGCCACTCTAATCATACATTTGAAATATTTTGATTTTTCCTTTGGAAAATATGTACCCACAACTTTACAATATTGCTAGCAACAAGTCAAGGGGTAATTTCCATTGGAATATTAGGTTTATTACCGGTTCAAGATTGGGAATCAGAATCATACTTCTCCTTTATGGAACTTATATATGCTAGCTCTGTGAGAAGGAATGGGGTGGATGAATTGTGTTGGAAACGTTCTCTTTGGGGTGTTTTCAATGTTCGCTCTTATTATAAGGCCTTACAACCTCCAATCACCTATCCTTTTCCATGGAAACCTTTGTGGAAATCAAAAGTACCTACAAAAGTTAGCTTCTTTATTTGGACAGTGGCGTCAGGGAAAATATTAACCGTTGATAATTTAAGGAGGCAAAAACTGGTGGCAGTGGATTGGTGTTGTATGTGTAAGAGGGTGGGGAGACTGTTGATCACTTACTTCTACATTGCCCAGTTGCACAAGAATTATGGAATATGGTGTGTACCCTTTTTGGAGTTTATTGGGTCATGCCGTGTGGGGTTGTGGATCTTTTAGCAAGTTGGTCAAGAAGGAATTGTAGATTCAATACTAAGTTGCTTTGGAGTATGATCCCGCATTGTCTAATGTGGCTCATATGGAGGGAGAGGAATTCACGTACTTTTGGAGAGGATGAAAGGTCAATTCATGAGTTGAAGCTTTTCTTCCTTCAGACTTTGTTAGAATGGGCAAATGCTTCGGGTGTCGTTACTTTCATGTCTTTACCTGACATGCTTCATTTTTGTTTTGATTTTTTCTTTGTTGTCTCTTTGCACTCTACCTGTGTGCCCTTTTTCTTTTTTTCTTTTCGATCTTTTTCATATTTAATGAAGTTATTACTTATCAAAAAAGAAAAAAAAAGTTCTCTTTATTTTTATTTTTTATAAGCCAGAAAAAAAGTAAATTCAAGCAATGTAAAAAACATGCCAATGAGCTATAGCTCAATTGGCATTTCCTTCTTTCATAACAATTGGTTGGAGGGTGAGGCTGTGGGTTCAAAATCCTCTGGGTGCGTGTGTGTAACTTAGCAATGAAAAAAAATTAAATATTATGAATATGTATTTGCATTCCCAACACTAAGTCCTTAAAAAAGTGCGGGCTCATTATATCTGAATAGATAAATTCTCTTATTTAATAAGCTAGGATAAAAAGTGAATTCAATTAATAGATAAAATATGATTTGAATATGTATTGTAAAATTAATTGGATGTGTATATAAATAAATAATTGGATTTGGATGCTAACAGAATTGGATCAGAACAAAATTCAGTTTGGTCCATTTATATCGGTTTTGAAATTTTTAGTTGGATCCTAACTGTTGAATGTATTAACCAGTTTTGGATCTGATTTATCAGATCAAATTTGAGCTCTAACCTGACCTGTTGATGGTCCTACTATTGTGGATAGGTGAAATACAAAGAAAAATAGGATACAAAGTGAGAATGTTAAGATTGACAAGTGGAAATAGAAAGAAAGATAGGATATGAAATGAAGAAGGGGAGGATGAAGTTTGTAGGTGTGGGAATAAGCCCATGAGGCTCAAAGATCAGAAATTCGTTTTCTCATCAGTTTATAGGTATAATCCCAAGCCAACCTCAAAAAGCGTATTCTGATCTTTAAGGTAGTGATGAGTGTATATAAACTCACACCAATTTACTCCTTAGTGATGTGGGACTAAGGCCATGAGGCTCAAAGGTTTTTGTTTTTGTTTTATTTTGGCCTAGTAAGAAGGGGAGAATGAAGTTTGTAGGTGTAATCCCAGCCATGGTTGTGGGTGAAATATTAAACAGTAACTGGATACAGTGACATTTGTGATTGGTACATCTTTTTATATAATCCTGATTTGTATAGAAATGCATTTGATTAAAATGTATAGATTAGAAACTATTACTACTACTAGTTTTGGTCATGGTTAGGGATATCTCAAAAATAGGCACCTTTTTTGCAGAAGTGGTGAAATACTAAATAGTATCTGGATACAGTGAGGTCTGTGATTGGGGCTTCTCCTTTTCTCGTGATACTAATTTGTATAGAAATATATTTGATTACAATGCTTAGGTTTGCAATTATGTCTTGTTGGAAGAAATTGGGGTTGACTGGTCTACTTTGGAAGTTATTCTCAGGATTGTGAAATTGATTTATGCAGAGAATCTGTTAGATATCACTTGTTCAAGGAGACTTGTTGTTAGTGGATTGTGTGCAAAATATTCCTCAGATGTTTGATATGGGTTATCAACTCTTTCTTCAAATGTGTGTACTTGGTATTCTGGTTGAGGTATTGTGTCTATTGACGATATTTCAGAAGTGGTGCATCATAATTGTTGCATGCTTTTTGAGGATGTATTCATCCATTAATACTTCTTACAGTTAAAGTTGTAACTTACAAAGGCTTTATACATTGAAAGAATAGCATTCAAAGCTTGTGACCATGCCTCTAATTCTTGCTGCTTTTGAGGGTTCATTTTGCTTTCATATCGTTGTGTAGTTTAAAACGTATCATTTATAATGTGCTTTTGTAACATGATTTGCATTTCATATGGGGTTTCTGATTTCATATCATATTATCCATTGTTTTCTGTTGTCATTTCCTGCAGAAACTTATATTTGAGAAACCACCACCAAATGTTCGTAAAATAGTTCTTGCTACAAATATGGCAGAGGCAAGTATAACAATCAATGATGTAGTTTTTGTGGTAGATTGTGGAAAAGCAAAAGAGACTACCTATGATGCTTTGAATAATACACCTTGTCTGCTACCTTCTTGGATATCACAAGCATCTGCTCGTCAAGTAAGTCTATCGTATCCTAGGCAGGCTTATATACTTTGGCTTTCCCTTGCACTTGTAAAGATAAAATGCATGCTATGAAGCTCAACTTGCTTTCATCCATTTATTCTTTCTTTCTTTTGATAATCTAGGTGATGTGTGATGCTCAAAGAGCTATTTATTTTAATTTATTAGTATTAAATTTTGCAAGGTAATTGTATTTTTGGTCAATTGTATATTATTTTTAGGTCCTAGTATTTAAGTAGGTTTATTATCGGTATTTTTATTAAAATCAGGGTTATTTTTTTGTAATTCATTAAGTAATATTTCCTTCATCAGTTTGAATTAAGGTTTTGTAGTCTATACGAGCACAATAATGTACTCCTATCAAAGGAATATTATTTTGATAAATAAAATTTATGTTGAAATTGTCTTTATGGTATAGTGTCGATTCTAACCCTAGGTGGTGTGTTTTTTTTGCTTGGTGATAACTCCAAGCAAGCGTAGGTGCTGACTCTTAGGTTCTATCTTTATTTTCCTATTACAATATTCTGGCTTGTCCTACATCAAATTTGGTACCCCAGTAAAAATTGGGTCCATTTGAAGCTATTAAAGCATTGCTGGTCGAGCCAAAACCAGAAAAGATTAAAAGTAAAAAAAAATCCCTTCACCCCATTGTATTTTCTACCCACAAAAACGAGAGAGAGAGAGAGAGAGAGAGAGAGAGAGAGAGAGAGAGAGAGAGCCTGCCACTGTCATTCGCACCACACTGCCGCCAGCAACCCATCAACAACCTGCATAGCCTGATCCAGCAAAAGGTCAGGTCGCTTACCTCCGATGACCTTAGTTGAAAATTTCAAGCTCCTCAAAGCCACCGCCACACACTGCTGTTGTACAAGCGTCCATACTGAGGCCAATTGACACAAAAAAGTCCTTCAGTTACCATTGTCCCTTCTCGATGCTGTGCCACAGACTTGCCCCTTGTTGTGCCACTGCAATCCCACTGGCAGCCTTTGATCTTGCACGACACCGCAAAGCCATGGAGGAAATCTTAGAAGGAAATTGATTGCACACCCCATTTGAGTGCCTCCTGCCTCTTTAGCATTTGACGAGTTCTTACCTTATCCACTTAGAAACAAATAGACCCCCTCTCGACCCATTTGACCACCTTTACCTGAACTGACTTGAAACTCCAGATATCTGATCTGTTATAAAATAGTGGCATGAAAATAAGCAGTTACTACTTGCTGGTTTGAAGGTTAATGCGGGAAAAAGTGAAATTGTTCCTATTGGGGAGGTAAGTAACTTGGATGATTTAGCAAGTATTCTTCAGTACAGGGTGGGTAGTTTGCCATTGAAATATTAGAAATGCCTTTTGGTGCCCTGTTTAAGGCTACATCTATTTGGAATCCCATTTTGGAGAAGATGGAAAGAAAATTTTTGGGTTGTAAGTGACTCTACTTATTAAAGGGAGGTAGACCCACTTTGTTGAAGAGTACTTTGTCAAGCCTTCCAATATGCTATTTATCTTTATTTACCATCCCTAAATATGTGGCTGATAGATTGGAAACAATTCAGAGGAATTTCTTGTGGGAGGCTTTAGAGGAGGGGTTTATTTACCATCCCTTGATGGCATGGGACAAGGTTTGTTCACCCGTTGATGTGGGTGGCTTGGGGGTCGGGAGGGTTGTGTAGTTTAATCAAGTATTATTAGGGAAATGGTTGTGGAGGTTTGGGCATGAAACATCTCATTTGTGGCGGAAGATTATTGCTACCAAATATGCGGAGGACAGGGGGGTGGAGTACTAAAGTTAGTAGGGGGGCTCATGGGTGTGGTTAATGGTGTGGTTTAAGAGCATGATGGGATAGTTTTTTGCAACATTTGGCATTCGAAGTTGGAGAGGGTAATCATATTCTCTTCCGGCGTGGGTTGGAGACATTCCTCTTAAGCTTTTGTACCTCGATCTTTTTGCATATTCAGGTGATGAGGAAGCTTTTATCTTTGATGATTTGGGTCACTTGGTGGATGGGGATTGTAGGGGTTGGAACTTGAGATTTCATTGGGATTTTCATGAATGGGAATTAGAGGTAGCCTTCTCTTTTCTTGATCATATTTATTCTCGGGTTTCAAGGGGTGAGGCGAGGGGTAGGATTCATTGGTTCCTAGAAGGAAGTGGCAAGTTTGATACTCAATCTTTTTATTAGGTGATTCGAGTTGCTACTAAATGCCTCTTTCCATGGTAGGATATTTGGACCAATAAAGTTCCTAAAAGGGTTGCATTCAGTGAATTGGTGTTGTATGTGTCGAAGTAATGGGGAGTCGGTGGATCATCTCTTACTTCATAGTGATGTTGCCCATGCTTTGTGGGGGGATGCATTTCAGATATTTGGGATTCATTGGGTCATGCCTGGTTCTGTTGTGAATTTATGTTTTTTGTTGGAGAAATTGGTTTGGGAAGCATGGCTTAGTAGGTTGTTTTTTGTGGATTGTTTGGAAGTAGCGGAATTGTCGCCTGGTTGAGGACACTGCAAACTTCTTGGATCAATTAAAATCTGTGTTTCAACACATGCTTTTTGATTGGTCAAGGTGTTGGGGTTTTTCTAATTGTTCATCCGTCCCTGAGTTCCCAGTTTCTCTTAGACCTGCCATATGATATTTTTGTATTTTCTTTTGAGGACAAGGACAGATTTGATGACCAGCTGCTTGCTTAATTTTGTGGTTCTCTTTTTGATTGGTTTAAGGCTTGGGGACTCACATCTAGCGATTCTATCCCTATGTTCCTTAGCTCTCTTCTTTGTAATTAATTTTCTTTGAATTTTTGTTTTTTCTCTTTTTTGTACTCCTTGTTTTGCTTTATGCTTTTTCTGCATAGAGCAGTTTTTTGAATATACATCTTTCTTACTTATCCAAAAAAAAAAAAAAAAAATACTTACCTATCAAAAATAAAATAAAATAGTGGCCCTTAAAGATCTAGTTTTTTTTTTTTAAATAGCCCAAATCTGAGCCAATTGGTAAAAAATTGAAAGCACAGATCCCACACGTGTGCAATAAGGGTGTTCTGAAATTTCAGCAGTTCAAGGCCCAAACAATGGTCAGTTCAAAGCATTTGAACTAGTTGGCAATCCAAGTTCTTGTTGAAGCTTTTATTTTAGAGAACCATGGTAATATTTGAGAAACCTTTTTTTTTTGGGTTATTAAGAGTCAAATCCATTGATTTTCAACATTTGGTTATTTGAAATAGACCAATTGTTTGAACATTTGGTGTGTCAATTGAACACGACAAAGTTGGTCTCACCAAAACGTGAGTTGCTGGTAGAGCTTTGGAGTACTGAAACTATAATTGGTTCACTTTATATTTTATTGTTCTTTAAATCACTGGCCTGGACGCACTTTCTCTTGGGCAACAGTGCCCAAACCATAATAAATGCTGGCAAGGATGGCCACAAGGCCTAGCATCACAGGCAGATTTGGAAGGGGATTTCGGACCAACAGATGAGGTGGGATTGACTCCAGAACCAGAGGGACGGGAGGAGTGAGAGAGCTGCATGTCATACACTGCCAGAGAACCAGCCCCTTGACCACCAACAGCAGGAGGAGCTCTTGACTTCTCCATACTCACTCCTGAGGATTTTTTAAAACTTGGGAAAAAATGAGAGCCAACTCTAGAAAAAAATATTTACCACAATTTTATCTACAGAGTTATCTATCCCACTCTTATCTTGGCGCTTTTCAAAAAATCAAAGAGACAGTATGAGGCAAAAGAACAGCTAACCAATTACACAATTTGAAGAAAAAAAGATAAATGGCAGTGCAGTTTCTAGTCCAAGCCCACTCCATTGTTGTCCACCACGGAGCCAACCTTAGAAAATCTAATGAAAGCTGTTCAAGACTTGACTAGTCAGATTAAACAAATGAAGAACCAACTTCATTCAATGGGGGTACCAACGGTGACAGAACACAATGAGATTACTAATTCCCACATAGAAGACAGATAATGGGATCTTGGTGTTGACTCCTTGTGGTTTTCTTTGCTTGGTGCTGACCCCTGGGTTCTATCTTTATTTTTCTTGTTGCAAAGTTTTGGTTTGTCTTGCATCACTAGGTCTTACTCCACTTTGGTTTGTTTTTTTTTGATAAGTAATAAGATATATTGATAAAAAGGAACACCCAAGTGCACCGGAAGTGAACAAGGGATAGGAAATCAAATACAAAAATTACAAGAGTCTAGGAAAACAATAAAAGAAGGGAAAGATTTATTTTGCAAAGCAAACAACCAATCCCTTAAAGTTCTAAAAAAGAGAAGCTTGAGGTCCGGAATAGATCTCTCAGAATCTTCAAAACATCTACTATTCCTCTCCCTCCAAAGGCACCACAATAAGCAATGAGGAATGATAGACCAAATAAAACCATTTCGATGATTTACCAAAGCTGCCTTGCCAACAACGCAGTAGCCCCAAAACAGAGTGTGGCATAACCCAAGAAACTCCAAAAAGACCCAAAACCATAGACCATAGATCCGAAGCAAAAGGACAATGAAGGAATAGATGGTCAATCGATTCACCATTTCTCTTACACATGTAGCACCAATCCAAAATCCATACCTTCCTTTTACGTAAATTATCAATCGTCAAGCATTTCCCTAAGGCAAAGCAGTCCAAACAAAGAAAGCAACTCTAGAGGGAATCTTCTGCTTCCAAATACTTTTCCAAGGAAAACCAAAGAAGGCGGAGCCAGCTAAAATTCTATAATAATCACTAACCAAGAAACCCTTAACTTTGCTAGGAATCCAACACAATTTATCCTCACCTAGCCCCTTATAGAAGAACCATAAATGGTTTCAAGAAATCGACATAGCCTCTAGATCCCGAGCATGCACACCCCTAACGAATCTCACATCCCAAAAGCGGACACCATTGGTGGACATCATAAGCTCAGCCACACTAGCATCCTTATTCCCGCAAAATCTGAACAAGTCCGGATAACTAACAGCAAGAGAAGTCTCTCCACACCACCGGTCCTGCCAAAACTTCACTCTAGACCCATCACCAATATCATATAGAATGTGGCGAGAGAAGGAAGGCCATCCCCGATGGATATTTTTCCATAAACCAACACCATGAGGGCCAATCACAGCTCTGGTACACCAGCCCCCCCACATACATCCATATTTTATCTCTATCACTTTCCTCCAAAGGGCATCTTCCTCAATCCCGAATCTCCAAAGCCACTTCCCAAGCAAAGCTTCATTGAAGAGTCTAATCTTCCTTATCCCTAAGCCACCCGAAGAAATAGGAGAACAAACAAGAGCCCATTTAACCAAATGAATTTTAGGATCATCTCCAAAACTGCGCCCCATAAGAAATTCACTGGAGCCTCTCAATTCGGTTAGCCACATTAGCAGGAATAGGAAATAGAGACAGAAAAATAAGTGGGTAAATTAGAAGGGGTGCTTTTGATTAGGGTGACTCTACCTCCCTTGGATAAATATAAGCGTTTCCAACCCGCCAATCTCCTCTCCATTTTCTCCGCACTGGGATTCCGGATAGTCTTATCCTTGAATTTAGCACCCAAAGGAAGACCAAGATATTTCATTGGGAGAGAGCCCTGCTTGCAGCCAAGAACAACCAAGAAAAGGTCTATATGATTGACTACCCCAACTGGAACCAATTCTGACTTGCCTAGGTTAATCTTTAGGCCCGACACCGCCTCAAACTAGATAAGAATCATACGAAAAATCAAAATCTGATCTAAATCAGCCTCACAAAAGATTAGAGTGTCATCCGCAAAAAGGAGATGAGACACCACCTTGGATCTTCCCTCCAAGTTACCCACACCGAAACCCGACATGCGACCTTCATGAACAGCTTTATCCAACATTCTTCCAAGAGCTTCCATCACCAAGACAAACAAGAAAGGAGACAACGGATCACCTTGCCTCAAGCCTCTAGTGCTACCAAAGAATCCACAAGGAGAGCCATTAATCAAGATGGAGAAACGGACGGTGGATAGACAAAAGAGGATCCATTGTCTCCATTTGGCGGAGAAACCACTTCTTTCTAACATCTGCAGCAGAAATTCCAGTTTACATGGTCAAAGGCCTTCTCAACATCCAACTTACAAATCAGCCCCGGCATCCCGGACTTCAATCTCATCAAAGACATTCATTAGCAATAAGAACAGGGTCAAGGATCTGTCTCATCCCTCACAAAAGCATTTTGAGAAGTGAGATTAAATCCCCATCACCGAGCGGAGACGATTAGCCAAGACTTTAGCAATAATTTTATAAACCCCTCCAACCAAACTAATGGGCCGAAAATCTCCAATCTCATTAGCCGCATGTTTTTTAGGAATGAGAGTAATAAAAGTTGCATTTAAATTTTTCTCAAACTGACCAATGGCATAAAAATGATGAAAAACAGCCATGAGATCAGGCTTAACAATCCCCAAAGAAGCTTGGAAAAAAGCCATAGGGAAACCGTCTGGACCAGGGGCTTTATCACCATGAAAACTTTGAATGACATTAAAAATTTCTGCCTCTTCAAAAGGCCTCTCTAACCAATCCGCATTCTCACCGGATATCATTGGAAAAACCAACGAATCCGGAAATGGCCGCTCAACTCGCCGCTCGTAGTATAGATTCATGAAGGAATGAGTAATGTAGTCTGCAATTATACCCTGATCCGAAGACAAGGTACCATTAACCATTAGGCTTTCAATACCATTATTTTTTCTGTTAGAATTAGCCATTCTATGAAAGAATTTGGTATTGGCATCCCCTTCCTTCAAATACAACACCCTAGACTTTTGCCTCCAACTAGTCTCTTCCATAAGAGTCAACTTTTCAATATCTGTACGAAGATTAGTTTGAGCTAACTTCTCCTCAACAGATAGACTAAGAGTCTCCGCTTTAGCATCCAAACCATTCAGTTTGTTCCAAAGGTCTTGTTTCTTAAAAGTGACATTGCCAAACTCGGTCTCATTCCACTTTTTTAAATCCAACTTTAAGGCAGCCAACTTCTTAGCAAGAATAAAACTTGGGGTTCCTTGGAACGAGTAGGAAGCCCACCACATCTTCACTTTGTCGACAAAATTATCCACCCTCAACCACATATTTTCAAAACGGAAAGGAATTTTTCCTCTTGCGCGCCTCCCACCCTCCAACAATATAGGAAAGTGGTCGAAAGAACTCTAGACATCCTTTTTGGGTGAACTGAGTGAAGTGATCAGCCAAAGTAGGGGAGAAAAGGAACCGGTCTAGCCGAGAAGCGGAGGAAGAATTGGACCAGGTATAAAGGCCCCCTTCCATATTAATGTCCATCAACCCATGCAAAGAAACAAAATCGGAAAAACCAAACATAGCCCTAGAGAAGCTAGCAGCCCCCAACCGCTCTGAAGGGAAACGGATAATATTAAAGTCCCCTCCTAGACACCAAGGCAAATCCCACCAAGTGATCAACCCGGTTAGTTCCTCCCACATCAACTTACGCCTATTGTTCAAATTTGGCCCATAAACGCCTGAAAAAGCCCACTCAAATTGGTCGCCTACATTTTTAAACTTGCAAGAAACCGAAAAATGCCCCACCGCTTCCTCCACCTTTTCCACAACTCGACTATCCCACATCAATAAAATTCCTCCAGAAGCACCATCCGAGGCCAAGTACAGCCAATCTACATATGGACAACTCCATATACTTCGAACAATACCTCTCGTAATCCATTCTAGTTTGGTTTCTTGCAAACACACAATATCCACCTTCCGGGGATCGCAACAAGTTGCGAATCAAGCCTCTCTTGCCGACTTCATTCGGACCTCTGACATTCCAAGAAAAAAGCTTCAAATTCATTGATCAATGGAAAGAACCCGATTCCTATTAATACAACAACGCCTAGCAGATGAAGAGCCATAATTTATGGAACTAAACAACCCTTTCAACTCTCTTAAACCTTTCACCCCCGAACCTTTTGAACCACATGATTTCTTATTCACCTCACCCCTTCGAAATAATTCAGCTTCAACAACAAAAAAAAATTCTCTTGCTTGATCTTCTAAACCCTCAAGGGACGTGCCAAGGAAGCTATGAAAATTATTGAATCTCTTTTGAAACCAATCAGAATGAGGTTCAAGATTCTGTGAAGTATCCGTACTCACCACACTTTTCTCATCTACAAGAGATTGTTCTCATGGGTCAAGGTAGAGAAAAAGCAATTGGCTTAACAACTAGGGGCTGATCGCCTTCCTCCGAGTAGGAATCCAAAGCCCCATCCTCCACCAAAACCTCATCCTCTTCGAAAAGAGCCGATGACACATTCGTGAGGTCGGGAGATTCCAAATTAACTAAGGCCAACTATTGTTGCATTTCCAAAACATCTGTAGCTTCACACCGAGGCAAAGCGATCTCAAGCGGAACCGCAACCCTCCTCCCATCGCGTAATTCAAGAACCCACCGCTCCGAGTCCCCCCATTTCTTGACTATATTACCGGAATGCTCCTGGAGAGACAGACGAAGTTCACGCAGTAAGCTCTCTTTGCCATCCGAGGTGCATTCCACCCCATTCATGGCCTCCTCGGACTCGTCGGAGCCGAGAAGCTTAGAGTCGACTACGTCGGAGCCAAGAAGCTCGGAGTCGACTACATCGGAGCCTTGGAACAACTCGGTCGACGCCGCTAGCTCAAAGCAGGCTTCAACGAGCTTGTCGGAGTTGAGGGGTTGAGCAGCGGCGACATCGGAGACGTCCGAGAGCATCGACGACATCAGAGGCTTAGACGATGAGCGCGAAGAAGTCTGGTTGGGTCTCTCGCCTAGCCTCGACATCCCTGGTTTATGGGTCACTCGCATCGGAGAGAATCTGTTGGTCTTTTCTTTTCTTTTGGGTTGCTAGATCTTAGAGGGCTTGGGCTTAAGTTTGAGGGGCTGGGATGGGTTAAGTGGGAGGCTTCAAGAAGATCGTTGGGCCTAAAAGTATCTTGCGTGGGCCCACACTGAACAGCCCACTTCCTTAATATTGGAGCACTTAATATCCCACTTGCCATTCAGCCCACGCACCAAACATAGAGAAACTTCTAGGGACAGAGGAGAATCAGCACCATTAAGAGTGTCGTCCTTTATTTCAAGCATGACTTCAGCCTCAGGAACTGTGCTTACACCGCCCAAAGACCCCTTTCACGCAGATCCTGGTTCTGAGTCTTCCGCCTGCTCAAGGTAGACTTGATAGATTGATATGATTTGATTGAATTTTGAATTTTGGGCAATGCAAGCTTTCCTGAACTGCTTCCTCCGTTGGTTTTCCGATGACCATCCACCGCCGACGAAAAGGATTTTTGATTTCTGAACTTCTGCACTGTCGGGAACATGGCAGATTGAGATGGCGATTTAACACCAAGAGTGTCGGGAGCAATAGCCTTACGAAGATGTAAGCCAAAACCTCTCCACCCACAACCCAACTTTCCTTCCGGTACAATGATGAGGCCCTTCCGACGACCATGAAGAAGTTCAGAGATCATAAGAAAGCTTCCATGCACATTGAATCCCAGTTGCAAAATAAAAACCTTACTACCATCCCTGAAGGTTCTAGCAAAATTTTCAGGACGAGTATTTGACAGGAGATCCTCAACATAAGATAGCAGATTAAAAGCACTATCTTTTCCCATGAAAACCGACCTGAGAGAATCCTTATATCTTTCAAATATACGTAAAGAGTAGAAAGTACCTCCCTCCTCTACTGAAAATTCAAACGTTTTGGATTCGACAAAAAAGAAAATGGAACCACCCATGAAAACCAAGGACAGTTATACGACCAACTATGCTTTTATGCTTTATGGCACAAAATTTTGGGTTGTTGTGCGTGTAGTGATAAAATGGATGCTGTGAACCTTGCTCTCATTTTTTTTGTTATTTCTTTCTTTCTTCCTTAATTCAAATTTCCTGGTCATTAAAATCAGAAAAAAAAAAAAAAAGAACTTTTTCTGGATATGATTATTTTCCTGTTGGTGGATATGTGTATGGACATGTTTGTTTATGAGTAAGAGGTTCTGTTGACTTTTATGGGATTGAATCTGGTCTTGCTTGGTGATTTGTATGACCTAGAACCATTTCATGCTGACCGATTGAAGAGTTGGCAGTATGTGGCTGATTGCATGTAGCACATCTTATGAAGTTATTTGACATCTTTTCTTGCCTTATCTGTTGCATATTCATTTTTTTTTTTACTTGTTTACGGATATACACGTAATTTGCAAATGGCTATCTTATATTTTGTCGGATTATATTTGGCTGCAGAGAAGGGGTAGGGCAGGACGTGTGCTACCTGGTGAATGTTTCCACCTGTACCCCAATTGTGTTTATGATGCTTTCTCCGAATATCAGCTTCCTGAACTTTTGAGAACTCCTTTGAACTCTCTTTGCTTGCAAATTAAAAGTTTGCAAGTTGAAAGTATAGGAAATTTCTTGTCTTCAGCTCTGCAGCCACCAAAGCCATTGGCTGTAAGTAATATTGCTTATTGAATATCCCATGCACTTTTACTGATATGTTGCTTTGTACTTAAAATTAATTGAAAATGATGCCTTTTTTTAATTGTTCATGTCATTAATATTTGGATATTATTGTTTTGGAAATTTCTTAATTGTGATATTTCTTTTGTAACCCTTCAATGTTAAGTAGTGCAGTGATTTGATACTTCAATTTTATCATTTACCTTTGAGTCAATGGCATAAATTGACAACTTCAATGGGATGACAGGTGCAAAATGCCGTTGATTTTCTGAAAATGATTGGGGCACTAGATGAGAAGGAAAGTCTGACAAATCTTGGTTAGTCTCTTGACTCTTGTCAGTTTAGCTTTTTGTACTTAATTGTGTTCATCATTTGTATATTTTTAATGGTTAATTCATTGTTCTCACTCATTTTTTCTTTTTGTAATATCCATTCAGGAAAGTTTTTGTCCATGCTTCCAGTAGATCCCAAGCTTGGGAAAATGCTAATTATGGGTGCTGTCTTTCGGTGCTTTGATCCTGTTCTTACAGTAGTATCTGGGCTTAGTGTCAGGGATCCTTTCCTTTTGCCCCAAGACAAAAAGGATGTAAGTACCAAGTTCAACATATGAGCTGTTGATGCATCAAAGTCTTTTCAACCTCTTCTTCTTTATCTTGATGCGTACCTCTGTAATTATGAACATAGACCTGTACTGATGTAGGACAACCTAGGCTTCCCACCTAGATTAGTCCTACCGAAGAACCTTAGGCTTCCCACCTAAGGTGTTTGGAATCACCACCAAACAAATAATATGCAATTTTTGCAAATAATCTCAATAATAATAATAATAGTCTGTCCTACAAAAGAAATCATCTGAAGCTTTATATGCAGCTTCTAGGAATCACAAAAATAAGGATAAACTCTCCTAAACAAATCCTAAACAATTTCAAATACTAATCTGATAATCCTAAACAATCTCAAATACTTATCCAATAATCCTAAACAAATGATAATGATAAACTACTAATTTTAACCAAACTCAAATACCAATCCAAACTAAACAAATAACTATGTTACAATCTGAAATTATTCACTGAAAATCTAAAATGAAATATTGAAATAACTTTTGGTTATGCTCCTACATTATACTCCCCTGGTTTAAGAAAACTTGACCTCGAGTTTTGTAGTGATGAAGAATTAAGACTTTGGTGCTTAATACTTCCTTCAAATAAGAAATCACCCTAGGAAGCATTGAGAGTAGAATAACCTTCAATTCCATTACACCATAGAACTCCTCGGGAAACAAAAAATCAATGTGTTGAACAGGCACAATTTTATCTTGAATCATAGTATCAACCTTTTGGACTTCAACAACCAATAGATGTTCATCAACCTCATGGATCATGAAGGGCTCAATACCACTTTCATCAGAATCAACCTCCTCATCAAGTGCACCCTCTAAATCTTTGCTCACTTGTTGAAATTTCTCTTCTTGTGTAGACTCTATAATAGGTTCTTCTTGCTGCATGAATGTTGAAACATCATCTATTGGCACTTGTACCTCTATTTCAACATTAGTCTTTGGTGGAACCTGAGCATCCTTTTTCTGAGTAGAAGAGTCTAGCAAAACCATTATTTTTCTTAAGTCTTGAGCTATGGCAGTGAGTTCTTGACGGAAGGATGAGGTGTTTTCTTGCTGAATACTGTCTTTGTGGTGTAGAAAATTCTCATGAGAGGATTGAGGTTGATAATTCTCTTGATAGCATTGGGGGACATATTTCTCTCTAAGTATTTGTTTCATTTCATTCCAATCAGTTATGGCAGGCTTGCTCCTTCCTTTGAGATTATTCTCAATACTACGCCATAAGTCTCTAGCTCTACTTCTCAATTTCAACTTGGCGAACCTAACCTTATTAGCATTTGGCAGACATATTTGATCAAAGAATTGATCCATCTCATCTAACCAATTAATGAAGGTCCATGGATCTGGACGTCCATCAAGTATTGGTGCTTTTGAGACTACCATGATTCACTGGAATGGACTTTCAACAATCTGAAATTAACATGGGCTTGGTAATCTGGGCTTTGGCTGGTGCTCTGTACTGATCATTATGTGGGGCTTGATAAGCGTGGCTTGTAATTGAACTCTAGTGTCTGCTGGAACTTTTCTGCCTTTGACTTTTTTTTTTTTTTTTTTTTGAAATACAATAAAGAAAGACTACAATATAAAACGAAAATCTACCAGTGTCAAACAGTAACACGTCAAATTGAAACATTTAACACTGAAACTAAAGAAACTAGAAACAGAGGAAAACGAAAAGAGAAGAAGCGGTGGAGCAAGCACGAAACATCGCTGGAGTCGACGGTGAAGAGGCGGCCTCGGCTCGTCGGCAATGACTGTCAACGGCACTCGAAGGTAGAGATCGGAGCTGGTGAGTCAGATCTCGGAACTCGTGAAGCAGCATGGTGGGAGCGATAGTGACAGTGTGTTGGCGGCGGGTTGTGCGATTGCGTCATTTCGTTGGGGGGATCGGTGGCTTGGTGTTGGCTTTCAACTCTCTTGTTCTCAATCTGGCGGGTTGAAGTTGTGGGTCTGATTTTTTTTTTTTTTTTTTTTTTGGGTGGAATTTATATTCTCTATTTTTGAGTAGTAACGGCTTGGTTTGTGGTAATTGCAAAGATCTTGTGAGGCATACTTGGAGTGTTGCTCATAGAGGGTTGTACGGGTGGTTGGGCCGTAGAGTTGATCAAAGTGGCTAGATGTTTTTCTTGTTTGGCTTGAAAGGCTGGGTTCACGGTGATGCTGGATTGACAGTGGTTGAAAGAACGATGGATTTTGGGTTGCTGAAAGGGGTGATCGGGTTGGGCTCTGATACCAAGTTGATGTAGGACAACCTAGGCTTCCCACCTAGATCAGTCTTACCGAAAAACCTTAGGCTTCCCACCTAAGGTGTTTGGAATCACCACCAAACAAATAATATGCAATTTTTGCAAATAATCTTAATAATAATAATAATAGTCTGTCCTACAAAAGAAATCATCTAGAGCTTTATATGCAGCTTCTAGGAATCACAAAAATAAGGATAAACTCTCCCAAACAAATCCTAAACAATTTCAAATACTAATTTGATAATCCTAAACAATTTCAAATACTAATCCAATAATTCAAAAAATGATAATGATAAACTACTAATCCTAACCAAACTCAAATACCAATCCAAACTAAACAAATAACTATGTTACAATCTGAAATTATCCACTGAAAATCTAAAATGAAATATTGAAATAACTTTTGGTTATGCTCCTACATTATGTACCCTGGGCATTGTTTCAAGTATAGTAGTATACATCTGTGCCATGTAAAACTAATCAGCAAAGACAATGTGAAGAAGTAAAAGAAAATAAAAGTGGTGTCAACTTTAAAATTAGTATTCCACGGTAGAGTGCATTGCACTCTTTCTGCTTCCTGTTCTCTATGCTTAATTGGATAATGCCTCTTGAAACGTTATCTGATAGTTTTTCTTGTCATTTTTCCTTCCCAAACCAATTAATTGCAACTGGTTTTTATTCAACCAATTCATTTTACTTAAACTAGGCTATACAAGAGTTCAAAACAATTTTATAGAAAATTAGAGGTCAAAGCAGGAGGAAGTTCTTAGGTCTGTGAGCTGAAAAGAAAACATTTACTTGCTAAAAGAATCTTGAAATGAATAATTATCTTGCCATTTAGCTGCCAATTCTTTTACAATATTCATATCAAACATCAAGTACATGTTCATTTCCTTCTGTTTTCTTCTCTTTCTAGTTATAGGATACCCTGGTTGCTTGAGATACCATGTTCCTAGGAGTCCATGACAATCACCATTGATGGGTCAAGTGGTTTAACAGTTAGCCAAAAAAAGAAAAGAAACGTGGTTTAACCACTCTAGCTGGTCTAGTTGACCCAAGACTTCTGTAAATTCTGGAAAAATGTAATGCTCTACTAATTATCCTACAATAATTATGAAGCTCACGATGCTTTTGTTGGTATGAACTAGAAGGTTAGCTGATAAGGAGAAGGATGTCTATATAAACGTCTGATGTTGGTTCATTAACTTTTTCTTTGCTTGTTGAAGAAAGAGTTTCTTATACTTTCAAGCAGTTAAATTAAAGTCCAAGCTATAAACAAGGGCCCTCAGAAACCAGAGATCTGTTAAATAGGTACAGATGGGAGATGATAATATTGAATTGATTTGTAATTGTATTGTGAGCTTTCAAAGTGGAAAGTTCCAGGAGCTAAGCATAAACAGTCAGGGCTCTTTACAAGTTACATTACTTTAGTAACTCCTGGCTTAAACTCTTTGTCAGTACATTTATAAGCTAACCTCCTTAAAGGCAGGAATAAACTGTTACTTGTATCAACTGAGGCACTATACTGGTCACTTCGTGTCCTGTTCATTTATTCTATATGATTACAGTGCTTGTTAACCTATACACACTTGAATATTTTTCCCACTGTTCATGAATTGTTCCTTTGAGTTTCCAATTACCAATTGTCTTGTCACACATAGATTGTGGAAAAACACATTAACTAATATTTGCGATTACCTCTCTGATTCAGTTGGCAGGGACAGCAAAGTCTAGATTTTCTGCAAAAGATTACAGTGATCACATGGCTCTTGTTCGTGCGTATGAAGGATGGAAAGATGCGGAAAGAGAAGGATCTGCATACGAGTATTGCTGGAGGAATTTCCTCTCTGCCCAAACACTTCAGGCTATCCACTCTCTTCGAAAGCAGTTTAGCTTCATTTTGAAAGACGCTGGCTTGGTAGATGCAGATGCAAGCATTAACAACAGACTAAGTCACAACCAGTCATTGGTTCGGGCAATTATATGTTCTGGCCTCTTTCCTGGCATAGCATCTGTTGTGGTAAGGTATCTGTACATGGAAGTGTACTTTCAGTTTTTTATTATAAAATCCTCAGTTTAGTAGTTGACTTATATTGTTTTCTTGCTACATGTGCAGCACAGAGAAACATCCATGTCTTTTAAAACAATGGATGATGGCCAGGTTTTACTCTATGCGGTAAGTGTAAAAGTGGCAACTCCTTACCAAAACAATTTTTTGGGGTACTAAATGGTAGTGACTTTAGGTGAATTTTTATTTTATCTGCTCAGTTGCTATAAATTCTGATTTAATGAAATCCAATTTGCATGATACAATGTCAATAGACATCTAAATTTCATTTAACATGACATGATTTAGATCTTATTTAGAAGGGACCTTTTTCTTAAGATCAGTTGAATGATAAACTGCAGGATGAAGCTGTTTTCCATGGTTGTCTCTATTTTATGATACATGGTTCATAACATACAGTACGATACAATATATCTGAGTTGCTGATATGTATCAGGTCTAGATTAAAAAAAAAAAAAAAAAAAAAAAAAAAAAACGTTCTGCATATTCTTAAATTTTTGTGGGACATATTAATTGAGGCTTACAATAAAACTCTCCTTATTTGTTCATATAGTGGTACTAGTTTTGGGGTTGTACTTTTAGGTTGGGAATGAAGCATAAAGAAACAAATACCTTTTGCTTATTTTTGCCTTCTGTTCAAAAATGATAAGCAGGAAAAATCTCTCTCTAGAGCTTTATAATTGTATATTTTCTGCAACTGTAGCCTGGTTTACTACAAATGTCAATGGCATCTGAATAATTTGTGGCTGAGAGGAAATTTTTTTGATAAGTAAATAATTTTATTTGAACATAAGAAGGGAAGGAGACTTACAAGGGATGTGACTCTATCCCTTTCAAAGGAATACAATCACAAAGTAAAAAAATCTATAAAGTCAACAAATGACATTTAGGGTATGCTACCCAAAGCAGTCATCCAATCCTACAGGGACCTCAAAAGACACTCTTTGATTACAAAATTTGTCTCTTACACCATCAGAAGTCCTGTTTCCTTTGTGCCCGCTAATTGCCCCAAATAGTCCACATAACACATGAAGGAAAAACTAGCATACAACATGTTTAGACATGTTGGATTCTTTTCCTAAAGTTACTTCAACGTGAAACTCAGTTTTAGAAAAGATGGAGATGCTTGGCTGGATGAAAAAAAAAATTTAATTTATCAAAGGGAGGCTGTATTACACTACCTAAAAGTACACTCTTTAGTCTCCCAACACATTTTCTTTTTGGTTCACTATACCTACTCATGTGGCTAATAGAAAGTAGAAGATTCAAAGGAACTTTTTGTGGAGAAGGGGAGGTGGAGATTTTAGGTTTAGGAGTGAGGATAGTGATTGCTTTCGGAGATCTGTTGTGGCTGCAGGGGGAAAAGATGCTTCAGTATCTTCTTTGATTGGTTTTCGTGGGGAGGATGGGTCTCATTGTTGGAATCTGAGATTTATTTGTAATTTTTATGATTGGGAGTTGGAGGGGTTGGATTTTCTGATGGACTTGTTATACTAACCTTAACTTGTTTGGAGGTAATGATTGTGTGAGATGGCTTCTGAGTAGCCATGGTAAAATTTAGTCTTTGATGATATTATGATTATTTAGGAGGCTCCAGCAGCACATGTTTTCCTTGGAAAAGTATACAGAGTAATAAGATGCCTAAGCAAGTGCCTTTCTTTATGTGAACAGCTACCTTGGGTAAAATCATGACTATAAGACAATCTTAAGAAGGTCAATCTTAAAAAGAGTAATACACCACCGGTAATTTGCGTTGTATGTACAAAAGAAGTGGTGAATCTGTAAACCATCTATCACACTATTGCACAATTGTTCATAATTTGGAGTCCTTTGTATTTTTTTGTTTGTTTCTGTTTTTTGTTTTTTGTTTTTTGTTTTTTTTGTTTTTTGATTTTGTTTTTTTTGTGTGGTGGCTTTTGTGGTGCATTAAGTGGGGATTTTTTTAACACTTTAGCTGATTTCATGGATCATTTGAATTGACTTGTGTAATTTTTTAGGAAGCTCTCATATTTAACTTTCCTTTTCTTAGTAAGTGCACATAAGTACATCTGTTGACATACGCATTCATATATTTGTACACACACACCCTTGGTGGGGGGGTGTTGTCTCCCTAAAACCATGCTGGATTTTCAATGCACATAAGATTCAAGGATATACTTATATATCTATCCCATAAGTTATGGGTTTTGAGTACCCATTCAGTGCATAAATTTTTAAATTGTGAAATCTGTAAAATCAAATTCTTGTCTTTTAAAGAGACAAAGGGAGGACTTGACAGATATCTCTCTAAAAGCCTTTCTGGTTTATCAGTGCACATGGGAATTCAAGGATGTTCTTCAATTTCTATCCTGGAAGTTGTGGGTTTTTACTTCCCTATACAGTGCCTAATTGTTGGATTGCAAAAACTGTAAATTCATGGGGAAAAAGTTTTTGGATAAAAAACAAGACTCGTTTTTGAAGACTTATTTTAATGCAGTTGTTATGGATATAATAATTTCTTATTGGTATTTTGATCCTGTCAAAATTCTTTGGTATCGAGCAGTTAATTGATTTATGTGAGGGTTTTGCTTCCAAATTCTGTCAATGCACATAAATTCTTCAGTATCGAGCAGTTATTTGATATATACGAGGGTTTTGCTTCAGAATTCTGTCAATGCACGTTACCAGACAATTCCTTACCCATGGCTGGTGTTTGGTGAAAAAGTGAAGGTCAATACAGTTTTCATACGAGATTCCACTGGTGTATCTGATTCCATACTGATGCTTTTTGGTGGTGCTCTAAGCCAAGGTGTACAGGTGAATTACCTATATACATATCTATAATACCTTTCGTTTTTTTGAAGGAATTTGAGTCTGGGATTTTAGTGTATCTAATCTCTTGTTATTTCAGGCTGGCCATTTGAAAATGTTGGATGGGTACGTTGACTTTTTCATCGATCCTAGTATGGCGGAGTGCTACTTGAAGCTCAAGGAAGAACTTGAGATTCATATCCAGAAGAAGGTTAGGAAACAACAGTAACATCACAAGCATAGTTTGATATATTGCTTACTGCCTGACATTTTCTATTTATTGTAATGGTCTACGTTATTTAAGTAAAATGAGAGGAAGGTTTCGCTAATGGATATTGTTTTTGCTCATAATGCCCTTGTGATGATGCAGCTTGAAGATCCTAACCTTGACATTCACAAGGAGGGGAAGTACCTTATGCTTGCAATTCAAGAGCTTGTATCAGGGGACCAATGTGAAGGTAGATTTGTATTTGGACGTGAAAACAAGAAGCCGAGGGAGTCTAATGAAAACAGGTTCACAAAAGATGGAACAAATCCTAAGAGCTTGCTACAAACACTGTTGATGAGAGCAGGACACAGCCCCCCTAAATACAAAACGAAACACCTTAAGACAAATGAGTTCAGGGCGCTGGTAGAGTTCAAGGGAATGCAATTCGTAGGGAAACCCAAGAAAAACAAGCAGCTTGCAGAGAGGGATGCTGCTATAGAGGCACTAGCCTGGTTGACTCACACTTCTGACAACAGTAGGGACGGAGATGATCACTCTCCACCTGATGTCACTGACAACATGTTGAAACTTCTTGGAAAACGCAGGAGATCAAAGGGCCGTTGATGATGCCTTCTCCTCAAATTTACTTATTTGAGATGTTACCTTCCATGGTTTATTGTCCCTGTTTATGCAATGTTGCCCTTACATGAAAATATAGTATAGGGTCAAAATTATTTGAGAGGTGAGCTTAACTGCACAAGAGTGCTTCCTCGTTACTGATTAATAATTGACATCAATGGAGGAAATATGAATCTCCCAGTGATATATATACCATGTACTATTAGAGTGGGAAGAAAAAGTTGTAAAATTAGGATTTTTTTTTTTTTTTCTTTTTCTTTTTAGTTTTCATGGTAGAGGAGAAGGAAAAAAAGGGGGTGTTGGGGGGGGGGGGGGTAGTTGAGATAGTGGAAATGTGATTTATGTATATAAGAATCTTTTTTGGTGGTCAATTTTGACAATTTCTTGGCTGCATTTTATGTAGTAAGAAACTGAATCACATTGATTTCTGTAAATTTATTGTCTAATTACAATATAACTTGTAATTTACAGGAACTGATTCGCTGAACTCAAATTTTTTTTTTTTTTTTCCTTTTTCCTTTTTTGGGCGTGGGGTGTAAAAACTAAAAAGTTTGTATTAGAGGAAAAAGATAAGAAA
Source organism: Quercus dentata (assembly GCA_028216015.1). Lineage (NCBI taxonomy): Eukaryota > Viridiplantae > Streptophyta > Magnoliopsida > Fagales > Fagaceae > Quercus > Quercus dentata. The sequence goes on from CP116447.1 coordinate 51,501,052, forward strand.
CAAACTCGTTGAGCCTGTCAGCTCACATTGGCAGACAACAAATACTTTGCTACATCGCCAATAGGCTGAATGAAGATAATAGCATCTTCTTAAATAATTAGACTAGGATAGTCTAGTTTAATTGCCTTTGACACTCCCAAGTCTTGAGCATATACTGCCACTAATGAATCTATTGCTTGCGTCATTTCCATGCACAAAATGCAAATCTTCATTGTGATTTCTGCATACTGCCGCAGCACAGGCTTTTTGTGGGCCCCAGGCTGCATTAAAATTATTTTAACGAAGGGTAGGATGGGATTGAAGGATTCCTGGTGCGGGTAATTTTCTTGTTGGCTAAATACTAATGCACACTTGGTTGTTGCACACAAACCGTATGCGCACACACTTTGTACAAAATTCGTGATTTAATTCATGACCATAAGTCATAATTCAGTGCAAAGTCCGTGTGCAAGTACGGTTGTTGCACTGAACCGTATGAAATATATATTACTCTTTATTATTTGTTTCCCAATCTAGCTAATGCTCTATAGCAATTCGACTTCACCTTTGTGCACTTCCTGTGGATCCATTTTTGAAGGGCTATGAAATTGTTTGTTTTTGTTCCTATGCGTGCTCATTTGGTTAAATTGAAAACTGAAAATATTGTAGCAAAATAATTTTTAAATATGTGAATAGTGCCGTGGGAGCCAGTTTTAATAAAAATTTTGCTAAAAAAAGTATTTGTGGGTCCCGTGAATGAAGCGATTGCACGGGCTCACGATTTTGATGCAAACGCAGCTGAAAGTGAGTTTTAGCTCTATCCAAACTCACACTGAAATGCAAATTTATGTGTTTGGTAAGCTTTACAAAATGTGATTATTGGGGAGAAATTCAGGTTTGTGTAATGGACCCCAAAAAAATGCAGTGCAAAATTGTAAGTATTTTTCATAGTGAATTAGCATATATGCCCTTGCAATGGATCCTTTTGCGTATTTGGTAATGTATTTTGATTACCTATAAAGAGGATGTTAAAGTAAAGTGCAAGAAAACAATATAAGAGCGTGTTTGGATACCTTTTATTTGCTAAAAACTGAAAATTTATTACTGAAAATACTGTAGCAAAATAATTTTTAAAGGTGTGAATAGTGCTATGAGACCCAAATTTACCTAGAAATCTGTGTTTTTTGACTTTTGTGGGTTAGTAAACAAGATGCGTGGGACCCACTAAAAAAATGCAGACGCATGGATTGGGCAAAACGCCCAATCCAAATGCACGCTAAGTGTTTGGAAATTAAAAAAAAAAACCCCTATAGCAGCAGTTTTAAAATTGTTGGTATAAGATATACTTACGTAGGATTGGCCTATTATAGCAATTTTAAAACCGCTGGTATAGGATATATTTTTATTTCCTTCAATTTCTTATAGTGGAGGTTTTGAAACCGCAGGCGTAGGGTGGGCCTATTACAATGGTTTTGAAACCGCCGGTATAAGATATATTTATATTTCCTTGAATTTCCTACAAAGGCGTTTGAAACTACGAGCATAGGCTTGACCTATTACAGTGGTTTTAAGAAGCAAAAAAAACGCTGGTATAGGGTATCGAAAACCACCATTAAATGTAAAATGAGAAAAATATAAAAAGTCTTATAGCAACTGTTTTAAAACCACTATTATAGGTGCTCCTACAATGACATTTTTCATTTTTAAAAAGCACCGGTATAAGGTTTGAAATTGCTGATGAAGGATATCCCAACACTTCTAAAAAAGCGCTAGGATAGGGTTTCAAAACTGCCAGGACCTATTGTCACACTCGTTGGGCAGCGCTAAGAAGCGTCGGGGAAAAAAGCACCGAGATAGTCCATTTTGGGACTATACCAGCGGTTTTTGGGGCCATAACCGCGGTTTAAAAACGCTGCTATACCCTAGTTTTTTGTAGTGATATTACAGTTGGATTTTTTGATTGTTATATCAAAATTGCCCTCCTTATTTCTTCTTTAACAAACAAATACACACCAAAAGAGAAAGGACACCCACCCAACACAACTTTAACAAACAAATACACACTTAAAGCACAATTTCAAAAAGTTAAACCAAACTCACCTACCAAACCATGTCACAACACATTGCTACATATAGTGTGAATAGATGTGATTCTTCCTCAAACACAATTAATTAGTTATATATAGCTAGAGTTTCAACCTAATTTTTCTAAAAACTCCCTTAATAATATTAATTATAAAATTGACCCACAAAGAGATTTACTTAAATACCCCACCTTCAAAGTCTCTCTCTCTCTTTTTTTTTTTTTGGGTATTATAGGAACACTTGTAAATTTTAATAAATTATGTTGAGTTGTTGACTGAAGAAAAAATGGTTAAAAGATTTTTTTTTTTTTTTTTGAAATAGAATGTAAAATAGGGGCTTTTGTGCCTGAAAGGATCACAACAATTGGCAGTATTATATGTGAAAGATAAGGTGTTATGGCTGGGGGCAGTTAGACAATATGTAGCTTGGTTATGACTGGTTTGGTGATGGTGGGGTTGTTAGCACTCAAAAAAGAAGAAGATTTTGCAAATAGGAAATGGAGTTGGTGAATCACTTATCTCGTGCTTGCTACCTTCATAGTGTTGTAGCTTTTGTTTTGGATTTGCTGTTCTGGATTCTACAGCTAATTAGTTTTTGAGTCCTCGAGTTGGAGTGTAGTAGGTTAGCTGGAGAGTTTGTTCGCTTTATTTTGGTGTAATTTTCTAGTTAGGAGGAGGTGGTTTTGTTTAGTTTTGTTGACAATATGGGTTTGTAGTGTATGCTACTGGTTTGGTGTTCTGAACTTCGTAGTACCAAGTTTGACTATCTAATAATTGTGCTAACTGAGCTCTATAATATTGACATGCTCTTTACAATATGTCTGTATATTAGATGTATAATTGAATAATTTAGTTCTATCATTATTATTATTATTATTTTTCAGTTTGAGTTTGCATTAGTGGCTGAGAACCATATTCAAGAGAACATTTTGGTGGATATGATGTTGGTGGTGGGCAATTTGATGTATCATGGCATTGGAATTGCAGTAATGGCCTACTGGGAAAATGTATGTGTGTTTATATATTGGGTAAATTTTGTGTGCGGATATTTTTATTTATCTTCAAAGAATATGAATATATTTATATAGAATATTTGAATGCTGATTAAATTAATGCATTTGACTTGTAATGAATTCTTATGAAATAACTATTAGAGTGACATTCTTTTTCTTTTTTTTTCACTGAACTGGCATAAAAGAATTAGATTTGCCAAATTTGTAGCGTTACTTCTCACTCCTTGTCAATAATTTTTATTATTATTTCTAATTTAGAATATTTTTAATATAATGGTAATAGTATTTTTGTTGTAATGTATTGGTTAGTATGGAGATTGTGAATTGTTTGTGACATACAATGAAATCCTTTTTCTTTCCTTCTTTTTATTTTTATTTTTTATTTTTTTATATTTTTAATGACTTAATGTATTTCTCTCTATGAATTCATGAAATTTCTTTAACAATAATGATTAGAATATCTTTATTGTTATTGCTGTTATTGTTTTTATTAATATTGCAATTTTTAGCTTTGGCTTTATTAAAAGAATGATAAGATAACCTCAACTACATTAGTAAAAAAATCTTTTTGATAATTTGTATTCAAAATATCATTTTTACATCATTGTTATCCAAAGGCTCAATTGACATAAATAACACTTCTTCAATAGTTTTTCCAAACTCTTATTTAGGATTTTAAAATCCATGTTTTTAAAATGAACATTTTAAAATTGTTATCTTTATAAGAGTGCTGATAGGGCTACGCTAATTTTACTACGTAAGTACAAAAAGATAATTTAAATATTTATTTTTAGTTATGAAAGTGGTATTGATTATATTCATTATTATGGTAGTTTGTAAGTTGCTTGTAGTCTTTTCCAAGTGTTTTATGAAACATCCAACCCAAAGGACAATTTGACTTGTTAATTGATACGAATAACATTTTATATATATTAAAGGACACAAAAGGGATGGATGTACAAAGTAACATGAAATTGCTACATTTTTCGCCACCCTATCCATAGGATAATGCTCCATTTGCTTTGAAGTAAAGTAAATATTTTACGTTGACTGTAAAATCCTTTATAGAAGTTATAAAATGTTTTACCTTTAAAAATTTGGTAAAACATTTTATAGAAAAATACAATGGCTTCCCTTCATCCCAACCGGTGGCTAGGTTACTGGTTTGAGAAGTTGGGTAGCCAATGCTTTGCATTCGATCATCGGAGCCACAATTGCAACGATAGAAGCCACTGCTCCAGTGATCTGTGCCGGTGTTTCAGTGGCTGAAGTTGCCACTCTAGAGGTTGGTGTCGGGGTTTTGATAATTGGAGACACTGTTCAGTTATAGAGGTCCAATAACTCAAACTTCCATTCCAACCATCGGACCGAACATAGGTGTTGGCAATCCAATCACCAAAGTCATTGCTCTGCTGACAGTTGCTGACATTTTGGTTATCGGTTTTGGTGGTTTGCTTGAAAATTTTTACTTGTCATACTAAACACCTAAATTTTTCTTACTAAATAGATTTGATAATCCAACCCGCCTCACTTCTCCCATCTTCTTGTTTTGATAGAAAACATTTTTTATATTTTAATTTTTTTGGAAAATGAGCCATTTTCCAAAATACATTTTTTGGAAAACTGTCTCATATTCTTATATTAGGTAGCAACGTTGAAAATGAGTTGGAAAATGTTTTATGATATCCAATACACGTAGAAAATTAAGAAAATTTCTTGTATAATGAGTTGGAAAATGTTTTACAATATTTGCTTTGCTTGTTTTGATAGAAAACAAATTTTCTTTTTTGGAAAATGCGTCATTTTCCAAAATAAATTTTCTTGAAAAATGTCTCATTTTCTTGTATTTGGTAGCAAACTTGAAAATGAGTTGGAGATTTTTTTTTTGGTATCCGGTACACACAGAAAATTAAGAACATTTATTGCATAATTCAAAACATGAAAAAGAAACTATGAGAATGAAAATGTTTTTCATAAAATAATCACAAAAAACAACCTCTTAAGAATAAGCCAAATTTTCATTAAGGATTTTTGTTTACCAAATTTTAGTTTTCCTATGACCTACATTAGAAAATTTGGAAACCTGAAAAACTATCTTTGAAAAAGTATAACAGTTAACACAAACGAATATACTCTACCAAACATAAGATGCGATTCGCCGAGATATAGCGTTCAAAAAAGATACATTTGCAAAGTATTTAATTAGACTTATACATCCAAGAGAGCATGCCAATGAATTAATGTTGAGAAAAATTAACAAAATTTTATTATGCCTATTTTGAAAAACTTATTGATCCCTCATCAATTATCAATGTGAATTCCAAAAGTAGTATTGCTCACTCTCTCTCTTTGGCGTCCCCTTCTTGTGGTGGAAAATATCCCAAATGAAAGAAGCACGACCACAATCATCGATCCTCCGACAGAGGAAGAACCATCTCCCGGATGACATCGTGTTGGACATCCTAGCAAGGCTACTCGTGAAATCACTCCTAAGATTCAAGTGTGTTCGCAAATCCTGGTACTTTCGCATCACCAGCCCCAATTTCATTTCCACCCACCTTAATATGTTGTTGTGCCACAATCAAGTTTATGTCATACATATGCCATCAATTAATCTTGACAATCAAGACTTGAAGGTCGCTTGTGACTGCACGTTTGGTGGTATATCTGAGTTTAAAATCCCCTTTAGTTTTCAATCTGGGCTTGCCTTTTTAGTCGGTTCATGCAATGGACTATTGTGTTTCAGCAATTTTAGGCTGCAAAACTCCCTAAGTAATAATGTATTCTTCGGGTTTAATGATGTATACTTGTGGAACCCCAACATTAGAAAATTTAAGAAGTTGCCTGATACTTGTTTGGGCCAATTACATCTTGCTAAACTTGGATTTGCTCACCATTCTCAAAAAAATGATTACAAGGTTGTGAGGATCTCTAGGCCTTTTATCAAACCTATGCCTCCCCTTGAGGCTGAGGTGTATACATTAAGTTCAAATTCATGGAAAAGAATTGGAATCTCATGGAGACCTAATGTCATTTTCTACAAATTTAGTTGTGTTAAGCCATTCCCATTTGTTAGTGGACATTTGCATTGGATGCTAGATATGATAGAAGAGGGAGGAGGACAAGAGACGCACTATGTTGGAATGATATTGTCATTTGATGTCAATAGTGAGAAATTCAAAGAGTTACCTCTACCTAATGATCACTCTTTCAAAGATGGGAAATGTTTTACGCCACTCAAGGAAAAACTAGCTTTAGCAAAATTTGAACAACAACCACATGGCATGCTATGTTGTGTATGGGTGATGACGAAGTACGGTGTGTGTGAATCGTGGAATAAACTTTGTGTTGTACCAATTAAAACTCATACTTGTTTCATTGGTTTCACCAAGTATGGATCACTCTTAATCCAAAAGAATTCCCAAGAGTTCTGCAGCTTGGAAGATAAGTATGTTTTAATTGACCCCAAAACTCTATATGAGAAGGAGACTAGTATTCAAGCTATACATCCTTTAGTTATTGCTACTTACATGGAGAACCTTGCTTTACTTGATGGTTCAAATGTGATATCTTACTGAGAAGTCATTAATGTTATGAATGAATTGAAACCATTTTTATGCTTTTAATTGTAGTAGTCGTGTTAGTATTGTTAAAAAGCATAATTTTTGTTCTGGATTTATATTATCCTTTTATGGCATTTGATATTTCCATTTGACATTTATATTATCATTTTTCTGCTAAAATATAAACAACAAATTGAGTAAATGATAGAAAAGATTGAAAGATAATAGTTCATCAAAAAAGATTGAAAGATAATAAAAAGAAGCTCTAAAACCGTGGATATTGAAAAAGGAGCAGCCAATTACTTATTTAGTGAGTGTATTAAAATTCCTGGGTCATCTTCTTAATTCCTCGATTCAAGCTATATGGTCTTTATTGGCTTTTGCAGTACATCTAATTATAATGTTAATTACAAGAAGCTTATATTTATGATAGATAAATTGTTCGAATATATTTGATCTTGTGATATCCCCCTATTTTTGTCTTCTGCGAGGCATATTTAAATATGGAATGCTATTATGACTCAAATCACATGTGTATTGTCACCTTATGTGAATCAACAACCGTGTTCAACTACTTAAAATTGTTTCTATTGGTACTTTTGTGCTTTTTTTATCTTGAAGAAACATGCTACATTTTATAGTACTATGGAATGTGTATATAGAACCTTTTGAGTGGTTGAAGAGGAAGAATTTAAGACATACATATCTTTTAGGCTTTCGTGTTCATTGAATTTTCTCCTGGGCATTCATATGATTTTATTCACCCAATTTCTTTATGAGCATATTTGGTTGATGATGCATTTATTTCCCATTTTAATTGTATGTTGATCTAAGAATAATTTTGTACAATATTTGACTTCTTGTATGGACATGAAATATCTGCTACTAATTTACGAATCTCAATCTTAGCTAGAAAACCAACTACAATTAAAATTCAACTAGTAAGTTGCCTGCAAAGTGCACAAATAATGTTATAATGTTTTATGTAAATTTTTTTTTGGAGAATGTTGTACATATATTATAGTATATTTGTTACAAAATTTTGTTAGTAATGAGTTCATCATAAGAAGCAAAAATTATAAATTGCACACATATATTCATTACAATTATTCTATTCAAGTAAAGAGCAATAAAAAAAAACAACTTTGGAGTAATATTGTATAACAAAAGTTGATAAAAGCATATTAATTCATTCCATATTATTGATCATTATTATGTGATGTAATAAAGAGCTTCATTACGAAATCTTTTTTTGTTTTTTTGTTTCTTCAATACTTTGTTATTGTGGTATGGAAACACTTGTAAAGCTTGTTGAGGGGTATGTTATCATCATTCGTTTCTTCATCTTCAATGTTTGAAGTTTGGTTTGTCCCTATTTGTTCAATTTTTAAGCTTTCATCACTCATTTCCTTTTGTTGCATCATTTGTGTTAATTACTAATGAATTGACATTGGAAGATTCTTGATTGGATATCAAAAATCTTATCAATTGTGTAATTTTTAAAACCATCATTTAAATTGAATTCATTCAAATGAAGTAGGAAAATGCATTTTTTTTTACTAAAATTTTCTTCAAATCATGTGGGATTCTTTCTCCAATATTAATCTGCATATAAGGAATTTAATATATGTTATGATCAATAGTTTTACAATAATTTAATAATTTAAATAAGTTGTATCTTAGTTTATTTTTTAGCAAGATCTCTTGTAGATTTCTTTAGGATTTTCTCAGCATCTTGATCATATATTACAAAATTTGTTTTGTTAGTTGTATAAAAAACTTCAATTTGAATCCTGTATCTGATGTAGTTTGCAATTGTATATATAGGAGTTATAGTGAGATGAATATTTTATATATATTTGGAGAGTATGTAATTAATGTGAGTGCCTCTAACCTTGGGGTAGGGAAATTTGTTTTTGTTTCATCAAAATGATCCTGATTGTGATTTGACATTCCTTCCACAAAGCACGCACGAAATGTAATACCAACCCATCATTGTATCAATGTTGCTTATTGCTGCAAAACTCTAGCAGTTCACATCATGCAATGAACTTTGAAATTAATATGTATTATTTTTTTTTTTTGTAAATAATATGATATATTATTATTATTTTTTTATATAAATGATGAGTACAAATTGAAATGATTAACAAACCTGTTTCGTAGGACTCAATTCAATGTATTACTGTTTTCATATTCTTTAAAGATAAATCCTCCAATGAAAATTGTTTTGTCTGTATTTTTGGAATTTCTCGTATAAGATCATGTTTTTTACCATTCCTATCATTTAATTTTTTTTTAAAAGAAAATATTATGTAAAAGACATTTTGTAAGATAATATGTGCTATTTATTAGACTTTTTGTTATTTTAAATTTTAGAAATATGCACTCGTCAATTATTTCAGCAACCTTAGGAATATCAAGATTTATATATATTTTTGTTGCAATGGTTGATGAAAAAGAGAATTTGCCTGCATAAATTGCATAGAACATTATTAATAGACAAAAGCATATTGAATTGAAATTGAGAAAAAAAATGAAGACATAATTTCATGAGAATGAAATTTTCTAGAAGTATTATGTTTACGTGCGGGAGGAGGAAGAGAGTTTGTAAGTGGGTAAGAGGCTTTGATTTACACGTGGGAAGGGTTAGACTTGTGTCATAATATATAAGGTAATAACTGGAGTTGGGTTTCATAAGATTTGGTCTATTTTTAAAAGCTAGTCCATTTTGTAGAGAAAAACATTTGGTCTAATTGTCAAGAGCAGCCCATATTTTATATAACAGTAAAAATTAATTACTATGATCTATTAGGTAACAATAAAAAAAAAAAAAAAAAAACTTAATAAAAGGAGGTAAAATGGCTAAATGCAAAATTAGGGCGTCATATGACAAGACCTCATACATTCCCGCATGAGGTCTTTAAATTTGAATAAAAAAAATATATATACATTTTGAGATATTAAAAATTAGTTTAGTAACTTCACCGCACATTTGTAGCCTTCTCAAGGTAAGTGTTGTTTTTATTTTTATAAATCATGAAACCAAAAATAAATGCAAAAGAGTAACAAGACCATGAAAATCAACTAATTTGTGTTGTGTTCATGGATTGCATACCATGAAATGAAAGTATGTCCAACTCTTTCGCTACCTTCCACTCATCGATAGTGCGACATTAAAATATAATGTGAGCAAGTGCATATGCATGTATCTTATAAATGATTTAAAACCATGGTAAAAAAAAAAAAAAAAAAAAAAAAAAAATTACCAGTAGATATTTCAACAGCTTGATGGTGGTGGGAGGCCAATATGAAAAAGGTGGTGGCCCCTCAGATTCCCCTTTCTATCTCTTACAAATACTTTGTCAAACTCAGGTATTTTATTTTGGTAATAGTGAAACAAATATGTTTCATTTAATAGTCCACAAAATTTTTGTGTTTCTCTATCTCTCCCAAAGCCTTATCTAGTTAGTTATTACTATTAGTCCTTAATTTTTTTTTCTTTTGTTTTTAATACTAAAATGGTGGGTACACTAAAAGACATGAAGAAGAAAGAAATGTGTGGTATAATGTCGGACAATCAATGGGAGATTAATGAGATAACGGTAAAATATAATTTAATGTAAACTTTTGGGTAACAATAAAAAATATTTAATGAAAAGAGGTAAAAAAATGTTAAATGCAAAATTAGAGCGTCACATGGCAAGACTTCATGCACTCCTACATGAGGTCTCTACTTTTTTTTATATATATATCGATTTGATTATCTTCAAAATTTTCAAAAATATAAAAGGTATAAGAAAAAAATTTAGTCCAAACTATGATTGTCAAAATTTGCTTCCAACCAAAAAACTATAAGATCAGAGTGACATTACTTCAAACCCAACCTGTCTACTGATCAAAATATGTAATATGTCATCAAATATCTAATATTCTTCTAACTAAAAAGTAAAAAATTAATTAGTGTTTCCAATTAACAATGTTAGAAATACTGAATGAATAGTATTATATTTCCCAAGTAATAAAATATACATGAGTGCCTTTATATAGGAGGCAAAGTGTGTAGTACAAGTATGTGAGCTATACAAGTAAACAAAGTGGGCCTAAAACCCACAACTTATTACACGTTAACAACCCCCCTCAAACTCAAGGTGGGTGTGAGACCAACTTGAGGTTGTCAACCAAAGCACGAAAGTGTCCCTTAGGATGTGACTTAATGAAGATATCTGCAAGTTGATCTTTAAAGGAGACTGAGAATAGCTTGAGAGCACTATGGACAAGATGATAACAGATAAAATGATAGTCAATTTCGATGTGTTTAGTCCGTTCATGGAAGACATCCTTGTGCGCAATACGAATGACACTCTATTTGTCATAATAAATAGAAGTAGCAGAGGATATGGACACACCTAAGTTCTTAAAAAGCCATTATAGTCAAAGGAGCTCAGATGTGGTATCAACAAGGACACGATATTCTACTTCAATACTGGAGCGGGCCATAAGGGTTTGTTTCTTACTTTGCCAAGAAATCAGAGAAGAACCAAGAAGAAAACAATAGCCATTGGTGGACCTACGATCGGTAGGATCTCTTGCCCAATTAGCATTAGAGAATGCACGGAGAATAATAGGAGACTGAGTAGAGTAGAAAAGGCCATGGAAGATAGTACCCTTTAGGTATCGAAGAATGCGTAGAACAAAGAAAGATATCTTGAGTCGATCGTGGAGCAGATATATACTAGCTCACCTGGTAAATAGCATAGGAAATGTCCGGATGAGTGATAGTGAGATAAACTAGGTTGCCAACCAAGCGTCTATAAAGAGAGGGATTGAACAATGGTTTTCCCCCTTGAGGGAGCCAAATGCGCTTTAAGTTCAACTAGAGTGTCAACAGTCTTGCTATGAGTGAGTCTAGCTCGAGACAAAAGTCCGTATATACTTGGTTTGAGTAATATATAGTCCATTTGTAGAATGAGAGATTTCAAAACCCAAGAAATAGTTGAGATGTCCAAGATCTTTCATCTAAAACTGCAAACCGAGAAAATCCTTGAGTTCTTGAATGCCACTAAAGTCATCACTAGTTATGATCATATCATCCACATATAGGATAAGCAAAATAGTGCCTTTGTCATTGCCACGAAGAAATAAGAGAGAATCATAATGACCGACAATGTAACCCAAGCAAGAGATGGTAGAGTTGAACTTGACAAACTAAGCTTGTGGAGCTTGTTTAAGACCATAAAATGCATGCCAAAGGTGACAAACCTTGTTCGGATCAATAGAGAGACCAGAAGGGGGTTGCATATAAATTTTTTCACTTAAATTCTCATTGAGGAAGACATTTTTGACATCCATCTAAAAAAGGTCCCATTTACTAGCAAAGCAACAAATAAGAGGGCAAGAACAGATGAGATTCGAGAAAACGAAGCAAAGTTCATTTCATAATCAATCCCATACTCTTGTGTAAATTTTTTTGCAACAAGACGAGCTTTATATCGCTAAATGGACCCATCGGAGTAAGTCTTGATCTTGTAGAACCACTTACAATTAATCATAAATTTTCCAGGGGGGAGAGTCACCAAATTCCAAGTATGGTTTTTAGATAATGCATTAAGTTCCTCTTTAATTGCAATCCGCCATAAAAGATCGAAGGAGGTAGGGTTGTAAACGAGTTGAGCTTTGTCGAGTAGTGAATGTTCAAGCTCAGCTCAATAGCAAAAGTAGAATGTTCAAGCTTGGCTTAAGCTTGATACGAGCCTACAAATAATGTTTAGGCTTGAGCTTATTATAAAGTATAAAAGTTTGAGCTCGGCTCGGCTCGGCTTGGCTTGATTCATTAGTCAAGCCAAGCTCGAGCTTAATATCAAGCCCAAACAAGTATATTATCAAGTCTATATCAAGTTTATTATCTAGCCTATTTGGTTTAGATGAATGGTCTCAACTTATAATTAATTAAAGTCTTAGAAGGATATGAGTTTACTTGTCAAGTTCATATCAATTTTATTACCAAACTCATAAATAAGTCTAGGCTTAACTTGTTTTGTTACTTTTGTATTAAGCATTGGTGTTCACAAGCTTGTTCATGAACAATATTTTTTACTCGGGCTTGGCTTGTTTATTAAACAAGCCTAAAACTAAAGCTTAACCTTGACTTGTTTATAAAAAAACACATATGAACGAGCTTTTTATCAAGTTAAGCCCGACCTGTTTATGAATGGCTTGGTTCATTATAGCCCTAAATGGAGGCCTCATGATGGGTGTGAGGCTTGTGTAGTGTAGCAAGAGCAAGATAACAATGATAGTCAAGTAAATGTGTAAGAATGGATCTTACCCGAGTTGAGTGATGAGGTGGAATGTCTTGTGCAAGATCTTCAAATGGAGCAGGAGCAGGAGACCCAAGCTTAGGGTTAGGTGGCTCGTCTCCGACCTACTCATCTTCCACATGTTCATTAAAGGGTGATCTAAGAGATGCGTAAAAAATATTTGGTGGTTGGATAGAGAAGTCTATATAAGGATTAGGAGCAATTATAGAGGGAATATGTGGCTCATTTGGAAAAAGATCTAAGATAGATGAGGTAGATAGGGAGGCACGGAAGTGAGAGAACTCAAGAAAGGAGAATGTTTCCAAAAGACAACATTGTGGGAGATATGAAGACGATGAGAGACAGGATTATAACATCGATACCCCTTTTGAGTTTCGCCATAGCCAAGAAAATAACAAAGTTTAGACCGAGGCTCAAGTTTGTTATGCTTATGCGATTGAAGAAGAACGAAACATGCAAAACGAAACAGCAGAATCAAGAAGCAAAGGTGGTGATAGTCCGGAGGTGACCCAAAAAGGTGCTCATATGGAGTTAGATTCTGGATGATAGGACCGAGAATGCGATTAATAGCATGAGCAGCATGAAGAGCGATTTCGCCCTAAAAAGAAGCAGGAACTTTGGCAGAGAGAAGGAGAGCACGAACAGTGTCAAGAATATGACGAAGTTTTCATTCAGCTCTACCATTTTGCTAAGAGGTACTTGGAGAAGCTAGTTAACGAATAGTGTCATAGGAATGTAAAATAGCTTGGAAAATATATTAAGTATATTCAAGAACATTATCAAATCGAAAAATTTTGATTCATTTGGAAAATTGAATTTCAACAATTTTTGCAAAATTAGAATATACTTGCAATAATTCAGAACGATGTTTCATGTGAAAAATCTAGCTATTGCAGGAATAATCATAAACAAAGACAACAAAATATTAAGATCCACTAATACTAGAGACAGAGAAAGGCCTCTAGACATCATAATGAATTAGGTCAATGATATCAGTGGACATTAATTCATTAATATTGAAAGGTAAAGCTGGTTGATTTCCTCACCGACATGAAATACAATCAAAATTTTTGTGGACATTGAACCTAACAAACCTCTATCACCCAAGTGTTGTATCCGAGAGGAAGATGCATGACCAAGTCAAAGTGCTAAAATGCAAGGGAAGGAATTGAAGAAACTGCAGCACTTTAGTAGCAGCAAAAATATGAGCAACAAGTGGAAGACGGAGGTTGTCCATGGGAAACATACGCCCAACTCTGGGACCGGTCCCAATCTCTCGTCCCGCCCTCGGATCTTGCACAATACACCGAGAATAATCAAAGGTAATGCGATAACCCAACCCAGTTAATTGTCCCACGAAAAATAAATTGTAAGAAAAGTTAAGAACATTAAGGACCCCAGGAACTAAGAGGTTGAAGGTCGAGATAGAACCTATATTATGACCAAACATTGTGGATCCATTAACTGTGCGAATATTAAGAGGGTGTGGTGCAGGTTCAAGTTGAGAAAATAAGGATAACTAGGGTGTCATGTGGTTGCAACAAGTAGAATCCATAAGCTAAGAGGAAGGAGGCATACCAGATGAGACCGAGAGAGAAGAGTAATAAGATGCATTATCAACCATATGAATGGTATTAACAATGATGTTTTGAAGGTCAACTGTGGAAATGGTGATAGTGGATCCAGAAGACTTGGACTTTGCCGAGATGAGAGCCATTGGTTGGATACTTTTAGTGTTAGCAACAATGAGCGTGAGAAAAATGGAAACAAATGATTTGTTGTGTTGATAGCAAATCTCAATATTATGGCCAATACGTTTGTAAAAATTGCAAAAACGTTTGTTGGATTGTCGATGATGATTGTTGTAATAAAAAGAAGACCTATTCTTATTTCTTATTTAGAAGCAAAATATGCAAAAATGGACTGCAAAAATGAATTCTAGGCAAAAAACTGGGTAAGGAACACTTAGACAGCAAAAAGTCAACTTTGCAAAAAAGTCAATGGTCAAAGTCAACCAAATGAGCAATGACATCAGCAAGATGACACAGATGATGACATAAGTAGAGACTATCGTTGACGTGGCAGCTAACGTAAGCAAGGGCTAACGTGGTGACCGATGTAAGTAGGATGATGTCACAGATGATGTCGGCGGGTTTTACGGAGGTGCGCAGGTGCGTGAGGCGTGTGGAGCGTAAGCAAAATCATTTGACGGCGCGTGGAGCATGTGTGGTGCGTGTCTTCAATGCAGGTTACTTTGGGCGTTGCGTGAGATGCCTGATGACGCCGATTCTTCTTCGATGATGTAGATCGGAAGAAGGCGATTCTGATGGTATTGACGACGAGAGGATCATGGCAAAATTTTATGGCAAAAAGAATCGGAATGGCATTGGTCTTCGATGTGAGACAACGATGGTGACGATGATTCCGATGGTGACGTCGACGATAGAGGCAGCGGAGAACATTGAGAAGACAAGATTGCAGATTGCACACCAAAAAATTCAGAGTAGTGGCTTTGATACTATGTTAGAATTATTGAATGAATAGTATTGTATTTACCAAGTAATAAAATATACATGAGTGTCTTTATATAGGAGACAGAGTGTGTAGTACAAATATGTGTGCTATATAAGTAAACAAGGTGGGCCTAAAGCCCACAACCTATTACACGTTAACAAACAATTAATATATATATATATATATATATATATATATATATATACACAAAACAATTGTCAACATAAACATTTATATTTGTAACTAAAAAGTCTGTCAAAACTCCCTCGTGATCTTGATAATAAAGGGGTTTGTAGTTTGTACTATGTTTTGGGGCTTTGGTTGACTTCAGCAACAACCAAGAAACATGAAAGCCAGTAGACAAACACTCTGTATGCTCATAAGCTTTGAATATTTCTCCCTATAATCGGGGCTTGCCTCAACTATATCTTTTAGGCATCTATCTTGGTATAGCTCTGACTTTTCCAAGTCAGACCTAATCGCAACGCCCGTCCGGACTCGTAGCAGTCAAGTAGCCGAGACTCGATGATCATGAACCAATCCTCATAGTCATTGAAAGCATAGTCAACATCCTCTGGTAATGGTGGACCGTGAATGAGCTCTATGAGCTCCTTTTATACCTTCTTTGAAAATGGTTGCAGTCTCATGCAATGCAACCATAAGCAACTCATCTCTACTCTTGGTCGATATAGCTGGTTCAAGCCCATTGAAGAATTCATGACACTCAATAGGGAAGTCCGAGTTTGCATCACAATGGTACTTCACAAAAGCAAAGGGAGCAGCAGGTGTTTTGAACTTCATTGTTGTTGTTGTCACAAACCACCAATTCTAGGACGCATACATCGAAAAAGCAAGAATAACAACCATAGCTATGAAGTGGGGCATGGTTATGGAGCCATGATATGTAGCCAACCATGAGGAAGGAATGGAGGAATTAAGTTATAAGGGTTACTGAGAGTTTGTTATGAGAGAGAGAGAGAGAGAGAGAGAGAGAGAGAGAGAGAGAGAGAGAGAGAGAGAGAGAGAGAGAGAGAGAGAGAGAGAGGATTTAGGTCAAACTCTGGTGTAATGTACATAAAAGAAGGTTTATAAAAAAGAACGATGATATGTTTACCAAAAAATCTAGTATCACCAAAAAAAAAAAAAAAAACATAATTTTTGTCACAACTCTCCATGTAATTGGCTATGATTAGTAGAGAAAAAAATGATAAAAAAATGGTTGGTTCATATAAAAATAAAAAATAATCAATTACATTTAGTCATGTAAAAGAGTTGTTTGTTTGTTTATGGTGGTAGAAGAACTTTTTGTTTAGATATGGCAGGCTTACATTGAATTTTTGTAGGGCTTATTTAGGCCTTTTTGAACTACACGTGGGCATGTTAGTGGCATCTTCATGGGTTGGCTATGGGGGTTTTCTTTGTTGGGATTAAGAATAAGGCAAAAATTTGTCAAGCCATTTACAATATGCCATGTCAAAATTTAGTGATAAATTCCAAATTTATGTGTCATTAAATTAATTAAGCAAATGATGACATGTGTCATCCAAATTAACATCACATTGGCATATTAAAATTTGCCACATGTCATTTGGCTCACAAGATAAAAATAAATTTCATATTCAAAATTGATGGATAATTATCTTAATTGAAATAAATAAATAAAATAATGATAAATTTCCTACTGATTGATAATTATCTTTATTAAAATAAATAAAATAGAGATAATTATTTATCTTTGTTGATTATTATCTTTATCAAAATATGATCTTTATCAAAATAAATAAATAGAAATAATTATCTCTAATTAAAATTTGGGCCAATCGTAGTCTACTATATATCTTCAATCATATCAATTCAAAGTGGAGCTTATCCTCCGAAATCACTATAAATAGAGGACATCTCCAATCATTTTCCGGACCCAAGTTTTCAAGAAGCCAAAGTTTTGAAGAACTAGAAGAACATTTGAAGGACTTGATGAACTTGAAGAGCAACAAATCTCTAACAAGCTCAAAGAAAAAGATTTGTTGTGAAGACCGTTCAATCCATCTTCTAACCAAAGCTAAGATGATTTCTTATCAAGTCAAGTTCAAAGAAGATAGAATTAGAGGAGTATTCTTTTGTAAAAAAATCTAAACAGAGATTGTACACGCTACTTGATTAATAAAAAAATATATTTGTGGAACACTTTTCAAATTGTTTGATTTTTAATTTTTTTTTTTTATATAAGATAGAATTTCTACTTTAACCTAATCTAAGCGTATATGTATGTGAAGCTCCCTCCTAAAGACCTGAACCTCGGCCCTTACCCTCCACACCTCACAAATATTTATACTTGTGGAGTAACTATTGCACCAAGGGTGCGAGGTTATTGTGATTTTCAAACTTTGAGAAATTTTGTGTTTACACCTAGTACTATATATTTAATATTTTGTCATAATTATTCTATGCGGTAGTTTGTGATTGACTATCTTTCACTATTACATGGACTTATTATTTTTTTTTATGCTAATTGCAGTCTATCATGTAGGACAGTTTTGATAAAGCGTGTGTGAAATGTTGTGTTACTAGAATTATTATTTGAGCAATGTTAGAGAAACTTTAGTCACAATTCGCCACGTGGCGAGTTGTGAGTGATAGAGGTGTGGACCTACCATTTGACCTCCACCATTCATAACTCTCCACGTGGCAAGTTGTGGCAAAAATTGTGGGATTTTTTGTTGTGTCCCTCGCATTTTCCTTACTATTTAGCAAACTGCACATGTTGCACACTGGCTGTGGGCTTTGTTTCATGGTTTATGTGTTATTTTGAAGACCCATATTGGACCAATTTTAAGGCTTTAATTTACATGGGTGACGGGCCAATTTGAATGAAAACTTGGTCCTTTTAATTAGTAAAATAGGTGGGCCTTGGGATAATTTGGCGGGCCCAAGTTAACAATTTTAGGTGTTCATTCTCACTGGCAGTGGGCTTTAGGCTGACTTTATGGGTCTTAGGCTTGCTAATTTGTTGCCCAAAATTGAGAGAGAGAGAGAGAGAGAGAGAGAGAGAGAATTTAATCTGTGGATGTTTTTATTGGAAATATTATGAGATGTTAATTAGTAGCTACAAAACTTTTGACAAGTTTAGAATTTGTTAACTAGCTAAAAGGAAAATGATTATTTTTCGCTTCCCATTTTGCAAGAAAGCTACACCTCATGCTAGCTAGCCTCTTTTATTTTCTTTTTTTAATTCTTTAATTATTTATTTTTTAAGAATAATTGAATATTTTGTAAGTTCCTGTTAGCTTAATTAGTAAAATTTCTTATTCTTGAATAAGAGATCTAAGATTCGACTATCGCGTACAACAAAAATCAATTTGTGTATAAGAGATCTAAGATTCGACTATCGCGTACAACAAAAATCAATTTGTGTTTTAGTTTGATGATAAAAAACAATCATCAAAAGAATAATTGATTTTTTTTAAAGGCGATCATAGGTAATTTTTGAAACCAAAATTTAAACTCATATATAATACATTAGGACAATTTACTCCTAGCAGTTTGATCCTATCACAATTTAGTCTATAAAATTTTAATTATTATACTTTGATCCCCATAGATTGAATTAAAATGAAAATGTTTAAGATTCTATTCAAATGAATTTAATTTTCTTTTAGTATACAAAATTTCAATTATACAATTTATCCCATTTTGGTTTGGTTTTATCACAATTTAACCTCATTAACTTTGAATTACAATGAAATGCCTAAGTTTATTTATTTTTTTGTCCAAACGTTAAGGAATCAAAATATAACAATTTGAAGTTAGTGTATTAAATTGTCATACCCCCACTCAAAAAAAAAAAAAAAAAAAAATTGTCAAACAAAAATCAAACGGATAAATAGTAAATTTATCTCATATATATTGGCTTATGTATAATATTATTAAAATAAAATTTAAAATTTTGAGGGCCATAGTTCCATTTCTGCCTTTATATACTGTGAATGTGAAGCTTCCTCTTTTATATTTTATATTTTATCCATTTGATTTGAGTTCCTTGTCTTGAACCAATTCCAATGGCGATGACTCCTTATCTCCACTTCACAACAGTCCCATCACTCTCTTCTCCTCTTTTCTTCTCCAAACCCCATCACCCTCCTTTCTCTCAACCACCATACCTCTCCACTCCTCAATTCAACCGTTACACTTTTCTGTCCGTTTCTTCCCGCCAGAACCAAAAACCTTTTGCTGTGAATTTCAGCTCTCAGATTGTATATGCTGAATCTTCTTCCTCCTCTAATACTAGAGAGCCCATGCTTCCTCCTTATAACGTTCTGATCACTGGTTCCACCAAAGGTCAGCTTTTTTTGAAGTTTATGACTGTGTCTTTTTTTTTTTAAATGGCTTTTTTGTGGTTCTGCTTTGTTAATTTGGTCCTGATCTTTGAGTTTTGATCTAGGTTTCTTGAATTTTTTTCTGGGTTTTATTTATTTTGGTTGTTTTGTTGGTAATTTATGTGTAATTTGCCTTTTATGTTTCTGGGGTTTGACAATTTGGTGTAAATGTTATATCAGTTGTGTTGTGTCAGTGCACTGATATGGGATTTATTTTGGTTGCTGAGAGGCTGAAGGAAGAGAATCAAAAGAGATGTTTAAATTTTTACTTTTACTTGAAGGAAATTATGTAAAATCATATTCATGAAGTGGGCATAATATTTAATCATCTCCTGGAAGAAAATATATGGTATGAATAGTGATAAGAGTATATTGTAATATCTCTTGATCAAATGGCTAAGGAATGAAAATCAATTTGCACAAGTATTATTCATGTTGAGAATGAGGACAAGATAGCAAGTTCCATGATCGGTTGAAATTGCAAGGTGTGGAGTTAGTTATGTAACAATTGTACCAGAGGCCATAAGCTTATATTTTGTGTTTAAGTAACTGCTTAGGGAGGAGTCTATAAAATGAGAGTTACTATAGGTTTTGATAAAATTCCTTCAGGAAAGAGGTTCAGGTTTTGGTAGTAATTTTCCTGTTAAGCCTATTATAATTTTGTGAATTGTGGTTCACAACACAATTGCTTTGTTTTTGGGTTTTTATCTTTTATGTGGTTTTCATTGAAGTGAATACCAATGTGTTTGTGTGTGTCTATCAAATGTTTTGTTACAAAATTAGACAACACAATAGAAATGGTCATATGTTTTTTCTGAAAAACTCATGCATTTGAAGGTTAAGATTCCTGAAATTGTGTCGCTACAATAGCATATTATTATGGGAAAAGTTAACGGTGCCCTAAGGGCATTGGTTTAGGAAATATTTTTAGCAAATTTTTATGGGAAAAGAAAAAAACAATTGATTTTTTTAACTGTTTTTTATATTTCCTGTAAAAGTGGTATAAAAACTTTTCCAAAATGGTTCATTAACAAATGCCTTAAGGGTATCCGTTAACCGAACCCTATTATTATTAGTAAAGGATGCAACTTAATTAGAACATTGTGAAATAAACTCTTTAGTTTAATAATTAATTGTAAGCATGTCATACCCAGTGTAATAGGCTTTGTGTGTGTTTTACGTTTGAGAAATTCCCCAGGTGTTGGTTAATTTAAAACAAATGTCAAAATCTGTTGCTGGATAAATTTGAAAATTAAATTCTCAATTTATGGATTCTATTATTTCCCCTTCATCCTATCAAAAAAGAATAAAAGAAAAAAAAAACCCCCCCCATATGTCATTAATTTTTAGGTTTTTAACTTGCTTTTAAATTTTATTTTTTAAATTTTTTTTTTATAAATTCAGGAATTGGTTATGCACTGGCTAAAGAGTTTCTACAAACAGGTGACAATGTCATTATTTGCTCAAGATCAGGTAAGGACTTACACTGCATGCTTATCTTAGATAGTCTTCCTGACATATAATAAGTTGCCTTCATGGTCAAAATTATTTGGTCAAGTATGATGTTCTCATGCAATCAATTTATTTATTTATTTTACTGTTCAATGTAGTCCTCATTTGGCAGAGATCAAAGCTTTACATATAGAGTAACTTTTGGAGGACTGCTAAATTTACTGGTCTTTTAGGGTATGAAGGCATATATGAGACATGAAATGAGGCACAGAAAGCTCACTTCATATTTAATATTCAAGAGCAGTTTTTGTGAATTATTTTAAGAGACACCAAAGCAGTGTATTTCTTCTGTAAATTTTGAACTCATAAGAAGCTCATGTGTATGAAAATTCATTTTATTTTGGATAATTTAATGAAAAATTAATCTTCCATGAGGAAGGTTGACCTATGTATTGATTCATAATAATACACACATGCAGAGAAGGTGTTATGCTACATGGATGCTATATTTTGAATGATTCAAAATGAATTGCTGGTGGCAATAGCAATACATGTTAAGAAATTAACAAACATGTTCATTTAATTTCATTGCTAATAACTCTGTAACTTTTAATAATTTTGGATATATTCCTATTATTTCAGAGCTTTGGGAATAATGCATTAATTATTTAATATCTTTAGATAATTCGGATTTGATTTGTAAATGCGAAAGAATTAGGTTCAATTTTGTTCAATGTGAAAATTTCCACATATATTTAAGAATTTTGGGAATTATTATTTTTTGATAAGTAACGTAAGAAATTTTATTAGAAAAAAAACCAACCAAGTATATTGGAAATGTACTATAGCGGCAGAAATCAAGATCCCAGATTACGACGATCAATAAGATCGGAGAGAGAAAAACAGGAATAAAACGGCAAAACTAAACTCCAATCAAGGAGAGTACGGAAAAAGAAAGATTTAATGTCAAGAATAGACTGTTCACAATCTTCAAAGCATCTAGAATTTTGGAAATTATTTGAGAGTTTTTTTTCTGTTCTTCCAACACTAGAACTTTATACATTTCTTGATAAACCCATTCAAATAGTGGAAATGACAGAAATGGTGCGTCATGAATGAGAGGTTTGTGTATTTCCGGTTGTTGAATGGGAGGAAATGTCCAGTTGTCCTATTTCATTATACTACAACAACAACAACAACAAAGCCTTAGTCCCAAAATTTGGGGTTGGCTATGGATCCTTGATAGATTAGATTGGGTTGGCCATATGAACTGTATCTCTTAATTCTATCCTATCTAAAGTCATGCTTTACTCCCCTAATTGATTTTTTTTTTTTAATTACTTCTACTAATGTTATTTTTGACCTTTCGCTACTTTTTTTCATTCCCTCAACTTGGATTGACTTGCTCTTTCTTACCGGTTCATTACTGCTCTCCTCTGAACATAACCAAATCATCTCAAGCGACTTTCTCTCATCTTTTCATCAATAGCGGCTACCCTTATCTTTAAGTAGATTTCCTCATTTTGAATCCTATCTTTCCTTGTATTTTGTCTTATTTCATTATACTTTCTTTAATCCTTTTTGCATTAGATCTTCATTCGAATGGCATGTTTTACTTCCCCTGGTGAATTAGGTACCATTTAATGATATCAAATGGAGAATGTTTGACTTAATATGTTATTTTGAGCTTGCAATTTAAATATCATATGAAAGGTGTCTACAGT
Source organism: Quercus dentata (assembly GCA_028216015.1). NCBI lineage: Eukaryota > Viridiplantae > Streptophyta > Magnoliopsida > Fagales > Fagaceae > Quercus > Quercus dentata. The sequence goes on from CP116447.1 coordinate 51,524,074, forward strand.
TGCTTGACTGTTTCTTTTGACAGCTGAACGGGTTGAATCTGCTGTTAAAAGTCTGCGAGAAGAATTTGGGGAGCAGCATGTGTGGGTACCTCCTTAGTGACTTAAAAAAAAAAAAAATTTCTCCTGTTTCACCTGCCTCTGTTGTTATTTTCCCTTAATGTTTTATTTCTGACTTAAATCTGTTTATGCTTTGTGTTGCTGGTTCTGATTCACTCCCTCTATTACAGGGTACTAAATGTGATGTTAGAGAAGGACAGGACGTGAAGGATTTAGTTGGATTTGCACAAAGAAATCTGAAATACATTGATATATGGGTATTAATGTTAGATCTTTTATCTTTGTTACCCTACTTGCTTAATGTAAATTTTATTTATTTCTTCTCCAAGCTGGATAAAAACATGGTTTTATTGTTCATGTTGATTGAAAATTTAATCTTGATGTTAAAAGTTATTTTTCTGGATATCTATGGGTTCTACTAAGGAATGGATTTTAAGCTATCTTATTACTGTATAATGACTGATGCTGCTATCTATGTGTATAAGGTTACTTTATGATTTGTTAGACGACATCGAAATAGTCAGGAGAGTATTTTCAATAGTTAGAGAAGCTTAATCTCTTGAATAATCATAAACTACAGAAAGGCGATTATTCAACAGCAATTTGTCAAGAAAATAAATCTTCAGCTTGTGGTCCACCTTATATGCTCTGTTTTTTCATGTTATGGAGTGGGATTGGCTTCTTTCCTGTAGGGGATCCCACAGTTGCATGCTTAATTAGGTCCTTTTGTCAGCGTTTCAATTTTGTTTGGGTCTTTAAACTCGGTTTTTTTTTTTTTTTTTTTTTTTTTTTTTTTTTTTTTAAAGCTTTGGTTGGGTCTGGAAATAAGAGGGGGTGTTAATTTTTTTAGTTTATCCCACACAACCTTTGATTGGGGTTGTGCTAGGTTATGGGCTTATTTACTTGTTAGGTCTCTACACTTATTAGTTTAAGCTTTTGGGTTGGATTCTTTAACATTTTCAGTGTTTTCCATTTTAAATCAATGCTAAGATTCAGAATTTAATCAAAAAACCTTTCAGTGTTAATGAGTTCAGATCAGAACTGTTCTCTCTCTCTCTCCTTGTCTTTTCTTTTTGTTTTGTTTTTTTAAATTTTAAAATTTAAGCTCTGTTATTATTGCTTTCGAATTTTTGGTGCTCTAATGAGCAGCAGATCTAGTTCTGCCATTACAATCTTACCCTATGTTGAGAATGATGCAGATTAATAATGCAGGATCAAATGCTTACAGCTATAAGCCACTGGCAGAAGCTTCAGATGACGATCTTATGTGAGATTTCATACAGTTTTCTGTTTCCTGATATTTTCCATCTTCTAGGTTGTTTATATTATGGGCTCTTTCCATGCAGTGAAGTTGTAACTACAAACACCCTTGGTTTGATGATATGTTGCCGAGAGGTAGATTTTTCTTCTTTTTCCTTTCTTAAGTGGCTTGTTTGAGGCCTAATGTCACATGTGGATGTTGAATTGTTCTTCAGGCAATAAAGATGATGTTAAAGCAGCCTAGAGGGGGTCATATTTTCAACATTGATGGGGCGGGTTCAGATGGAAGACCAACCCCTAGGTACCTTATTTTAATTTACTCCAGCATTATACTCTTGAACCAGCTTAAAATTTTCAGTTCCTAGTTTCTTCATCATGCTGCTGCTTATCTTTTAGCTACTATGGGGTACTGGCCTGAATACAGGTATATTGGTAAAGTAATGCACATAAGAAGTTAGTTCCTACTTATATAATATGGTTCTTTTTTTTGGTGGGTGGGGAGGGTGTGAGATCTCTCTTGATGCAATCTACTAGGAATACTGATATAAGAACAGACTGAAAAGTGTTTCCCAATGAATATCTATTATTTATTTTCTTTCCTTGAACTGTTAGAATAGTTTACAAATTGAAAAACACAAAGCCAGCAGTGATATAATGCAATTTACTTATCTTGTTTACTTGATATAATACACATGCCACCTCTGGCAATGGTGCCCCCCTTTCTTGCTGATGTTAGTTACCACAACCACCTAAGCCACTATAATTGCATTACTGGTGCTTTCAATTGAAATGACTCTATGTTGAATCATTGGAGCATAATATATACAATGACAGAAATGGTTCACCTATTGATGTGGGTTTTGTTCTGGCTTATATGAAGAATGCTTCAATCATATCTTGTGGGACAAAACCATCTCTCTTCATCTTGTGATTTTTTTGTTCTTGCTATTACAGTGCTATTGCAACTGTATATCACATTTTTAACAATCAACAAGAAGCTGTATTGTGTTCCCTGATATCTTATGTAAATGCCAGTTACATAAATAGATTCTATATTTAGTCAACTTTTTTTTCTTTCTAAAATTGAACAACCTGGTGATGGTTCTTTCTTTGTTTTGTTTATTTTGCATAGATTTGCTGCATATGGAGCCACAAAACGAAGTGTGGTGCATTTAACAAAATCATTGCAGGTATGGGGTCAGCTTGTTTTTGCAAAGTCACAGGGAGGACGGAGGAGGGATATTAGGCAATTTAAATTTTTTCCTATGCTTTCTTTCAATATCCGTTTTATAGGAGATTTCATAAATTCTTTTTTACAACTTATATTTTATAAATTGGATGCCTCCATGTGTCTACTTCACTATATTGTCACCCAGTCATTTTCCTGGTTAGGCTCTCAATCTCAGAGACCGGGATTGAGACTTATTTGTCACCTAAACGTGAGAAGGAAAGCTTGGAGCCTCTGGTTGGTCTTCACCCCTTTAACAGCATATCTCAGAATGTTCTGATAGTCATACTAGAAACGTCTAGGCTACAAGTTACTCTTGGCAAGTGAAGACATTTGTGCTACAAATAGAAAAAATGTGTATAGAAGGATAAATTCAATTTACACCTGGAGAAACACTTGGCTGGGTGGAAATGATTGTAATACTGTTGCGGGAAAAAAGGGAGAAATGCCTAGCTGGATGGAAACGACTCTATCTCTCTATGGCTAGTCAAATTCTGCTAATCAGGTGCACATTCACATATCAAGGAGGCATTAGTGGCATATCATTTGACTTTTTCTAGGGATACCTATCATTGGGATACCAATTTTATTGAAACAGTATAGGATTGGAGCCGGAGTCTGTTGTATCATTTATGGATATAATTTATTCAAATCAGGTAAGATGGAGTGGCATGGATAAGCATTGTTGGAATCCTTCCTGAAGGAATGGTTTTGAAGTGAAATCCTATACAAATTGTTACACTCTTTAGCCTTTTCTTCAAAAGTTTATGGAAGCCTAAAGTCTCAACCAAGGTGGCCTTTTTTCTTTGGACAGCAGCTTTTGGGAAATCCCAAGTGCTAATAACCTTAGGGAGTGGCAATTAGTTTTATAGACTAGTGTTGTATATGTAAGTTGGCTGGGGAACTACAGATCACATACTTCTTCATTGCCTGGTTGCTCTAGAGTTATGAAGTATGGTGTATACTTTGTTTGGGGTTCACTAAATAATGCTGAAGGGTGTTTCGGAGCTTTTAGCAAGTTGGCAAGGTAGGGTTAGTAGATGTGGTAACATTGTAATTTGGACTGCAATCCCTCATTATCTCATGTGGTGCAAAGTGCAATTGGTGTGAGTGGAATGCTAGAAATTTTGAAGGATGTGAAAAATCCATTCCAGACCTAAAGCTTTTATTCCTCTAATCTCTATTTGAGTGGATGAATGCTTCTGTTCTGTTCTGTTCTCTTTTGCAAATATGTTTGAGATGCTTGATAGCTGTACAGCCTGTACTTTTTGTTAATATTGGTGCAACCTTTGTATACATGCTGTGTATATGGGTTACAGCCCTTTGCATATATTCAATTGAATATTGACTTGTATACCAAAAAAAAGAACTTTTTTATCAAGTGTATTTATGTAAGTCTTAACTCATATTGTATTTGTACACAAAAAAGTGTTAGGAGGCAGCATAAAGTCGATTTCCAATCTCCCTCTTCTCTTTTCTTCTGTTATCTTCATTCCTATTTCTCCATCTGTTCAGAAACCTGAAAATCAATTTGAGTATATTTCTGAACACATACACTAAATTGTATGAAAATCTAAATTGTTTTCTAATTATTTGTAGTTTGAATCTTGTTCTTTTCAGGCAGAATTGCAGATGCAAGATGTTAAAAACGTGGTAGTCCATAATTTGTCGGTATGTTATACTATGCTTATATTATAACTTATCTTTAATTTCTATATGCTGAACATGGTTAGTCAAAGAATACCTGTCAGAAGTAGTTTATAATTCTGAAAGTTTAGTCTAAAGAAAGTTAACTTGCCTATTTGATTAGTTCATTTCAATTAAATTTCATGTTTGTGTGTGCCATTAGAATGCCATAGATACACATCTTGTCTGATGTTACAAAATTTGGTGTTTTATTTATTTATTTATTTATTATTATTATTATTATTATTATTATTATTATTTTAGATAGCAACAACAACAACAAAGCCCTAGTCCCGAAATTTGGGTCAGCTATGGATCCTCGACAGATTAGATGTTATTTGACACTTTCCATTTGTGTAATTGGTTGGATATTATTTTGTTGGGATATCCTTCTTTTCAGGCAATCATTTTAAAATAGTTTTCCACATTTTAAATCCAGATATGATATTATCTTGACTATTCTTAATACTTGTTGATAGGATCAATAATTTATTTGTGTCATTGCCTAAGGAAGTGCTAATCACATTTGTGCTATACCTCAAAAGGATCATCGACCTAGTACATGGCCAATTTAAGACTCAAAACATACTAGTAAAACACAAATTCATATAAATAAACTTGCCAATCTATTTGGCATATCACAGTCTCTCATTTAAATACCTAATGTCTATGTCAAAGCCTATATTCCATTGCAGTGCCCCTGAGTGAAATGGGCTTACTAGGTTTGCTTTGATACCATTATGGGACTGTGGTGTTGTCCCATATCAACAGTGTCAAAAAGGTTGAGAAATTGATAACTCTTGGGCACTTCTTCCCCAACTGGGCTAACCTTTTGGACTTGAAGGAGTCAATATTTTACAAACGGTACAAACAATGGCCTACATGTTAGTAGGGCCCCACATGTTGTGACCCATGCGTGTGATGGTGCACTTGTGCAGAGCAAGGTGGAGTTCCATATTGACTAGTGACAGAGAGGTTGAGAATTTGATTACTATGGGCATCCCTTCCCTATTGGGCTAGCCTTTTGGATTTGAAGGACCAGGTTGTTACATTTTGACCCATGATAATAAAATCAGGTGCAATGGATGATGCATTAATTGGTAATTTGCTTCTCACTGCTAGCCTTGGACTTTCTGCAGCTGATAGGTGATGCCTAAAGGGATGAAGCACTGGCATTGTTGTGATACTTTTCTCATGAATGAGAGAAATATGGGAAAACACTGATGGTTCAAAATAGAATATTAGTGTCCAAATATAATTGTTTTATTGCTATATCTTCTGGCAGGTTTGGACTGGATTGGTGGATTGAAATTTGATCTTGTTTGTTTTCAGTCTCAAAGTTGTAGGTATAACAGTAGGAATAACATGTAGTTTTTATTTTACTTTTCACATATTTTTTGTGAGCTACAATTTGAAAATGATAAGACATAAAAGTTGCATTCATTTGGGTAGAAATCACTTGTCCACACCCATAAACAGTTAATTCCCTTGATATTATTTTTGGCATTCATCACTAAGTCTTTTTTCCATCACCTGGAGACTTTATTTATTTATGTCCTTTGCATATGCTTTGATTAATGTGTAATATTTATTTACCTTTTTTTTCCCTGTTTTACCCACCCTTAGTAAGTTAGTATGTTCATGACTTAGAGTGCAGCACTAATAAAACTGCCAGCTTTTGGTTCCAGGGTACCAAGACAATGTCATCTAATGTCCTTCGTCCAAAAACATGTCTAATTATTTTTTCTTAGTCCTTTTTCTTTTCTTTGGGTGTTTTATTTTTTGATAAGTTATTCTTTTCTTTGGGTGTACAGCCAGGAATGGTCACCACTGATCTTCTTATGTCTGGCGCCACCACAAAGCAGGTTGAATAAGCATCATAAATATTCAAAAAAACAAAAAGAAGAATAAGTGTCATATATCTTGTCTTTATCTCACTTCTGCATATTTTTTATCCCAAAAATGAACAATTTCCTTTATTGCAGGCCAAGTTTTTCATTAATGTTTTGGCAGAACCAGCTGAAGTGGTAAGCTTCATCTATGTACCCCTGTTATGAGAATTATAGATTATAATGTATTTTATGATCATTAACAATCCATTTCTTGTCAATGATTATGTTTCTGTGATTGACAAAATATTTATTTCAATTACACAGTCAAATTAATGGTGTAGACTAGATTTCATGCAGAATTTATTTATTCACAAGACATTAAAAGAAGAAAACATTTTACGTTAAATACCATGCAACATTCACAGAACACATACTAGTTTATAACTTCTGCATATGCACATGTACAATTAAGAACAATAACAATTTTATATAACGTTTCGAACTAATAAATAAGAGATTGTACATATTGATACTTAATAGTATTAGATGGAAGCATAATAAATTTAAATGGAGTCTTTTTATATTTTTTAAGTTTAGAAGCACGAATTTGCATATGAATATAATTGACTCAAAATTAGAATATAATTGAAAGGGTACTTGGCATGAAATTTGAGTGCTAAATACACTTGATATCAAATTATAGAGCAATTAGAGGGGCACTAGGTATAAAATTGGGTTGGAATTAAAATGTAACTATTTGATGTCTTGTGCAATGCATGGCTATGTTCCTGAGAATATTTCAATAACATTCGTTTTTGAAATCTTGCCCTCTCAAAACTGTTTGTATCATGTATAATTAGTGTCATTAGACTTTTTATTCTCTACTACTTGCACTGTCAAATTTCATTTAGGACTTTATCTATATAGAGCACATCTTCTTGTATATCAGCATACATATCCTTTGGTGTGCAAGCCTTCCAGCCTCCATTTTCTAATTGCCATTGCCATTGCCACCACCCACACCCCACCCCACCCCCCCGGCCGATTTTCAAATACTCTACTTTCTTTTCTAATTGGCTTGGCATTTACACAATATTTTGGGATATTTTCTTTTTTCTTCCTTTTTTTTTGGTATAAAGGATATATATATATATATATATATATATATATATATATATATATACACAGAGAGAGAGAGAGAGAGAGTTGGGTTCCATTTATAGTTGATGTAACTTGAAGCAATGTTACACCACTTCATATTTTGTTATTAGAAGAGAATTTTGGCAAATCTACTATTGATTATCTTTTCATCTTATACCCTATATGCTTACAAATTCTCAAGATGATTAGAGATCAATAATTGTGTCATCTATCAAAGTTTTTAATTATTTTGAAATTGTAAAAATAAACATAAAAGATGAGTTTTTAGATCAAATAATAAATAGCATCTAGTTGGCTTGAAATTGAGCCTGCACGTTAATAATATAGAGAACATGAAATCCATCTATGAGATTTTGAAGTTTTAATCTCATAAAAAGTTAGAGTAATATTACTTAGAGTTACATCATATCATGCTAAGTGGTTTCTATTTTTTTTTTTTTTAAATTAAAATTTTATGGGAATAAAATTATTTATTGTCAAATACAAATAAATAATTAAAATTAAATGAATCATTAAAATCTTTGCTTAGGTGGAAGGCTAAACTTAGGTGGAAGGTTAAATGGATACAATTATTTAAAGCTTTGCTTAGGTGGAAAGCTAAAGAATGACACAAGGTGGTAATTAGAAAAGAAAATGAGAAGGAAGACTAAATGAAAAAGATCTCTAAGAACCACATAGTAGCAACTTGTGCTCTCACACATGAGGTTTTTGCTTTATATATATATATATATATTTGAATTCTTAACTGAGCTTCCACTGTAATATATTATATATGGTAAGGAGTTGCAATACCTAATGACATGTATTCAAATGTATGTAGATCATTTGCATGTTTGTTTCCTTCTTCTTTTCCATTTATTTGTTTTTGTTTTTGTTTTCCTCGTTTATTTTTTTAATCCTTAGATGCCATTTGGGATTTCACAGGTTGCTAAATACCTTGTTCCAAACATTAGATCAGTCCCTGCCAATGGATCAATGAAGCCCACATACATTCGTTTTCTCACTGGGATAAAAGCCTACTCACAGATATTCTCAGTTAAGGAGATTTTGTTTTTTCAAAATATTTCTTTGAATGGAGATATAAACACCAATCCCTTTTCTTTTCTTTCCTGTTTTAAAATGTATTCAAAGTTGCATAATACTTGTATGAAAATTTGGTATCACTAATTGTATTCTTCTCTTTGCTTTGTTATACAGAGATTTGCTTTTGGTGCTAGAAGAAACAAATATATGCTTGAAGATTGAAAATGTTCAAAGGTGGAATTCAATTGTTTATTCTTATGAAACCTGACTGAACTTTTTGTTGTTATATTTCATGATCATTTCCAATTTTGGTATTCTTCACAATCAAGCCATCAATTCAAGTAGATCATGTTTGTTTGTTAAACTTTATGGCTATATTTTGCAGGTGGTTAGATGATCTACAATACGTTCCTATCTGAATGTAAATTTTATTTAATACAAGCAAGGAATAGAAATTGAATGAGATTATTTTATTATTATTAATTTTGAAGTGCATTGGGTTTTCCAGAATCTTGCTCAAGACTGAGGGTTCATAAGTTTGTACTAACTAGTTGATGTCCATGCAAGATTTCAAATGTAATCCAAAATTATTCTTAGATTGAAATACAAGGAATATGGATGCATTATCAACCAAATTTTCTCATGAATAAATTGGGTCAATGAAATCCCATCAATGCCGAGGAGAAAATCCAATAAACCTGAAACTCTAATAGATATGCATGCCTAATATTCTTCCTCTTCAACCAAACTAAAAGTTCAGTGTATACATTCCTTATACTGTAGGATAAAAAGCACAAAATTATCAATGTAACACAATGTTTAAAAATCTGAACATAGTTGTAGATCTAGATCTGTTGGACAATGAACATGTGATTCAATCTACCAAAGCAAGAGATAATTAGATACCATATTTAGATATTTCTCTCCCGGAGGACAAAGATATGGTGATACACTGATATAGCAAGATCAATTATCTTGGAACTGGGTTTTTTTTTTTTTTTTTTTTTTTTTTTGTCATGAGATTGAGAACTACTTTCGTGTAATCAATATTATGCTTAGATATATGAACAGTGGGTGTAAAAATATGGCCTTGGAATGTTATTATGCTCACTAAATAAGTATTGGATCTTCGGATAAAAAAAAAAGTTACTAGATGTTGGAATGTGTGCAGCAACCATCCACATACAAATATCAAATATTTATATATATTAGTTAAAACCATAAAAGATAAAATGATAAATCCAAAGTAAAAAAAAAAAAAAAAAAAATTATGCATTCAAGTTTAAACAATACTAACATGCCTACTAATAAAAGCATAACAATGGTTACAATTAATCCATACCACCAATGCCAACATCTACTTCTGAAGCACATGTAAGTAGCTATCAAGTAAAGCAAGGTTCTCCATATATTCAAAAAAGAAGAAGAATGAGCATAATATATATCTTGTCTTTATCTATGTCCCTTGTTATGAGTATTAGATTATGATGTATTTTATGGTCATTAACAATCCATTGCTTAACAATGGTTAAGCTTCTGTGATTGACAAAATATTTATTTCAATTACATGGTCAAATTAATGATGTAGTTAGAGAATTAAAGAACTCAATCAATCCTTGTTGACAACATGCCTTATAATTATAAGGGGTTGTAGACTAGATGTCATGCACATTTATTTATTCACAAGATATTAAAAGAAGAAGAAACTTCACTTTAAATACGATACTACATTCACAAAAATGCATAGTAGTTTATAACCTATTCACATAAGCACATATTAGTTTGTAACCTTTGCATATGCATGGATGACAACAACAATTATATATATAAGCATTTTGACCTAATAAATAAGAGATTGTAGACATTGATACTTCATAGTATTGGCCAAAATGGGCAAATGCCCTTTTTTCGGAAATTAAACATCTTTGTGCCCTCATTCTCAAACTAAATAGGGAAATGCCCCTCTTTTGTAACTCGATGATCCTAAAATCGAGTTATATGAAAAACTCGATACTCCAATAATCGAGTTATACACAGGTTTTTCCCGCACTGCTGGCAATTTTTTTTTTGAATCTCTACATAACTCGATTATTAGAAGATCGAGTTAGTTATACTTTTATAAACCCCGATTTCGTCGTCTTTGTGTCAGGTGGAGTGTTTCAATGTAACTCGATACCTGGAATATCGAGTTATAAAGTATACTTGATATCCGTAAAGTCGAGTTATTCTCTTATAATTTCTGCACACCTTCCCCCACTCGGTGTGCCTTGCTCTCTCTTGAAATCAAGACTTTCTGCTGAATCGAGTTGGAACTCCTCCACGGATCAACAGCGGCTTTCTTCAAACTCAATTGAAATTTGTATCCCCTCGGGTAAAAAATTCACATCACAATTTTAGGGCAATGTTATTTTCATTTGATATTGTACTAAATTTTGATTTTTAGGTTGAATGAATGTGAAGTAAGTACATTGGTGTGATTTTGGTTATTTGTTGTAGTAAACGTTGGTGAGAAGAGAATGAAATAATTTCTTTACTATAGCAACATTTTGTATTGCACATAATCATCATTGGTCAGACATTTACAACAACATTTAGTATTGAAGACAATGTGTAGACATTACCAACAATGTCTATTGTTTATGGTCAAATGTTTATGTTAGTGTTAGTATTTCATTTTTAGCATGCAATAGTACACAATTTTATGAATGTCTTTGTTGTGTACCATTCTATGCGGGATTACATTATTTAGCAACAGTTGATACACACTGTTAACTTGATCATTTGGTGTTATTGTATTCATTGTCAATGTCTGGTTCTGGCAACCCACAACTCTATAGGCCTCATGATGTGTTCTTTTGCTATGGGTCGTTGTTGGGTATTGGAAGATGAGTTCAGCTATCCAATCAATCCGAATTTGCGAAATAGTGCTTACGTTCACAATACCATGAGACAGAGTGGGCTTGGTTATTTCGTGAACAACAAATGTTTTATGATGAGTTGGTTGGTTTTAAGTTGCCGATGCCTCGGCGACTCGCATCACAAATGCCCGTGAGACAAGATCGACGAACTTCGTAAAGCACTCGAACCGCATAAGAGAAGAAAATAATCGAATGAAGATACGTCTTAATCGATATCGGACCCAAGTCGAGATTCGAGAGTCGGTGCGGGGAAGGGTGGTACGAGCATGCACAGTTCATGCAATCACTTCTTGCGATCCCATTTATCACCGAGGACGTGGAGATGTCGATGAAGAGTAATCGTGTCGTGTCGTGGTGTAATTAGATTTTGTTGGAGAACTATTTTGCTTAACTATGTGTTATATGTATGGTTGCATTTGTACTATGTAAACCTTATTATTGATTATGAGAAGCATGCACGTTATTCGTAATGTAGATTATTCTCACGAAGTCATAAAAGTCAAATATTCTCACACGTGATGTTTTTCAATAAGCACGTATTTACATAACACACGAAAAGCATAAAATAACTTACACTAACATTATTAACTTAACCATAGACATAACACACACGCGCACACACACACACACACACACACACACACACACACACACACACACACACACACACAAGTGGCATCTACATTATTCGTAATGTAGATTACACTAACATTATTCACACCACAAAGGCATTCATTCTGATAGGTAGTCCTCGTAGTTGAGGACATTGTTACGTCCTGCCGGAGTGAGTTGCCTGTTTGTTGCAATGGCTTGCTCCTCCGCCAATTGTAGCATATGATACCTGGACCTACGAAGTATCATAAGATTGTTCTCTTTTTTATTTTCGTCACTTTGCACGCTCATATTGGTGCATGTTTTGTCGTGGCAAGTGTGAGCGAGCTACGCTCGACAAGAGGCGCTCCGATTTGCGGAGATCATTGTGCGGAGCGTTGGACTCGTTCACGCGAAAGTCCCACTCTTGTTGCAATCCGGCATAGTATTCCCTCTCGTCGAATCTCTTTGTGTTCTATAGTTATTTGGAAAACGAGGTAGCATCCAATTACGCATTGACATTGAAAAATGTGACTTTAGATCGGTATGTGTAGAAGTTTTGCAAGGGTAGATGTATGTAAATGGGACTTCGGTATGTGTAGATGTTTTGCAAGGGTAGATATAAATGGGACTTTATATAGGGGTTTTGCAAGGGCAAGTATTCAGTGGATGTGAGTATAAGTATTCACGTGAATAAAGATGATATGAGTTGACAATATATTGTTCAAAGGCATCTGTTGGTGCATGTGATTCGTTGAGGTAGTCTGTTTCATATGGCTATAGCTTGTGCTACTGATGGCGAGGGCTGGTGATGTGTACTTGCAAAAGAGGTTGCGTATTTATTCACGTGAAGACTATTCAACTTTGATGTGCTTCATCCGACATGATTTGACGAGACAATGTTGAGCTCGTGTTAAATGTATCATAAACTTCTCGGGGATGCTATAGGTACATCCTTTAAAAATGCTGCATTGCAAAAGGATGCATAGCTGTGTATTGACGTGCGTGTAGGTGATATGATCGATAGGGTTCAATAGTGCAAAGCTATTGAGCAAAGACTACGAACATCAATGTAGCAATAGGACCAATAACACTCGAAATTGATGCACAAAATTTTCTGCGTTGCTATGTGTATTGACGTGAGTGTGGATGGGTACTTCTGGTCGTGGTTCAACAATATCGAGCTATCCACCGTAGCGATCATTGCTCCCTATGGTGGAATTTGGCAAGTGTGATTGAAGAAAGTCGATAACAACATTAGGTTTTGTAATGGTTGGCGGGATTTCGCTGAATACCATTCTATCTGTTATGGTTATTTTTAGTCTTCGATATGAAGGAAATTCAAGCTTCCATATTGTTATATTTGATAAGACTGCCATTGTGATTCAATATCCACGTAGGAAGAATTGTAAATTGGAAGATCATCAGGTAAAAATATCAAAAACTTAGATGAAGATGATACAAACATTTCTTCCTTAATGTACAAACCCATAAAACATGAAGTCGAGAGAAAAGTTTGTTCTTAAAAATTACAGATTATGTCCAGAGGAAGAGAGAGAGAGCAATCTAAGCGGACAAAAAATTGAAGCCTAAAAATCCTTCTTTCATGGGTATCTCGTGGCCACATAATATGGTGAGCCTTTATACATAATGTGATTATGATGTTCTCTTAAATATGGCTTGGAAACATATATGGGAAGCAAGTATATTATTGGGAAGCAATTTGTCACACATCAATGTCTTGTGCTATTACCCTCCATCAAAACATATTAAGCAATGAGATTCGGGAAGGTCAAGTTGCATTTTCGAAAGACAATAATTTAGAAAAATGAGATGTCACTGCCAATGAGGTGATCGAAAGGACTCCTGTTGTGATTAGTGTCTCAATAAATACATCACTTGGTTGACCATCAGAGTTTGGACAAGGATAACCTATTTAAAATTGAAACTAGTGATGTTTATGCTTATATTTAATTAGGGACTTTGATCACTACTATGGTTTATTTCTCTGACCAGTTTGGTATGTCTTGTTCAAAACTATTCAGAATTCCTGTGCTTCATCCGACATGACTTGTTGAGACAAGATCTTGCTGTGTTCAATGTATCATAAACTTTTCAGCCATGCTCGCATCCTTGAAAACGGTGCATTGCAAAAGAAGGCATATCTGTGTATTGACTGGACAGGGTTGAACAAAGTCGCGAAGTCTGTTAACCAGCACATGTAGCACTACGAACAACATCTGTGTACCAATGGTGGACAGCTCACACCCAAAATTGATGCATAGCCAATTCAGGGATGCTCTGCCTCTTCGAAAACAGTGCATTGCAAAGGGTTGCACATAGTGTATTCACGTGAGTGGGGATGGGTACGTGTGGTCGGGGTTCAATAGTTTCGAGATGTTGAGTATCACATGCAGAACTACATCAATCAAGTGTAGCAATGATGGACAGCTTACCCCCAAAAATTTGCTTACACTTTTGAAGGGTCCTCTGCATCCTTGAAAATAGTGCATTGCAAAATGTTGCATATCTGTTTATTCACGTCAAAGATGGATGATATGACTGGACAGGGTTCAATAGTGTCCAGTTGTTGAGCAAAGACATGCGAATCTGCGAACATGACTTCGCCGAACAAAGTCCGAGCTGTGTTAGCATTTTCCAACGTCACTTGCCAAATGCTAGTATTACGAGCAATGAGTGTAGCAACAAGAGAGAGTTTTATCCCCCTGTTTCCCTACAAACTTTTAGGGAGTCTTTGCGGTAGAAAATGTAGTTACATTTTCTCAACATCAATGTAAAATTACATGAAGAAAACTATGCTTCCAAGTTTTACATCAATGGCTTCCGATCATCACAATTGCAATATTAGGGAGCTTTCAAGCAATGCTACAACAAACCAATAACTTGAATGAAACATTTGAAAGGCTGATCGGGCTTTTAGGCCTTTACTCTATGTTTAAGCAAACCAAATATCCCAAGAATAGTGAGAGTGTGTTGGGTGAGCCATATGGATTTTCAAAGTGAGTGAGTGGTTAGTCCGGGTTTGGACGAGTCTTTATGTAATGTATCTATATAAAGTAGGACACTATTACAACTAAGATACACAGATACGTGCATATTATATCGTGACTCAAACAACTCATATAAAAGAATTATTTGAATTATTGAATCATATGCGCGGTTGGTCTATGTGGTTTGGATCATCTGTATGTATTGAATCTATTAAATTTTCCTACAAGTAATGTGCAATAAATATAATTTGGAGGCATTTCACTTCCTAAGGTTTTCCCTACATTACAAAGCAAAGGACATTGTTCGTCCGTGACCCACATTACTTGAATGTAGCAACAAAGAACACGTATGAAAAAAATGAGAAAGTGATTTCACATAAAGTTAGCCAAAAGTAATGAACAGTTAATCTTTAGAGTTGCAAAAGTTGAACATACATAATCATCATTTGTCACACATTAACAATAACATCATGTATTGCACATAATGTGTAGACATTAACAACAACGTCTAATGTTCGTAGGTAGAAATTTTTGGAAATCATCATTGCTTGAATCGAGAAGTCCGAAATATCTGTTTCATCATCTAACGCAGAATTTCATTAATAGACTTCATGGCTCGCTCTTGCGCCTTCCCCTTTAGATGCTTCCTAGCTTTTTGGATTGCGTGAAAACGGTCTAGTCGCCTTTGCATTTGATTGTTCTCTTGTTCAAGACGAGCAAGTATGTTGGCGGTTTCATCTCTAGGTAACTCGGCAGAGCGTGCCTTAGGAACTCGTAACCCGTGCCATCGACAATACACCTCTAACTCACACCTCTTCTCGTATAGGGTTGACCATGGTGGTTCTGCGATAGTGAACTCTATTGCGGTGGTATCTCAGTACTTAGTTTTGTAGGTTTGCCGACCATGATGTGTCCGACGCTTCCAAGACTCTCATACGTGTATATTGGCATATTAACGAAATCTCTCTTCTTTCCAACCCATTTTCCTCCATAGTGGTCTCGTGTATGTATGTAGTTGTTGATCCGTTGGAACTTGTGATGATGCATTTGTTGAAGTAGGTCCAAACTTGTTTCGCATTGTACGATTTGATGTTGAGGCATTGCGACTCATAGCTTAATCAATCTACGAAGTTAGCGGGGTAGAAAGTTAACATTATATCACTGGTGCATTTATAACCTCATTTCATGGTCCAGGCATTACAATTTCACTTATTAGGGCTGTCATGTCAAACCCTTCAGAAAAACACTATATGAACAGATTTTAAATGTTCCTAATGTCACATCAAAGGTGGGCGTGGTTGCAACAAAAGAGATGTAAATGAGACATCTGTGCATCCAATTTCACAATTCTGTATTCACGTGAGTGTGGGTGTGAAACAGTGTCGACACTGGTATCCACATCGTGTAGAGCACCGAACATGACTTGACTAAGCAAAGCGGCGTCTGTTGGCACATGTGCTGCGATTGAAGGAGTTTGATATGACTACGCTTGGTGCTACGAGAAGCGGCTGGTGACGTGTGTTTAGAGTTGGAACTTGGTCACCTTCAAAGTTCGCTATATTAATTGTGTTTTGTCTTTCACCAAAGCAAGTTCGCAATATTAATTTATTAATTATGTTTGGTCTTTCACAAAATAAATTATGAAGATCACAAAGTGTTTTCTACGTGATTTGGTCATTTTGAATGTCTGTAAACATCATGGTGTGTAAATATGACGGTGTTCATTATCTTTGGTCATTAAACATTTACAGGTTAAAAGCATCACTTTGGTCTCGGAACCGTCACTCTTACAAATTACGTAGCGCCATAGGTCATGTACAAGTGTACTTTCTCTTGTAATCGTAGCCAATTGATGTGAGACTCGCATTTGAGGGAATACCTACTTACTCGACTATTCGATCAAACATCGTGGTCAAAGACTTGTCGGTTTGAAGCGAGGCCCAATTTGGTCCGAATACCACATCTGTTATACCGTAGATGTTGGTGGTGGCTTGAGCTCCTGGTTATATCTGTTTAATTGTGGACTTTACCTTTACAAAATCTTAAACATCATTAGTCATTGTCGTTGGTCATTTTCAAGGATGGTAGTCAAAACGCTCTTCCCATAATTCGTGATCGTTGGTTAGAAGAGATTGCATATAGGTAAAACCATGTTCAACCCTCGAAACTAAGCTCTCAAACAAACGCGTGCCATAATAATTTACAGGTTGAAAGCACCACTTTGCTCTTAGAACTTTGATGTTAGTGGCTTGAGGTCACTGTTATATCTGTTTAATCGTGTTTGATCCTTCACAACATACTTAAACTTCACGATGTTTATTATCTTCACTCACTTTGTTATCTAATATATTATGTAAGGGGCCACCACTTCAGGTTTGGATTCCTCATATTTGATTAAAAAAATCCGTTAGACCTAATGCTAGAGTGAATGAGGTCATGCCAAGTGTCGCTTTTATCTTTTTCGACGAGTCCCGACTGCAAGGTTTCATCAAGAAATTTTGTAATGAAAATATGATGCATGAGGAATAGTCCAAAGCGAGGATCAAATTCAGAATAATATAATTGCTGATTTAAGATCGACAAAAATATCCAATTAGTGGAAAATACATGTAAGCTCAACAAAACCTCCAATAAAAATAGTTGCCTCAAGTCAAGATATAGCTTGACCATTGTTCCAAGGAAAATCTCCTAGGTGGTTCATCGTTAATATCAAAACCTCGTAAACGAATTGTGCTTTCACAAAACCTTCCATTTGTATTAATAATTACTATAATCTAAAAACACGTGAGCGACGTACAGAATTATGAAATAAATGTTATTTACACACGACTTGGATCTACTTGATATTATATAGAATCACATAATAACATAAAAATTCTTAGACCATTACATCCATTTCAATAATACTAATGATAGTAACGATGGGCATGAAACTAACCATCATATTAATATATCAAATTACTTTCAACGGATACCATGTTCTTCAAATTGCCACTAAAATAAAAAATATAGAACTGTCATACAATTCTCCAAATATGTTATAGCAACCACGAACTGAAAATCGTCCCCCTTGGGTACAATACCCAATGGGAATCATCAAGAGTCGATGGTGTAGAAGGTGGAACAGACGTCTATAGTGAGCTAAGTCCGCTCGCATAGCTCCAACCTCGGCAAGAAGACCATGTAGAAGCTGACCATGGGCTGCCTGAGTCGTCATAATGGTCTCCATCATAGCATGAAGAGAGGGAGGAAGAGGGCATGTATGCGCTGCATCAACAAAGTGTCAACATCTATCTCATCATCACCATCCTCGGCAACAACAACATGATGTGGATCCCCATGCATGTCCTCATCTTGAACATCTCCAGTAGTAGACCGTACTCGTGGTCCATTGGATGGACCAACACCGAGGTCGACAACCTTCTTTTGGGCGAGTTCATTGTTTCAGAAATTTGGCTCCTATAGGGGCTTGGATGTGAACCAACTCGTGGGAAGGAAAGTTCTTTAATCCTAAATATTTGAGGACCCTATGGATGAGAACTGGGAAAAACAAAGCATGCCTCTTATACTTGCTCCTACGCACCTTGACAATGGTTTCGATGAAAAGGGAAGGAAAACAAATGGAACTATTGGTGACAAGGGCGTAAAGCAAGATACACCTGTCTGAGGGGATTGTATGGATATGAGAGATAGGGAAAATGTTGTGACAAGCTATCCTAAAGAAGATATAATTAAGCTCACCAACTCACTTGAGCTAATACTTGGCCGAATCCCGATTGTTTGATCGTCCACAAAGAACATCCATAACATCATCAATACGAGGAGACATAGAGTTTGGATAAGTAGGTGTACAAATTATAGGTACATCAAGGGCTTTAGATACGTGCTCCCTAGTTATTGTAAACGGTACACCACGTATGGACGATGCCACCTTGTGACCACCAAGATCCTCATGCACCGATAGATTCGAATAGAATTCTCTAATCAAGTCACCGAGGGGGTTGTATGTTTGTACATAGGGACAGCCACTTGCCTAGACTGTAGATTCTCACGAACAAAAGGATGCAGTTCCTGTAAATTGATTTGCCTTTCTCCCCAAATACGCCTATGCTTAATCAAGGTTTCAAAGGTTTGCTCATTTTTCTCAAGCGTGAGGAACCTTAATTGATCAAACACCACTTCAGGTTCGGATGCGCTTTGCATTTTCCCCTCTTAGTCCTCTTCGGACCCATAACTAATCGATGGTCAGTAGTGCAAACACGATCAGCTCACACAAAAACAGAACGAAAATGAAGTTTGAAGCAGAGAACAAAAATTGAAGAGTAACCAGCTACCGTGTGTAGAAAATCATGCACACAATATACTTGTCTAGAGCAGTTTACAACAACACAATGAAAACCAAATATTCTTATTCACGGGTTGTTTAGTTGGTGCAATAATTGTAATGCATTTTGGTCCGAGTCAATAATTTGAAGTTAGAGAGCTACAAGATATATAACAAAGTCTTATCATATAGGAAACATACAAGTGGATTTAGGAACTGACATATATCATACCATCGTAGCTACATGTAGTAAGTTTCACCACTTTCTACAAAAACATAAAATAAATTGCACAATGTACGATTCGGACATACAACCAAAGCATATATCTATACCACACACATATGGAGCCACTTTGGCAAGTTCATTTTGTGGAAGGAAGACAACCTATGACATAGGCAACCTTACTAACAACAATGCATTTGACTAGGCAAACACCCAATTTCATCACAATCTTCATAGACATAGACATAGAAGTGTGAAGCATCAAAATGCAAAATTTGAGAATAATGCACCAACAATGTGTAATTTCAAAGACAAAGAAACCGTTAAAAGAGTCTTACTATGTAAAATCCTCGGCCAATTTGCGCGGGAAATTGTGGGTTCTAGCCGGATGAAGCGAGAGCAATCGAAGATGTAATTTCGGACAGCGCAAGTTCTCAATCGGGAAGAGTTAATAAAAATGTTAAAATGGGTAATAGATTGTAATGTCCATATAACTCGATTTTAAAAAAATCGAGTTACATGCAATCAAATTTTCAACACAAGGGCTTGCATTAAAACCGACCGTCCGTAAATCGAGTTTTCTCAAGCACAAACGTTTCCGTACATAATGAAGAATATAGCCAAATTCTACTTTATATATATATGACTAAATTTATATATAACCCATTGATTTAACCCAACTTAACCTGAGTCATGTGAGTTGGGTTGCATTGGAAAAAACCCTTCAATCCAACCCAATTTGGAAAAAACCCTTTGATTTAACATTCAAGAATTTTTTACTTTTGTTTTACTTTATGTAAGGACGAGCAAGTATTCATGCAGGTGCTACAAATGGAAGTTCTAATGTCAAGTACTTCACGATGGACATTCCAATTGAGTTAAATGATGGGATGGAAATCCAAGTATCAAACAAAATGATTGGATGGTATTATGAAATCAACTCATTCCTACAACAATCCAAGAATTCAAAATAAAATAAAAATTGAGGGAAACAAAAATAAAAGCATGTGCGGTGCATTTGAGGGAAACATGGTCATAAGAATTCAAACTAAATTAACCGAATACCTGCTCGGCCCGCATCGTAGCCGCTGACGCCCGCAGCACGCAAAGAAGGGACGTGTGTGGCATGCTCTGCGGTGCATTTTGGCCCGCTCCACCTACCAAACATGAGGTGTCGACAAATGCTCATTCTCAACCTTACATTTAACAAACTTTGCTTTTATATTTCACATCCATATACTAAGCATTGATAAGTTTCTTTCGTTTGTTAGTTTGACATGTTTTTAATTATATGAAAGAGACAAATAACGAGAACTCAATGAACGTACCTAATGGCAAGGGGCCCCGAGTGCACTGGCGGTAGAGGCGGCCTCACAACAGGGCATAATTGTGGGAACCTTGAATAGGCCCATAGCTGCACCAACAAGAGTGCTCCTCCAATCTGCATCGCATCCTTCTTCGATGAACCACAAAGTTGCCTATACAGCCAGGCCAATGCCGCACTACCCCAGCTATACCGTCTCGCATTGCCGATCAAGGTTGAGCAACCGCAGAGGCAGCAGTGAGACCCGGTCTGCAGACTGTCCATGAACAAGAGGGCCCCCATCCGTACAAGTAGGTGGTAGCGGGCATGTTGCTGCACGACTTCGTCGGCCAGCGTCCACAACTAAGGGATCGGCAAACCGTGCATCAAGCCAGGTGTATCTTATCCTCGCCCCAAAGAAGGGTAGACTTGTTTGAGTTTGGTATCGGGGTGGAGGTTTATGGCCCAACAACTGCTCGCACACTCACTCCAATTGTAGTCTGTCTTCCCGGTGGACAGTGCAACCCATCCACCGGAAGCCTCAAAGATCACCTCCATATCTTGCAAGGTGATACCCATTTCTCCATGGGGTAAGTGGAACGTGTGCGTCTCTCGACGCCACCGCTCAACCAACGCCGTGATCAAGGCATGGTCGACCTCCATATCGTGAACCTTGAATAAACCAAATCAACCTGCTGCATCTATGTGTTGCATGATACGTGGATCTAACCCACCCCGTGGCAATACACATTTACGGCGTCGAACCTTTATCATGCCAGCGCCTCTTGCACACGGACGAGTATTGTGTTAGGAGATTAAACACGAGGTAATTATAAAATAAACATGTATTAATAATACTACTACATACCTCATCATGGCGCACCTCCAAAGTGGACTTGACCGATGATTCGGCCGCTTTGGGCCAACCGGGTATCCACATCGGGTCCAGCCGCACTCTATCAATGTATGGTTGCATATCCGACATGGCAGCAAATACATTGTTAGCAATTTTCTAACAAGTAAACCACATTTAATATAAAATAAAAGCATAGATTCAGTAAAGACATTATATTTTGAGCACAAGATTTTCAACATCACTTCTTAAATAAATAAGAACTTGCCATAAAAAAATTATTTCAAACTATTTAAATCACTTCTTAAAGCATCGGATAATTATTAATTAACTATTTATGAAAATATAAGTTATAACACCACTCGATTTGCCAAAACCCCTCATCAAAACCCCAAGCACATTTAAACTCATTAATGAGAAAATCATCATTGCAAAGATATAAAAGACAACAAAATTCTCATCTTCATTAGTAAATTTACTACTTCCTTAAGTTTCAACAAAATAATCAAAATCCCACACAAAACGCAACCTAACATTAACCAACATCAGAAAATATTTCGAGAGGGAGAGGACCGTACTGTAATCGGCGGCGGCGGGGGAACCAACGACGACCGATGGAGACTCGACGAAGAGTGGGTGGGAAGCCTGATCGCAGAGCGAGAGAGACAGAGTGTGGAGAGAGAGTGATGGCGGAGAGCGAGGAAAAAGAGAGTGTACAGGAGAGCGAGTGACTAAATAGCGTTGTGAGACGTTAGGGTCCTATTGATTCAAACCGCTGAAAATAACTCGATTTCCGCTTTCCCGAGTTATGACCGTCTACACAAACATTTTTTAATTGGGAGAAATTCGAAGTGTCGGACTAACTCGACTATACAAATATCGAGTTATTCATTAAAACTCGATTTCTCTATTGTCGAGTTACAAAAGAGGGGCAATTCCCTATTTAGTTTCAGAAAGAGGGCAAACGAATATTTAATTTCCCAAAAAAGGGTATTTGCCCATTTTCTCCTCATAGTATTACATATATATATATCACGCTAAAGTGGTTGCAATATATATTTTTTAAATTCAAATTTTAGAGAAATAAAATTATTTATTGTTGAATACAAATAAATCACTAAAATCTTTGCTTAGATGGAAGGCTAAAGAATGACACAAGGTGGTAATTAGAGAAGATGGGGTGGAAGACTAAGTGAAAGAATTCTTTCTAAGAATGTGTCATATGACAGCACCTCATGCTCTCACACATGAGATTTCTTCTTTTATATATATATATATATATATATAATTCTTGATTAAGCTTCCACTATAGCATATTATATCTCATAGAAGTAGGTGTTGCAATACCTAATGACACGTGTTCAAATTCACTCAAATTTGCATAATACTTGTGTGAAAACTTGGTATCACCAATTTTTATTCTTCTGTTTGCTTTGTTATACAGATACTTGCTTTTAGTGCTAGAAGAAACAGATATGTTCTTCAAAATTGAAGATGTTTAGAGGTGGAATTCGTTTGCTTATTCTTATGTAAACTGACTGAATTTTTGTTGTAATATTTCATGATCATTTCCAATTTTGGTATTCGATAAAATCAAGCCATCATTCATATTTGTTAAACTTTACCGCTATTGTTTGCAGTTAGTTAGATGATCTACAATATGTTCGTATTTGAATATAAATACTATTAAAAGCCAGGAGAGGGAAATTGAATAAAATCATTTTCATTTATTTATTGATTTTGAAGTGCATTTGGTTTCTAGAATCTTGCTCAAGACTGGGGGTTCATAAGTTTGTACTAATTAGTTGATGTCCACACAAGAAGTCAAATATAGTTCAAAATAATTCTTAGATTGAAATACAACTTATATGGATGCATTATCAACCAAATTTTCTTATGAACAAATTGGCTCAATAAAATCCCATCAATGCCAAGAAGAAAATAAATATTTTAAGTATGCCTTAAATTCTTCCTCTTCAACCAAACTAAAAGTTCAGTATACACATTCCATATACTGTTTACTAAGCATGATTCTTTAGGACTAAAAGAACAAAAGTATCAATATAAACACAATGTTTAAACATTTGAACATGGTTGTTGATCCAGATAACATATGATTCAATCCACCGATGCAAGAGATAATAACATTCCATATCTAGATGTCTATCGGAGGACAAAGATATGGTGATACACTGATATATTAGGATCAAATATCTAGGAACTATTTCTTTGTCAGAAAAACTAGTTTCAAATATCTTTATATAATACTTAAAACAATAAGTCCAAATATTTTTAACAATACTAACACACGCCTACTGGAATAGGTAAAATCATAATGTGGGTTTTAATTTAGGCGAAACTACAATATTGGTCCCTTAAGTTTATTTTGTATGCGCAATTGATCCTCAAGTTTGAAGCGTGCGCAATTGGTCCCTCAAGTTTTCAAAATGAGCAATATAAGTTCTTTTACTTATGACATTAACGGTATTACTTATGTGGTTAATAGAACAATGACTTGACATTTTGTTTTAATGATGTGGTATATTTTTAATTAAAAAATTACAAACTAAAATTACACATGAGAAACATTATTTACCAAATTAATAAACTATTTTCTACCGATTGTAAACACCTAGCTACGGCCTAAAAAAAAAAAAGCGAAACTACAATGTTGGTCCCTCAAGTTTATCCTGTGTGCGCAATTGGTTTCTCAAGTTTTCAAAAGGAGCAATATAAGTCATTTTACTAATCACATTAACGGTGTTACTTATGTGGCTAACGGATCAATGACTTGACATTTTGTTTTAATGATGTGGTATATTTTTAATTAAAAAATTACAAACTAAAATTACACATGAGAAACATTATTTACCAAATTAAAAAAAAAAAACTATTTTCTACCGATTGTAAACACCCAGCCACAGCTTAAAAAAAAAAATGATTAACAATGCAAACGACATAGCAAACGAAGTCAAAAATAAATCCGAATGAAGCTCAAATTTCACGCTTAAAAAAAAAAAAAAAACTGAGTTTGAATATGGGTTCGAATTTGGAATTGGTGCGGACTATTGAGTCGGTGTTGGGAATTTTGTTTGGCGAGTCGGTATTGGACTTGGTTGTACTGATCGTTACGACGTCGTTTGCTGTGACAATCGAACTTTTGGTTTTTGTGTGGAAGAGATCGTCGGATCGGAGCAGTAGTAGCTCGGTGAAGCCGGTGGAAGTGCCTAAGTTCTCATCGTCGAACAAGGACGAGGACGATGAGGGCTTGTTCTTCCCTCTCTCTCCCATTCTTTGTCTCGTGGCTGGCTAGCTGGGTGTTTTTTTTTTTTTTTTGGCGAAACTACAATATTGGCCCCTTAAGTTTATACTGTGTGCGCAATTGATCCTCAAGTTTGAAGCATGTGCAATTGGTCCCTCAAGTTTTCAAAATGAGCAATATAAGTCTTTTTACTAATTAACATTAACGGTGTTACTTATATGGTTAACGGAATAATGACTTGATATTTTGTTTTAATGACTTGGTATATTTTTAATTAAAAAATTACAAACTAAAATTACACATGAGAACATTATTTACCAAATTAATAAACTATTTTCTACTGATTGTAAACACCCAGCTACGACCTAAAAAAAAAAAAAAAAAAAAAACCCAACCAGCCAGCCACGAGACAGAGAAGGGGAGAGAGGGGGAAGAACAAGCCCTCATCATCCTCATCCCTGTTCGACGACGAGAACTTAGGCACTTCCACCAGCTTCACCGAACTACTACTGCTCCAATCCGATGATCTCTTCCACACAAAAACCAAAAGTCCGATTGTCACAGCAAACGACGTCGTAACGATTAGTACGACCGAGTCCGATATCGACTCGCCAAATAAATTCCCAAAGACCGACTCAATAGTCCGCACCAATTCCGAATTCGAACCCATATTCAAACTCAGCTTTTTTTTTTTTTTTTGATATTCAATTTTAAGCGTGAAATTTGAGCTTCATTCGGATTTTTTTTTTTTTTTTTTTTTTTTTTTTTTGTGTCGTTTGCATTGTTAATCTTTTTCATTTTTTTTAAGCCGTGTCTGGGTGTTTACAATCGGTAGAAAATAGTTTTTTTAATTTGGTAAATAATGTTTCTCATGTGTAATTTTAGTTTGTAATTTTTTAATTAAAAATATGCCACATCATTAAAACAAAATGTCAAGTCATTGATCCGTTAACCACATAAGTAATACCGTTAATGACAGTTAGTAAAATGACTTATATTGCTCATTTTGAAAACTTGAGGGACCAATTGCGCACGCTTCAAACTTGAGGGACCAATTGCGCACACAGGGTAAACTTGAGGGACCAATATTGTAGTTTCGCCTTTAATTTATCCATACGACTAATGAAAACTTCTACTTCTCTTACTTATTACACTATCTTCTTAGTAGGACACTACATTTTAGGGGTGTGCGGAAAAGCCACCGACCATTTGGGTTGGGTCGGTTTTTAAGGCTTAGTGGTTTGGGTTAGGTTACAAAATTTTTTTTTTTTAGCGGGTCGGGTTGGGTTTGGGTCATAAAATTACAAATCTGCCAAACCCGACCCGACCCACCCATATTTAATATATATTTAAAATATATTTTATATTTAATAATTTTTTTAAAAATCAATTGTTGGGCACTTATTTATATATATTTAAATATATATATATATATATATATATATATATATATATATATATATATATATATATATTTAATAATTTTTTAAAAAACCAACTGTAAAGCAGCATTTCCTTGGTTCCTCCTACTAATACTAATTTAATATATATAAAAAATATATTATATAATTAATAAATTTTTTTAAATAACCAGTTCTTCCTATCTTATATAAAAGTCAATTAGTTCACACAAATCCTAATAAATTACTATTGTTGTTTAGTCATTAGTGTTGTTTGCCTTTAAGGAGTTACATTGATACTAATCTTTAGGTTTTTTTAATATATTAATATTTATATTTTTTTTTACTCAATTTAATAATAATAATAATAAAATTTGTCAAACCCATAGATTCAACTTGACCCATGTGGGTTGGGTTGGACTTATGTGATGGGTTGAATTTTTTTTTGACCCACCATGGTGGGTTGGGTCAAAAAATCCCCTCAACCCGACCCACGCACACTCCTACACATTTGCTCCATCAAGTAAAGTAAGGTTTTCCAAGCAAGTAGCTATATCTAAAGACAAAATAATTGGAAAACCAATCTCCTCCTCATGTAGAGTTTTGGGTTCAATTTGCATCTCCTTACCTTGGTAATTCTTTTGAATTAGAAGTAAACTATACTTCATGAAATCAATGAAATGAATATAAACTTTAGCTAGTACAACACAAAGTTTATTCCAAGATCTGACTACACCATACTCTTGCATCACCCATATAATGTAGGGTAGTTGTTGACTTCTTCCGAATTGAAACAAAGCCAATAGCCCCTTGAATTAGGCAATAAGTTCCACAGAATGACCACTAAAGGAACCATCATCCGGCGGTGGTTGCTCTCTAAATTTCTCATTATTGACATCAAATGACAAAATTATTTGAGACAACTTCTCCTATTGTCCTCCTCCTTGACGCATATCTAGCATCCAATGCGAATGTCCACTAACAAATGGGAATGACATCTCACAGTTAATTTTGTAGTGCTTAACGTTGGATCTCCAAGAGATTCCAAGTGCAACCCTTTTCCATGAATCTGAATTTAATGAGTACACCTCAACTTCGGGAGGAGGAATAGGAATGGAAGAAGGTTGTGAAATCCTCACAACCTTGTAGTCATTATTCTGGTAGTGATATGCAAATCTGAGTGTAACAAGATGTAATTATAATTTCTAATACCGAGATTCCATAAGTATACATCATTAACTAAAGACTTGTAATTCCTCGGATGAGTGAGACAAAATAGGCCATTGGATGAACCCACTAACTCGACCATCCCAGGCTGAAAAGTTAAGGGCATTTGAAACCGAGATATTTTTTCAAACGTGGGTTCGCTTGCAACCATACAAATGTATGGTACAACAATAGTCTTGGGTATGTGTAAAATTGTGATTTACAAATATGTATTTTGTTGGCTTTTATTCCGTGCCAAATTTGATTGTAATTATATTCAATCTTTTGTACCTTGTATTTATTGTGGGATTTGATTGTAAGGGTTGTGTGTTAAAAAGAGAGAGTGTGAAGACTCAAGCAATTGAAGCCAGAAGAGTTCTCGCGGGTAGCTCGTGACTAAGCATCCTGTGAAGTGAAGCATGTGCCTTGCACATGACCGGAATGCGAAGAGTCGGTATAGATAGAGATAGTTGTGTTTCACGAGTAGCTCACGGGTAAGGCCTTCCCGCGAGACATTCTATTTTGCCGATCGTGTTATCTGATACACACTTTCTATACCCACACTATATATACCCACATTACCCACAAATGTTGAGGAGTGCTTCTGAAAGAAAACCCTAGCCTTAAACCTTGAGAGTTAGAGATTATCATACCCATATATCTCTACACATATGCTTGTGGATTTCCTCAACTCCTACCTCTCTATTTCCATATCATTGAGAGGTTGATAGTCCAAACACTTACCACACCCTTTTAGAGTGTCAAGTGAGGATTTTGTCTTTCTTTGGGAAGCATTGGAAGAAGCCAGGATTTGGCGGATGTAATCGGATGGATTGTGGGATCCGGAGAGCTAGACAAGATATGGTTCCGAGAATCCTTGTTAGAGTAGGAGCTTGGAGGGCTTAGGTATAGCGGGTAGATTAGGCTTGGAGGGTCTCTTGCTAACCCATGTATCCCAACCGATTGTTTAGTGGATCGATTATCGCTTGGAGGGCGACGGAAAGGTTTTTTGCCGAGTTCTTCGGTTTCCTCTTCGATAACACATCGGCATATTATCTTGTGTTTGCATCTCTCTTCCCTACTCTTTTACATTCCATTTTACTGCTGTGTTGTTTTGATTATGGATTAGAGTAGCTTGTTTATTTATCTGCTCGCATTTACACTATTCCGCACTTAGAACTAAGTTAGTGTAAAATCTATTGAGCCGTAACTTTAATTTGGGGGTCTAAACAGCTTTTGTGTTTTTAACACATTTTCGAGCTTTCAGTATGTAAATGATATAATCATGATCATTACGGGACAACAAGCTCCTAAGGTGGGTTGACATGAAATTGGGGGTGGTGATGGAAGAGTTCCAGGATTTGAAAACGCACCTGAATCTTAGGAGTGATTTCACAGGCAGCCTTGTTAGGATGTCCAACATGATGTCTGCTGGGAGATAATTCTTCCACTGGTGGAGGAGTGTTGGTGTTCGCAGCCGTGCTTTTTTTGTTTGGAAAATACATCTAAATCTTAGGAGAGATTTCACATGTAGCCTTGCCAGGATGTCCAACGCAATGTTCTTCCTCCTTCGGAGGATTAGTGGTGGGGGTTCTTTTGTTTGTGACATTTTTTTCAAAGGAGAGAGAGAGATACTACTTATGGGATAGTCAACTTGTAAAGAACTCCTTAACTCTAGGAAGTCAGCTTGTAAAGAAACCAAGTCTCTCACAAGAGTGTCTGACAATTGTCCATGTGCAGCTTGAGTACTCATGAAATATTCATCATGTCTAGCATGGAATGGATAAAGGAAGAGCTCGAAGTAGATGGTACATCATAAACAGATTCAAAATGCACGTCCTGAATGCAACTATATTCTTTAAAACAATCTAGACACAAATATGATGCTTGAGTAACTCAGATCACTAAAAAACATAATTTTTTTTTTCTTTCTTTCAAAACAACATCCCAGTGATTAATTTATCAATATTTAGTAATAAAGCCAGGTTTCAACCTATCATTGAATCAATTAACCATTTAGAACCTAAAAAAAAAAAAAAAAAAAAACCAGTTTTGTCAAGACACATGAACTCTAATTTTTTCAATTTAGCACAAATCAATAAATTGCTTGACAAATAAGTTTAAAGATTACGTGTTGAACAAGAAGTATAAAACTTAACTTCAATTTCAATATTTAAGTCCAAAATATCAAAATCTCCAAAATTCTTCCAAAACCCTAGAAATTTACATATGAAATGCATGTAAACATGTATAAAGATGAAAGATAAAGGGTAAAAGAGAGTTACCAAAGGCAAAAGATGGAAACCTTTGAATATTTTTTTACCACAAGAGATTGAAGAGGGGTCAGGAGAAAGAGAGAGAGAGAGAGAAGGAACTGATTCAAAATGAACATATGGTATTCATAAATTAAGTCTCGACCGGTCGAGTATGAATTGAGTAGGAATCAAAAATTCCAGTAGCCAAGGTTCTTAGGAATTCAAATTTTCAAATTTTCGATCAATCGAAAACAGCTTAGGTCAGTTGAACATAATCGAGCAACAATTGAAATCTGGAAAGCAGCTTAGTTGTATTTTTTTTGTATCACAAAAATGCACATAAACATTTTCCAGACCTGATTAAAATGCATCGAAAATGCAAATGAAGCATATTAGAAAACTCTAATTTGCTTGATGAATATAAAGTGCTACTTTAAAATACAAAAAGAACTTTCAAAGAGTAAATTCCTTTTGAAAAGTTGAGATCATTATGACAATATAAATTAAAAAAGGTGTTTTGGAAGGGTTATCTCTAGTAAATAGTTAAGAACATAAATCATAACGAACATAACCACTTACAATACTTAGGGCCCTTTGAATGTTCCGTTGTAATACCCTCCAAGTGATCTCAAAACACAACGAGATAGTACCTAAAATCAGCCATGATAGTTACTTATTGATTCACCACAAAAAAGAGGAGTTCCATGAAACTATCGCAAACTAATTCAAGAGGAAACTCATGACAATTACTGTAATAATCCTCTACATCACAATACTTCACCTGTCATAATAATAATAAAAAAAAAAGACATGTGGCACAAAATTGGCTCACAATTGAAATTCAATTTTATATCTAATTGAATTTTCTCTCAATTTTGACTTTAAACATATACTAGAAGGAAAATAGATGATGCAAAGAGTTAAATATGAGGGAAGACACATGCTCATGTTTTTAATTTTTTTTTTTTTTTTTTTTTTTAAGGTGCTTGCAAATGTTAAATATAAGGAAGGAAATCATAATGTAGCCCGGTTGTTCTAAATAGATTTTTACTATTTTGAAATGAAAAATTGGAGGCATGGAGATGTATGACTGGTAAGAGAATCTGATGCAGATAGTTTTGGTACAAAAGTGCAATTTTAAGTCACTTATATGTATTATTCTGTGTTTTTCTATTGATTGGTTTTCTTGTTGGGGGGGCTTATTGAACCAATATCGTGTGTGTGTGCGCGTGCATGCAATTGCTAAGTCACTTTTATATGCATTACTGGGGCTGAAAAGGGCTTCAGGACTGGTATAGGGCTACAATAACAAAGCACATTTGGAATTCGCTTGTGCAAGCTGCCTCTTTGTGGGTGGCTTGGATACACAAATACCTCTTGAAAGGGAAATTTTTTTGGGATGTGAAACCCCCCAGAGTTGCTCTTGAGGATGGAGAAAATTCTGAAGCTTAGAGAATCTATGAGAAGTTTTTAAAATGGAAAATTGGAGATGGGAGTAGGGTTGATCTATGGCATGATAATTGGCATCCACAAGGGGTCCTTAGTCACAGATTTGATACTAGAGCAATTTTTCCTGCTGGCAGCTATCCTTCAGCTAGGGTGTCTAGTGTTCTTGTTAATGGTCTTTGGCAATGGGAACTCCTCGATCTATGGATCAAAGGCATTTACAACGCAAGTCTCAGCTGTTTCCTATTTATGGAGAAGACACTTAAGTATGGACTTAACTAAAAATTGTAATGCA
Source organism: Quercus dentata (assembly GCA_028216015.1). Classification (NCBI taxonomy): domain Eukaryota; kingdom Viridiplantae; phylum Streptophyta; class Magnoliopsida; order Fagales; family Fagaceae; genus Quercus; species Quercus dentata. Next base: position 51,555,408 of record CP116447.1, read on the forward strand.
GTCATCATGCCAAAACATGCATTTTTTTTTGGTTGGCTATTCAATATAGGCTTCCTACTTGTGACAGATTAGCTAAATGGGGTTGGCAAGGAAATTTGATGTGTGGATTTTGCAGAACAAGTAGGGACCGTATTTTCTTTGAATCTTCCTTTTCAAGCAGGATTTTTTGGCAGCAAGTAGTGTGGGAGTGTTTATGGCAGCAGGTGCCTGATCACTGGTATGCAATTATTGATTGGGGAAAAATTTTCACTGGTTAAAGTATAGAATCTAGAGTGGGGAAAATGGTCATAGCAGCTGCTGTATTACATATCAGGAGGCAGAGGAACACTTGCAAATTTTCATAAATTATGTTGAGTTGTTGATTGAAGAAAAAATGGTTGAAAGAATTTTGTTTGAAATAAAATGTAGAATAGGGGCCTTTGTGCTTGAAAGGATCACAACAATTGACAATGCTATATGTGAAAGATTATGTGTTATGGCTAGGGGCAGTTAGACAATATGTAGCTTGGTTATGACTGGTTTGGTGATGGTTGGGTTGGTAGACATGTGCTAGCAGTCAAAAAAGAAGAAGATTTTGCAAATAGGAAGTGGAGCTGATGAATCACTTATCTCCTGCTTGCTGCCTTCATAGTGTTGCAGCTTCTGTTCTGGATTCTGCAGCTAATTGGTTTTTGACTCCTCTAGTTGGAATGTAGTAGTTTGCTGGAGAGTTTGTTCCCTTTATTTTGGTGTAATTTTCTAGTTAGGAGAGGTGGTTTTGTTTAGTTTTGACAAAAGGGATTTGTAGCGTATGCTGCAGGTTTGGTGTTCTGGACTTCATTTTAGATCTTGCTTTTATTTTTAATAAATTCTTATTCAAAAAAAAAAAAAAAAAAAAAACCTTAGTACCAAGTTTGACTATTTAATAGTTGTGCTAGCTGACCTCTATAATATCGACTTGCTCTTTACAATATGTCCGTATATTAGATGTATAATTGAATAATTGAGTTCTATCATTATTGTTATTTTTCAGTTTGAGTTTGCATTGGTGGCTGAGAGCCATCTTCTAGAGATCGTTTTGATGTAATGAAAACGAAGTGCAGTAATGGGAAAACGTATGTGTGCTTATATATCGGGTAAATTTTGTGTACGGATATGGTTATTTATCTTCAAATTATAAGAATATGTTTATATAAAATCTTTGAGTGCCCAAAGGACAATTTGACATGTTAATTGATGACATGTAATTCCTGAATAACATTTTATATATATTAAAGGACACAAAATGGATGGATACACTAAGTAACATGAAATTGCTACATTTTCCCCCACCCTGTCCACAGGATAACTCTCCATTTGTTTTGAAGTAAAGTATTTTTCAGAAAATGTTTTCCAATTTTAGGGTGGTTGTTTGCATATAAAATGTGGTCAAATTTATAAAATACTTTACGTTGATGGTAAAATCCTCAATAGAAGTTTTAAAACGTTTTACCTTTAAAAATTTGGTAAAACATTTTACAAAAACATACAGTGGCTTCCCTTCATCCCATATGGTGGCTAGGTCACCGGTCCTGGGAGTCGTGATACATGGATGTCAATATCTGTGTGCCGTGCCGGCCGTATCGGCCAGCAATCCGGTACACTCGACCCCCTTGTTTCGTATCGGAAAAAATACCGCCCGTCACCGCCAATTTCGAACAATATCGGCCAGACCGGGTGTACCGCCGGCAGTCTGAAAAAAAAAAGTTTTTTTTTTTTTTTTTTTTTTTTTTTTTTAAGTTTTGTAATTTTTGAATTTTTGTTAGGACAAAATTGTAACTTATTTGTATTAACTTATTAGTATTATTTGTTTTCTTAGTATGCAATGGTAACTTTTAAGCTTTCTATTTTATTTTTTTATTTTTTTCCCTTTTAATTGATACTAAAGTCTAAAACCATAAATAACTAGTTCTAAATTGAGGAAATGTTTTATGGTAAACTTTTATATTTATTATAATATATATATATACACAAACACATACATACATATATATATATATATATATATATATATATATATATATATATATATATATATATATATATTTATATTTATAATTATAAATATAAAAAATAGCGGTAAACCCGAAACGGTACACCGGTATTGACCGGTATCCGAAATATATCGCACCGGTGGCCAAACCGCTACGGCCTCCGTCTGGTATTGACATCCTTGGCTGTGAAGCGAGTGTTGGCATTCCGATCATTGGAGTTGCAATTGCAAGAATTGGAGCCACTCCTCCGGTGACCCGTGCTAGTGTTTCGATGGCTGAAGTTGCCACTTTGGAGGTTGGTGTTGGGGGTTCTAATCATTGGAGACACTGTCCAATTCTAGAGGTCCAATAACCAAAACTTCCATTCTAGCCATCAGACCGGACATAAGTGTCATCAATCCAATCACCAAAGTCACCACTTTGGCGGGCAATCGTCGACAGTTTGGTTGTTGGTTTTGGTGGCTTGCTTGAAACTTTTTACTTGTCATACTAAACACCTAATTTTTTTTTACTAAATAGATTTGATAATCCAACCCACCATGCTTCTCCCATTTGCTTGTTTTGATAGAAAACTAATTTTATATTTTGAAATTTTTGGAAAATGAGTCATTTTCCAAAATACATTTTCTTAAAAAGTGTTTCATATTCTTATATCTGGTAGCAACGTTGAAAATGAGTTGGAAAAATGTTTTATGATATCTGGTACATGTAGAAAATTAAGAAAATTCTTGTGTAATGAGTTGGAAAATGTTTTATGATATTTGGTTTGTTTGTTTTGATAGAAATTTTTTTTTTTGAAAAACTAGTCGCTCACCTATGCGATCCATGAGAAACTAATAAAAATGAGATCTAAAGAAATAAAGTTAATTTTTTTTTTTCTATTAAATATGTCCACTTTGTTCTAATAATAAATTTTTTAAACAATCTTATTTTAAGCCAAAAAAATAAATAAATAAATAAACCACAAGGACACTTGGTTTGATATAATGTTCACCAAGCAAGTCTTACCATTTCCTTGTAAAAGGGTAGAATAGCGTAATAAAGTTTCTAAATATAAAAAGTAATATAATGTAAAGCATGGATCAAGTGTGAATCATTTATCTAGATGTTCAAGAATCAAGCTAAGTAACATAACTGATATTTGACCACCTCTCTAATTTGACCCATATACAATGTAATGTATATGGGTCAAAAAACATATCTACTTATCAACTGATCAAAATAACACGTAGCACCTATCTAAACCATGTTCAATTTAACTTTTCAGTATTTTCACTGGGTGTATTCATAAGTAAAGACTATTTTAGTACTAGCTCATATTCCTTTTGGAAGTAATAGGGATTCGATTTCAATGAGCCTGTCCAAGGGTGAATTTTAGAGTAACCCACTGAATTTTTCTTTTTCTCTTGGTTATAAGTTCAACTGTTTTTGTATAAAATTCCAGCTCGAATTTATACCATTTCTACTCCTAGAATCCCTCATAGTCTTTGTCATCAAATCAACTATTTCCTTTTTGATTTATACTTTAAGTTAGTTCAAATCCCTATAGAAATTCAAATGGCATGCACTATGATTGATGTTAGACTACTATAACATGAACACTATTTAATAATCTTCTATCAAAACTGAATAATATCATAACTTGGAACACAAGTAGGACATAAAACATACACATACACGGAACAAAAAAACACAAATTGTTTACTCATGAACCGAGATTCCAAAAGCTCAAACAAATGCATAAAATCATGTGTACATAACTTTTGGATCAAACAAATGCATAAAATCATGTGTACATAACTTTTGGATCATCCAAATGCAGTAATTAACAATCATTGCTTTGTTTAGTTCTTGATAGATCATGAAAGCAAAAAATCTGAACTCTTATGAGTCTGACCTAAAAAGTAGCCAAAATACCACAAAGAGCAATGAGTCTCGTCACATTTTACAATCAAAATCTATTGCAAGTTGGACTACAAATTTGGGTCTACAGAACAAAGTAAGTTTTCTTATACATTCACAAACTTATATGCTTCTAATTCAAGGAAAAAATTCAATTAATTAAAACATAATTAAAAAATATAACAATAAAGAAATGTTAGATCCAGATGGAAGTTTCCATACAAAAAAAAAAAAAAAAAACTTTAGTAATACATGAATATTAACAGAAGTTCAAAGCCCTATAAAAACTCAAATCTCTTAAAACAAGACACCAATATAAGAAATTTGAGTGGTTTATTCTATTTAGGCACAAAGTTAAAAGTAATCTCCAACTTTTTATAGCGTATCCATACCTTCAAATGCTTTAATATGTCTATAAATCTCTCATCAAGCTCTCTTATCCGTTCAACCTCACCCTTTGCTATTTCAAAATTAATATATGTCTGTCATTAAACAAATAAATATATTATTACTACCAGTTTTTCTCAAAAGTAACATACTCAACATGCTTTAAAAAAAAATGCCAAAGCTTTATTACAATCTAGTCAAATTGTAAAGTAATATTAGTAACCAAAAAAATGGTCGTTGCATCTTCAAAATTTTGATATATCAAGTGAAAAAATAAATCATACAATAAGATAGCCCCTATATAGGGCACATAAATAAATGAAAGAAGGAATATATCTTGTGCATTTTGGGTACTTTATATATATATATATATATATATATAGTGAAATTATTAAGAGAGATGAGAGTAAGATAAAAGAATATGTGTTGATGAGAAAAAGAGAATCAAAAAACCAAAATATCAAACTGTGGTCCGTAATCAGTCATAGAAACAAATTAAATATTGTAGTATAAAATCTAATCTTATTAGAAGATAAGTTTAATTCACTTATGCAAACCTATATGCAAAAACCAAGTCCAAGTTCAATACCACTACCATCACCAAATCAGTAAAAATCTCCAGTGTAAGATCACATTCACAGACCCGCAATTTTTTTACGAATATACTTTCAAAAGCACCGAGCCACCTCTAAATCAAACCCAAACTCACTGAACTAACAATTCATTCTCAATGATAAAATTAAAAAAAAAAAATTGTAGAGAAAATCCAAACTCTAATCTCAATGCACAAAGCCACCAAGAAATAAATCATAAACAAACCAAACCTACTTATCGCTTTCCCTAACTTTCAAATACATAATCTTAAAGGCCATTGTAACTCAATTTATAGAGAAAAATATAGAAGGGTTCCAACTTGGGAGCCCTATAAGAATTAGAGTCTAAAACTTCATTTTAAGATTAAGTCTCATATTCTTCCAAGAAGAGAAAAAATGATTATGAGGAGATAGAAATAGGGATTTACCACAAAAATTTCTATGGATTACACAGCCAAATTGTCATGGATTTCAATAATAAATTTTTCTATTTTATCTACAAAGCAACTATATTGGAATTTCTGGAATTCTCATTTAACTTCATCCAGCAGAGATGCCATGGTTGAAAAACATACACAAACACAGATATTAACCCAACACACACTCAATGTTGCAACTCAGTCACCCAAAACAAATCAAGAATTGAAGTGAAATGAACCAAAATACTCATCTCATCTTCTTCATCACCAAGGTAATATAACCTTGGATTGTACAACTTCTTTTTTTTTTAATTCAATTTCAATTTCAAGGAGATGGAGAGTCATCATTGCATCAACAAAAACCTAAAGAAACAAATTTTTAGAATTAAGATATAGAAGAAAACAAATAGGATAGAGACAGAAAGCATGATATCATAACCTAAAGATTACTTCCAGACAGTTCTGTTACCATAGTGAAGCCAGCAACAAAAATCATAGAGATGTGAAGGCTTATTGGCATTTCGTAGACTTGTAGTTGCCTTTTTCTTTATGCCTAACAATATGAAGAGAAAAACATGACTTAATATAAAAAAGAAAACACAAAGAAACTATGTTTACAAATTTTGGAGGTTATAAAATTAGTCTAAAACTTAAAAGTGCCATTTGAATGTAGGGAAGAAACATTTGAGGATTGCTAACATAATTTGAGTGCTAAAGCCTGAGAGTTCAATACAAAACATAGAAGTGTTGGGAATTAACACGAAATTCCCAAACCTATGAGAAACAAAATAAAGAAAACACACACCAAAGAAAAATAATCACACGCACAAGATAGTATTTATGTAACGACCCAAGAAAAAGCGCTAGCCACATCTGCGCTATACCTCAAAAGGACTAGTCACAATTGAGTCTCCTTGTAGTTGTTAATAAAACCCAGTTCAACCCAAGAAATACCCGATGTGGGACTTATCACACACCCACACACATCACACAATCAATCAAATTAGGGCATCACAATCTCCCCCACTTAAATCCCTAACGTCCTCGTTAGGCCCACTTTGTGGGGTAGTGTCTCCGAGCCCACACGGGATTATCGGGCCGGTTCTGATACCATATGAAACGACCCAAGAAAAAGCGCTAGCCACATCTGCGCTATACCTCAAAAGGACTAGTCACAATTGAGGCTCCTTGTAGTTGTTAATAAAGCCCAGTTCAACCCAAGAAATACCCGATGTGGGACTTATCACACACCCACACACATCACACAATCAATCAAATTGGGGCATCACAATGTGACTAGTCCTTTTGAGGTATAGCGCAGATGTGGCTAGCGCTTTTCCTTGGGTCGTTACATATGGTATCAGAGCCATGCCCTAGCCGGAAGTGTGGGTCCCACACGCGAGGACGCGTGTGCTCGTAAGGGGGGTGGATTGTAGTGACCCAAAAAGGGGGGTCTTGCATTCCATGGAATCCCACATCGCCTAGGGAAGCACATGAGAATGTGTTTATAAAGAATGATCTCCCTTCAATGTGTAGAGGCCTTTTCCCCCAGTCGTAACCTGGGGAAGAACAAAACCATGAGGGGTATGGGCCCCAAAGTGGACAATATCTATACAGTTGGGGCGGGTCGTTACGCTTATGGTATCAGAGCCGGCCCGGTAATCCCGTGTGGACTCGGAGACACTACCCTACAAAGTGGGCCCTAACGAGGACGTTAGGGATTTAAGTGGGGGAGATTGTGATGCCCTAATTTGATTGATTGTGTGATGTGTGTGGGTGTGTGATGAGTCCCACATCGGGTATTTACTGGGTTGAACTGGGCTTTATTAACAACTACAAGGAGCCTCAATTGTGACTAGTCCTTTTGAGGTATAGCGCAGATGTGGCTAGCGCTTTTCCTTGGGTCGTTACAATTTACTTGATTCGGCAATTTGCCTACATCATTTCGGGTCGGGTCGTCATTCGGATCAAACAGAACTAGGCTTCACAAAACCCAACAAATCTCCAACTTGGAGACTAGTTCAATCACCAACATCAACCGCAATCCTCCAAAAACAATCTCTCATCCCTACAACTCATCCTCCCGTCCTCAAGTTAGAAGACAAATTGAAGCTACACATAACTTCAGCTTCTCAATAGTGACACCCTTAGTCAACATGTTTGCCAGGTTCTTAGATCCACAAATCTTCTCAAGTATTACCAGCTTATCTTCAACATGGTAACGAATAAAGTGGTATTTTGTCTGTATATGCTTTGACTTTGAATGAAAATCCAAATTTTTAGCAAGAAAAATTGCACTTTGACTGTCATTGTATAGAATGCCCATCTTTTGCTTCTCACCCAATTCTTCTAAGAAACCATGTAACCAAATCATCTCCTTTCCAGCTTGATTCTTGCTGCAACATACTCAACTTCTATAGTAAACAAAATAATAATCTTTTGTAGATTTGAAACCCAAAGATATAGTCATACCACCCGAGTAAATACAAACCTAGTAGTACTCTTTCTACTATCAATATCACCAGCAAAATCAGCATCTACATAACCTTGTAATTTCAAACTTGCACCTGTTAAGCAAAGACATGTATCCGATGAATCCCTCGGATATCTCGTAATCCACTTGACCGCCTCCCGATGCTGCTTTCCTAGCCTACTCATGAATCTGCTCACAACTCCCACTGCATGTGCAATGTCTAGCCTTGTACACATCATACCATACATCAAGCTACCAATAGCTAAGGCATAGGGCACCTTGCTCATATGGTCCCTTTTTTCTTCTCGCTTTCGATTGTTTTTTGCTTAGTTTGAAATGACTACTCAAGGGTGTGCTCACTGGTTTAGCTTCATTCATGTTGAACTTGCTGATAATTTTCTTCACATACTTTGACTGTGAAAGCTCAATGTACCATTAGCCTTATCTCTAATGATTCTTATACCAAGGATTTGCTTTGCAGCTCCCAAATCTTTCATTGTAAATTGTTTTGACAATTGCTTCCTTAAATTATTAATCTCTTCAATGTTAGACCATGCAATGAGCATATCATCCACATACAATGGAAAAATGATGTAAGAATTGCCAAAGAACTTAACATAGCAACCGTGATCGCCTTCACATCTCTTGAACCCAATTCTATGCATAAAACTGTCAAATTTCTTGTACCACTGTCTTGGAGCTTGTTTTAGGCCATACAAGCTCTTTCTCGCTTTGTAGACTAGATTCTCTTGTCCCCGAACAATGAACCCTTTTGGCTGAATCATGTAAATGTCTTCCTCCAAGTCACCATGAAGGAATGCGGTCTTCACATCTAACTGCTCAAGATGCAAATTTTCTACAGCCACCATTTCCAATACCAGTCTGATTGTTGACATCTTCACAACTGGAGAAAACATTGAGTAGTCAATGCCCTTCTTCTACTGGAACTCTTTGACAACTAATCTGGCCTTGTAACGCTTGCTACCATCATGTTCATTCTTTATTCTGTATACCCATTTGTTGTGCAAAGCTTTATTTTCTACTAGCAATTCAATCAATTCCCATGGATGATTCCCCAACAAGGAATCCATCTCATCCTTCATGGCTAACTCCCACTTGCTTGAATTTCATCCTGCAAGGTTTCATCATAACACTCTAGCTCACCACCATCACTCAACAGGAGATAATTTAGAGTGGGTGAATAACGTTATGGAGGTCTAATGGCCCTAGAAGATCTACGGACTTCATATATAAGTTTACTTTAATCTACCCGTGAATCTACATTCTCCTTATTTTCTTCACCCTTTTTCTAGAAAGTACTTTCAGTCAATTCATCTAAGTTGACAAACTCAGATTTCTTTTGATCTATCTCTGTAACATCCGGCACTACAGTTGACCTGTCCTTATACATAACCTGTTCATTAAATATCACATTTCTATTTTTGATGATTTTTCTGTTTTGTTCATCCCAAAACTGATAGCCAAATTTCTCATCACTATAGCCAATGAAAAAACATATTTTAGACTTTGCATCAAATTTACTATGAGCAACAGAATCAATATAAGAAATACAACCAAAAACTTTTAAATGGGAAAACTTTACCTCTTTACCACTCCAAGCCTCTTCAGGAAGTTTGAACTCCATGGGAATTCATGACCCTCGGTTTATCAGGTAAGCTACAAGACTAATAGCATCAGCTCAGAAAGTTTTTGGTAATCCAACATGCAGCCTCATACTCCTAGCACGCTCATTGAAAGTTCTGTTAATGTGCTCAGCCACATCATTTTGCTGTGATGTCCTAGGAATAGTTTTCTCCATCCCGATTTCATGTGCAGCACAATACTCACTGAACCCTCCATTTATGTACTCTCCTCCATTGTCCGAACTCAAACATTTTACTTTTAGACCTATTTTTGTATCAACCATAACCTTCCACTTCTTAAAAGTCTCAAATACATCAGATTTATTTTTCAGAAAATAAACCCATACCTTTCTGCTTGAGTCATAAATGAAAGTGATATAATACCTTAAACCTCTAAGGGATGCAATCGGAGAAGGCCCCCACAAATCAGTGTGTACTAACTCCAATTTCTTAGCCTTTGGTGTCCTGTCGGTTTTCAAGAAGCTCACCTTATTCTGCTTTCCTAAGAGGCAGCTTTCACATATGTCAAAATCAATGGACTTTAATTCTGGTAGTTTCCCTTTGACAAAGAAAGATCTTCATCTCTTTCTCACTCATGTGACCAAGTCTCATGTGCCATAGGCTTGTATCGGTAATTGCTTCAGCAATTGCAATTGTGTCTCTTAGACTTGAGATCATATATAGAGTACCAGTCTTCTTTCCATGGGCCAATACTCTGACTCCCTTTGTAACCTTCCAAGTACCACCAACAAACAGTATTGCATGACCTTCATCATCAAGTCGTTCAACAAAAATTAGATTCCTTCTCGTCGTCGAATATGTCGAACCTTCTCCAAGAACTAAACAGACCCATTGGGAAACAAGATCTAGATGTTTCCCATACCCACAACATCTAAGGTTGTACCATCAACCAAATACACCTTACTAAAATCACCTGCAACATAGTTCTGTATGATTTCTTGGTGTGGAGTGGTATGAAACGAAGCTCTTGAGTCCAAAACACAATCATCAAGTGGACTCTCTCATCGCAAGAAGTAATGCATCCTGCCTTTTCTCATTACAACATTAGCGTAATCATCTTAATTCTTTTTCTTAGGACTTTTGCATTACCCCCTAAAGTGACCCGTTTTCCCACAGTTTCGGCATTGTACTTGTTGGCCTGATCTAGATTTACTTTTGTTCCGATTAGAATTTCTAGATTTTAATTTGCCCCGATTTGAATTTTTGTTATTACCTCCGCCTCTTGTCTCAAGGTTTAGGGCGTAATCGGATCTTGAGATTTCACTTGCATCTCTTTTACGAATCTCCTCAGTTAGAGTTAAATCTCATATGTCATTGTACTTCAGCTTTTCTTTTCCTGTAGAATTGCTTACTGCCATCCTCATTGCCTCCCAACTGTTTGGCAAAGAAGCCAAAACGATCGATGCACGGATCTCATCATCAAAATCAATTTTTACAGATGACAATTGATTTGTGATAGTGTTAAATTCGTTCAAATGTTGTGCTACCGATGCATTCTCTGCTATCTTCAAATTGAACAGTTTCTTCATCGGATGAACCTTGTTGTTTACTCACGGCTTTTCTTACATACTAGACAAAGCCTTCATCAAATCTGCTATGGTCTTCTCCTTTACAACATTGTGTGCAATAGACCGAGACAGAGTTAACCCGATGACTCCTAGTACCGTCTCACAAGAAAAGTCTATTCCACATCCTTCATAGTTATAGGGTTTTTCCCTAGAAGTGGCAGATGCAACTTCTTCCCATAAAGATAATCCTCAATTTGCATCCTCCAAAATCCAAAGTCTGTGCCATTGAACTTTTCTATTCCGTAAGCCTTTCCTACTTCCTCTGCCATTGCTCCTACTCAAACCTAACCCTAGGCTCTGATACCAATTGTAGGGAATTAACACGAAATTCCCAAACTTATGAGAAACAAAATAAAAAAAAAACACACACCAAAGAAAAATAATCACACGCACAAGACAGTATTTATGTGGTTCAAGAATTTGCTTACGTCCACAGAGTTATAAGGATTTCACTATTATTAGGAAAAAATACAAAGTGCGGCAAGACAATTTTTTTTTCTCACTCAAAAACTACATCAATAAACCCTCTGCTCCATGAACTAAGTCTTAGAAAATCTCCCATTAAAAACCCCGCAACATCATTTCGGGTCGGGTCGTCATCCGGATCAAACACAACTAGGCTCCACAAAGCCCAACAAGAAAAGAGTCCTAGTAATTCACCGATTTTGAATATGAAGGAAACAATGTCAAAGAAATTCAAATTAACATCTTCCAAGATTGTTTGAAGTTTTCCCACACATTTATATATTCAGTATGTTCAATGTATTCACCGAGAAATTTAAATAAACACAAGTAATAGGCACCATTCAAGTCACTGCTACAAACATGGTGTAAAAGGGAAAAAGGAGAGCATAACAGTGAAGAAAATAATTGAAGAGATGTTGACAATAAATAAAGAGGCAAATCCATAGAAATAGAGATTGACGGGGCTTGGGGGCTCAGAAATTTCATCATCTAAGATGGAAGTGAAAAGGGTGCGTTAGGGTTTGGATAAAGAGTAACAAAATAAAGCAAGGAAAGAATTGTTTTTTGTGTGGTAAAATGCGAGGAAGACGTCCGGAGAGCGAGAGCGAAGAGTATAGAAGTGATGAGAAAGAGGTTTTTCTAATCTTTTGTAACTACCTAGTGCCTACTCAAGACAGAAAAACATGTCTCTAATTTATATAGGCAATTGAACACAAACGCAGTAAAAATTTCACTGAAATGGTTTGTTTAATCATTTTTATTTTTTTATTTTTTTTTAGAAAGAGTTTGTTTAATCAGTTAATCGAATAGATACAATTTTTGGTATTTTTAAACGTAATCGTGTCATTTAATTATAAAGCCATATTAAATTATAAAGTCACGTGACTATTAGTTATTACTAGTCGCAGACCCATGCAATGTGTGAGAATAAATAATTACTTTGTACTTTTGATATAAGTATAATTTGTTCTCCTAAATTTGTTGAAAATAATTTGAATTTTTAGTTTTGGATTTTGGATTATGCTATTTTTTTTCAACAACTTGATTTTCTTTTTAGAATTTTTTCCTCTTGAATATCCAAAATACAACTAAACTTTTTAACTAAGTATTAGCTAAAACAAAAATTAAATCAAAACAATAAGAAGGAGAGAGAGGACTTGTGATAGAAAACTCAATTCAATTCAATTGGTCTTCTTCATATTTTATCCAAATTCAATTTCTTCATAGAGCCAAGCATACATCTTCGTGGAATTTCTCACATCCAATTGGTCTTCGTGAATTTTGTGGCTTTGTCCAAACTTGGATAATCTTTCACCCTAGTCTTTTTCTGTTTGTCTATTGCTACCTTATATAGTTTTATACATGTCCTTTGATTTAATTTTCTTTCCACTGACCTCAAATTCTACAATTTTGGCAAAAGTCTTACAACAAAGGCAACCCATAATAATATCTAAATTTGTTACAATACCAAAAAAAAAAAAAAGTGACATATCTTGTACTAAGTTATGCATCTACATTCATGTCACAACTAATATGTACAATGGAACTGATTTATGCTGCGCATATACAAAGAGAATTATTTATCCATAATGGTAAATGTATCACACAAATGCACATAAAAGATATCCCATCGGTGGAAAAAAACTTATCCATGATTAACGACCACATAAACTATAGTAGTAAGACCTTATTATGATTTTTTTAATGTATTCTTCACCATGGCTTTGAGATTTTTTTGGTTGGTTTATGGGAACCAATATTGTTGGCACCTGAGATCTTCGATGACACATCACAAACAAAATTAATTCGGAAAACTTGAAGAATATGGGAGAGGGAAAAAAAATATCACTTTAAAGGGACTTTCCAAATTTGTAGTAGTGAGGTAGAGCAATTGCAAATATATATAGACAAAATATTAGTAGGGTTTTTTTTTGGAATTCTAATAGAGTGGCAATTTAATAGTTTTCATAACTACTTGATTGGGGAGAGGGAGTATCATAAAGTTGAAGAAATTTTGAATTATTATTGGATTGAGTTTGATGGAATAATAAATGGGAAGTCGAAAAGTTAGGAAATGTTAATTAAGAGATGGAGATTTTTTTTTTTTTTTTTGATGTGATTGGGGAAATGTTAATTTGCAAAAGGAAAAGAAAAAGAAAAAAAGAAAGTTAGTGGGACCGATGACGTAGCTGCTGATGTGGCTCAACAGGAGCGTAGCAACAATAAATGCTACGCTTCGGCTTTTAGATATATATATATATAGATGCGTCGTTTTCCAAAATATAATTTCTTGAAAAATATCTCATTTTCTTGTATTTGGTAGCCAACTTGAATATGAGTTGGAAATTTTTTTTTTTTGGTATCTAGTACACAAAAAAAAAAAAAAAAAAATTAAGAACATTAATTGTATAATTCAAAACATGAAAGGAAAACTATGAGAGTGAAAATGTTTTTCATAAAATAAACACAAAAAACAACCTCTTAAGAGTAAGCCAAATTTTCGTTAAGGATTTTCGTTTACCAAATTTTAGTTTTCCTTTGACCTACCTTAGAAAATTTGGAAACTTGGAAAACTATCTATGAAAAAGTATAACAGTCAAAACAAACGAATATACTCTACCAAACATAAGAAGCGGTCCACCTAGATATAGCGTTCAAAAAAGATACATTTGCAAAGTATTTAATTAGGCTTATAAATCCAAGAGAGCATACCAATGAATTAATGTTGAGCAAAATCTATAATATTATATAATGCCTATTTCGAAAAACTTATTGATCCCTCATCAATTGTCAATGTGAATGAAAAAATTATTCCAAAAGTAGTGTTGCTCACTCTCTCTCTCTTTGGTGTTCCCCTCTTCCGGTGGAAAATATCCCAAATGAAAGAAGCACGACCACAACCACCGATCCTTCGACGGAAGAAGAACCATCTCCCAGATGACATTGTGTTGGACATCCTAGCAAGGCTACCCGTGAAATCACTCCTAAGATTCAGGTCTGTTCGCAAATCCTGGTACTTTCGCATTACCAGCCCTAATTTCATTTCCACCCACCTTAATATGTTTTTGCGCCACAATCAAGGTTATGTCATACACATGCCAACAATTAATCTTGACAATCAAGACTTGAAGGTCGCTTGTGACCGCACGTTTGATGGTATATCCGAGTTTAAAATTCCCTTTAGTTTTCAATCTGGGATTTCCTTTTTAGTTGGTTCATGCAATGGACTATTGTGTTTCAGTGATTTTAGGCTGCAAAACTCCCTAATTAATAATGCATTCTTTGGGTTTAATGATGTATACTTGTGGAACCCCAGCATTAGAAAATTTAAGAAGTTGCCTGATACTTGCTTGAGCCAATTACATCTTGCTAAACTTGGATTTGCTCACAATTCTCAAAAAAATGATTACAAGGTTGTGAGGATCTCAAGGCCTTTTACTCAACCTATGCCTCCCCCTGAGGCCGAGGTGTATACATTAAGTTCGGATTCATGGAAAAGAGTTGGAATCTCATGGAGACCCAATGTTGTTTTCTACAAATTTAGTTGTGTTAAGCCATTCCCATTTGTTAGTGGACATTTGCATTGGATGTTGGATATGATAGAAGAGGGAGGAGGACAAGAGATGCGCTATATTGAAATGATATTGTCATTTGATGTCAATAGTGAGAAATTCAAAGAGTTACCTCTGCCTGATGATCACTCTTTCAAAGATGGGAAAAATCTTACATCAATCAAGGAAAAACTAGCTTTAGCAAAATTTGAACAGCAACCACATGGCATGCTATGTTGCATATGGGTGATGAGGGAGTACGGTGTGTGTGAATCGTGGAATAAACTTTGTGTTGTACCAGTTGTAACTCATACTTGTTTTATTGGTTTCACCAAGTATGGATCACTTTTAATCCAAAAGAAGACCCAAGAAATATGTAGCTTGGAAGATAAGTATGTTTTAATAGACCCCGAAACTCTACATGAGAAGGAGACTAGTATTCAAGCTATACATCCTTTAGTTATAGCTACTTACATGGAGAACCTTGCTTTACTTGATGGTGCAAATGTGATATCTTATTGAGAAGTCATTGATGGTATGAATGAAGAGAAACCCTTGTAGTGCTTTTAATTGTAGTAGGCATGTTAGTATTGTTAAAAGCATAATTTTTGTTCCGAATTTATATTGTCCTTTTATGGCATTTGATATTTCCATTTGACATTTATATTATCATTTTTCGGCTAAATATAAACAACAGATTAAGGAAATGGCAAAAGAGATTGAAAGATAATAAAAAGAAGCTCTAAAATTGTGGAGGTTGAAAAAGGAGTAGCCAATTACTTATTTAGTGAGTGTATTAAAATTCCAGGGTCATCTTCTTAATTCCTCAGTTCAAGCTATATGGTCTTTATTGGCTTCTATAGCACATCTAGTTATAATGTTAATTACAAGAAGCTTATTTTTATGATTGATAAATTGTTCGAATATATTTGATCTTGCGATATCCCCCTATCTTTGTCTTCTGCTAGGCATATTTAAATAAGGAATGCTATTATGACTCAAATCACATGTGTATTGTCAGTTTATGTGAATCAACAACTACGTTCGTGTGCTTAAAATAATGTTTCTATTTGTACTTTTGTGCTTTTTTTATCTTGAAGAAACATGCTATATTTTATAGTACTATGGAATGTGTATATAGAACCTTTTGAGTGGGTGAAGAGGAAGAATTTAAGACATACATATTTGTTAGGCTTTCAGGGTCATTGGATTTTCTCTTGGGCATTCATATGATTTTATTCACCCAATTTCTTCATGAGCATATTTGGTTGTTGATGCCTTTATTTACCATTTTAATTGTATGTTGATCTAAGAATAATTTTGTACTATATTTGACTTCTTGTATGGACATGAAATATTTGCTACTAATTTACGAATCTCAATCTTGGCTAGAAAACAACTACAATTAAAATTCAATTAAAAAAAAGATCTCATTCAACTTTTCTCCCCCAATTTTTGATAACAGCTTTATTTAGGTTGGAACATATTGTACATCATCTAACAAACTACATAAATTTGAAGTTTGGCAAACAAATATGATCCATAATTTGCTTGATTGTGAATAATACCAAAATTGAAAATGATTCGAAAATAGTATTGCAACAAAAAGTCTAGCCAGTTCGGATAAGAATAAACTCTTGAATTCCACCTCTGAACATCTTCACTTCAAGCACATATCTATTTCTTTTGGCACCAAAAAAAAGTCTCCATTTATAAGAATAAACACTCAAATTCCTCCTCTGAACATCTTCACTTCAAGCACCAATCTATTTTTTCTGGCACTAATGATCCGTTTGGATTGAGGGAGAGGGAGGAGGAGTAGAGTAGAGTAGAATAGATTTAGCACAAAATTAGCTTATTTTTAGCCAACTCTACTTTACTCCCCTCCACTCCCCTTCCTTCTCCCCTCCACTCCCCTTCCTTCTCCCCTCCATCCAAACAAGTCATAAAAGCGGGTCTCTATGTAGTAAAGCAACGAGAAGAAAAAAGATTGGTTATACTAACTTTTTGTATAAAAATTATAGAGAGGAGTATATTGGAAAACAAGAAAGAAAAGAAAAAGAATCGGGCATATATGTCTCTATCAAGAAAAGTTATGAAATACAACTTTTTCATTTCGTGTAAATGAGAAATATCATTGAGTAGGTATTGCTATTCCTACAAATATATTTTTAGAAGAACATAGTTTGGCATTTAAAGTAGTAAAGTGTTTTCTTCCTTTTATGTAAGCATCTTTTATATTAACAAATAATTGTGCCTGGCATCTAGTCTACAACCTCGTTTAAAGCATGTGATCAAGCAGGCTTTGATTGAATCTTTAATTCTTTATCTGTACCATTAATTTGACTATGTAATTGAAATGTATATTTTTCTATTCACAGAAACTAAGGGCCAGTTTGGTTTCCCCATCACTCGCTTTTCTTAATTCAGTTTTCAAAACTCATAATTCAAACTCAAAACCCACTATCACTCAAAAACTCCAAAAAAAAAAATTTGTTAACAATACCCAGTCATATATCTCAACTTTTAAGTCCACCTTTTGCCAAAATGGTGGAGCCCACCGATCAGTCTTTTTCAACGGTCTTCTTCCCTTACCCGCGTGGCTCTACATGAAGAACATGAAATCCACACCCAAACCCAGTTTCATCACCACCACCAACGACAAACCCAGATTCCACTACCATCAACACCACCAACAACCACTCAAAAAATCCAAAAGAATGCACAGGAAACCCACAACCAAATCCCACATCGCCGAAGAAGAAGAAGAACAATGCAGAGCAAAAAAAAAAAAACCAAAGCCAAAAAATGCAGCTCCAACTTGAATCAATGAAACGTCGGCATTTGTTTTGTTCAGCTGCGATGGCAATTCTTAGCACGCACTCTTTATTTATGAAACGTCGACGGAAAAAAAAAGTAAGGTTTTAAAAAGTTATACATAAAAGATAAAAGCTAAATATTGAAGTTGATGCCAAACACTCTTTATCTCTCCTCTACTAACTTTTGATGTCGAAAATAAGCCATTTCCTTTATTGGAGGCCAAGTATTTCATTAATTTGGTAGAACTAGCTCAAGTGGTAAGCTTTATCTATGTACCCCTGTTATGAGTAAAAGATTATTGATGTGTTTCATGTACATTAACACTCCATTGCTTATCAATGGTTAAGTTTATCTGATTACAAGGTGAAATTAATGATGTAGATAGAGATTTAAAGAATTCAATAAAATCCTCCTTGACTAAAAAGCTTTATAAGACGTTGTAGACTAGATGTCATGCACATATATTAATTCAAATGACATCAAATGTATGTCGGTCATTTGCATATTTTGCTTCTTTTTTTCTTTTCTTTTTTCCTATTTTCTTTAACCTTCACATGTGCCATTTCGGAGTTCACATGTTGCGTAATCATCTGGTTCCAAATACCGGATCAATCCCTGCCAATGGATCACTGAAACCCATGTACTGTTTTCACATTGGTATAAAATCTTACTCAAATTTTCTCACTTTGAGTGAAAAAAGTTCTCTTCCATATATTTCCTTGAAAAAGGATATAAACACACAATTCTGTTTCTATTATTTCATGTTTTCTAATATACTCCTTTAATGTGTGTAATATTTATATGAAAATCTGGTAACACCAATTTATTCTTCTCTTTGCTTTATTGCACAAGGATTGCCTTTTGGTGCCAAAAGAAACAGATAAGTGCTTGAAGATTTGACAATGTTTAGTTCATAAGATAGTTTTATTGCTTTATTGCACAAGGTTTTCTAGATTTTTGTGCAAGACTAAGCTCCTGGCTGTCCACACTTTAACATCTCACCCTTTGCATTTCAAAACATAACTTTTTTGGGAAAGCACTTTTTGAAATCATTACAAAACGCTTATTTTATATTTTCGGTCTCAAAAAGCGCGTTTTGGTTTCTTAAAGCCGAAACAAATGCACACAAAGAGTTAGTAAGTCTGCACTAACTAGTCAATATCCATACATGAAGTCAAATATGGTCCAAAAACATTATTCAACCGACATAGAACAAAATGATATATGGATGCATCATCAACCAAATTTTCTCATCAATAAATTGGGTCAATGAAATCACATCAATGCCAAGGTGATAAACCAATGTACCTGAAAACCTAACAGATATCATACATGTATGCCTTAAATTCTTCCACTTCAACCAAACAAAAAGTTTAGTATACAAATTCCACAGTAGTACAAATTATAGCGTGTTTCTTCAGGATAAAAAGCACAAAAGCACAAGTAGAAACTAGAAACACAGTGTTTAAGCTGCTGAACTTTTCTTCTTCTTCTTCTTCTTTTAATTTTTTTTTTTAATTATTAATTTTTATCTTTTATGCTGAGTAAGCTGCTGAACATACCTGTTGATCCACGTCCATTGACCATAAACATTTGATTGAATCCTTATATGCAACAGATAATAGCATTGCAAATCTAGATGTATCTCTGAGAGGACAGAGATACGGTGATACACTAATAGGGGAAGATCTTATATGTCGGAACTGTTTCTTGTCATAAGAATTAGATTATTTTAATCAATATTAACATTAGGTGTAATGCAGAAACCAACAAAGACCATCAATATTATACAAAGGTGACCCTGAGACATGAGAGTGTGGTGCATACTCTTTGGACGTGTTTTTTGCCAACGGACTGTGGTCCATGAGTTAACCAAAGTTGCACAAATGTTGACACATATTTTTCTTGATTTGGGGAACTTGTTTTTCGTTTAAGGAATCAAATCTCAAGACATGACTTTGCAGTTTTTTTTTGGTCACTGCATATCAGTTATGGAGTCGTCAAAATCAGGTGGTTAAGAATGATTATGAAACAGCTAGGACAAAGTCGAGAAGGATGTGAATGATAAGGCTAAGAGAGGGGTTTAGTGAGAGAAAGGATTGGAATATAATGCTCATGTTTCCGATTCATTTGCTATTCTAGATAATCAGGTATAGGGAGTAATAGAGAGGAAGGGCATATAGCAGATGTATGTAACGATATTCCTTTGGGTAATCCCTAAAAGGCACAATTTCACCAAGTGTTTGAGGATGATCTGATAAAATAAACCAGTAGCAATACCATGAGAAGAACATGAGGGAGGATGCTTTGAGGGTTTGCATCAATATTATTCTGACAAAGTGAAAAGTTTTGGTCCTAAACCATTTAGATTCTTCAATTACTGGATAAATCATATAGAATTCATGACTTTGTTAAAAAAGTGTTGGGAAACAAAGGTGTAAGGTGTCCCTATGTTCAGACATTACAATAAATTCAAGGCTGTATAAAGGGTCCTCAAACAGGTTAATTAAAAAAAGTTTGGAGGCATCTCTCAGAAGGTAACACTGGCTAGAATCAGGCTTAGAGCTATAGCCTATATGTTAAGAATCTCGGTAATGTGGATATTTTAGAAAAGGAGAAGGAATACATGCATCAGTTTGTCTCTGTTAGCAAGGCACTAAGGCAGAGGAAGCTTTCTTCAAAGAAAATTCTAGGAATAAATGGTAAAACTAGGGGACGAAAATAGTTTACTTCCAACAACTTATCAAAGTTAGAAATCCAAAAAACACACTTAAATGCTTATGGAATGATCAAGGGAATAAAATGGAGGATCCAGAGCAGCTTAAAAGTTTTTCAGTTGATTTCTACGAAAATTTACTTGGTACAACCACAATCCAGTTTGGGGAAAAGAAAGCAAGCCAGGTGTCTCAATTGTTGGAAATTACAATTCCTGTTGCAAATTTGCAATGGCAGAGTCACTGCAAAGGGAGGTTATTGATGAGGAGATTTGAAGTACTATGTTTTCTATCAATTGCAACAAGGCCTCTGGACTAGATGGATTTCCTACTAGGTTTTTTCATAAAGCATGGCTAGTAGTTCAGAATATATATATATATATATATATATATATATATATATTTATAAGTAATAGTAGTTCAGAATATAGTGGTGGAAATGTTGAAAAGTTCTTTGCAATGACCTGAATGAAGTCATTTTGTTTGGTTGATTTTGAATTGTGGGTTGGTTTTCTAGAATTTTGGTCAAGACTCAAAACTGAGAGTTAGTGAGTTTGTACTAACTAGTGGATGTCCATAGAAGAAGTCCAATATGCTTGAAAGATATTCTTGGATTGACATACAACTAAAATGGTAAATGTATGCATAATCAACCAAATTTTCTCATGAACAAATTGGGTCAATAAAATCCCATCAATGCTGGGGAAGAAAACCAATGTATCTGAAAACCTAACGGATATTAAACACGTATTCATTAAGTCTTCCAGTTCAACCAAACAAAAAGTTTAGTATACACATTCCACAGTAGTATAAACTATAGCATGTACTTTAGTATAAAAAGCACACAAGTAACAATAGAAACACAATGTTTATTCAGCTGATCCTAGTTTTTGATCCACAACTACTAACCATAAACATTTGATTGAAATCACCTAAGCAAGAGATAATAGCATGGCATATAGATATGTCTCTTAGGACAAGGATAGAGTATGCAATAATATGGCAAGATCTTATATCTTGGAACTGTTTCTCTCTTATAAGAATTAGATTCTTTTAATCAATATTAAGATTAGATGTAATTCAGAAACAACAGATACCATATGGCTGGAACTGAAGAAGAACATGGCCTTGGAATGATAATATGCTCACTATATAAGTAGTGGATCATGGTATTTGCGCAACAACCATCCACATCACATATCAAATATTAATATATAATGGCCAGAACCTTGAAAGGATAATATAAATCTGGGGTAAAATTATGCTTTTAACAATACTAACATGCCTACTACATGTAAAATCATGAAAAATGTATCGATTCATCCATATCATTCATGACATAACTTCTACTATTTATACAAACAACACCGTCTTCTTAGTAAGATACCACAGTTGCTCCATCAAGTAAATCAAGGTTCTCCATGTAAGCAGCAGTAGATACATGAAAAGTAGCTACGTCTAAAGGATAATTTAGCTGAATACTAATATCCTGCTCATGTAGAGTTTTGGGGTCAATTAAAACAAACTTATCTTCCTCCTCTAATCCCTCCACTAATCCACTATTGGTTCGAATTATAAGTGTACCATACTTGGTGAAACCACCGAAAATAGTAAGATTTTCAATTGGTACTTCATAGAGTTTATTCCAAGATTCAGGCACACCATACTCCTTCATCACCCATACGAAGCAAACTGTGACACGTGGTTGTAGACAACCTTGGAATTGAATCAAAGCCAGTTTCTCCTTGAACATCGTAAGACATTTCACAAAATCAATACCTTTGAAGGAATCATCATCAGGCAGTGGTATTTCTCTAAATTTCTCACTATTGACATCAAATGACAAAATCATATCACTCCTATACTTATGTTGTCCACTTCCTTCTGTGATATCCAGCAGCCAATGCAAATGTCCACTAACAAATGGGAATGAAAAACCACAATTAAAGTTGTAGATCAAAACATCGGGTCTCCACGAGATTCCAAGTTCAATCCTTTTCCATGAATCCGAACTCAACGTGTACACCTCAACCTCAGGGGGATACTTAGCTTTGCGAAAATGCTTTGAAATCCTCACAACCTTGAAGTCATTATTCTGGGAATGATATGCAAACCCGAGTTGAAAATCACGTAAGTGCCTGCGCTTAAAGCAAGTACCAGACAACCTCTTAAACATTCTAATACTGGGGTTCCGCAAGAATACATCGTTAAGCATAGAGTGACGGTTCGTTCTATAATCAGTGAGACACAAAATGCCATTGCAAGAACCCACTAAATGGGCAAACCCAGAATGAAAAGTGAAGGGAATTCTTAACTCATACATCTTCTCAAAAGTGCGGTCACAAGCGACTGTACAGACCTGACCGTTAACAGAAGAAAAAGAGTTCATGTAAAAAGAATTACAACTGGGTATGTGTATGACATAACCATGATCATCATGATTGTCATTGTGGGTCAACATGTTATTAAGGTTAGAGGACATGAAATTAGAGCTTGTGATTTGGGAGTACCAGGATTTGGAAACACACCTGAATCTTAGGAGGGATTTCACGGGTAGCCTTAGGAGGATGTCCAATACGATCGGTGGTTGTTGTCGTGACATTTTTTGTTAAGGTTTGGTTTTTTTTTTTTTTTTTGGATAAAATCGGTTTAAGGGGTTTTGGTTTTTGATTTTGTGTTTTTGTTTTGTACCGGGTTGATGTTCAAAATATTTTTAACATATAATTAGACGATAAATATGATGATATATCAATTTTGTTAAGAGTTTCTCAGTTTCTTTTTTCTTTTCTTTTCTTTTTTTTTTTTTTTTGACAAGTAGAGTTTCATAGGTTGATTAGTGTCTTTTAGTGTTTCCACTATAAATGTTTAGGGTTCAAATCCCTTGTTCCCAACTATCAAATTAATATATATATATATATATATATATATATATATATATATATATATATATATATATCCCACATTAGTTACTAATATTTTGTAGTAAAATTGGTAGTAACTTCATTGCCACATCAGTTTGTAAATTTTAAGTAAATTTAGTATTAGTTTTAGTTTTTCCCTTATTGATATTAGGGGTAATAATTCGTATTCGAGTGTCGGGTTCATGTCTTGTTAAATTATGAGATTTCAACTATGTAGGTTGACTCTAATCCAACACATTTATTAAAAATGTTAGGATTCTTCAACTCTAACACGACTTGTTTATTAAATGGAAGTTAGTCATGTCAACTCATTTATCATATTTTATCAAAGTGAAAGAAAAAAAATACAATTTGAATATTAACCCAATTGATCTGAACTATGAAAAACCCAAACAAATAGATTTTTTTAATATAAAATTCAAAACTAACAAGGTATTGCATCATAAATAATTATTGAAAACTACAATATATTTCAATATCACAAATAATCAATCACAAATACAATATGTTAAACAAAATAAACTAAAACTAATAAGTTTATATACTTAGGGCTTTTAAGGGATATATTGGTAAAATGACATTTAGTTAAACGGGTTGGACGTGTCAAACAGGCTTCATGGGTTAGACACAAACATGACACATTTGTTAAACCAATTAGTCATGTCAACTCGAATATGACATGAACCTATTAAACCTTGACTCATAATCTGCTAACTTCATTGTGGGTACCTAAGGCATGCTTGGCAACGTCCTAGGCATGCCTGCAACGCCCTAGGCCGTCCTCGGCATGCCTTGCAACGTTCTCGGCATGCTTTGCAACGTCCTCAAGATGCTTGACAACGTCCTTGGCCGACCTAGGCATGCTTGCAACCTTTGCGTCCCACATCGAAGGAAAACCCCCACTTTACGCCTTATAAGGCTTGTGAAGCAAAGGGAGTAGTGTACCACTAAGCATCTCCGTGATCACAGAGATGCTTAGTGGTACACTACTCCCTTTGCTTCACAGCTTATAAGGCGTAAAGTGGGGGGGTTTTCCTTCGATGTGGGACGCAAAGGTTGCAAGCATGCCTAGGTCGGCCAAGGACGTTGTCAAGCATGCCGAGGACGTTGCAAAGCATGCCTAGGACGTTGCCAAGCATGCCTAAGCATGCCTTAGGTACCCACATTCATGTCATGTCATGTTCGTGAATTATGTCCTATTTTGCCACCCCTTGTTGATATTTCGTTAATATTTTTGGCCTCCTAAGAATCCCAATTCCGCCCTAACTCCCAAAGACACATTTCAACGTGTTTGAGGATTCTCTAATAATGAAATTGGTAGAATTACAAAGGTTTGCAGAAAGATAAAAGATAATAAGAAAATGAGAGAGGATGAAAGGTGATTTGAGAAGGGTTTCTCTCCCAATTTTTTAGCCTTATGAAGGTTTTGGTGTGGAATATTAGGGGACTTAATGACCCCTTAAACAGAGAGATTAAGGTGAATACAATGTCCTTAAAGATATCAATTGTATGCTTTGTGGTCATGTGGAGACAAGGGTAGGAAGATAATATGAAGCAAATCCATGAGTTTGTTATGTCAGGTTTGGAGATTCTTACACAACTATTCTAAACATGCCTAGATGAAAATCTAGGTATTGTGATAAGGAAGTTGAATGAATTCGATCTATGCTACAAATAGATTAGATGATTCACAACAAGACGACTTAGGGGTATGATAATCTGTTGGCCAAAATACAAATTGCACCATTTAAATTTGACAATTTGTTTTTTTTTTTTTTTTTGAGAAACAAACACACACATACAAGGAAGAGGGAAATGAGTTCTAACACAAAAGCATACTACAAATTGTTATTTTAGTTCCTTGTTCCTTGTCTTTTTAGTACTAGAATTTCTTGATTGTTGTCGATCCCTTAACTATTAAAAGAAAATTTTTTGTAAAGATTTAATAAAGTTTTATATGAACAAAAATAAAATCTAATTTAAAAAAAAAAAAAAAAAAAATAGGGACAAAATTATTGAAAAGGGAAAACATAGTAAAATTCTATTATTGTTAGAGTGGAAAGTCACTTGCTTCTACAATTAAGCTGCTTGCATAGAGTATTACTACAAGACTGGCTCTCAATTTGGCCGTATTAAGCTGCTTGCATAGAGTATTACTACAAGACTGGCTCTCAATTTGGCCGTGGCACCCTTCACATCAAGGTTTGCAAATCCAAGTTATTCTTCTGCAAATCCAAGTTACTCTTCTTCGCAAATCCAAGTTAATTTGGCCGTGGCAGCCTTCACATCAAGGTTTGCAAATCCAAGTTACTCTTCTTCTTCTTCTTCTTCTTACATCAACGTTTGCAAATCCAAGTTACTCTTCTTCTTCTTCTTCTTCTTCTTCTTTGTGTTTTTTTTTTTTTTTTAAATAATTGTTTTGTTGGGTTTTGGAGTTTAGTCAAAGACATCAATAGGGACTCTTCTTCTTCTTCTTCTTTTTATTTTATTTTATTTTTTTTTTTTTAAATAATTGTTTTGTTGGGTTTTGCAGTTTAGTCAAAGACATTAATAGGGACTCTTCTTCTTCTTCTTCTTTGTGTTTTTTTTTTTTTTTTTAAATAATTGTTTTGTTGGGTTTTGGAGTTTAGTCAAAGACATCAATAGGGACTTCTTGGGTTCTAGAAGTGCTATAAAAGTGGATAAAATGAAGGTATATGACTCGGTTTGATGGGAATTCATTCTTCAATGCTTGAAACCTGTAGGAGTTCCTCCGAGGTTTGTGCAATGGTTCAAGTTATGTTTAACAACTCCTAAGTTTTTTGAAGCTATTAATGGGAGCTTAACTGGTTATTTTGAAAGGAAGAACTGAAGAAGTGTCTTAGGGAAGGGGATCCATTGTCCCTAGCAGTCTAATTCAGGGAGGGTCATCTACCAGTGAGTAACTTAGTTGTTCCTTTAATCTAAAGGAAATTAAATGTGCTGGGCTTTATTGGACAGAATTTTAACACATCGATCATTTGCAATTAGATTGCAGCTACTCTTCTCAGTTACTTAAGGACAATATTTAAGTCAACTAAACAAAATTCTAATAGCTTCTTACCGAGTGCAAGTGATAAATCTATTATTGGAGCCAAAATATCTTGGAAATCTGTGAGTTCCTAAATGTGAAGGACAGTTAAATCTAAAAAGAGTAGAGGATTTGAATAAGGCAGCCATTACGAAACATATTTGGAGCCCATATATTCAAGCTAGTTCCATAACGGTGGCATGGGTTAAAAGTGATTTTATTGAAAGGGAGATGTTTCAGGTTGTGAAATTTCCATTGGACAGCATTGGGGTTGGAGAATGCTGCTCAAATTGAGGGAAGAGGCTGAAGCCTTACTAATATTTGAAATGGGGGATGGAAGCAGCATCTGTTTATGTTTAGATTGGCGACACCCAGATGGTGTTTAACACACCAAATATGACTACAAGCAATTTATAATGCTGCCAACAAGATTATAGCCTAGGTACCAAAGTGTCCATAAGGAGAAAACAGGATGCTAGAAAGATATGAGGATTGAGTTGCTAAATGAAGTAAGCTACCTGTTGTAAGAATTGGCAGAAGGGATAGACCCGTTTCAATTCTCTCTAAATCAAGTCAATTTCCAAGTACAGAGAAAAAAATTCCATAAGGTTCAGATTGCCTGAAGTGAGTTGGTGTAGGCTTATATGGTATTCTTTAGCAATTTCCAAGGCATCCCTTTATTCCTTGTCTGGATGTGAGGAATAGGCTTATTACAAGAGGCATTTTAGCTTAGTGGGGATATCAAGGTGAACTAAGGTGTGTTTCTATGGAAATAATATGGAAGATTAAGACCTATTCTTCCATTGCAGCTTCACTAGCAGGCTATAGAGAATGTTTTTTAATTGACAATCCTGAAACAGAGTGGAGTAGGTTGGTGGATTGTGTCTAGTTAGCTTAAAAGGCAAGCTTGAATGCCATATTGTGCAGACTACCATATATGCTCCCAGAGATATGCAAGAACATTAATGCCAACTTCAATATGAATAGAGAATAAAGCAAGCTATTAAGTGGGGAGTTAAAATCATAATCTGTGATAGAGGCAACTACAATAAAAAATCAGATGTGAATGAGGCTTTATGTAGAGAATGGGGAGTGAGCTTGACAGAAAGGCTAGTGTAATCAATAGTTTTATCTGGGGTAGAGCTTCGCTAGTTGTACAGTTCTGAATGTGAGCGGTGATCTTGTCAAATCACACAATGTTTGTATGGGTTTGCAGTTTAAGGTTTCCAATGCTATAGGTGTTTGTTATGTAGCGTATATGTGTGTATTCCTTGTTTCAATCAATAAAATATACTCAAAATTTTTTTTTCTTTTAAAAAAGAGAACGAACTAGTTGATCCACATCCTCCAACAATAAACATGTGATTGAACCAACCTAAGCAAAAGATTATAGCAGTCCATGTCAAGATATATTTCTCTGAGAACAAAGAAAGTGTGATTTGACAAGATCAACTATCATATTTTTATAAGAAAAAATAGATGAAGTCGGAAAACACTACAACATAGGCACACAAGCAAACAAGGGTGATGTTGGCCAATTGAATTTATTTAGTTAACATAGCTAGATGTTGGCATGTGTGAAACAACCATCCGCATACAAATATCAAATATTGATATATAATAGCCAGAAACATTTAAAATTATACTTATAACAATACTAACATGCCTACTGCAACAGGTAAATGCATAACAGGAGTTTCAATTCATCCATACTGTCATCTTATTAATAAGATACAACATTTTCTGCATCATGTAAAGCAAGGCTCTCCAAGTAAGTAGCTACATATAAACTAACTAAATTGGAAGGATATTTAAATCGAATACTAATGTCCTCATGATGTAGAGTTTTTGGGTCAAATAAAATAAATTTATGTTCTACTTTAAATTTTCCATTGTAAATCAGTTCAAGTCTCTGTTGAATTAGAAGTGAACCGTACTTGGTGAAACCATTGAAACAAGTGTACCCTGATACATTAGGCCCTTCAATTGTTACAGAAAAAAGTTTATTCCAGGATTTGCACACTCCATAGTCCATCATTACCCATACAGAGTGTCCATAGCCACACGGTCGAAAACTATGCTCTTTAATTAAAGCCAATTTCCCCTTGAATAATGTAAGACGTTTTCCATATCTACTGCCTCCTTGGAATGAATCATCATCAGGCACTGGTAGCTCTCCGATTTTTTCACTGTTGACATCAAATGACAAAATCATTTCACGAGGGTGCATCTCTTGTTGTCCTGTTTCCCTTATGGTTCCTACCATGAAATGCAAATGTCCACTAACAAATGGGAATGGTGAATTGTAATTAATGCTGTAGTACCAAATATTGGGTCTCCAAGAGATTCCAAATTCAACTTTTCTCCATGAATCCGAACTTAACGAATACACCTCAAACTCAGGGGGAGGCAGAGGTAGTAATGTGGGACTAGGTTCAATAGGCCATTCAACCTTCACAAGCTTGTAGTCATTATTCTGTGAATCATATGCAAATCCGAGACGAAAAGTATTTGACAGGATTATTGAAGCAGTGGGCAAACTCTTAAATTTTCTAATACTGGGGTTCCAGAAGTATACATTGTAGTTGAAATTCCTATAATAATAGAGACACAAAAGGCCATTGCATGAACCCACTACAAAGGTATAACGAATGAAGGGAGCTCTAAACTCGGATATACAATCAAAGGTACGGTCGCAAGTGACTGTACAGAGCTGAGTGTTTTCAACACTACTCCTGGGCATGTGCATGACATAGCCATGATCGTGATCATTGTCAACGCGGCACGACGACATATTAAGGTGTGTGGAGATGAAACTGCGGCTATGGATGAGGGAAGACCAGGACTTGCAGACGCAGCTGAATCTTAGGAGTGATTTCACGGGTAGCCTTGACAGCACGTCGAATACGATGTCTTCTGGAATATGGTTATGGTTATTCCGCCGTGGGATTGGAATATGTGGTCGTGCTTTTTTCCTTTGGGACATCATCATCTTTTAATTAAGGAAGAGGGGGACGCCACAAAAAAGAGACAGAAGAAAAAGAGAATAGAAGCCGATCACAATTCACAATGCCATTGCTACTGCTCTTTATATATACGTGCTATTGATTTGCTACCGCCCTCATAAATGTTTATTTATTTTTGGTTAGGTTTAGGGTTTTTATTCCCTCTAAATATGCTCTTTGGTAAATTTCAATTTATGAATATGAAGTACCACTAATCAAGCAGATTCCTTTGAATATACGGAGTCCATGGTATGTGATGAGGTTTAGTTTTATATATAATATTTAATATATGACATGTCCTAAGGCCCCCAACATAAAAGGCCCCCAAATATGGGGCAGTAAGCTTTAAAAAAAAAAAATTAAATTAAATTATAGAAAAAAAAAAAGTGGATTAGGTGTATAATTTTTTTTGAAAACTTAAAATATTAGAGTTATGCTAGTATATTGCAAATTTTATTACATTGGTCCTATAAATTGATAGAAATTTATGCTAGTATGTTGTAGTAAAATTTGTAGTAATTTTAGCATTTTCTCCAAAAAAAAATAAAATTAATAGAAATACAACCTAGTCACCGTTAAGTGTATGAAAAATGCTAAAACTAATACAAATTTTATAAAAAAAAAATTTACAAACTGATGTGACAGGAATTTGATTGGTGTTATTTAAACAATATAATAAATGAATGTTTGAATAACCTTATTTTTTTTTATTGGTGATATGTTAGTTTGTAAAACCTATATAGTAATTATTATTAGCTTAATTTGGGTGAATTAGTCGTATTAATAAGAAAGAATTAATGATACATTTGAAAAAATAAAAAAAAAACTAATATTATTTAAGTGATATTTAGAAGAAATTATTTAATTTTTACACCTCATTTTTATTTTTAAGATTATTTAATTTGTTGAATAAAGCCACATGATTCACCTTTGAAAACCTTACTACATGATTTCATGACTTTGTTTCTGAAAAACCTCAAACTACACGTGAAGAGTGTCAACCTCATCACCATTAAAAGTGTTTGACAAAATGCCACAAAGAAATTTGATATTTCTTTAGTTATCTTCTTTTATATGTTATGACCTATGAAATGGGGATTTTACCCCTGTTTTAAAAGTCATGGGTTACAATTTGTACATTTGGTGAACATATCTATGAATTTCGATAATTTTTTTTTTATGTTTCATGTTGTTATTGGCTCTTGAGATTAATGAAATCTCTGAATTCCTAGATATAAAAGTGAATTCCTAGGCATTGAGGTTGATCCTTTACTCAAATCTATAATTAGAATGATTGATAATCAAGTAGATAGTTTAGTAAATATATTTCTCATTCCAATAAAATTTAATAATTCAAAGTAGAAAGAAGGTTTCTCGTGCATTTCATAGGTTAGAGACTAGTTTAATTATGAAGTGAAATCATCCTTTCAATCTTTGTGCCAATTGATTCTTAAAAATAAAAAGGTTTTTATTGAAAGCTACTATGATTTTACCACATTGGATTGGGTGTATTTTTTTTTTTTTTAAAAGGAAACAAATGCGTACGCACAATAGAAAAAGAGTTATTAAATGATTAGGAGTAACTAGGTAATGTCCTGCATGATTGACTAAAGATTGGTAATTTCATTTGAAAATAATTTTTATTTTTTTAAGACTCATATATAATACTCATTTTGTTATATAATATTTATGATATTTCTCCACAATATTGCTGAATGCTTTGAAACTTAATCTTCTTAATTCATATTTTATAATTTTTTTTCTTATCCTAAAAGAAGTTTCCGACTATTGAGTGGGCTTACTTTACTAATCTATATATATGATATTGGAACTGCATATTTTTTTTTTGGAGAGAATTTCAACCTATGACGCTCTTTTTTTGATGATAGCCTTTTATCATCAAACCAAGACACCAATAAGTTTTTGGTGTAGGTAGGGATTGAACCCTAGATTGGAACTGTATAGTTATTAGACAGTTCTAGAAGTCTATATCATATTATAAATTTAATATTTAAAATAATAAAATAACATCTAGAAAAAAATGTAGACTTTATTTCTAAAACCAAACACTTCCTCAACCACACCATTCTCACAACCAAATCCCAAGACCCCAATCCCAAATGCCTTGTTTATAATGTAAATCATATCATATACTATATAATAAAAATTGAGTTTAGACGACGTGGTTGTGCCAAGTGGCTTCATCATATTGTAGATTTTATTTTATTTTTTTAGATTTTTTTTAAAATATATATATATATATATATAATTTTTCTTCTCCTATAATTTCTAAATTGACAACAGTCTAATATATTTTAAATTGCAGCAACGTATACTACACTAAAAAAAGGAGGTCTAATATATACACTAAAAAAAGAGGTCTAATGCATTTTGAATTGCAGCAACATAGACATAGTGTAATCTAATTCTTTTTATTTTTTAATTACTACACTAAAAAAAGGTCTAATGCATCTTAAATTGCAGCAACATGATACAAAGACTTTATTTGATCAGAAATTTTTAAAATTTTTTTTAAAAAATAGATATAATTTTTTTTTTTGCTCTTATCTTCTTACCCTATAATTTTTAAGTTGATAAAAATCTTAATTTGGTTACAATCCAAATTCTTCATCTAATCCTTATATTTTTTTTACGTAAATTATATTACTACACGACAAAAAACAACATTATTACTATTTTTTAGATTTTCAAAAAAGAATACATAAATTATATCATATATATACGTTAAAATCAACTTATAATTTTAACACTATTAGTTCATATTTTTAGATTTTCAAGAAAAAAAAAAATAGATATTGTACGGCACCGAGATCTCAAGACCCATATAGGCCCTTGGGCCCAAGCCCAACGGGAACAGCCCCATTGCCCTAAGCCCTTCTTGGATTTGCCTTAGCGCAAAAACCAATTTTGGGCCTTGAATTCTTATGTGTGCTCGGCATATGCTTTCCCGAACAAGCGTATTAACCGTGTCCGGGTAAATCATGATATGCTCGGTAAACTGCATTACAGAGTACTATCAATTAAGTTGGAATCAAGTTCCAAGGCCATAATTGTTGCACCCCACTCTCACCTAAAAATCCACTTAAATCAAATAATACTGGACCTTCAATAGCACTAACAGAGGCTGAAATCGTAATCTCACCACTAACCTTGGCTATAAATAGCAGAAGTTTGGAAGGAAAAGGGGGTTGAGAAAAACGGAGAGAAAACAAATAAGTGAGAAAGTATGAATCGAGTGTTGCTTTGAGTCTCTCTGCCGAGAACGACCCAAAGTAGGAAATCCTCAAGCCCATTACAAATAAATTGTGAGCCCAAGTGATTTAAGACCCAACAGCCTCATACTTGGTTCCTACAATTGGCGCCCACCGTTTCCTAAGCGGAAGGTCATAGGTTCTCCACGAGGAACCTAACCCCGCCTTCTAAGATTGCCATCAGAGGAAAAAAGACTGTACCAAATCCTCGGTGGAGAGCAATATCACTCTCGTGGCGATAAGCCACATCCACGTCATCGGGAATACTAAATGTGCTCCTAAAGGTGGCCAAGGCATCCGGGGACTCTAGAAGATAAGAGTAACCCATCTATAACACCTAATGCTATGAAAGGGAACTTGAAGAAATAAGTCAAGGAATAGAAAAAGGAAGAAAAACTTACTTTGGGTTCTAAGGAGGAAGAGAACACTCAAGCGGGAGAGTAGGCACATAGAGAGTTGGTCGGCAGAGAGTAAGCACGAAATATCGTAGGTGGAGGAAAAATGAGAGAATGTTCCATGGGGAACTATTTATAGAGTCGAAAAGAGGGGGGGCAAAGAAGCATTTAATCAAGCAGTAAATGGGCACGATTTACGAACGACCCTGCGGATGCCAAACGTAACCAAAGACGATCGACGCGCGCTCCGGTTCTCGAAGCGTCAGGCAATAATGACAATCGTACCTGGCGCCGCGAAACGGTGCGTCTTTTGAGATGAGCATTAATTAGGAACCATAACCACGATTCCCAGGCCATAAAAGTCTCTGAGGTTAAAAGGCTCGGCCAACTCTTTGATTCTTCTCGGCAACCCGGTATGAATCAAGGGGGGGCTAATGTACGGTACCGAGATCCCAAGACCCATATAGGCCCTTGGGCCCGGGCCCAACGGGAACAGCCCCATTGCCCTAAGCCCTTCTTGGATCTGCCTTAGCGCAAAAACCAATTTTGGGCCTTGAATTATGATGTGTGCTCGGCATATGCTTTCCCGAACAAGCGTATTAATCGTGTCCGGGTAAATCATGATATGCTCGGTAAACTGCATTACCGAGCACTATCAATTAAGCCGGAACCAAGTTCTAAGGCCATAATTGTTGCACCCCACTCTCACCTAAAAATCCACTTAAATCAGATAATACTGGACCTTCAATAGCACTAACAGAGACCGAAATCGTAATCTCACCACTAACCTTGGCTATAAATAGCAGAAGTTTGGAAGGAAGAGGGGGTTGAGAAAAACGGAGAGAAAACAGTCAAATAAGAAAGTATGAACTGAGTGTTGCTTTGAGTCTCTCTGACGAGAACGACCCGCAGTAGGAAATCCTCAAGCCCACTACAAATAAATTGTGAGCCCAAGTGATTTAAGGCCCAGCAGCCTCATACTTGGTTCCTACAGATATAATATTTTATTCTTATCTTCTTATCTTCTTCTCTTATAATTCACACCTCCACAAATTAGACTGACATTATACTTTTTGTTTATATCAACTTATTCAATGTGGAGTGTATATATATCAAATAATTTATAATAAATACCTACTATATAGTTTTTTTCCTCTATCCTTCTCTTCTTCTACCTACAACCTTGCAAGTATGTATTTGTTTACACTAATTTTTTATATATTTATTTATCAAATTGAATAGGTTTTGTGTGTTTTTTTTTTTTTTTTTTTTTGTTTAACCTAATTTTATTAAGTTTTATCCTATTCATATGGTTATGGTTTGAGAATCAATCATTAAATATGCTTAGACATGATTTTTTATTATTTTGTATATCATATATGAATTAAATGTTTAAGACATGGGTTCTAATGGTGATATGTTGTTACATATATATGCTTAATATGGTTGTACATGATTTTCTATTATTTTGTATATCATATATGAATTACACTTTTATGACATGGGTTCCAATGGTGATATGTTGCTTCCATCCCTTAATTAAGTGGATTAGCCATATTATCAATTGAAAAAGAAATGTAAGAAGAACTTAAATACAATAACTTAATTAGTAATTTTGTATCTCAAAAAGCAAGAAAAATAGGTTTTAAATAATAAAAATCAATAAATATTATTTAATTAATATTTAAATATTAAAAAATGCCCCACTTAAAATTTTTGCCTTAGGTCCCCAAAATTGTTGAGTCAGTGAGACGTGCAGTCGTGCACTAGTCATCCTAGGTATCAGAAAAATACAAGCAATGAGATATAAAAGGATAGGAAGAGAAGGATAGAAGCTGACATTGAAATTGAATAGAGAGCAAAAAGTGCGATATTGGTTTCATTGAAAAGAATACAATATTTTTGCAGGAGTAAGGACATCAAAATCCTTGCTCCTTATTGTGGTTTTTTCACCCCTTTTCATGGGGGTTTTCCATGTAATTCCTTGCTTTTGTCTCTTTGTTTAGTTTTACTCTTGTTCTTCCTCGTTTTTATTTAGTTGAGAAGCATTGTTTTAAATCCTTGACAAAGTGGTGCTTAAATGTACTCTTGTTACGGTTTAGGGGTTGTTCAAAATAATCTCTAAAAATCTAACTCGCACGTATACACATCCACAAATGCATAAATATCATCAAATCCTTAGATTTTTCAATGATTGAAAAAGACATAAATTTCAATGATAAATGCATAAACCTCAAATTGAATCGAGATATGTCGTAATTCAATATAAGTCAAAAGCATTACACACTCATAATATGTTGTTAGAAGAAACATTGTAATTCAGGAGTTGGCTTGTTGTTAGAAGATACATTGTAAATCAGGAGTTGACTTTGGGAGGAAAAGGTAATTAACATGATATAAAATTAAATACTTACAATAGATTCATTCATCCGAATTCTGGTAAGATCATCAATCCATCTTCTTTCTAATATGTGGTTTCCAATCCATATTCTTCTCTTTATGCTTACTGTAGTCTAGGGGAAAAAATCAATGGCAAATATAAAAACTAGAAAAAGACAATCAATAGCATAAAGGCCAAATTGCTTTTTATCATACCTTTATCTCTCTGCTGGGAATACCACCTTGATCTGTTCATTTTTTAAGAACACAAATAACAAAATTAAAATAATATATAAATAAATTAGAACCTACAAAATTATAAGAAAGTCATAAACAAACCCGATTCAACCAAGAAATGAAGGCAATGAAACACCTTTTGACATGATTATTCATCTGGCAACAAATGGTTGGATTGAATCATTGAAATAAGAATTTAAAAAAAAAAAAAAAAATCAAACATGATAAGGTAGAAGAGAAAATAAGAAATTTATTGAGTTGTTATAGAGTTAGTTGTTAATTTGAATTTCAAAACATGGGCTACGTGTAAAACATCCTTCCTTTTTTTAGCAGTAGTTTTATTTGAAACGTGTGATGTAACGTAGATTTGTAAAACTTCCTTCTATTTCTTTTTCAGAAATAGTTTTATCCTTTTTTCTTTTGGGTTTTTTTCAAGGTATTCAAAACTTTTGCTATGAATCACCTTCAATGGCTGGCTTGTCATTGCTTGGGAATGTGGTAGAAGGTGTTCATCAATTGATTCGTGGATTGCACAGGGTCAATATTTGCTGCACAAGGAGAGGAGGGAATAGGGGTAGCACATGTTCTCTAATGATATGTATTGGATGGAAGACTTACCTCCACCAGCTATGGAAGGTTTGTACCAAGATTCTCTTATTTTATGAATGAATGAATGTTCCATTCTCAAAATAAAAAATAAAAAATAAAACTTTTATTATGAATGTGTACTAAGTGGCTACTTTTTAGAATTAAAAATAACTTAATAACTTGAGAGTTTTCTAATCTTTCTTAGAAAAAATAATAATAATAATTACAGGAGATTTTTCTAACCTTTTTTTCCTTTTTTTTTTTTTTTTTTTTTTTAGGATAACGTGAGATTAAAATAATAAAAAAAAATTGGTGGGAGTTTTTTTTTTTTTTTAATTAAAATTAAAAAAAAAAAAAAAAAAAAAAAAAAAAAGTACTAAATGTTGTATTGATTGCACAATGGGGTTTAGGGCCTCGTCGCTTTAAGGTTGTATCTATGACTATGTCTATAAGGGTTTTCTGTTTGGAATAACTTTGGATGCCAAAAAAAATGAGATTTTATCGTAATGGCTGGGGTTTAAGCTTTGGTTCTAAGTTTTTTTAGTTGTGTTTGTTTCCAAGGAAAGTTTAAAAGAAAGATGGGAAGGTGCAAAAAGAAAAAATTAGATATGTTTACAAGTGCACTCTCTCTCTCTCTCTCTCTCTCTTCTTTTTTAGGCCATGTGTCAATCCAAGTGACAATTTATGTGTTGATAAATTTATATTTTATTTTTGCTGGTAGTACCGTTAGCATTTTCCATCCATTACTTAACAGCATAAGAAGCTTCTTCAAACAAAATTCAAGGAAGAAATGGTTGAACTTAGGAACAAAATGCTTCTTACGTCCAACAACTTAGCAGAGTTAGAATTGCAAGAAACTCACTTAAATGCTTATGGGATGATCAAGGGAATAAAATGGAGGATCCAGAACAGATTAAAGGTTGGCTGTTGATTTCTACAAAAATTTACTTGGTACAATCACAATGCAGTTTGAAGAAGAGAAAGCAAGCATGGTATCTCACTTGTTCACAGTTAAGAATTCTATTGCAATGGTAGAGTCACTTCAAAGGGTGTTTATTGATGAGGAGATTTGAAATTCAATATTCTCTCACACTGGTAACAAGGCTCCTGGTCTAGATGGATTTCTACTGGGTTTTTCCCATAGAGCATGGTTAGTAGTTCAGAATGAAGTGGTGGCAGCAGTTAAATCTTTCTTCGCCAATGAATTTTAATTTAACTAGCACTTCCCTTATTATATGGTTAATTTCAGGTCTATCTCACGTTGCAATGTAGTGTAAAAAAGAATCACTAGAATCCTAGCATATCGATTGAACCCATGCTTAGACAAATTGATTATTACTAACGAAACAACGTTTATCCCTAGCTGTGAGGTACTCAGGCGTTCCTTTAATCTAAGGGAAATTAAAGGTCCAGTATTACGAGCCTCTATTGGACATATTTCAACACATCAATCATTTCCCTGTAGATTGCAGCTAATGTCATTAATTATGGACCATATTTAAGTTTACTAAACAAGCATTTTGATTCTCCCAAAGTAATCAATAGGATGGAACAAAATTCTAATTGTTGAAAGGGAGCAATTGATAATTGTTGGAGCTAAAATATCTTGAAAATCTGTGTGTTCCTAAATGTGAAGGAGAATTAAATCTAAAAAAAGTAGAGGATTTGATTAAGGCAGCTCTTATGAAACATATTGGAACAATGGAACCTATTTATCCAAGCTAGTTCCATATCAATGGCATGGATTAAAAGTGATTTTATTGAATGGGAGAAGTCTTCAGGTTGTGATATTTCCCCAGAGCAACATTGGGTTTGGTGAAAGCTGCTCAAATTGAGGGAAGAGGCTGGAGCCTTGCTAAAATTTGAAATTGGGGATGGATGCAACATCTATTTATGGGTTAGATTGGTGGAACCTAGATGGTGTTTTATACACTAAATATGGCAACAAGAAACTGATAATTCTGCCAACAACATTAAAGCATAGGTATCAACCGTTCTTAAGGAGAAAACAATGATGAGGATGCTAAAAAGATATGAGGATCTAGTTGCTAAATGAAGTAATTAAGCTATCTATGGTAAGAATTGGTAGCAGGGATAGACCCATTTCGATGCTCTCTAAATTAAGTCGATTTCCTAGTACAGAGTAACAGAGACCAAAAACAAAAACAAAAAAAAAGCCATAAGGTTCAGATTGCCTAAAGTGAATTGGTGTAGACTTATATGGTTTTCTTTAATAGGCTTATTAGAAGGGACATTTTAGCTTTGTAGTGAGGGTTTCAAGGTGAACTAATGCTATGTTTAGAAGTTTGGAAGGAGATGGAAGTAGAGTAGAAAAGAATAGAGGGAAGAAGAATAGTGAAGAGGAGAGTAAAGGGAAATAGTTATCCTCCACCTTGTTTGGATGTTTTTAAAATTAAGCAAAGAGGAAAATAATTAAACTTTCCTCTTATTTAGATGTTTTAAAAATAAGGACGGGGAATGAGAGGAGATGATCAAATATATTTAAATAGACAAATTTCTCCCTATTTAAAGATGAACTTGCAACATTGGTCTATAATTAATTTGTTAGATTAAATAATTATATGCCTTAGCACAGTTTTATTATTACTATTTTTTTTTTCATTGCTGCTTCTTACCGACCAAAAAAGGTTCCAGTTGATTAATTGTAGAATATATATTTCTTAAAAAAAAAAAAAAAGCTGTAGAATATATATATATATATATATATATATATATATATATATATATATATATATATATATATATATTATATAAAGGGTATGAACGTCACCAAGAGCGATCAACTTCATGGGTTGGCTATTTCCTATTCAGTCTGTCACTCATGACAATCCTTTCTGCTGGAGATTTCGTCATTTTTATATATCATAACTCAACGTTGAATTTGTTGGCCAAGTGGCAAAAAGAAAGATATAACTCATTCTACCATTGCTACATAGTCTACATTGCACATTAAAAATATATATATATATATATATATATATGAATCATTCATATGTTTGAATGATTACAATTCCTGTGGATGTTTTTATTGTGTAAACAAGACCAAATTTATCTGCAAAACACAATGTAGCCCTCAAATAGAACATGGAAAAACAAAAGAGCATGAAATCCAAAATACAAAGAAAAAAAATCGCATGAACATTTACCACAATCTTGGTTTGTTTCCCAGTTTCTCTATCTTTTCCATAAAGCTCAACCAATTTGTCATAGTTTGGAATTGGTTTGTTTTTAAACTCTTTTGCTTTAGGTTTAGCCTGTTAAAAAAGGACAACAAAATAGAATTATCAAAAGTATGAATCCACAACCAAAGTTCTGGTGTACTAATATTACTAGTAAGTTTAAGTGTAAAATTTCTATTGTCATTAACAAACCATGAGTCAATAAGGCAGCAAATTTGTGCATTACATATTTACAAAAAATTTTGAATTAAGCAAATATCACAAAGTCATACATCATGGCTCCCTATGTTTTGTTGAGCAGATGCAAGAAGATCATTGCAACCATTCTAACATCCAAGACATCCCAGAAGTTCAATCATCAAAACCACAAAGAAGTTGGAAGTTACAAATGACAGCACTACACAGTTCTTAAGGGAGTATCAATTGAAATTATTTAGAAGGACCAAAGGTTAAAAAAACAAAAAAGAAATGGGGATGGGGATGGGGATGGGGATGGCATATCAGAGTTAATTTGGTAGTACACAACATTGGGACTCCACGAGTTTCCAAGTTCAACTATTTCCTATGAATCCAAACTTAATATGTACACCTTAATCATGGATTTATGATAATCAAACCAAATCCTCACAACCTTGTAGTCATTACTCTGGGAATCATAAGCAAATCCGAGTGTAGCACAATGATGGGGTTTCAAATCAATACAAGAAGGTAACCAAGCGGACAAAAAAAAAAGGAACCAAATCGTGCTTATTGCCTAGCAAAATTTAAGAAAACAAAGGGGGACAAAATTGATTCATATCAAGCGCAGAGATAGGTTAAGTGGTTCAGGTTAATAGGTCCAATATTATGCATAGCTAGATTTCAATAGTTAAAATCTATTTGACTCACATGAGGCGTAAAATTTAAAAAATATATGTATGTATATATATATATATATATATATATTAATTTGATATTTTATGTCACATTTTCTCACCAATCGAAAGGCTCAGATTTATCAAAAACAATTTTAAAAAAATTATTGCCATTTGTTGACCTGCCAGAGTATTCCCCTCTAACAAACTCTGCCAGCACACTCACTCCTACGCCCTCAATG
Organism: Quercus dentata; assembly: GCA_028216015.1. Taxonomy (NCBI): domain Eukaryota; kingdom Viridiplantae; phylum Streptophyta; class Magnoliopsida; order Fagales; family Fagaceae; genus Quercus; species Quercus dentata. Next base: position 51,596,118 of record CP116447.1, read on the forward strand.
CCATATCCTCAAATACAAAATTCTCCTGATTTATTACTACAAATACCCACCCACCCTCAAATACAAAATTCTATTTCCTGATTCATTACAACGGGCAGAGAGAAAATCCTCTCTAGCCTCTCTCATTTCTCTCCCTTTTCCTCCATCACAAACCCAGAGAGAAAAACCCAAAAATCCCACCAAAACACAGAAAAAAAAAAAAAAAAAAAAGTGCAGAAATTCAGTTATAAGGGAAGACAGAACAAAGAACTTCAATAGGTTTCTTCTATCCCTATCTCATTCTTTTTCCCCACTTTTGTTTTTGTTTAGATTCCAATTTTCTCTACATTTTCTTTGCAGCCAAACATCAACCGGAGCAATCACAAAAGGCTAAATCACAAAAAGGGAAGCAACAACACAGCAAGCAGGATAGAGAAAAATATCAACCAAAAATCACAAAAAACGAAAGGTAAATCCGAAAACCTCTGTTTCATATGTGTGTATACACTCTCTAATACATGCTCACAAAGCCTCACAAACACAAAGCACATGAGCACAAAAATCTCAGTACCTTACCCTCGGTCATACCTGTGTTGTTCACGCGCTCACGCGCCACCGCCGCGGCCACGGTTCTTGGCAGATCCGTGAAGCCTTTAACCTACACAACACCGATTCATGTTCCACGCGCCGTTTGGGGCTCTCCTAGGTGGTAGATCGAGAAGTTGAGTTCTAGGTTTTAGAGAGAGAGAGATCGGATAAATATGAAGGGTTAGGCTCGGGTTTAGAGAGAGAAAGGATGAGAGGTTGGGAACCACCATCGTGGTGGTGGCGGCTGGGCTTCACGACGGTGCTAGGAGGCTGTGCCTTGTTTAGATCGAAGAGAGGGTGAGACCGATCCAGAGCGAGCGAGGTTATAGGTTTCGGTTTTAGAGAGAAGTTGAGACTGAGATGTGAAACCACCGCCGTTGTTGGCGGTGATGAGTTTGAGAGGCTTCGGCCATGGTGGTCTGAGGCAGAGAGACGGTTCAGATCCGAGGAGTAGAGAGAGATTTCGGAGATGGAGAAGACCACCGAAGTGGTGGTGCTGGTGATCGGAGTGACGAGTTCGGGTACTGGGCCATGAAGGCTCGGGTGTGTGAGAGAGTGAAGGCTCTGGAAGTTCAAGATCCAGAAGTAAACGGTAGGTTAGGGAAAGATTTTTGAAGCGGGTCGGCCAGACCCGTTTAGCTGGGTCCGAACCGGTTCCCTAAGTAAGATTTGGGCCAGATGAGGGCCCTAGGCCCAATCCGAGGATGATATGGGTTCAGATCTCTGAACTTCTCTCAATTCACTAGTTCAAGCCCATCGGCTTTTAGAGCCTAGCCCAGGTCCACCTTTAGAATTAACCCATCTCACTTTTTAGTAAGTTTTAGCCCAAATATTAATAAAAAGGGTGTATGGTTAGCTTTTTCATAATAATTCGCCATCATATTTGCCATGTTCGCATTATGTCATGGAACTATGTCATATTTGCATATTGGTCCATAACTTAGTTATATTTGCATTTTGTTCAACAAACTTGTCATATATTTATATTTACCTAAAACTTTCTCAAAATCATATTTGACCCATATTTTTCCCCAAAATTGCCAAAATGGCATTTTCCCCCCAAATCTTTCTAAAATTGCAAGAAATCCTTCCTACTTTTCAAAATCCCTCTGTGCGATGTCTAATGCCTTGTATGTGCGATGCTTTTAATATGTTTATGCCCATACCCTTGTATGTCGTTGATATAATGCTTTTATTTGCTTTGCTTCACTACTTCCTTTGTTTGATGCTTGTTTGTTTGCATGTGATGGACGGAGCACACATCAGGCTTTAGAGAAGCAAATGAAAAGATATAGATCTATAGACCCTAAGGGTTTAGCCACTCCAAGAGGTACACTTTTTCTTTAGACTCTCTTTTAGAACCTTGTCTAGCTACTTTCCTAGATTAGGTTTTCATTTCTTGCACTATGCTTTGGGCCATACCTTTTGGGTGTGGATATGTCTACATTTTTGTATCTTGCTTTGGGCCACACCTTCTAGGTGTGGACATGTCTACATTCCTAATTTGCATGATGAAAATATATTGTGCATACAATATGTTTCAAAGGTTTCTCATGCACTTTGGATGACGAACATCCGTGATTAGGTGTCAACCCCTCCCAAACCATGGATGCATCTTGTCCTTGGAGTATGGGTATGCATTCAAGGCTTATAAGGTAGATACATACTCAAGCTTTATAGGGTGTATTATCTACCACATGTTTAATTGCCCCTATTCATGTCGGTTAGTGACATGTAGGTTCGTTGTGTATACAACACACACCATGTGTTCAATACTTAGATGCAACTCAACAAAATTCAAATCTACTTCAAATCCAAAATTTCGTACATCTAATGTGCACAATTTCTCGTTGAATTTACGAAATTATGTATATTCAACGTATCTGCATAATTCAAATTTTCTGCAAATCTAGAAAATCAGATATCTCTAATATATATAATTTCCCGATAAATTTATGCAATTCAGATATCAACGTATCTACTGAATTCCAATTTTCAACAAATCCAGACAATTAGTACACCTAATTTACAAAATTTCCCATTGAATTTAAGCAATTCAGGACATTCAAATTTTTAGCAAATCTAGAAAATCCGTACATCTATTGTACACAATTTCCTGTTAAATTTACGAAATTCTAGATATTGAATTTCTCTACAAATCTAGACATTCCATACATATAATGTACATAATTTCTCGTTGAATTTACGCATTTCGGGATATTCAATTTCTCTACAAATCTGGACATTCCGTACATTTAATTTACACAATTTTCCATTGAATTTACACGATTCTGGATATCCAATTTCTCTACAAAGAAAGACATTCCGTACATATATAATGTACACAATTTGACACTGAATTTATGAAATTTTGGATATTCAATTTCATCGTCAAACCAGACATTCCGTACATAATATGTACACAATTTCTCGTTAAATTTACGTAGTTTTGAATATTCAATTTCTTTGCAAATCTGGACATTCCGTACATTTAATGTACACAATTTCCTATTGAATTTACATAGTTTTAGATATTCAAGTTCTCTGCAAATACAGACATTCCGTACATATATAATGTACACAATTTCCCATTGAATTTACGAAATTTTGGATATTCAATTTCTCCGCAAAACTAGACATTCCGTACATATAATGTACATAATTTCCTGTTAAATTTACGCAGATTCGGATATTCAATTTCAATTCAAATCCAGACATTCCGTACATTTAATGTACATAATTTCTCTTTGAATTTACACAAATTTTGGATATTCAATTTATCTCCAAATCCAATCATTCTACATATATAATGTACATAATTTCCCGTTGAATTTACATAGTTTTGGATATTTAACTTCTCTGCAAATGTAGACATTTCATACAAATATAATGTACACAATTTCATGCTAAATTTAGGAAATTTTGGATCTTCAATTTCTCCGCAAAACTAGACATTCCGTACAAATAATGTACACAATTTCCCTTTTAATTTACGCAATTCTGGATATTCAATTTATAAATGAATCCAGACATTTCGTACATATAATATACATAATTTCCCTTTGAATTTACATAGTTCTGGATATTCAATTTCTCTGCAAATCCAGACTTTCCAAACATATATAATGTTTACAATTTCTCGTTGAATTTACGAAACTTTGGATATTCAAATTCTTCCCAAAACCAGACATTCCGTACAAATAATGCACAATTTTTCCTGTTGAATTTACGCAGTTCGGGATTTTCAATTTATCTGCAAATCCAAACATTCCATACATATAATGTACATAATTTCTCGTTGAATTTACATAGTTCTAGATATTCAATTTCTCTACAAATCTAGACATTTCGTACATATATAATGTACACAATTTCTTGCTGAATTTATGAAATTTGGGATATTCAATTTCTTTGAAAAACCAGATATTCCGTACAAAATATGTACACTATTTCCCGTTGAATTTACACAGTTCTAGATTTTCAATTTATCTACAAATCCAGTCATTATTCCATACATATAATGTATATAATTTCCCGTTGAATTTACATAGTTACGGATATTCAATTTCTCTGCAAATCCAGACATTCCGTACATATATAATGTACACAATTTCCCGTATAATTTAAGAAATTTAGGATATTCAATTTCTCCGCAAAACCGGACATTCCATACATTTAATGTTCACTATTTCCCGTTGAATTTATGCGATTCGGATTTTCAATTTTCTCGCAAATCCGGACATTCCGTATATATATAATGTACACAATTTTCCGTTGAATTTACATAGTTCTGGATATTCAATTTCTCAGCAAATCCAGACATTCCATACATATATAATGTACACAATTTCCCGCTAAATTTACGAAATTTTGGAAATTCAATTTCTTCACAAAACCAACCAACCCATACAAATAATGTACACTATTTCCCATTGAATTTACGCAGTTCTAGATTTTCAATTTCTTTGCAAATCCGGACATTCCGTACGTAAAATGTACATAATTTCACATTGAATTTACATAGTTCTGGATATTCAATTTTTCTGCAAATCCAAACATTCCGTACATATATAAAGTACACAATTTCCCGCCAAATTTACGAAATTTTGGATATTCAATTTCTCCACAGACATTCCATACAAATAATGTATACAATTTCCCGTTGAATTTATGCAATTTTGGATTTTAAATTTATCTCAAATTCAGGACATTCCGTACGTATAATGTACATAATTTCCCGTTGAATTTACATAGTTCTGGATATTCAATTTCTCTGTAAATCTAGACATTCCGTACATATATAATGTACACAATTTCCCATTTAATTTACAAAATGTTGGATATTTAATTTCTCCAAAAAACCGGATATTCCGTATAGCTAATGTACACAATTTCAACTTCAATTTATGTAGTTCTGGATATTTAATTTCTCAAGAAATCCGGACATTACGTGCATTTAATGTACACAAATTTCCCGTTGAATTTATGCGATTCGGATATTCAATTTATCTGCAAATCCAGTCATTCCGTACATATAATGTACATAATTTCCCGTTGAAATTACATAGTTTTGGATATTTAATTTCTCTATAAATCCGGACATTCGGTACATATATAATGTACAAAATTTCCATTTGAATTTACGAAATTTTGGATATTCAAAAAACTGACTCCACAAAACCGGTACACAATTTCCCGTTGAATTTATGGATATTCAATTTATTTGCATATCCAGATATTCCGTACATTTAATGTGTACATAGTTTCCCGTTGAATTCACACATTTTTGGATATTCTATTTCTTTGCAAATCCAGACATTCCGTACATAAATAATGTACACAATTTTCCACTGAATTTACGAAATTAAGGATATTAAATTTCTTTGAAAAACCAGACATTTCGTACATTTAATCTACACAATTTTCCTTTGAATTTACGCGCACTGGATTTTCAATTTATCTCAAAAATCCAGATATTCCGTACATTTAAAGTACAAAAATTCCTCTGTAATTTACGCAGTTTTGGACATTCAATTTCTCCACAAAACCGGACATTTCACATATAATGTACATAATTTCCCGTTAAATTTACGTAGTTTTGGATTTTCAATTTATCTGCAAATCTTGACATTTAATTCATACATTTAATGTACACAATTTCCCGTTGAATTTACGCATTTCGGATTTTCAATTTATCTCAAAATCCGGACTATCCGTACATTTAATGTACACAATTTCCCGTTGAAGTTAAGTTATTCGGATTTTCAATTTATTTGCAAATCCGGACATTCCGTACGTATAATGTACATAATTTCCCATTGAATTTATATATTTCAGGATATTCAATTTCTATGCAAATCTAGATATTCCGTACATATATAAAGTACAAAATTTCCCATTGAAATTTACGAAATTTTGAATACTCAATTTCTCCACAAAACCGGACATTCCGTACAAATAATGTACACAATTTCCCGTTCAATTTATCAAGTTCTGGATATTCAATTTATCGGCAAATCCAGATATTCCGTACATATATAATGTACACATTTTTCCGTTGAATTTACGCAGTTGTGGATTTTATATTTATATGTAAATCCGCACAATACGTACATTTAATGTACACAATTTCCCGTTGAATTTACGCAGTTCTGGATTTTCAATTTATCTCAAAAATCCAGACTATCCGTACATTTAATGTACACAATTTCCCGTTGAAGTTAAGTCGTTTTGGATTTTCAATTTATCTGCAAATCCAGTCATTCCGTACATGTAATGTACATAATTTCCCGTTGAAATTACATAGTTCTGGATATTTAATTTCTATACAAATCCGGATATTCGGTACATATATAACATACCAAATTTCCAAATTGAATTTATGAAATTTTGGATATTCAATTTCTCCACAAAACCGGACATTCCGTACAAATAATGTACACAATTTCCCGTTCAATTTACGCAGATTCGGATATTCAATTTATCTGAAATCCGATATTCCGTACATATATAATGTACACAATTTCCCGTTGAATTTACGCAGCTTACGCAGTTGTGGATTTCATATTTATCTGCAAATCCAGAAAGATTCATTACATTTAATGTACACAATTTCCCGTTAAATTTATGCATTTCTGGATATTCAATTTCTCGGCAAATCCGGACATTCCGTATATATATAATGTACACAATTTCCCGCTGAATTTAAGAAATTTTGGATATTCAATTTCTCCGCAAAACTAGTTATTCCGTACATTTAATGTACACAATTTCCCGTTGAATTTATGCGATTATGGATTTTAAACTTATCTCTAAAATCCAGATATTCCGTACATTTAATGTACACAATTTCCCATTGAATTTACGTAGTTAATGTACACATATTCAATTTATCTCAAATCAAATTATTTCCGATATTCCGTATATATATTATGTACACAATTTCCCGTTGAATTTACGCATTTGTGGATTTTATATTTATCTACAAATCCAGATATTCCGTACATTTAATGTATACAATTTTCCCGTTGAATTTATGCATTTTGGATTTTAAACTTCTCTGTAAATCCAGGATATTCCGTATATTTAATGTACACAATTTCCCATTGAATTTACGCAGTTTTGGATTTTCAATTTATCTGCAAATCCAGACATTCCGTACATTTAATAACGTACATAATTTCCCTTTGAATTTATATATTTCAGGATATTTAATTTCTCTACAAATCTAGATATTCCGTACATATATAATTTACACAATTTCCCGTTGAATTTACGAAATTTTGGATATTAAATTTCTCTGCAAAACCAGACATTCCGTACATTTAATGTACCTAATTTTCCGTTGAATTTATGCATTTCTGGATTTTCAATTTATCTGCAAATCCATATGGTCCGTACATTTAATGTACACAATTTCCCATTGAATTTACGTAGTTTTGGATATTCAATTTCTCTCAAAATCTAGACATTCCGTACATATATAATGTACACAATTTCCCATTTGAATTTACGAAATTTTTAGATATTAAATTTCTTCGAAAAACCAGACATTTTCGCACACATTTAATATACATAATTTTCCTTTGAATTTACGCATTTGGATTTTCAATTTATTTGCAAATCCAGACATTCCGTACATTTAATGTACACAAATTTCTCTTGAATTTTTTTACGAATTTACGTTTTCAATTTCTCTTCAACATTCAATTTTCAAAACAAAATTTACCATGACATTCCGTACATATAATGTACATAATTTCCAATTAAATTTACGCATTTGTGGATTTTCAATTTATCTGCAAATCTTGATATTCCGTACATTTAATGTACACAATTTCCCGTTGAATTTACGCAGCTTTGGATTTTCAATTTATCTGCAAATCCAGGACTATCCGCATATTTAATGTACACAATTTCCCGTTGAAGTTACGCAGTTTTTTGAATTTTCAATTTATCTTGCAAATCCAGACATTCCGTACATAATAATGTACATAATTTTTCCGTTCAATTTACATAGTTCTGATATTTAATTTCTTTAAAATCCGGATATTCCGTATATATATATAACATACAAAATTTCCCGTTAAATTTACGAAATTTTGGATATTCAATTTCTCCACAAAACCAAACATTCCGTATAAATAAAGTACACAATTTCCCGTTCAATTTACATTTTTCGATATTCAATTTATCTGCAAATCTAGATATTCCGTACATATATAATGTACACAATTTCCCGTTGAATTTACGCAGTTGTGGATTTCATATTTATCTGCAAATCCAGGACATTCCGTATATTTAATGTACACAATTTCCCATTGAATTTACGCATTCTGGATTTTCAATTTATCTCAAAAATCCGGACATTCCGCGCATATTTAATGTACACAATTTCCCAATTAATTTAATTTTTTCAATTTATCTCGGGATTTTCAATTTATTTACATTTCAATTTTCAGAATTTATTTGCAAATCCGGACATTCCGCATTAATAATGTACACATAATTTCCCGTTTATAATTTATATATTTAATTTCTCAAAAACTAGATATTCAATTTAATGTATGCAATTTTCCGTTCAATTTAAATTTTCAATTCATATTCCGTATATATATAATGTACACAATTTCCCGTTGAATTTACGCAGTTGTGGATTTCATATTTATCTCCAAATCCAGGATATTCCGATTACATTTTAATGTACACAATTTCCCGTTAAATTTACGCGATTCGGGATATTCAATTTCTCGGCAAATCCAGACATTCCGTACATATATAATGTACACAATTTCGCCTTGAATTTACGAAATTTTGGATATTCAATTTCTTCGCAAAACCAATCATTCCGTACATTTAATGTACAAAGTTTCCCGTTGAATTTATGCGTTCTGGATTTTAAACTTATCTGTAAATCCAGACATTTCGTACAATTAATGTACACAATTTCCCGTTGAATTTACGCAGTTTGGATTTTCAATTTATCTACAAATCCGGACATTTCCGCATTAACGTACATAATTTCCCTTTGAATTTATATATTTCAGGATATCTAATTTCTCTACAAATCTAGATATTCCGTACATATATAATGTACACAATTTCCCGTTTGAATTTACGAAATTTTGGATATTAAATTTCTCTGCAAAACCAGACATTCCGTACATTTAATGTACCCAATTTTTCGTTGAATTTATGCGTTTCGGATTTTCAATTTATCTGCAAATCCATATAGTCCGTACATTTAATGTACACAATTTCCCATTGAATTTACGTAGTTCTGGATATTCAATTTATCTCGCAAATCCAGATATTCCGTACATATATAATGTACACAATTTCCCGTTGAATTTACGCAATTGTGGATTTTATATTTATCTGCAAATCCAGATATTCATTTCGTATATTTAATGTACACAATTTCCCGTTGAATTTATGCGATTCTGGATTTTAAACTTATATGTAAATCCAGACATTCCGTACAATTAATGTACACAATTTCCCGTTGAATTTACGCAGCTTTGGATTTTCAATTTATCTGCAAATCCGGACATTCCATACGAATAACGTACATAATTTCCCTTTGAATTTATATATTTCGGATATTTAATTTCTCTACAAATCTAGATATTCCGTACATATATAATGTACACAATTTCCACAAATTTTACGAAATTTTGGATATTAAATTTCTCTCAAAAAACCAGGACATTCCGTACATTTAATGTACCCAATTTTCCGTTGAATTTATGCAGTTCTGGATTTTCAATTTATCTGCAAATCCATATAGTCCGTACATTTAATGTACACAATTTCCCATTGAATTTACGTAGTTCTGATATTTCAATTTCTCTCGCAAATCCGGACATTCCGCATATATAATGTACACAATTTCCCGTTGAATTTACGCAGTTCTAGATTTTCAATTTATTTGTCAATCCAAACAGTCCGTATATTTAATGTACACAATTTTCCGTTGAATTTACGTTGTTCTGGATATTCAATTTCTCTCGAAATCTAGATATTCCGTACATTATAATGTACATAATTTCCCGTTTAATTTACATAGGTCTAGATATTCAATTTCTCTGCAAATCTTGATATTCCGTACATTTATAATGTACACAATTTCCCGTTGAATTTACGAAATTTTGGATATTCAATTTTTCCACAAAACCAGACATTCCGTACATTTAATGTACACAATTTCCCGATTCAATTTATATATTTCGATATTCAATTTATTTGCAAATCCGGATATTCCGTACATTTAATGTACATAATTTCCCGTTGAATTTACACATTTTGGATATTCAATTTCTTTGCAAAAACCATATTCCCGTACATAAATAATGTACACAATTTTCCCTTGAATTTACGAAATTAAGGATATTAAATTTCTTTGAAAAAATCCAGATATTCCGTATATATTAATGTACACAATTTTCCTTTTACGAAATTTTCAATTTCTGAAATCAAAAATTTAATGTACATTTTTTCATATTTTAATTTATTTTCGCAATTTACGCAGTTTTGATTTTCAATTTCTATCAAATCCAATTCCGCATAAAATCCATATATTTAATGTACAAAATTTCCCGTTGAATTTACCGCAGTTTTGGATATTCAATTTCTCCACAAAACCAGATATTCCGTACATATATAATGTACACAATTTCCCGTTAAATTTACGTAGTTGTGGATTTTCAATTTATCTCAAATCTTGATATTCCGTATATTTAATGTACACAATTTCCCGTTGAATTTACGCATTTCTGGATTTTCAATTTATCTGCAAATCCAGGACATTTCATTCCACATTATAATGTACACAATTTCCCGTTGAATTAAGTAAATTTTGGATTTTCAATTTATTTGCAAATCCAGGACATTCCGTATATATATAATGTACATAATTTCCCATTGAATTTATATATTTCGGATATTCAATTTCTATGCAAATCTAGATATTCCGTACATATATAAAGTACAAAATTTCCCGTTGAATTTACGAAATTTTGAATATTCAATTTCTCCACAAAACCCGACATTCATTCCGTAAATAATGTACACAATTTCCCGTTCAATTTATCAAGTTCTGGATATTTCAATTATCTACAAATCCAGATATTCCGTATATATATAATGTACACAATTTCCCGTTGAATTTACGCAGTTGTGGATTTTATATTTATCTGTAAATCCAGACAATACGTATTTTAATGTACACAATTTCCCGTTGAATTTACGCAGTTCTGGATTTTCAATTTATCAAATCCAGACTATCCGTACATTTAATGTACACAATTTCCCGTTGAATTTAAGCATTTTTTGGATTTTCAATTTATCTTTCAAATCCAAATCATTCCGTACATATAATAATGTACATAATTTCCCGTTGAATTTACATAGTTTTGGATATTTAATTTCTCTACAAATCCAGACATTCCGTACATATATAACATACAAATTTCCCGTTGAATTTATGAAATTTTGGATATTCAATTTCTCCACAAAACCAGACATTCCGTACAAATAATGTACACAATTTCCCGTTCAATTTACGCAGCTTCGGATATTCAATTTATCTGCAAATCCAGATATTCCGTCATATATATAATGTACACAATTTCCCGTTGAATTTACGCAATTTTGATTTTTTTATCTCAAAATTTCATATTTATTTAATGTACACAATTTCAAAAATTTATGCAGGATTTTCAATTTATCTCAAATCCATTTCCGTATTTATAATGTACATAATTTCCCGTTGAATTTATATATTTCAGGATATTCAATTTCTCTACAAATCTAGATATTCCGTACATATATAATGTACACAATTTCCCGTTTGAATTTAAGAAATTTTGGATATTCAATTTCTCTCAAAAAAACTAGTTATTCCGTACATTTAATGTACCCAAATTTTCCGTTGAATTTATGCGATTATGGATTTTCAATTTATCTCGCAAAATCCATATATTTCGTACATTTAATGTACACAATTTCCCATTGAATTTACGTAGTTTTGGATATTCAATTTATCTCGCAAATCCGGATATTCCGTACATATATAATGTACACAATTTCCCGTTGAATTTACGTTTTCCCATATTTTATATTTATTTCTCTCAAATCCAGATATTCCATACATTTAAATGTACACAATTTCCCGTTGAATTTATGCGATTTTCAATTTATTTTAAACTTATCTAAAATTTCCAGAATTTATATTTTCAATTTATAAATTAATGTAATGTACAATTTTCCCATGAATTTACGCATGTTTTGGATTTTCAATTTATCTCGCAAATCCAGGACATTCCGCATTTATAATAACGTACATAATTTCCCTTTGAATTTATATATTTCGGATATTTAATTTCTCTACAAATCTAGATATTCCGTACATATATAATGTACACAATTTCCCATTTGAATTTACGAAATTTTGGATATTAAATTTCTTCTCTCAAAAAACCAGACATTCCGTACATTTAATGTACCCAATTTTCCGTTGAATTTATGCATTTCTGATTTTCAATTTATCTAAAAATCCATATATTCCGTACATTTAATGTACACAATTTCCCATTGAATTTACGTAGTTCGGATATTCAATTTCTCTGCAAATCTAGACATTCCGTACATATATAATGTACACAATTTCCCACTGAATTTACGAAATTTTGGATTTTAAATTTCTTTGAAAAACCAGACATTTCGTACATTTAATATACACAATTTTCCTTTGAATTTACGTTTTTTGGATTTTCAATTTATTTGCAAATCCAGATATTCCGTATATTTAATGTACACAATTTTTCCCGTTTAATTTACATAGTTTTTAATGTATTCAATTTATCTTTCTTCAAAAACCATACAAAATTCCATATACATATTTAATGTACACAATTTCCCCATTAAATTTACGCATTTGTGGATTTTCAATTTATCTCGCAAATCTTGATATTCCGTCCGCATTTAATGTACACAATTTCCCGTTGAATTTATATATTTCGGATTTTCAATTTCTCTGCAAATCCGGACTATTCGTACATTTAATGTACACAATTTCCCGTTGAATTTAAGTACGAAATTTTGAATTTTCAATTTATCCAAAAAACCAAATCTTCCGTATAAAATAATGTACATAATTTCCCGTTCAATTTATATAGTTCGGATATTCAATTTCTTTACAAATCCAGATATTCCGTATATATATAATGTACAAAATTTCCCATTAAATTTACGAAATTTTGGATATTCAATTTATCCACAAAACCAAACAATCACAATTTCCGTACATTTAATGTACACAATTTCCCGTTCAATTTACGCAATTTACGCAGTTCGGATTTTCAATTTATCTCGCAAATCCATATTCCGCACATATTAATGTACACAATTTCCCGTTGAATTTACGCAGTTTTGGATTTTCAATTTATCTGCAAATCCAGACATTCCGTACGTATTTAATGTACACAATTTCCCATTGAATTTACAAATTCTGGATTTTAATTTCTCTAAAAATCCAGGACATTCCGCACATATATAATAATGTACACAATTTCCCGTTGAATTTACGAAATTTTGGATATTCAATTTCTCCACAAAACTAGACATTCCGCATAAATAATGTACACAATTTCCCGTTCAATTTATATATTTCGGGATATTCAATTTCTCTGCAAATCCGGATATTCCGTACATATATAATGTACACAATTTCCCGTTGAATTTACGCAAATTTTGGATTTTCATATTTATCTCGCAAATCCAGATATTCCGTACATTTAATAATACACAATTTCCCGTTAAATTTACGCATTCGGATATTCAATTTCTCTCGCAAATCCAGACATTCCGTACATATATAATGTACACAATTTCCCATTTGAATTTACGAAATTTTGGATATTCAATTTCTTCAAAAACCAGTCATTCCGTACATTTAATGTACACAATTTCCCGTTGAATTTATGCAGATTTCTGAATTTTAAACTTATCTTAAAAATCCAGACATTCATTACATATTAATGTACACAATTTCCCGTTGAATTTACGCATTTTGGATTTTCAATTTATCTACAAATCCGGACATTCCGCATTTTCAATAAAAATAACGTACATAATTTCCCTTTGAATTTATATATTTCAGGATATCAATTTCTCTACAAATCTAGATATTCCGTATATATATATAATGTACACAATTTCCCGCTTTGAATTTACGAAATTTTGGATATTAAATTTCTCTCAAAAACTGACATTCCGTACATTTAATGTACCCAATTTTTCGTTGAATTTATGCGATTTTGGATTTTCAATTTATCTCGCAAATCCATATAGTCCGTACATTTAATGTACACAATTTCCCATTGAATTTACGTAGTTCTGGATATTCAATTTATCTGCAAATCCGGATATTCCGTACATATATAATGTACACAATTTCCCGTTGAATTTACGCAGTTGTGGATTTTATATTTATTTGCAAAAATCAGGATTCCATTCCATTTACATTTAATGTACACAATTTCCCGTTGAATTTATGCGATTCGGATTTTAAACTTATCTGTAAATCCAGAATTCGATTTGTATTCAATTAATGTGTACACAATTTCCCGTTGAATTTACAATGTTTTGGATTTTCAATTTATCTGCAAATCCAGACATTCCATACGAATAACGTACATAATTTCCCTTTGAATTTATATATTTCAGATATTTAATTTCTCTACAAATCTAGATATTCCGTACATATATAATGTACACAATTTCCCGCTGAATTTACGAAATTTTGGATATTAAATTTCTCTGCAAAACCCTGACATTCCGTACATTTAATGTACCCAATTTTCCGTTGAATTTATGCGATTCGGATTTTCAATTTATCTGCAAATCCATATAGTCCGTACATTTAATGTACACAATTTCCCATTGAATTTACGTAGTTCTGGATATTCAATTTCTCTCAAAATCCGGACATTCCGTACATATATAATGTACACAATTTCCCATTGAATTTACGCAGTTCTAGATTTTCAATTTATTTGTCAATCCAAACAGTTCCGTATATTTAATGTACACAATTTTCCGTTGAATTTACGTTGTTCTGGATATTCAATTTCTCTGAAAATCTAGATATTCCGTACGTATAATGTACATAATTTCCCGTTTAATTTACATAGGTCTAGATATTCAATTTCTCTTAAATCTTGATCATTCATTTTTATAATGTACACAATTTCCCGTTGAATTTACGAAATTTTGGATATTCAATTTTTCCACAAAACCAGACATTCCGCATACATAATAATGTACACAATTTCCCGATTCAATTTATATTTTGGATATTCAATTTATTTGCAAATCCAGATATTCCGTACATTTAATGTACACAATTTCCCGTTGAATTTACAAGATTTTGGATATTCAATTTCTTTGCAAATCCATACATTCCGTACATATATAATGTACACAATTTCCCGTTTTCAATTTATCAAAATAAGGATATTCAATTTCTTTGAAAAACCAATTTAATTTCGTATTTATTAAATATACACAATTTTCCACAATTTTCCTTTGATTTACGCATTTTGGATTTTCAATTTTATCTCAAAAAATCCAGATATTCCGTATATTTAATGTACACAATTTCCCGTTGAATTTACGCAGTTTTGGATTTTCAATTTCTCCACAAAACCCACACATTCGCATATATATAATGTACACAATTTCCCGTTAAATTTACGTAGTTTTGGATTTTCAATTTATCTCGCAAATCTTGATATTCCGTACATTTAATGTACACAATTTCCCGTTGAATTTACATAGTTCTGGATTTTCAATTTCTCTTTCAAATCCAGGACATTCCCATTTAATATACATTTAATTTAATGTACACAATTTCCCGTTGAATTTAAGTTAATTAATTTTGGATTTTCAATTCAATTTTTTCAATTTATTTGCAAATCCAGACATTCCGTACATTATAATGTACATAATTTCCCGTTGAATTTATATATTTCGATATTCAATTTCTATGCAAATCCAGATATTCCGTACATATATAAAGTACACAATTTCCCGCTGAATTTACGAAATTTTGAATATTCAATTTCTCCACAAAACCAGACATTCCGTATAAATAATGTACACAATTTCCCGTTCAATTTATCAAGTTCTTGATATTCAATTTATCTGCAAATCCAGATATTCCGTATATATATAATGTACACAATTTCCCGTTGAATTTACGCAGTTGTGGATTTTATATTTATCTGCAAAATCCAGGAATTCCGTACATTTAATGTACACAATTTCCCGTTGAATTTACGCAGTTTTGGATTTTCAATTTATCTCGCAAATCCGGACTTCCGTACATTTAATGTACACAATTTCCCGTTGAATTTATATAAATTTTGGATTTTCAATTTATCTGCAAATCCAATCATTCCGTATATATGTAATGTACATAATTTCCCGTTGAAATTACATAGTTCTGGATATTTAATTTCTCTACAAATCCAGATATTCCGTATATATATAACATACAAAATTTCCCGTTGAATTTATGAAATTTTGGATATTCAATTTCTCCACAAAAAACCAGACATTCCGTACAAATAATGTACACAATTTCCCGTTCAATTTACGCAGTTTTGGATATTCAATTTATCTCGAAATCCAGATATTCCGTATATATATAATGTACACAATTTCCCGTTGAATTTACGCAGTTGTGGATTTCATATTTATCTGCAAATCCAGGACATTTCCGCATATTTAATGTACACAATTTCCCGTTAAATTTATATTTTCGATATTCAATTTCTCTACAAATCCAGATATTCCGTATATATATAATGTACACAATTTCCGTTGAATTTAAGAAATTTTGGATATTCAATTTCTTCATAAAACTAGTCATTCATTACATTTATTTAATGTACACAATTTTCCGTTGAATTTATGCGATTTTGGATTTTAAATTTATCTCAAAATCCAGATATTCGTATATTTAATGTACACAATTTCCCATTGAATTTACGTAGTTTTCGGATTTTCAATTTATCTCGCAAATCCAGATATTCCGTACATATATAATGTACACAATTTCCCTTTGAATTTATATATTTTGGATATTTAATTTCTCTACAAATCTAGATATTCCGTACATATATTTAATGTACACAATTTCCCGTTGAATTTATGCATTTTTGGATTTTAAATTTATCTCAAAAATCCAGACATTCCGTATATTTAATGTACACAATTTCCCGTTGAATTTATGCGTTTTGGATTTTCAATTTATCTCGCAAATCCATATATTCCGTACATTTAATGTACACAATTTCCCATTGAATTTATATATTTCGGGATATTCAATTTCTCTACAAATCTAGATATTCCGTACATATATAATGTACACAATTTCCCGTTGAATTTACGAAATTTTGGATATTAAATTTCTCTCGCAAAACCAGATATTCCGTACATTTAATGTACACAATTTTCCCGTTGAATTTATGCGATTTCGGATTTTCAATTTATCTGCAAATCCATATATTCGTTACATTTAATGTACACAATTTCCCATTGAATTTACAATTTCCCATTGAATTTACGCAGTTTTGGATATTCAATTTCTCTCAAAATCCAGACATTCCGTACATATATAATGTACACAATTTTCCCTTTGAATTTATATATTTCGGATATTTAATTTCTCTTGTCAAATCTAGATATTCCGTACATTTAATGTACACAATTTTCCCGTTGAATTTACGAAATTTTGGATATTCAATTTCTCTGCAAATCCAGACATTCCGTATTTTTAATGTACACAATTTCCCGTTGAATTTACATAGTTTTGATTTTCAATTTATCTCAAAATCAAATATTTAATGTACATATTCACATTTAATGTACACAATTTCCCATTGAAATTTACGATATTTTTGGATTTTCAATTTCTCTTTAAAAATCTTGACATTCCGTATATTTAATGTACATAATGTACACAATTTCCCGTTGAATTTATATAATTTATAATTTTCAATTTTTTCTCTAAAATTTAAATATTCATTCCATATATATAATGTACACAATTTCCCGTTGAATTTACGTTATTTTTTGGATTTTCAATTTATCTGCAAAAATCCAGACATTCCGTACATATAATGTACATAATTTCCCGTTTTCAATTTATCATTTAGTTTCGGATATTCAATTTCTCTCGCAAATCCATATTCCGTATATATATAATGTACACAATTTCCCTGAATTTACGCAATTTTGGATTTTCAATTTATCTGCAAAAATCCAAACATTCCGTACATTTAATGTACACAATTTCCCGTTGAATTTACGCGATTTTGGATTTTCAATTTATCTCGCAAATCCAGATATTCCGTACATTTAATGTACACAATTTCCCGTTGAATTTACGCAGTTTTTGGATTTTCAATTTATCTTGCAAATCCAAATCCATTACATTCCATATATTTAATGTACACAATTTCCCGTTGAATTTACGCATTTTGGATATTTAATTTCTCTACAAATCCAGACATATTCCGCATTATATATATAATGTACACAATTTCCCGTTTGAATTTATATAAATTTTGGATATTCAATTTCTCTGCAAATCTAGATATTCCGTACATATATAATGTACACAATTTCCCGTTGAATTTACGATTTTTGGATATTCAATTTCTCTGCAAATCCAGATATTCCGTACATATTAATACATTTACACAATTTTCCCGTTGAATTTACGATATTCAATTTATTCAAACCAATTTTCATATTTATCTTTCCCGTTGAATTTAAATCCATATATTCAATTTATCTGCAAATCAATATATTCATTATTTTAATGTACACAATTTCCCGTTAAATTTACGCAGTTTTTGGATATTCAATTTCTCTGCAAATCCAGATATTCCGTACATATATAATGTACACAATTTCCCGTTGAATTTACGAAATTTTTTTGGATATTCAATTTCTTCGCAAAACCAGATCATTCCGTACATTTAATGTACACAATTTCCCGTTTCAATTTATGCAAATCTTTTTCGGATTTTAAACTTATCTTGAATTTATGCAAAAATCAAATTTATTCGTCAATACATTTAATGTAATGTACACAATTTCCCGTTGAATTTACGCAGTTTTGGATTTTCAATTTATCAATCAAATCCAGACATTCCGTTTCCATATAATAACGTATATAATTTCCCTTTGAATTTATATATTTCAATTTCCGATATTCAATTTCTCTACAAATCTAGATATTCCGTACATATATAATGTACACAATTTCCCGTTGAATTTACGAAATTTTGGATATTAAATTTCTCTCAAAAACTGGACATTCCGTACATTTAATTAATGTACACAATTTTCCGTTGAATTTATGCATTTGGATTTTCAATTTATCTCGCAAATCCATATAGTCCGTACATTTAATGTACACAATTTCCCATTGAATTTACGTAGTTTACGGATATTCAATTTATCTGCAAATCCGGATATTCCGTACATATATAATGTACACAATTTCCCGTTGAATTTACGCAATTTTGGATTTTATTTTTTCAAATCCAAAAAACCAGATATTCCGTACATTTAATGTACACAATTTCCCGTTGAATTTATGCGTTTTGGATTTTTTAAATTTATCTGTAAATCCAGATATTTCCGTATATAATAATGTACACAATTTCCCGTTGAATTTACGCAGTTTTGGATTTTTCAATTTATCTCGCAAATCCAGGACATTCCATATATTTAATGTACATAATTTCCCTTTGAATTTATATATTTCAGGATATTTAATTTCTCTACAAATCTAGATATTCCGTACATATATAATGTACACAATTTCCCGTTGAATTTACGAAATTTTGGATATTAAATTTCTCTCAAAAACTGGACATTCCGTATTTTAATGTACCCAATTTTCCGTTGAATTTATGCGATTCTGGATTTTCAATTTATCTCAAAATCCATATAGTCCGTACATTTAATGTACACAATTTCCCATTGAATTTACGTAGTTTTGATATTCAATTTCTCTCAAAATCCAGACATTCCGTACATATATAATGTACACAATTTCCCGTTGAATTTACGCAGTTCTAGATTTTCAATTTATTTGTCAAAATCAAATATTCCGCATATTTTAATGTACGTATATTTAATGTACACAATTTTCCGTTGAATTTACGTTGTTTTGGATTTCAATTTTCTCTGCAAAATCTAGATATTCCGTACATTTATAATGTACACAATTTCCCGTTTAATTTACATAGGTTTTGATATTCAATTTCTCTCAAAATCTTGATATTCCGTTACATATTAATGTACACAATTTTCCCGTTGAATTTACGCATTTTGGATTTTCAATTTATCTAAAATCCAGACATTCCGTACATTTAATGTACACAATTTCCCGTTGAATTTATATATTTCGGATATTCAATTTCAATTTTGCAAATCCAATATTCCGATTCCATTTAATATACACAATTTTCCGTTGAATTTACGATTTTTGGATATTCAATTTCTTTGCAAATCCAGACATTCCGTACATATATAATAATGTACACAATTTCCCGTTGAATTTATATAATTCGGATATTCAATTTCTTTGCAAATCCATATATTCCGTACATTTAATGTACACAATTTCCCATTGAATTTACGCATTTTGGATTTTCAATTTATCTCCAAAAACCAGACATTCCGTATTTAATTTAATGTACACAATTTCCCATTGAATTTACGCAGTTTTGATTTTCAATTTATCTGTCAAATCCAAACATTCATTCCGTATATATAATGTACACAATTTCCCGTTGAATTTATATTGAATTTGTGATATTTTTTCAATTTATTTAATTTATCTTTTTCATCTTTAATGTATATTTTCCATTACATTTAATGTACACAATTTCCCGTTAATTTAATGTATTTTCTAGATTTTTCAATTTCTCTCAAAATCCAGACATATCCATATCCACATTTAATGTACACAATTTCCCGTTGAATTTACGCAGTTTTGGATTTTCAATTTATTTGCAAATCCAGACATTCCGTACATATAATGTACATAATTTCCCGTTGAATTTATATATTTCGGGATATTCAATTTCTATGCAAATCCAGGATATTCCGTACATATATAAAGTACACAATTTCCCGTTGAATTTACGAAATTTTGAATATTCAATTTCTCCACAAAACCGGACATTCCGTATAAATAATGTACACAATTTCCCGTTCAATTTATCAAGTTCTAGATATTCAATTTATCTGCAAATCCAGATATTCCGTACATATATAATGTACACAATTTCCCGTTGAATTTACGCAATTTGTGGATTTTATATTTATCTGCAAATCCAGACAATACGTACATTTAATGTACACAATTTCCCGTTGAATTTACGCAGTTCTGGATTTTCAATTTATCTGCAAATCCAGACTATCCGCACATTTAATGTACACAATTTCCCGTTGAATTTATGCTTTTGGATTTTCAATTTATCTGCAAATCCAGATCATTCCGTATATGTAATGTACATAATTTCCCGTTGAAATTACATAGTTCGATATTTAATTTCTCTACAAATCCAGATATTCCGTATATATATAACATACAAAATTTCCAAATTGAATTTATGAAATTTTGGATATTCAATTTCTCCACAAAACTAGACATTCCGTACAAATAATGTACACAATTTCCCGTTCAATTTACGCAGTTTCGGATATTCAATTTATCTTTGCAAATCCAGATATTCCGTACATATATAATGTACACAATTTTCCGTTGAATTTACGCAGTTGTGGATTTCATATTTATCTCGCAAAATCCAGATATTCCGTATTTAATGTACACAATTTCCCGTTAAATTTATGCAGTTCTGGATATTCAATTTCTCGGCAAATCCAGACATTCCGTACATATATAATGTACACAATTTTTCGTTGAATTTACGAAATTTTGGATATTCAATTTCTCCGCAAAACCAGTCATTCCGTATTTTAATGTACACAATTTCCCGTTGAATTTATGCATATTCTGGATTTTAAACTTATCTGTAAATCCAGACATATTCATACAATTAATGTACACAATTTCCCGTTGAATTTACGCATTTTGGATTTTCAATTTATCTCAAAATCCGGACATTCCGCATATTAATAACGTACATAATTTCCCTTTGAATTTATATATTTCAGATATTTAATTTCTCTACAAATCTAGATATTCCGTACATATATAATGTACACAATTTCCCATTGAATTTACGAAATTTTGGATATTAAATTTCTCTCGCAAAACCAGACATTCCGTACATTTAATGTACCCAATTTTCCGTTGAATTTATGCAGTTCTGGATTTTCAATTTATCTCGCAAATCCATATAGTCCGTACATTTAATGTACACAATTTCCCATTGAATTTACGTAGTTCTGGATATTCAATTTATCTGCAAATCCAGATATTCCGTACATATATAATGTACACAATTTCCCGTTGAATTTACGCAGCGATTTTGGATTTTATATTTATTTTAAAAATCCAGATATTCAATTTCGTTATTTAATGTACACAATTTCACAATTTTGAATTTTTATGCGATTTTGATTTTAAACTTTATCTGTAAATCCAGACATTTCCGTACATTTAATGTACACAATTTCCCGTTGAATTTACGCAGATTTTTTGGATTTTCAATTTATCTCAAAATCCAGGACATTCCGTACATATAATGTACATAATTTTCCTTTGAATTTATATATTTCAGGATATTTAATTTCTCTACAAATCTAGATATTCCGTACATATATAATGTACACAATTTCCCGTTGAATTTACGAAATTTTGGATATTAAATTTCTCTGCAAAACTCATTACATTCCGTTCCATATTTAATGTACCCAATTTTCCGTTGAATTTATTTATATTTTTCGGATTTTCAATTTATCTTGCAAATCCATATATTCCGTACATTTAATGTACACAATTTTCCCATTGAATTTACGTAGTTCTGGATATTCAATTTCTCTCACAAAATCCGGACATTCCGTACATATATAATGTACACAATTTCCCGTTGAATTTACGCATATTTTCTAGATTTTCAATTTATCTGTCAAATCAAATTTCCGTACATTTAATGTACACAATTTTCCGTTGAATTTACGTTGTTCGGATTTTCAATTTCTCTCAAAATCTAGATATTCCGTATATTAATAATGTACACAAATTTCCCGTTAATTTACATAATTTCAATTTATCATAAATCTAGATATTCAATTTAATGTACACAATTTCCCTTGAATTTACTTATTCAATTTACATTATTCCGTATATATAATGTACACAATTTCCCGTTTGAATTTACGCATATTTCGATTTTCAATTTATCTTGCAAATCCAGATATTCCGTACATATATAAATGTACACAATTTCCCGTTGAATTTATATATTTTGGATATTCAATTTCTCTGCAAATCCAGATATTCCGTATATATAATGTACACAATTTCCCGTTTCCAATTTACTAAATTTTGATTTTCAATTTCTCTCGCAAAAAACCAGGACATTCCGTACATTTAATGTACACAATTTCCCGTTGAATTTACGCAATTTCGGATTTTCAATTTTCAATTTAAATCCAAAATCCAGGATATTCCGTATATAAATGTACACAATTTCCCGTTAAATTTATATATTTGTGGATTTTAATTTATCTACAAAAATCCAGATATTCCGTACATATATAATGTACACAATTTCCCGTTGAATTTACGCATTTTGGATTTTCAATTTATCTTGCAAATCCAGACATTCCGTATTTTTAATGTACACAATTTCCCGTTGAATTTATGCAGTTTGTGATTTTCAATTTATCTGCAAATCCAGATATTCCGTACATTTAATGTACACAATTTCCCGTTGAATTTACAAAGTTCTGGATATTCAATTTCTCTACAAATCCGGACATTCCGTACATATATAATGTACAAATTTCCCATTTTTTTCAATTTATGAAATTTTTTGGATATTCAATTTCTCTTCAAAACTAGATATTCCGTACATTTAATGTACACAATTTCCCGTTTTTGAATTTACATTTTTTTGGATATTTTCATTTATCTGCAAAACCGGATATTCCGTATATATTAATGTACACAATTTCCGTTGAATTTACGCAGTTTTGGATATTCAATTTATCTCAAAATCCAGATATTCCGTATATATAATGTACACAATTTCCCGTTAAATTTACGCATTTTGGATTTTCAATTTATCTGCAAATCCAGACATTCCGCATATATTTAATGTACACAATTTCCCGTTGAATTTACGCAAATTTTGATTTTCAATTTATCTTGCAAAACCAAACATTCCGTATATTTAAATGTACACAATTTCCCGTTGAATTTATGCAGTTTTGGATTTTCAATTTATCTCGCAAATCCAGGATATTCCGTACATATAATAATGTACAATTTTCCGTTGAATTTACATAGTTTGGATATTCAATTTCTCTCGCAAAATCCAGACATTCCGTACATATATAAATGTACACAATTTCCCGTTGAATTTACGAATATTTTGGATATTCAATTTCTCTCTACAAATCTAGATATTCCGTACATATAAATGTACACAATTTCCGTTTCAATTTACGCAGAATTTTGGATATTCAATTTATCTGCAAATCCAGATATTCCGTACATTTAATGTACACAATTTCCCCGTTGAATTTATATATTTTTTTGGATTTCAATTTCTCTTGCAAATCCATATATTCCGTACATTTAATAATACACAATTTCCCATTTGAATTTACGTAGTTCTGGATATTCAATTTCTCTTTCAAATCCAGATATTCCGTACATATATAATGTACACAATTTTTCCCGTTTGAATTTACGCATGCATATTTTGGATTTTCATATTTATCTGCAAAATCCAGATATTCCGTACATTTTAATGTACACAATTTCCCGTTGAATTTATGCAATTCTGGATTTTAAACTTATCTGTAAATCCAGACATATTCCGTACATTTAATGTACACAATTTCCCGTTGAATTTACGCAGTTTTGGATTTTCAATTTATCTGCAAATCCAGACATTTCCGTACATTATAATGTACATAATTTCCCTTGAATTTATATATTTCGGGATATTTAATTTCTCTACAAATCTAGATATTCCGTACATATATAATGTACACAATTTCCCGTTGAATTTACGAAATTTTTTGGATATTAAATTTCTCTCGCAAAACCATACATTCCGTATATTTAATGTACATGTACACAATTTTCCGTTGAATTTATGCGAAATTTTTCGATTTTCAATTTATCTTTTTCAAATCCATATATTCCGTATATTTAATGTACACAATTTCCCATTGAATTTACGTAGTTCTGGATATTCAATTTCTCTCGCAAAAATCCAGACATTCCGTATATATATAATGTACACAATTTCCCGTTGAATTTACGAAATTTTGGATATTCAATTTCTCTGCAAAACCAACATTTCGCATACATTTAATGTACACAATTTCCCGTTGAATTTACGTTGTTTTTGGATTTTCAATTTATCTCAAAATCTAGATATTCCGTATATATATAATGTACACAATTTCCCGTTGAATTTACATTTACATTTTTTTAGATTTTTCATTTATTCTTTTATCTGCAAATCCAGACATTCCGTATATATATATAATGTACATTTTCCCGTTGAATTTACGCATATTTTTTGGATTTTCAATTTATCTCGCAAATCTAGACATTCCGTATATTTAATGTACACAATTTCCCGTTGAATTTATATATTTTTGGATTTTCAATTTCTGCAAAAATCAGATATTCCGTACATTTAATGTACACAATTTTCCGTTGAATTTACAAAATTTTTGATTTTCAATTTATCTCCAAAAATCCAGACATTCCGTACATATTAATGTACATAATTTCCCGTTGAATTTATATATTTCTGGATATTCAATTTCTCTGCAAATCCAGATATTCCGTACATATATAATGTACACAATTTCCCGTTGAATTTACGAAATTTTGAATATTCAATTTCTCCACAAAACCAGACATTCCGTACATTTAATAATGTACACAATTTCCCGTTCAATTTACGCAGTTTTTGGATATTCAATTTATCTGCAAATCCATATTATTACATATAATGTCCAATTTCCCATATAAATGTACACAATTTTTCATTTTTATTTACATTCAATTTGTACATTTTCATTGATTTATTTTGGATATTCAAATTTCTCTTGCAAATCCAGATTTCCGTATTTTAATGTACACAATTTCCCGTTGAATTTACATATTTTGGATTTCAATTTATCTGCAAATCCGGACATTCCCGCATATTTAATGTACACAATTTCCCGTTGAATTTACGAAATTTTTTGGATTTTCAATTTATTTGCAAAAACCGGACATTCCGTACATTTATAATGTACATAATTTCCCGTTGAATTTATATATTTCGGATATTCAATTTCTATGCAAATCCAATATTCGTTCCGTATATATAAATGTACACAATTTCCCGTTAAATTTACGAAATTTTGAATATTCAATTTCTCCACAAAACCAGACATTCCGTATAAATAATGTACACAATTTCCCGTTCAATTTATGCAAATTTCGATATTCAATTTATCTCGCAAATCCAGATATTTGTACATATATAATGTACACAATTTCCCCGTTGAATTTACGCAGTTTTGGATTTTTATATTTATCTGCAAATCCATATTTAGTATTCATATATTTAATGTACACAATTTCCCGTTGAATTTACGCAGTTCGGATTTTCAATTTATCTGCAAATCCAGACATTCCCGCATTTAAATGTACACAATTTCCCGTTGAATTTAAGCATTTTTGGATTTTCAATTTATCTGCAAATCCAGACATTCCGTACATATAATGTACATAATTTCCCGTTGAATTTATATATTTCGGATATTTAATTTCTCTACAAATCTAGATATTCCGTACATATATAATGTACACAATTTCCCAATTTGAATTTAAATTTCTCTGCAAATTTTTCCGATTTTCAATTTCTCCACAAAAATTCTCAATATTCCGCATATATAATGTAATGTACACAATTTCCCGTTCAATTTACGCATAGTTTGGATATTCAATTTATCTACAAATCCAGATATTCCGTACATATATAATGTACACACAATTTCCCGTTGAATTTACGCAGTTTTGGATTTTCAATTTATCTCAAATCCAAAAATCCAGATATTCCGTACATTTAATGTACACAATTTCCCGTTGAATTTATGCATTTACGGATTTTCAATTTATCTGCAAATCCAGACATTCCGCATTTATTTAATGTACACAATTTCCCGTTGAATTTACGAGCCGTTTTGGATTTTCAATTTATCTCAAAATCCAGGACATTCCGTATATTATAAATGTACATAATTTCCCGTTGAATTTACATATTTCTGGATATTTAATTTCTCTACAAATCCAGATATTCCGTACATATATAATGTACAAAATTTCCCGTTGAATTTATACGAAATTTTGGATATTCAATTTCTCCACAAAACCAGACATTCCGTACATTTAATGTACACAATTTCCCGTTCAATTTACGCAGTTCTGGATATTCAATTTATCTCAAAATCCAGATATTCCGTACATTTAATGTACACAATTTCCCGTTGAATTTACGCAGTTTTGGATTTCAATTTATCTGCAAAAATCCAGACATTCCATTCCATTATATTTAATGTACACAATTTCCCGTTGAATTTATGCAGTTTGGATTTTCAATTTATCTGCAAATCCAGATATTCCGTACATTTAATGTACACAATTTCCCGTTGAATTTACGCAGTTTTGGATTTTCAATTTATCTCGCAAATCCAGATATTCCGTACATTGTACATTTCCGTTTAATTTAATGTACATATTCAATTTCCCGTTGAATTTAATGTACAAATTTCCGATTTTCAATTTATTTTTCAAATCCAAACATTCCATTCCGTATATAATGTACATAATTTCCCGTTGAATTTATATATTTCAGGATATTCAATTTCTATGCAAATCCATATATTCCGTACATATATAATGTACACAATTTCCCATTGAATTTACGAAATTTTGAATATTCAATTTCTCCACAAAACCGGACATTCCGCATAAAAATGTGTACACAATTTCCCATTCAATTTACGCAGTTTTTGGATATTCAATTTATCTGCAAATCCAGATATTCCGTACATATATAATGTACACAATTTTCCGTTGAATTTATGCAGTTTTGGATTTTATATTTATCTGCAAATCCACATTTCCGTATTTATTTAATGTACACAATTTCCCGTTGAATTTACGCAGTTCTGGATTTTCAATTTATCTCGCAAATCCAGATATTATCCGCATACATTTAATGTACACAATTTCCCGAATTTATGAATTTTCAATTTCAATTTCTCTGTTTTTTCTTTACAATTTTGATTTTCAATTTATTTGCAAATCCAGACATTCCGTACATATATAATGTACATAATTTCCCGTTGAATTTATATATTTTTGGATATTCAATTTCTCTGCAAATCCAGATATTCCGTACATATATAATGTACACAATTTCCCATTAAATTTACGAAATTTTGAATATTCAATTTCTCCACAAAACTAGACATTCCGTACAAATAATAATGTACACAATTTCCCGTTCAATTTATATATTTCGGATATTCAATTTATCTCGCAAATCCAGATATTCCGTACATATATAATGTACACAATTTCCCGTTGAATTTACGCAGTTTTGGATTTTATATTTATCGCAAAATCCAGCAAATCCGCATATTTAATGTACATTTAATGTACACAATTTCCCGTTGAATTTATGCAAAATCTGGATTTTCAATTTATTGCAAATCCAGACATTCCGATATTCCGTACATTTAATGTACACAATTTCCCGTTGAATTTACGCAATTTTGGATTTTCAATTTATCTGCAAATCCAGATTCCGTACATTTAATGTAATGTACAATTTCCCGTTGAATTTACATAAGTTCGGATATTTAATTTCTCTACAAATCCAGATATTCCGTATATATATAATGTACACAATTTCCCGTTGAATTTACGAAATTTTTGATATTCAATTTCTCCAAAAAATCCGGACATTCCGTATAAATAAATGTACACAATTTCCCGTTCAATTTACGCATATTTTGATATTTCAATTTATCTCAAATCCGGATATTCCGTACATATATAATGTACACAATTTCCCGTTGAATTTACGTTAGTTTGTGGATTTTAATTTATCTCGCAAATCCAGATATTCCGTACATTTTAATGTACACAATTTCCCGTTGAATTTACGCAGTTTTGGATTTTCAATTTATCTTGCAAATCCAGACATATTCGCACATTTAATGTACACAATTTCCCCCATTGAATTTACGATATTTTGGATTTTCAATTTATCTGCAAATCCAGATATTCCGTACATTTAATGTACACAATTTCCGTTGAATTTACAAATTTCTGGATTTTAATTTATCTGTAAATCCAGACATTTAAATTTATATAATGTACACAATTTCCCAATTGAATTTACGAATTTTTGATTTTCAATTTCTCTCTCAAAATCCATATATTCCGTATATTTAATGTACACAATTTCCCGTTGAATTTACGCATTTTGGATATTCAATTTCTCTACAAATCCAGATATTCCGTACATATATAATGTACACAATTTCCCATTGAATTTACGCAAATTTTGGATTTCAATTTATCTCAAAATCCAATATTCCGTACATTTAAATGTACATTTTCCGTTTAATTTACACAAATTACACAATTTTTAATTTTCAATTTATTTAATCTAATTTAAATTTTAATTTATTAATGTATAATTTCCCGCAAATTTACGACGCATTTTGGATTTTCAATTTATCTCGCAAATCTAATTTCCGCATTTATTTAATGTACATTTTCCCGTTGAATTTACGATTTTTCGATTTTCAATTTATCTCGCAAATCCAGATATTCCGTACATACATTTAATGTACACAATTTCCCGTTGAATTTACGCATATTTTGGATTTTCAATTTATTTGCAAATCCAGGACATTCCGCATATATAATGTACATAATTTCCCGTTGAATTTATATATTTTTGGATATTCAATTTCTATGCAAATCCAGATATTCCGTACATATATAAAGTACACAATTTCCCGTTAAATTTACGAAATTTTGAATATTCAATTTCTCCACAAAACCAGACATTCCGTACAAATAATGTACACAATTTCCCGTTCAATTTACGCAGTTTTGATATTCAATTTATCTCAAATCCAGATATTCCGTACATATATAATGTACACAATTTCCCGTTGAATTTACGCAGTTTGTGGATTTTATATTTATCTCGCAAATCCAGACATTCCGTACATTTAATGTACACAATTTCCCGTTGAATTTACATGCAGTTTTTGGATTTTCAATTTATCAACAAATCCAGACATATCCGTATATTTAATGTACACAATTTCCCGTTGAATTTACGCTTTTGGATTTTCAATTTATCTTGCAAATCCAAACATTCCGTATTTAATGTACATAATTTCCCGTTGAATTTATATATTTCTGATATTTAATTTCTCTGCAAATCCAGATATTCCGTATATATATAATATACAAATTTCCCACTGAATTTACGAAATTTTTGAATATTCAATTTCTCCACAAAATCCAGACATTCATATCACAAAACTATTCCAAATAATGTACACAATTTCCCGTTCAATTTACGCAGTTTTGGATATTCAATTTATCTCAAATCCAGATATTCCGTACATATATAATGTACACAATTTCCCGTTGAATTTACGCAATTTTTGGATTTTCAATTTATCTGCAAATCCAGGACATTCCGTACATTTTAATGTACACAATTTCCCGTTGAATTTATGCATTTCGGGATTTTCAATTTATTTGCAAATCCAGATATTCCGTACATTTAATGTACACAATTTCCCGTTGAATTTACGCAAATTTTTGATATTCAATTTATCTCGCAAAAATCCAGATATTCCGCATATATAATGTACATAATTTCCCGTTGAATTTATATATTTTTGGATATTTAATTTCTCTACAAATCCGATATTCCGTATTTATATATATATGTACAAAATTTCCCGTTGAATTTACGAAATTTTTTGATATTCAATTTCTCTTAAAAATCCATACATTCCGTACATTTAAATGTACACAATTTCCCGTTCAATTTACGCATTCGGGATTTTCAATTTATCTCGCAAATCCAGATATATCCGTATATTTAATGTACACAATTTTTCCCGTTGAATTTACGCAGTTTGGATTTTCAATTTATCTCTGCAAATCCAGATATTCCGTACATTTAATGTACACAATTTCCCGTTGAATTTATTACAAATTTTGGATTTTAATTTCTCTCGCAAATCCAGATATTCCGTATATTTATAATGTACACAATTTCCCGTTGAATTTATTCAATTTATCCAGTTTTGGATTTTCAATTTATCTCACAAAATCCAGAATTCCATACATTTTAAATGTACACAATTTCCCGTTGAATTTACGCGATTTATATATTTTTTTCAATTTATTTGTAAAATCCAGACATTCCGTATTTTATATAAATGTACACAATTTCCCGTTGAATTTATATATTTTTTGATATTCAATTTCTCTGCAAATCCAGATATTCCGTACATATATAATGTACACAATTTCCCGTTAAATTTACGCAAAATTTTGGATATTCAATTTCTCTCACAAAACCAGACATTCCGTACATTTAATGTACATTTTCCGTTGAATTTAATAATGTTTACATAATTTCCCATTGAATTTACGAATTTTTGGATATTCAATTTCTCTCGCAAATCCAGACATTCCGTACATATTTTCAATAACACAATTTTCCGTTTTAATTTACACAATTTTCCGTTGAATTTATTTTGGATTTTCAATTTATCTCAAAAATCTAGATATTCCGTACATTTAATGTACACAATTTCCCGTTGAATTTACGCAGATTCGGATTTTCAATTTATCAAAAAATCAGGACATTCCGTACATTTAATGTACACAATTTCCCGTTGAATTTACGCAGCTTCGATTTTCAATTTATCTGCAAATCCAGGACATTTCCGCATACATTTAATGTACACAATTTCCCGTTGAATTTATATATTTCGATATTCAATTTCTCTATGCAAATCCAGATATTCCGTACATATATAATGTACACAATTTTCCACTGAATTTACGAAATTTTTGGATATTCAATTTCTCCACAAAACTAGACATTCCGTACATAATATAATGTACACAATTTCCCGTTCAATTTACGCAATTTTGGATATTCAATTTATCTCGCAAATCCAGATATTCCGCACATATATAATGTACACAATTTCCCGTTGAATTTACGCAGTTTTGGATTTTCAATTTATCTCGCAAATCCAGATATTCCATATTTAATGTACACAATTTCCCGTTGAATTTATATATTTCGGATTTTCAATTTTCTTTGCAAATCCAGATATTCCGTACATATAATGTACACAATTTTCCCGTTGAATTTACGAAATTTTGGATTTTCAATTTCTCTCGCAAAATCCAGACATTCCGTACATTTAATGTACATAATTTCCCGTTGAATTTACAAAGTTTTGGATATTTAATTTCTCTCGCAAATCCAGATATTCCGTACATATTAATGTACACAATTTCCCGTTGAATTTACGAAATTTTTGATATTCAATTTCTCTCGCAAAAATCAGACATTCCGTACATTTAATGTACACAATTTCCCGTTCAATTTACGCAGCTTTGGATATTCAATTTATCTGCAAATCCAGATATTCCGTACATATATAATGTACACAATTTCCCGTTGAATTTACGCAGTTTGGATTTTCAATTTATCTCAAAAAACCCAGGATTCCGTCCACATTTTAATGTACACAATTTCAATTTCGTTGAATTTATATAATGTACACAATTTTGATTTTCAATTTATCTTTCTTCGCAAAATCCAGACATTTCGTACATTTAATGTACACAATTTCCCGTTGAATTTATATATTTTGGATTTTAAATTTCTCTCGCAAATCCAGATATTCCGTACATTTAATGTACACAATTTCCCGTTGAATTTATATAAATTTTGGATTTTCAATTTATCTGCAAAAACCGGACATTCCGTATATTTAATGTACACAATTTTCCCGTTGAATTTATATATTTCTGATATTTCATTTCTCTACAAATCCAGATAATTCCGTACATATATAAAATGTACACAATTTCCCATTGAATTTACGAAATTTTGGATATTCAATTTCTCCACAAAAAAACTAGACATTCCGTACATTATAATGTACACAATTTCCCGTTGAATTTACGCGTTTTTGGATTTTCAATTTATCTTGCAAATCCAAACATTCCGTACATTTAATGTACACAATTTTCCGTTGAATTTACGTTGTTTTGGATTTTCAATTTATCTCCAAAATCCAGATATTCCGTACATTTAATGTACACAATTTCCCGTTGAATTTACATAGTTCTGGATTTTCAATTTATCTCGCAAATCTTGACATTCCGTACATTTAATGTACACAATTTCCCGTTGAATTTACGCATTTTTTGGATTTTCAATTTATCTGCAAAAATCCAAACATTCCGTACATATATAATGTACATAATTTCCCGTTGAATTTATATATTTTGGATATTCAATTTCTATGCAAATCTAGATATTCCGTATTCCACATATATAATGTACACAATTTCCCTTGAATTTACGAAATTTTGGATATTCAATTTCTCCACAAAAATCCAGACATTCCGTACAAATAATGTACACAATTTCCCGTTCAATTTATGCAATTTTGGATATTCAATTTATCTTTATCAAAATCCATATATTCCGTATATATATAATGTACACAATTTCCCGTTGAATTTACGCAGTTTTGGATTTTCAATTTATCTCGCAAATCCAGATATTCCGTATATTTAATGTACACAATTTCCCGTTGAATTTACGCAGTTCTGATTTTCAATTTATCTTGCAAAAATCCAGACATTCCGTACATTTAATGTACACAATTTCCCGTTGAATTTAGTTAAAATTTTGGATTTTCAATTTATCTCGCAAATCCAGACATTCCGCATACATGTAATGTACATAATTTCCCGTTGAATTTACAAAGTTTCGGATATTTAATTTCTCTACAAATCCAATATTCCCGTACATATATAATGTACACAATTTCCCGTTGAATTTACGAAATTTTGGATTTCAATTTTCTCCACAAAACTAGATTCCGTACAAATAATGTACACAATTTCCCGTTGAATTTATATATTTTCTCGATATTCAATTTATCTGCAAATCCAGATATTCCGTACATATATAATGTACACAATTTCCCGTTGAATTTACGCAAATTTTGGATTTTCAATTTATCTCCAAAAACCAGGACATTCCGTACATTTAATGTACACAATTTCCCGTTAATTTATGCGCAGTTCTGGATTTTCAATTTATCTCAAAATCCAGATATTCCGTACATATATAATGTACACAATTTCCCATTGAATTTACGCAATTTTGGATATTCAATTTATCTCGCAAAATCTAGATATTCCGTACATTTTAATGTACACAATTTCCCGTTGAATTTATGCGATTTTGATTTTAATTTATCTCGCAAATCCGCATATTCCGTTCGTACATTTAATGTACACAATTTCCCGTTGAATTTACAAATAGTTTTGGATTTTCAATTTATTTCAATTTATCAAAATTCGCTCATTTAATAATAATTAATTTACACAATTTTGAATTTATATATTTTTGGATATTCAATTTCTCTACAAATCTAGATATTCCGTACATATATAATGTACACAATTTCCCGATTGAATTTACGAAATTTTGGATATTCAATTTCTCTCAAAACCAGACATTCCGTATAATTTAATGTACACAATTTCCCGTTGAATTTATGCAAGTTTTGGATATTCAATTTATCTCGCAAATCCAGATATATTCCGTACATTATAATGTACACAATTTCCCATTGAATTTACGCAGTTTTGGATTTTCAATTTATCTCGCAAATCCAGATATTCCGTACATTTAATGTACACAATTTCCCGTTGAATTTACGCAGTTTTGGATTTTCAATTTATCTGCAAATCCAGACATTCCGTACATTTAATGTACACAATTTCCCGTTGAATTTACGCGAGTTTTGGATTTTCAATTTATCTGCAAATCCAGATATTCCGTACATTTAATGTACACAATTTCCCGTTGAATTTACATATTTTTGATATTCAATTTCTCTCATGAAATCCAGATATTCCGTACATATAAATGTACACAATTTCCCTTTGAATTTATATATTTTGGATATTCAATTTCTCTACAAATCTAGACATTCCGCATATATATAATGTACACAATTTCCCTTTTATCAATTTATATTTATTTTGGATATTCAATTTATCTCTACAAATCCAGATATATTCCGTATATATAATGTACACAATTTCCCGTTGAATTTACGTAAATTTTGGATATTCAATTTCTCTCAAAAATCCAGACATTCCGTTTTACATTTAATGTACACAATTTCCCATTGAATTTATGCAGTTTTGATATTTCAATTTCTTTGCAAATCCAGATATTCCGTACATTTAATGTACACAATTTCCCGTTGAATTTACGCAATTTTGGATTTTCAATTTATCTCGCAAAAAATCCAGACATTCCGTACATTTAATGTACACAATTTCCCGTTGAATTTACGCGTTCGATTTTCAATTTATCTTGTAAATCCAGATATTCCGTTACATATTAATATGTACACAATTTCCCGTTGAATTTACAAATTTTGTTTTTCATTTTCATTTTCATCCAGGATTCCGCATTATTAAATGTACAAATTTCCCAATTTACGAATTTGGATATTTCATTTTATCATAATAATTCATAATTTAATAATTTGACACAATTTCCCGTTGAATTTACGCATATTTTGGATTTTCAATTTCTCTACAAATCTAGATATTCCGTACATATTAATGTACACAATTTCCCGTTGAATTTACGAAATTTTGGATATTTCAATTTCTCTTGCAAAACCAGACATTCCGTACATTTAAATGTACACAATTTCCCGTTGAATTTATATATTTTTGGATATTTCAATTTCTCTGCAAATCCATATATTCCGTACATTTAATGTACACAATTTCCCATTGAATTTACGAAATTTTGGATATTCAATTTCTCTCAAAATCCAGATATTCCATACATTTAATGTACACAATTTCCCGTTCAATTTACGCAGTTCTGGATATTCAATTTATTTGTCAAAATCCAAATATTCCGTACATATTAATGTACACAATTTCCCGTTGAATTTACGTTGTTTTGGATTTTCAATTTCTCTCGCAAATCTAGAATATTCCGTTCATTTTAATGTACACAATTTCACGTTTAATTTACATTTAATTCTAGATTTTCAATTTCTCTTGCAAATCTTGACAAATTATTACATTTAATGTACACAATTTCCCTTTGAATTTACGCAGATTTTGGATTTTCAATTTATCTCGCAAATCCAGACATTCCGTACATATATAAATGTACATAATTTCCCGATGAATTTATATATTTCAGGATATTCAATTTCTCTGCAAATCCAGATATTCCGTACATATATAATGTACACAATTTCCCGTTGAATTTACGAAATTTTGAATATTCAATTTCTCCACAAAACCCGACATTCCGTACAAATAATGTACACAATTTCCCGTTCAATTTATCAAGTTCGGATATTCAATTTATCTGCAAATCCAGATATTCCGTACATATATAATGTACACAATTTCCCGTTAAATTTACGCAGTTGTGGATTTTATATTTATCTGCAAATCCAGACATTACGTACATTTAATGTACACAATTTCCCGTTGAATTTACGCAAATTTTGGATTTTCAATTTATCTCGCAAATCCAGTATTCCGTACATATTTAATGTACACAATTTCCCGTTGAATTTAAATTTCTTCTGTTTTGATTTTCAATTTATCTGCAAAATCCAGACATTCCGTACATGTAATGTACATAATTTCCCGTTGAAATTACATAGTTCTGGATATTTAATTTCTCTACAAATCCAGACATTCCGTACATATATAACATACAAAATTTCCCTTTGAATTTACGAAATTTTGGATATTCAATTTCTCCACAAAACTAGACATTCCGTACAAATAATGTACACAATTTCCCGTTCAATTTACGAAATTTTGGATATTCAATTTATCTCAAAAAACGATATTCCGTACATATATAATGTACACAATTTCCCGTTGAATTTACGCAGTTGTGGATTTTCAATTTATCTGCAAATCCAGATATTCCGTACATTTAATGTACACAATTTCCCGTTAAATTTACGCAGTTCTGGATATTCAATTTCTCGGCAAATCCAGACATTCCGTACATATATAATGTACACAATTTCCCGTTGAATTTACGAAATTTTGGATATTCAATTTCTCTCGCAAAACCAGTCATTCCGTACATTTAATGTACACAATTTCCCGTTGAATTTATGCGATTTCTGGATTTTAAACTTATCTGTAAATCCAGAATATTCGCATAATTAATGTACACAATTTCCCGTTGAATTTTACGCAGATTTTGGATTTTCAATTTATCTGCAAATCCAGACATTCCGTATTTAATAACGTACATAATTTCCCTTTGAATTTATATATTTCAGGGATATTTAATTTCTCTACAAATCTAGATATTCCGTACATATATAATGTACACAATTTCCAATTTTTGAATTTACGAAATTTTGGATATTAAATTTCTCTCGCAAAACCAAACATTCCGTACATTTAATGTACCCAATTTTCCGTTGAATTTATGCAGTTTTGGATTTTCAATTTATCTCAAAAATCCATATAGTCCGTACATTTAATGTACACAATTTCCCATTGAATTTACGTAGTTCGGATATTCAATTTATCTGCAAAAATCCAAGATATTCCGTACATATATAATGTACACAATTTCCCGTTGAATTTACGCATTGTGGATTTTATATTTATTTTTCATTGAATCCAAATATTCAATTTCTCGTACATTTAATGTACACAATTTCCCGTTGAATTTATGCAGTTCTGGATTTTAAACTTATATGTAAATCCAGATATTTCGTACAATTAATAATACACAATTTCCCGTTGAATTTACATTGTTTTGGATTTTCAATTTATCTCAAAATCCAGACATTCCGTACAATAATGTACATAATTTCCCTTTGAATTTATATATTTCAAGGATATTTAATTTCTCTACAAATCTAGATATTCCGTACATATATAATGTACACAATTTCCCGCTGAATTTACGAAATTTTGGATATTAAATTTCTCTGCAAAACCAGACATTCCGTACATTTAATGTACCCAATTTTCCGTTGAATTTATGCGATTTTGGATTTTCAATTTATCTGCAAATCCATATAGTCCGTACATTTAATGTACACAATTTCCCATTGAATTTACGTAGTTCGGATATTCAATTTCTCTGCAAATCCGACATTTACATACATATATAATGTACACAATTTCCCGTTCTGAATTTACGCAGTTTTAGATTTTCAATTTATTTGTCAATCCAAACATTCCATTATTTTAATGTACACAATTTTCCGTTGAATTTACGTTGTTCTCGGATATTCAATTTCTCTGAAATCTAGATATTCCGTCCATATATAATGTACACAATTTCCCGTTAATTTACATAGGTCTGGATATTCAATTTCTCTGCAAATCTTGACATTCCGTACATTTAATGTACACAATTTCCCCTTTAATTTTACATTTCTGGATTTTCAATTTATCTGCAAATCCAGACATTCCGTACATATATAATGTACATAATTTCCCGTTGAATTTATATATTTTGGATATTCAATTTCTATGCAAATCCAGATATTCCGTACATTTAATGTACACAATTTCCCGTTGAATTTATGCGAAATTTTGGATATTCAATTTTATCTGCAAATCCACACAATTCCGTACATTTAATGTACACAATT